>CM034154.1:541862766-542462766 GCA_019776745.2 Taxus chinensis | reverse complement strand
TAGAATGTGTATTAGATGCTACACTTTGAGAAGGGGCTTGATTTATACCACACAAATATTCAACCTGCCAATTGACAGGTGTGGTTTCACTCAGAGGTACTTCTTGAGTAACTTCCTATTGCTGATTTTCTTCCTAGATTTTCTCTTGTTCTACACCCGTTGTTATCACCATAAGAGCTTGGTTTAGAGAACCATTGAAACACATTGACTTGTTGTGAGGTTGATTGCATGGGAAACACCAATCATACTCTTGAGCCATATTATTTTGCATTGGAACCATAGCTCTAGATGTGGATGTAGTATTGGGATTGTAAGGCTAAAATGGTGTATTAGCAGGAGGTTTTGTTTTATTCTAACTTGTAGTTTGAACGGGTGGCCTATTGGGCTAATACAAAGGTCTATTGGATTGGGTTTGAGGCTGGGTTGACCTGAAATTTTGAGCTTGTTGCCTCTTAATTGTTACCAATTCATTTCCTGATTTTTCCAACTGCTTCATGAATTATTGGAGCTCATTGAGGTACTAGAAGATGAGGTAGAAACTTTGATAAAACTTTGATTTTTTTGAGCAGGAATGAGAGCTAATGTAGGTGCTTAACTAGTGCTTGGACTTCCTAATTCTGGATAAAGAGGCATGGGTGGCCTAGGTGCAAGTTTACCAGCTTGAATCAAACAATTTTCAGCTCTAATGGCAATACCATAAGCTGCAGGTAAAGTTGTACCTCCCATGGATTGTAACATCATTGCAATATTTGAATTTAGAGATTGTAGGAAGTAGAGAAAAAACACCTTCAACTTTTGGTCTCACAGTAAGTGGAATTCTATCCCATGTCCTTTGAAACCTGAAGCTAAAATCAACCATCTGCTCATTTGGTGCTGTCTTGATTGTGGTTAGTTGTTCCAATAGAGATAAGTTGCCTGCCTTCTCCCCAAATTGATTGTGAAGAGCTGTGCCCAAATGGTCCCAATTTTAGATAGATCTTTCTATTAGAATCTCGAACCATTGCAAAGCTTTAACCTTAAAGGAGAATGCTAACAACTTAACAAAAATGTCCATTTCAGTAATTTCGTGAATTACACAGACATTTGCGATATCTTGAATGTGGTCAATTGGAGTTGTATGGTTCTCTCCAGTGAAATATTTAATGTTCTTTAATGCTACAACTGGAATTGGATTTTTTGCATTGAGAGCAAGTGGGATGCTTCCTGTGAAGTTAACATAGGGATTTGGTGGCCCTTTTGGTGTTTGTTGTTATAGATGTGCCATTATAATCGGTTTAAGAACTCTAATTGATTTAATGAAAGGCCTACCAGGTGGATGTGTGGACAGTGTCCTATTTGGTGGAGATGGAGACCTTCGAGCTCTTCTTCCCCTTATTCCTCTACCTGGAGATAACTACACGCGTTCAAAAATTCCTTCCTCTCTAGTTCTTGACCTTGTTTGAATTCTTCTCATAAATCTGTCAAGATTGGGCTGCTAAAACCAGTGGATTCTTTTATTTTTGGGGGTCACCAGATGTGTAATTTCAAAGCTTCTTGCAAGCTGGGATCTTATAACAAGAGCACATCAAAATTTTTGCAACTAAAATAAAAACTTCTTCTCTCTCCCACCGGGCGTGCCATAACTGTTATCACCGAATCACAACACCCTCTGATTTGCACAAGTGTTTGTGCTTGAGCTCATGGTGTGATTGGGTAACATGGGTACTATCTCTAAGTTGTGGGACTTGCTACTTGAGATAGACCTCCAGAGGAAGCTGGTTCTTGCTCCTAAAATACCTGCCACAATCTACTCCTAATGCAGGAAAAACTATCTTATCCTAATCTAACTTTCCAAGGGGCTAGGAAGAGAGAGTGCATGGAAATAAAGCCTACACTAACAATGGTGATACACCAGAAAATGAGGGTATGAGAATAGTCCCCAATGTGTGAAAATGGAAGCAAAATACATATTAGAGAGGGTGATAACAATTCTCCACAGTCTAATAACAACACTCACAACACCTTTCCATGTAAACACAATAACAATGAATCCTTGCAAGAGCATAAAATAGACACAATATATTTGCAATGAGATTGAAGAGGCAAGAAGAATGCGAACAAACACAACAAGGGAAGATACACCCACAAACTTGCATCTATTGCTTAATTTATATGCACAATTTAAGCTATTACATAATTAAGGCCTGGATCACCATGCAAGGATTCCATTACAAAGGCCTGAAGCATATTGGCTTCAAAAAACCAAAATGACAGAGTTTTTCTATTCAAACTATCCTCCTAGAATGAACCCAACACATCAATTTATAGAATTTCGAGAGGGGAGAGAGAGAGACGGGATGCAATTCCCAAAATTCCCTTTCCCACCTATTGCAAGTCATGATAAATGAGTGTGGTTGGTGGTTTTGGACCTGTAGAAGAAATCTCAAGGTACCCCATAACTTGTAGCAGTGAAGAATGATTTCCCATGCTCATTTAATTCTCCTTCAACCACATTCCAACCACCAAACATAACTAGGATTGTTTTCCTTAAAAATTTCCACCAAAATTTCATCAAATACTACATTTCTTGATTTTTGTTCATTGGAATCAGAGTCACGATTCCAACGATACAAATTTTGTGAAAATTCATTGAGGATTGCTCTAGTTATGGTCCTCTGAATGTAGGTTGCTTATCTAAGATGCACAGGCTTGCTTCAGCTCCACGGGACTGGTAATTAATTTTTTGGCTGAAAATCATCATTTAAATTATTTTCCCCTTTTCTAATGTTTTCCATCATCATTTTAAAATGACCGACATTTAAAATTCTTGTGGGGCCTCTTCATTGATATTCCTTGATTTGTATAGGAAAGGGATTTGATGTTTTATGTTTGACATGGACGAGCCAACTCAGCCAACTTGATCGAGCTGGCTCTTCTCTTACATTGTCGGGATATTCATCAGTTTCGGTGAGCCATCTATCTACCTTGGACCCCTTTTGCATTACTCACCGACCCCATTTACTATTGATTCAATCCCTACCCCTCTATCTCCACACTTATCCTTTATGCCTTGTATTGGTAGGTTTTTTAAATTACCAACTCGATGACATGATGACCGATTGGGATGAAACTCTCCAACTCAGCTTCCCAACGTTCCATGTTCTGCAGTGATAGCCCAACTCCGCATTGGTTTTATGGACCTGGTGCTTCATGGCTCTTAGTAACTCGGCGAGAACTCCCTCACTTCAAGACTCGTTCCACTTGGGTTGCTCAATTCCGTCTCGGCTGATTTGAGGGCCTCGTGTACCTCCGCGGACCTGACGTGCTTGCTTGTTCCATGCTGATCAGGCCACTTGGGCCACTGACCCCTAAGATTCCCACACTCCTTGTTCATCGGTGAAATTGGTCACACTGAGCCTGCACGTCCCATGTGCCAACCGGGCCATCTTCCTTCACCTTACCCACATCACATTGATTGTGGGTGTTTCATGTCTAATTATCCTGACTTGCTCTTAGACCACATGGGACACTTTTCTTTGACGTTGTCACACACTACTACATTCAACCAATTCACCCCTTTTGGGCCCATATGTCCCAAATTGTTCGGGCCGCTTGGGTAGTCTATTTCCGTGACTCTTGCAATCCATTTTGCGGCTATTTTGGCTTGTCCCTACACAAGTGGTTTGATGTCAACTCGAGCCTTCCAAACTTTTATATTCCACACTATACAATGCCCTCATCCCTATGGAGCTATTCCAAATCCCTTCACTGCTTCGTCTAAGTCCCTCATGTTCGAGCCATACTTCATTGCTAAAACTCACCGTTTACACTGCTCGACTCGGCGTTCCTTGCTATTTCAAATATTCCACCGAGATTGCCAGTATCACTTGGAAAGAGCTCATCTTGATTCCCAACAATCTCCATGGACTTGCTCTTCCTTGCATGTGTTCAACCATTGTATCTCGCTCATGCTCCTGAAGTTGCACCGAAATGTCCTTTATTGTAACAACTCAAATTTTTCCATATCAAATCAGCTAGGCCTATGGACTCAATGGATCCCTACAAGCTCACATAATCTTTCTTCATTGGCTCAGATTATAGTGATTGAGCTCTGTCTGTCTTCGCTGCAATGGCCCAATGTCCCAAAAATGAACTATGTGCTTATGTGAATGGAGCTCAGGTTCCATTGAGCCTCTCTATTTATGAGCTATGTGGGTCAATCAAAATGGTCACTTTTACTGCAAAACTCAAAAGTGCTCAGATTTTGAGTGGCTCGGCTACCATGGATGAAGCTAGATGCTTATCAAATTGATTTGATAGCCTTCAAAAGCACTCGTTCTTATCCTACACACAACTTGCTATAGGGTGGACATGATACGTTTGGGGAGTTCGTGCCTTCATTGCTCACACGAATCGAGCTATATCCACATGTAGTGAGCTGTCAGTTTGGTCTCTGTAACTCAGGTCTAACCACAATGTATGAATTTTTAATGGCCCATTCTTCAATAGCTCGATGTTTTCATTTTGAACTCGGTCCACTACATAACATTTCCCATTACAGAAAGTGATTCGGTATGATCTTTGTATGAGCTCGATCAGTGGATTCATAACTCATCTTGACAATTGATGATAACCAGCTCAGTGGTACGATCATCCTCATCCATTATTTTGTAATTGATGGTTTCCGGTTAGCTTGATGGTCTTGATGATAGCTCGGTTGAGTTGAATAAGATCTCGAGGGGATTGGTTAAGGGAATCAACTTGGTGAGCACACTTCAGGGCTCAAGCCATTCTTCAAGCTTCTTTGTCTTCTTTAAATATTGGGTGTAATCTCCTGGATTTTAAATGCTCTGAGGCTTCTGCAAGGATGTTTTGAGGTATTTTCAGGGTATTGTATCTGATTTCACCATTTGGCTGATTAGGAATCTGACCGCTTGTTACTCCAACTTTGGATAAAATTGTGAGTTCCATTTTGACCAAGAAGAGTTCCTGTTATGAATTTAAAAACCTTCAAGAACCTTGAAACACTAAAGTTAATCTGTTCCTGCAGGAATCACATTACAAACTTGCCCTACCATCCAAATTTATACTGGGGAAAAATTGACAACAGTAGGAGGAGAAATTAAAATGGATTGGTCTCATGCTCTAATCCATGTAAAAGGATAAATGAAATATTTGTTACTTGAAAGACAAGCTAAGTACATAGTCCAAAATATTGATGATCCTCAAGAAATTTTTTTTGTATGAAGACATTGGACGTGGTAGCTACATGATGATGTCTGGTGTAGAATTGAATATTGCATAAGTTATTCAAGGTGTTTTGAATGATATTTGGACCTTCAAGTTTGATGGAAGATGTTCTACAACAATTTCTGGAGCAAGGGTAGTTCTTGTCTCACCCTCAGGTAAAATTCACCCATTCTCATACAAGTTACAGTTTGCTAATACCAATAACACTGTTGAGTATGAGGCTCTTCTTCTTGGCTTAGCAACAACAAAAGAGACATGAATCAATAGTGTTTGTGCGTGAGGGGATGCATAAATAATATTCAAACAAGTTTGAGGATCATTTCAAGTCAAGAATGAGACGTTCAAGAATCATCGAAATAAAGTGTGTGATTTAATTGAATTTTTTGATGTTTTCTCAATTGATGCAATAACAAGAGACAATTATTCCATAGCAAATGCCTTTGCAATTTCAGGTTCTTTGCTAATTCCCCATTTGGACTTCACTAAGGACAAGTACATGACTAAGATGATTTTTAGACCTAGTGTTCTAGACAATGTAGATAATTGGAAGATGTTCAACGATGATCATCATCTCATTTAATTTCTTGATCTAAAAGATAACTTTTATTATTGTATTTTGAAGGTAGTGAAGTTGGTTACTGGGAGTCAATTTTATCCACAACCAAGGAGGCTATTGAATCTGAATTTGATCAGGATGGATGTATTAAGATGAAAGGTAATAAAATACCCAAGGGCATTGTTATCCCATAATATTTATTTGATAAGTATGATCACTATGTAAAAAATAGGATGTCACAAAGCATAGATAAGTCATATGAATATGAAAAGGTAAACTCGGGAAATGATGAAGAGCTTAAAATTCTTAATATAGGGAAGTGCTGTTATGCTGAAGAAAGGAATAAGCTAGTTGAATTGTTAAATAAATACATAAATGTGCTTGCATATTCATATGAAGATTTGAAGAATTTTAAGCCAAGAGAAATGCAACACTATATTCCCTTGAAGCCATGGATTCAACCTTTCAAACAGAAACAAAGACATTATAATCCTAAGATTGCAAGAACAATTTATCAACAAATTCAGAAATTGTTAAGTGCTAAGATTATTTTTCCCATTCATCATTCAGCTTGGATTGCCAATATTGTTTCGATATGGAATAAGAATGGGGAAATAATGATTTGTGTGGATTTCTGCAATCTAAATCAGGATTCTTTAAAGGACAATTATCCTCTTCCCATGAGGGATCAAATTTTCTAGGGTGACTGGTTCAGAGATGTTATTTCAGAGATGTTATCAATGCTTGATTGCTTTTCAGGTTATAACCAAATTGAAGTAGAAGTACAAGATCAACAAAAGAATGCCTTTACAACTCCATGGGGAAATTTTTCGTATAGAATAATGCCTTTTGGCCTC
Source organism: Taxus chinensis (assembly GCA_019776745.2). NCBI lineage: Eukaryota > Viridiplantae > Streptophyta > Pinopsida > Cupressales > Taxaceae > Taxus > Taxus chinensis. The sequence goes on along the minus strand of CM034154.1, from coordinate 542,456,124 downwards.
ATCAATGCATGTGAAACTATCCAAAGAGCTATGTATTTATCCTTTGGAGATCTTAAAAATAAGTGTATTATTGTTTACCTGGATGATCTTACCATTTTCTCTTAGAACAGGGGAGATAACTTTCAACACCTTGAGCCTTTTTCCCAACAATGTAAAGATCATGACATATATCACAACCCAAAGAAATCTAATTTTGGAGTTACGGAAGGGAAGTTGCTTGGGCATATTGTCTCAAGGGATTGAATCAAGATATATCTAGAAAGAGGGCATGCTATTAAGAAGATTGCTCTTCTTACAAGTAAGAAAGAAGTACATTATTTATCTAGTAAAATAAATTTCCTTAGAAGTTTTTTTACCAGGTTTTTGTAAATTGACTCAAAGTATAGCTAACATGATGTGTAGTCACAAAATTATGCACTTTCGATATTATTTATCTTGGTCTCATACTACTATTTAGAAGGTTCTTGAGTGAAGAAAGTACTATTTAATCCCCGTCTTTTGGCCATCTTGTTTGATTTTATTTTGTCATTACCACCACTTTTCATCCGCATACCCAGTCTATTTCAGTAATTTCCCATTATTTTAGCCTCGACTTGGGCACCCAAGCTAGTACTGGGGTGCTCTTGGGTGCCCTGGTCCCACCAGGGGCGCCAAGGTCCTTTTTACACTTTCCCGCAACTTTTTGGGACCTTTCTATCCATTTTCCATCTTTATCTTTCTTATGGTCAGCCTTTTCAAGGTTAATTACAAAATTAGATCAAGAGAACCCTATCAATATAAAGTTACGAGACCATAATGAGGGACCTAGCATCACTTACTACTATCACTACATCTAGATTTGCATCCATTTATTGCAGTGGAGATCACTTGCATCCACATAGCTCCATACTCAAGGCACAAGGCTAGGAAATATGCATCACACTTCAAAGGGGGAGGGATGTTATTCTATTCCATGCACACATTCTATTACATTTTCTACATATAGTTATTGCTCGCTACTTCACAAAGTGCAACTAACATAAGAGTAACCTAGGGCATGTTCACACACATTTACATATAGAACTACATCAGGTTTGCAATGTAGTGCAACACTCAGTTAGTAAGTCCGCCATTGTGGCAGCTGAGGTCAGTTTGACCCCTTCAGATGCATTTTTTTTAGGGTTTGATGCTTGTTTTGGGATCTTGCAGGTATTTCTTTCATCTTGGAGTATTGGTGACATTCAACATAGGAAAACAAAGTTGATGCAACATATAACGAGAGTTTCAGACCACCTTTTGACCCTCTAAAAGTTAGTTTTAGAGATTTTGCATAGACTAGGGTGCCTAAATTACAGACTAGAGTGCCCTCAGGCACCCCAGTCCTCCTCCAAGCACTCCAGTCTAGCTAGATCTTCCAAATCTATCCTTTTCAAGACTTTTGCAAAGTCATTCCTGCGTCTGATTTTTTCCAGTCATCTCTGTGACACTCTCAGACAAACATCTGTTATCAGCTGAGTTATTTCCTCAATCTCTTTTGCATATTAGGGTTATAATTTCCTTTTGCATGGTTTTTTAGCTCATTTACATGTTTTTTTACTACATTTATCTACTTTATTACAATTGTTCATAGATTAGATTAACTATCTATACACTACATGGTTAGTCCATTTTTAGTTAATCATTTTGGCGAACCCGACCCTTTTTCATTGCACCTTCTAGGGATTATTTTTACATTTAGTCATCATGCATATTTCAATCAATGATTATTTTCTTGCAAATCTTGATTTACTCTATAGAGTCCAAAATTTTCTTTCTACTACTCGTATTCGTACTGACATGCATCCCAAATCGGTTTATCAGGCCTTTGCTAATGCATTCTCTCCACACTTAGAATTTAAGTCCAACCTTCCCTCTAATGTTCACACTGTTGATAATGATCTGCCTTTGCATATTATCTCTCGCATTTATAATGTTGCTGCTAAGCATACTTTGATTGACAATGGATATGGGCTTAATTTGTGTCCCATGTCATTTCTCAAAGTTTTAGGTCTTACTGCTCTTGATATTAGTCCCTCTAGTGTTTCACTACATGCTTATGATGGTTCCATCAATCCATGTTTCAGTCATATCACATTGCCCATCATTATTGTTCCTAAGACTATCCACACTATATTTTTCATTGTTGATTTCCCAGTTTCCTATAACTATCTACTTGGTAGGACATGGATTCATCCCATTCAAGCTGTCACCTCTACTATCCATAATTGTGTTAAATTATTATATGAGAGCATGGAGTATACCATTTTTCGTGATCGTGATCCATTTCAATACTGTGACTCGGCTCCTGATACTAATCTTCCTATTGCACACATAGACATTACAGATGAGCCCCAACCTAGGGAAGAACCAACGCACTTACCACCACTTACAACACTTAGCTTGGGGAGCAGACATATTGGGCAGCACATACCATGATTTATACTAGGTGGTGAGGTTTTAGGGATAGTCACTAAGTAATCCCACACTCGTGATGAGTTGGGTATACAAGAGGATCATCCCCTATCAGAGGGGAGTAGGGGTACAAGACCCAGGGGCCGTCAGGGCTGCGAGATGGACTAGTATGTCAATGCTTAGGGTCCTACACTAGCCAATGGTTACCTTGACTACAACTGATTTTGTTGCTATACCCTACCAGGATATGACAGGAGTATGGGGATAAGATGGGACCACAATGGTTTCTTATTCCACTACTAGTCAGTTAGTAGATAGATCAGGGAAGGTGGAGACTCATCCATTTGATAGAGTTCCCTAGTAGTTCAAATTACCATACGTTGATATTCTTCCTCACATGCTAGTTGTTTATAGGAGTATTAGGGAGTCTCAAGGCAGCCGTACAGGTGACCATGGTTGGACCATTGTGACTCCAGGGTTTTCTATTATATTGATATGGGTTATACGTGCTCGAAAAACACCTATGACCACACCGCTTCTTCTGATCGAGGCTGCACATACTCATAGTGGGGAGGAGGAGCGCGAAGATACCTATTGATGTAGATACCGAGACCGAGGTGGAAATGAGGGAGGAGACTGGTGAGGATATGAGAGAGGAGATTTATGTAGAGGGAGGTGGTGATGATGAAGAGGATAGCAATATAGAGTGACATGATACTCATGAGAGATCCATGGTTGAGAGGGAGGAGGCAGATGCAGAGACAGAGACATTAGTTTCTGAGAAACCACTTCCTCCGAGGGAGGTGGAGACAAGGAGTATTTCATGGGGAAACATGTTACCTCAGGAGAGTGAGAGGCACAACAGGTACCTATAATAGCAGCACCAGATGCACCAGTTGACCCTACGTGGATGCCTGGAGATCCGAGTATGTGGACACTCTTCTATCAAATTTGTTTGTTATAAATGTTAGTCACTACGATTTGTACTTCTATTTTTGGTTTTTATGGTTTTCTAACTCACCATTATTTTCTTTTTTTTGCATCCATTGCTCAGGGATGGAGAGATGTTATTCATCAGGTCTACATGGACACATTATTGATTCCTTTAGGGAAGACCCGGGTGGAGTTGATTGAGGATTCAGGATAGCTGCTGTGGGCTAGCTGACATACTGATGTGTTCGCACCTGTTTGGAGAGAGACAAAGATCATGGCTACTCAGAACACAAGTATCGCCACATATGAGATGGCCAAGAGATTGGTGAAGCAGAGTAATTCACGTAGTGAGGACATGGTTAGTGGTCGTTCTCATGACTATTCTCACCACTCAGTGCATTCACGATGCCGGAGCTGCAACATGAGTCTTGGCCATAGCCGTGCACCATCCCAGGGATCTCATAGAGATTGATAGGCCATTGATCCTTTATTGCTTCGTTTCCATTTTGTGAGGCATATATACAATTTTTTTTTATAATTTTTTGGGCTCATTGTGAGTGTTTTTACCACACCTAGCATGTGATGGCATTGTACTCAAAATTGATTTATTACGATATATATATACAATTACCTCTTTTTGGTTTGGCTATCTTTTGTATTAGAGTTGACTTCATTTGTGGTTTTCTTCGCACCTGTACTCTAGATGTTTAGAATTTTCCATTTTATATGCTTTTCAGAATGTATACAATGGATGATGAATGCTAACAAAATGATTTCTTTTTTCTATTTTGTAATGCTGATACGTGATGATTATACAAACACTTTGTAATGCTGAACTCTAGCTTTTCAAGTAATGTTTGTTACTTCTTTTTGTATTGGCAATGTGTGATGAATAATGATATGATAATAAAATGAATTCACTCCACTCCTAACCCCACACAACCAATAAGATGTGAGGGTTCAAAACTGAGAGCCATGAGGGACACAAATTGTATGGTTTTGATAGAAATGGGAATGGTGAAAGAAAGACATGATTTTGACCTAAACCCAATCAGGAACCTACAACTAAGCTTTGCATACAATTTACTACACAACCTAGAATGTGATTTCCTGCAATTTTATCTAGACTTAGATCCATCGAAGGCCTCTTGATTGACACAATCTAGTTTTAAGGTTTTGATTCTCTTTTGGAACATGCACATCTAATTCATTCTTCTTTGGATTTTAAGATTTTTAAATCACCTTTATTGAATGAAATTACTTTAACTTATTAACTTATTTGCAAAGACCCCCTACACCTCGACCCATACTACCAGTAGGAAGTATGGGCTCATCACCAAGGACAAGGCATAGGTGAGTAAGGGCACTTCCCTCATTTCCCAACCTCACACCACTTGTAAGATGCGTGAGCTCAACACCGAAGATGAAGGTTGGTGGGGATAAGAAATGTGTAAATGAAAATTTTGATTGATTTTGATCTGAGATATATAATTTTTTGTTTTTGAATTTTAACCTGTGATTTTGGGAAGGAAGGCTTTCCCCTAGCCTCAACCCCACACAACCAGTAAGATGTGAGGGCTTAACACTGAATGTTGAGATATGCGAACAGACGTCTCAGGTGAAAATGTTTAGAATTTTTTTGTACCAATGAGGTTTTTCTAGGGAAAGATATGATATCACGAAGCTTCTAGAACTTACTATGGGTAAAGACAACTATGTTATAAGAAAGCTATAGGCAGAACCAAGTATGGAGGCCTTGGTAGGATTAGTGTCAAAATTTTGTCTCGTTTTGTTGAACCAATGAAATGATAAGAAATGTTCATGTATGTATGAAGAGATGATTTGAATAATTTCCAATATTTTATAGAAGTTTTTAAGAGTTACTTGAAAATAAGCTCCTTGATTAAAATTTTTACAAAATGAGCTAACTGATGGTAATGCAATGAGAATGCAGTAATGCACATACGAAAATGTTGATGGATCATGTGTAGTATCTCTTTTGGTGAAGAGAGTTGACAGATTCACCAAATTCCTCACCTTCTAGCTTACATAGGTGGTATGCCCCATTTTTATAGTCCTCTATGACTTGATATGGGCCCAACCACTTGGGCTTGAGCTTCCTTCCCTTGCCGGTCTTTTTTTTTATTTGGCTATCAAGTCTTAATACCATGTCTCACTCACATATTTCACATTCATGCCCAACATTAATCCAACATTCACAAGTGATCAGTCTTTTACAATAACCCTTGTTTCTTGGTTAAGCATGTAGTGTCTTAACCGTTTTGTTGCAAAAACTATAGCAAGGAATTCTTTTCTCTTCCTGCATATAGTGTGTCTCATAGTTTGAGCAATGTTTGAATGATAAATTAGACTACACACTCTCATTTTTCATCATCCTCTTGAGCTAGCATGTAAGCTAATGAGACATATATAACCTGTGAATATTAAATTAGAGGATGATACAATTTGGGAGGCTATGAGCATGGGAGGTGATAGTAGGAATCATTTGACTGACTCAAATGCCTCATGACACTCTTCCATCAAGATGTTGCAGCAATCCTTTTTCAATAAATTGTTTATTGGATGAATTGTGAAGGTCAAATTAGGATTGAACCTTTGGATTGCACCGAATTTTTTGAGAAAGAACCTTTTGCCTGACTCATCTGATGGTGGAACCATTTCTAGAACTACTCAGATTTTGGTTGGATCTACATCAATCCCTCATGAAGAGATGACGTATCCCAATAACTTCCCTTCCATCACACTAAACACACATTTTTCTAGATTGAGTGTAATACCATATTCGATTAGATGAGAGAGGATGATGCTAAGCACCTCAGGGTGATCACAACACTTTCTGGCCTTATCCAGAAGGCTATCAACATAGGATTTTAAAATATTATGAATGAGATCATAGAATATATAAATCATTGCCCATTGGTAAGTGGCACCAACATTCTTAAGATTTAATGACGTGACTGCATAACAATATGTTCCTTAAGGAGTGATAAATGTGGTCTTTGTTTGATCTTTCTCGGAGATCCTGATTTGATTGTACCCAAAAAATCCATCCATAAGGGACAAAAAATCGTAACTAGCTATCATGTCAATGATGATATCGATGGATGGCAATGGGAAATCATCCTTGGGACATGCTTTGTTGATATCCCGAAAAATAATACAAATACAAATTTTTTCCGTTCTTTTTAAGAATGGGGACGATGTTGGATACCCACATTGAGTAATCAACCGGTTTAATGAACCCCACATGTAGGAGTTTCATAACTTCCTCTTTGACCATTAGCGCCACCTTTGGTTTCATGGGTCTATATTTTGCTTGATGGGCTTAGTGTCAAGCCTAGTCACTAGGTTGTGAAATGCCACATGATGAGCAATTTTAATCATTTATTTGTAGTTGAATGTAAAGGATTTCGAATGTTCCTTAAGGATTTTAGTGTGTATCTCTACTTCTTCAAGAGTTAGCAAAGAACCTAATTTCAATTTTTTTGGGTCTTACTCCATCTTGATGTTAATGTCGATCATCCCTTCGATCAAAGAGGAATTACTCTCTTCAAACTTAGGTGGGGCCGGAGGTAATTCTAATTCCACTTCCTCTTCTATTTCACAAACTTCAAGGCCTTTCGAGGAGGAAGGGTCCATCGTGTGATCTCTGAAATAGGAGGAAGAGTGAGGAACAAGAGAAAAACCTCTCTTATGATGTGCAAGATGTAAATATGTGTAAGTGTTAAGGTATCCTAAGATAGCCTCATCATTTTCCACATAATCTAGAATGGCAAGTTCATTTTAGGCCTCAACATATGCCAAGATTTGACTTGTTGGAACTTTGTGTACTAAGGGTTCTACACGAACTGAAACTTTGAAGCTAGTTTCTTCTTACTCTCTACTTAGACATAAGTGAGAAATAGAGGTAGCTATGGAATATGTGAGAAGGTTTTGTTCTCGTGGAATGGCTTCGATTGAGATGAAGTCAAAACCTTTTGTCAAATTAAGCATTGCAGGTTTTATAGAGTTGTAAGTGTTCCGCCCTAGTCTCATATACTTCTGAAACTTGATTGATGACTAGCTGCGAATCACCCAACACTCTAATATTACAAGTGCCAATCCTTTTTGGCTACTATGAGACCAAGAAGGAGAGCCTCGTACTCTGCACCATTATTTGTGCATTCAAAATACTAGTTTGAAGAGCAAAAGGCATGATCTTTCCTTCCATGGAGAAGTGAGGATCACACCTACCCCAACGCCGAAGTGGGACTTTGCTTCGTCAAAGTGAAGAGTCCAACAGTGGCTTGGAAATGATTGATGTTGGATCATTCTTTGTATCCTCTTCCTTTTCTTCTGACTCTTCAACCATGCAAATCCCATCAGCTGGAAGAGAGCCTGAGGTCCCAAAGCATGTCCTATACCAATGGAATCAAATGGAAGGAGAATATGTAAATCATTCTCCAACAACTTGGCAATAATATGTTCCGTGGTTTTTGTTGGATACCGTCTCCACGACAGCAATTTCATCCTTGACTGCAGGAGTCCCATCAATCAAGACTAGGAGTTTCTAATTCCGTTGTAGGAATTAGTTTTGTTTCAGGTGTTGAGCTAGTTGGTTTGTTTAGCTGGTTTGCAGGGAACTCAAACTCAGAATGCACCCCAGGTTTATCTTTTTCAGGTTAGCTAGGTGTATGTTAAAGGGCTTAGGGTCACACTGTGTAACGAAGACCTTCCCCAAGTGTAGGAATCTTACTTTTGTGAAAAAAAGTGGAAGGAGTCACCTTCATGCGATGTATCCAAGGACGCCCGAGGATCATATTATAGTTGGTTTCCCGGTCTATAATATAAAACTCTGTGAGGACTATCTTAGGTCCCCAAGGTGACTAGAAGCACTATGGTTCCAATTGATGTTTCCTTGATGCTATCATAACCTCTCAATGTGTTTCTCGTTGAAGAACAGTTAGTTTCTCCATAACCTAATTTCTAGAGAAAAGAAAAGGGAACAATGTTGATCGTTTCCCCATCGTTGATCATCACGCGCTTTACATAGTTATTGTAAATCCAAACATATAGATATAGGGTCAAGATCACCTCTACATGTTATTTTAACATCTGTGGCCATCTTACTGATGTCGAATACAAATCTGACATCTCTTTCTGGCTGCCCGGGAGGATAGAAATCGAAGTCTATATGGTTTATATGTACCTCCGGAGGAGTGACATTGATCAAATGTCCAAGACCCAATGCTTCCAATAAAGCAAGCTCTATGAGCAGGGAGTTCTTCAATAAGTCCAAGAAGGAGATGTGAGAAAAGGTCTTTGTTAGGTCATTGATCAAGTCATAAGCCACCTACTGGCTTTGTAAGCGTCTCTACGAATATCATCCGATATAGATGGGTAAATTAGAATAGGCTGTGAAGAATAATCTCTAGTTCTAGTGGCAACATTTATCTGGGGCTTAGTCTCTAGCTCTATAAGACCCACTATCTTAGTTTGTTGATGGCCATCCAACGGAGGCACCACCGATGGGTTTGATGAAGTTGAATCTTCATGATCATTGTTTCCTACTGGGATACCCTTGTTTGAGCCATTGGGGTCTAGCTTAACCATTGTTGGGACGTCATTGGGAGGGGATCGCTGAAGATCCTGAGTGGTGTATTTTGGGGGACACAGGCCCCATGTAATTATTTTGAGTTGGTGCCATAGGATTTTCCAAAAACATGTCAATAAAGAGTTGTCTTTGGTCTTCGGGTAAGCGACTGTAAGAACTTGTTACAATCTTGACTGGTTCTGGCGTCATGCCCTCAGACCCCTTATGAAAGCCACAATATAGGTCGGGATCGTAATCTTGAGGCCTTTGGTTTGCATTTTGTGGTGGTCCGAAGTTTTTATTTTTATTGTTCAACTGACTGGTTATTGTAGTTGAAATTCGGAGGTCATTGCCCTTGATTTTGAAATTGGTTTGGGTACCCGCTTGGATACTAGTTAGGGCCTTGAGCCTAAACTTGTTGTTGTTGTTGGGGTGGAGGATAATTGAAGTCCATAGCGCATTGATTGTGGGAGAAAAATTGTTACTCCTTTGATTGTTACCGTTATTGTTATTATCGTTGTTAGAGTTATTTGTATTCGATGGTATTAACAACGTTGGGTTTCTTTGTTTGATCGGTAACACCGTCGAGTTGTAACACCACAGGTTTTGATGAGGACTTTAGGTCCTTAGAAGTTTTTGCATTGTTAGGGTAGCTTGAATTACCCTGATTGGGATTGATCAATATCCCATTAGAGCCGTAGGTATTTCGACCACTGTCTATCACCGCCTGATCAATGCGGAGGGCTCCTTCCAACACTTCCTCATAGCTCCTTATAGGGAATTTATGGACTTCTTCCTTCGATTTCCTGGTTAAAAGAATAGAGGAGTAGGTCACAGAGATCCATCTGATCCATGTTAGGAGTGCTTGCTGAAGAATATAGGACTTGCCATGCCACCTCTGGATGAAGTGCATGAAAGACTCATTGTGCTCTTATTTTATGTGCAGGAATTCCCTGATTCCTATCCTTAGCAATTTGTTCATATCAAAAGCTTTAATAAACTCATACATGAGTTGTTTAAAAGAGTGTATCGAAGCCTTTGGTATCCTATAATACCAGTTCGAGATTAATACATTCTAAGTCTTAGGGAAGATCTTTGCAACGACTGCATCCCATGGGAGTAGCTCTCGAATGGTAGTTACATACGCCTTGATGTGCGCATTTGGATCTCCCTCCCCTTTAAATTTTGGAAGGTCTGACAGAGGCCTTGGGAGCATGACACTCTGTATGGTGAAGTCGAGGGGATCCTTAAGGTATTCAGAGTAGGTCCCCACTGCGTAAGACTCGACCATTGATGATCTCCATGTTGGGGAGGTGGAGGCAGAATTGGTTGTTGATGTGGTGCAACATATACGTTTGGTTGGGGCATAAGGAATCCCCTGTGGCTGACCATATGGGCCGGGGTAAGAGTACATGTCCCCTTGTGGTGACTTAGAATACATATGTACGTATGTGTGGGAACATTACCTTGGTACGGAGTTGAGGCACAAAGCCAAGGAACGTTGCATTTCTAGTTGGGATGGCATTTGAGAACACACTTTCTGGCTGGTGCTTGTTGTGGGTATCTGTACATAACATGAGGGGGGCATACCCAAGGTTCCCGTCCAAGTGAGAAGATCCCACGAGGCTAAGAACACCCATGTAAACTGGAGGATTTGACACATGTAGGCATTTGGCCATAGTTTTGCAGGATGATGGTGAACACCCCCTTGTCTAGCAAAATATGAAGCTGGAGTAGCTTGGGCAAGTTCTAGTTCTCTAACCCTGTCCACCAACATTGAGATTACCTCACCTGATGATGGTCATGGTGTTTTGTTTTGGTGTATGTTGTTGAACCTTGTTGGGTTGCAAAGGAGTGTGATATCCTGCTATAAATTTTTCGTTTATTTTTCCACCCCTCATTAACAACATTTTCTATTGTGGGAGGGGTAGTGGTGTTATTTTAAAGCAAGACATATGCATGTCCTTGCACCCTATCTAAAGGTTGACTCATGTTTTGGAAGTGTTGCTCGCTTCTTGCATAATGCGCTAAGTACTCCTCGTCTAGAAATGGGAGTTGATCATACTGCATACTGATTGGCTTGTCTAAACAAAACCTGAGGAGATGAGTCTGACTCTTTGGTAAAAGTCATATTATTAGAGCTTGAAATTTCAAGTTAGTTGTGTTTGTGTAAGTTGATCGATTTCCTCGATCCTAACCGAGGATCCATTGTTGTCCCTTGAGGAGGAGTTTGAGAGGCATGAAGATGGGTTGAGTAGTTTGTCTACCCATGCAGATAACGAGGGCGACTGTTGTTGTCTTCCCATTTGATAGTAGTATGCCTCTAGACCCAAGATGGGTCAGCTCGTACCCATTGTATCCTAACATATTTTGGGAGGTATATCAAGACCCACAAGAATAATGGGAGAGAGGGAATATGGATGAAAGAAAGATGGAAACGAAAAGATACTATCTCTTCACGTCAGGTTCACCAATTTGTACATACAGATGAAAATCGACACATGTGACCTTTCAACCTGCACTCAACTCCCTGAGGTCGTGAAAAGGAAGCCGACATGTCAAATAATGAATGGCTAGACGGTAGAAAAATTTGGTGTATGGATGAAAGTGTATGTAAATGAGGATGGAACAGGTTTTTAAGGTAATATAATGTCCCTCAACTTGCAATAGCGGGATTTTCCTCATCAAGAACAATGAAATCGCTCTCTAACCTGGATGAGTCAGATGGATGGATCAGAAAGGATGGCTACATGCGGAGACTCCATTCGATATTTATCTCTTCGTAGATATCCTTTCTACCAATTTTGGAATTCATGGGAAACTGACGATGAGCGTCATAAATCTATCCAGCTATGGTCATGGAACAAGTGAAGTGAGGCATGGCTTCACAAAATCTATATCCGGTTAGCAGGAGTGGTCCAAAATGTGAAGGGCTCAGTGAGCTTCCTTGTTACATAATGTTCAATTATGATATGATGTCAGATGGTAATGGTGATATGTGGAAAACCAACTGTACGCAGACTTATGTCAATATCAATGAGTTAGCTCAGGCTGCATTTGGTTGTGGGACTCTAGGATCACTTACCATATGTTCTAGGTTGTTAAGGTCCTTGTATGATCATGTGAATGGTCAAACTCTATTGTTAGGGACAGTGTCCAAAACTCATAGGCCTTATCAGCCATGATATTTAAGATATTGTAACTGTTATCTTGGCATCACTGTATCAAGCTGGTGTTCGAAGGACAAGAAGATGGATTCCCTTATCTATATCTGTGAGTAACTCGAGACCATTTGGTTGTGGTACCCGTCGCATTGACTTCCATAAGTACATTATTTATCAAGTACCCGTTGATGGCCATGAATTGAAAATATCTAATCTAATTAATCAAATAACTGATTTATCTAATTGAATTAAAACTATATATGTTTTTGTATTTTCAAGATATAAGTGGAATAAAATAATAACAAGCTACTAATCTAATAACAAGTTGATGGTCATGAATTGAAAATATATAATCTAATTAAACGAAATAATGACTAATCTAATTGAATTGAAACTATCTGTGTTTTTGTATTTTCAAGACATAAGTGCAATAAAATAATAACAAGCTGCTAATCTAATGAAATAATTTTTTTTTTCTATTTAAATGAAGAAATAACAATGAAGCTTCTACTCTAATTAATTAAATCCTAAAGAAAACAAACAACCAGATGTGGTTGTTTATCTGTGTAGAGAGGAAATTTAGTTTATCTGTGTAGAGAGGAAATCTATTTTATTTTAAATTAAAGCTTCACTAACTATGAATCTAAATATAACCTCTATTCTATCTCAGAGGCAGCAGAAGAAATCAGAGCTCACTAGAAGATTTTCTTCTCTACAACTTCCCAAAAAAATATAACAGAGGATTTTTCTATATGGATTGATCCTTGTGTTTACTTCTCAAAGCCACAGAAGCTTTCTTCTATATTTACTTCCTTGCAAACCTACAGAGATATGCAATAGAAGCAATCTTTCCTAAGAAAGCTTTGGGTTTGAAACAAATAATATACTACAATTTTGAATGATTATAATTGTGGAAATGATTCTCTAATCTATTTGATAATGTGAGTACAATTAAGAAATAAAAAAATTTGAAGCAATGAATGAAATAAGTAATAACTTCAACCTAGAATACAGAAATAGTGGTAATCTGATTATGTTGTACTACTATCCCCTCAGTTTATATTTTCAGTCCACCTTTTCCATGTGAGTCCAAGAGGTTGGGAATGTAGTGAGAGAAACAGAGAGGAGTTGCTGGAGTAATGACATCTTGAAGTGGAAATCTGGTAGTAATGTGAGTGGAAGAAATCTAGCACAAGGGAACAGAGCTTGGCTAGGCAGTTTCCAGCAAGAAAGGGACAAGCTTAGAAATTGAAAGAATACTAAAAATGATCTCCGAGCCATTTTCTTGAGAACAAGCGATCAAGTTTATATAAGGTTGGTTGGGAAATTATTCAATACAACATTTAGTATCCATGGGGTGTCACATCAACAGTGAAGAGGGATTTTAAACTATCAATCATAATCAATTACAAATTAAAAGTGAAGAAGAGAATGCCAGAAGGTAGTCAGGCTTGAAATCAGCCAAAATGGGTAAGAAACATGCTATTCAAAGTGAATTTAAGTGAAATAACACATGTGTCTTAAATCAACGTTGGAACATTCCGGAAATTTTGCGTACAGGACCACCGCTCTGTGCAGAGCAGTGAAATTACAGGACCAGCTACCCTGTTCAAGGTAGCGGTTACAAAACTGCCAGCCCTTCCTAGTGCAGTGATTTTGACACTAAAGGTCAAAATAGGGCTAAAAAGAAATAAGAAGCTAAGAAAAAGCATGCAACAGCTAAGTAAGGCATACTATGATACAAATATAAGTTGCAAGTAGGTTTAGGAGTTCAAACAACTTTGGAAAAGATATTAATCATCATTGGGTAACTTTTATAACCGTTCTTTGACAATGTAGCATGTGCAAATTTGGGTGCGTACAGTAACCTTTGCATCTTTACCTAGAAAATGAGTTAAGGCTACTATCTTTTTTACCGATATACCTCCATCTTATGGAATGCTTTTAAGTAATTTTTTTTGCATAGATGTAGGAGGATAAATTCAAATGGACTAGTCTCATGCTCTAATCCCTGTAAAAGGATAAATGAAAAAGTTGTTACTTGAAAGACAAGCTAAGTACATAGTCCAAAAGACCGATGATCCTCAAGACAAATATTTGTATGATGACTTTGAACATGAAAACCACATGATAATGTCTAGTGTAGAATTGAATATCCCCCAAGTTATTCAAGGTGTTTCAAATGATATTTGGACCTTCGAATTTGATGGAAGATGTTCTACAATCAGTTCTGGAGCATGGGTAGTTCTTGTCTCACCCTCAGATAAAATTCACCCATTCTCATACAAGTTATAGTTTGCTAATACCAATAACACTGCTGAGTATGATGCTATTCTTTTTTGCCTAACAACAACAAAAGAGACATGAATCAATAATGTTTTTACGTGAAGGGATACATAAATAATAGTCAAACAAGTTTGATGATCATTCCAAGTTAAGAATGAGAGGTTCAAGCATTATTGAAATAAAGTGTGGGGTTTAATTGAACTTTTTGATGCTTTCTTAATTGATGCAATAACAAGAGACAATAATTCTAGAGCAGATGCCTTGACAGTTTTAGGTTCTTTTCTAAATCCCCATTTAGACTTCACTAAGGACAAGTACATGATTGAGATGATTTTTAGACCCAGTGTTCTAGATAATGCAAATAATTGGAAGGTGTTCACCGATTATCATCATCACATTTAATTTCTTGATCTAAAAGACAACTTTAATCAGTTATATTTTTAAGGTAGTCAAGTTGATTATCAGGAGTCAATTTCATCCACAACCAAGGAAGGTATTGAATCTGAATTTGATCAGGATGGATGTTTTAAGCTGAAAGGTAATAAAATACCAAAGGGAATTATTATCCCAAAATATTTATTTTATAAACACTATCGTTATATCAAAAACAGGATGTCACAAAGCATAGATCAGTCATCTGAATATGAAAAGGTAAACTTGGGAAATGATGAAGAGCTTAAAATTTTTAATATGGGGAAGTGCTATTCTACTAAAGAAAGGAAGAAGCTACTTGAATTGTTAAAGAAATACATAGATATGAAGTCACATAATCATGCACTTTAGACATTATTAATCCTGGTCTTATACTACTATTTAGAAGGTTCTTGAGTGAAGAAAGTAATAATTAACCCCGATCTTTTGGCCATCTTGTTTTATTTTATTTCATCATTACCGACCCCTTTTCATCCACATGTACCCAGTCTGTTTCAGTCATTTCCATCATTTTAGCCTCGACTAGGGTGCACTCGAGCTAGTACTAGGGCGCCCGTGGGTGCCCCTGGTCCCCACCAGGGGCACCCCGGTCCTTTTTTACACTTTCCTACCACTTTTTGGGCTCTTTCTAGTTGTTTGGGCATCTTTATATTTCTTGTGGTCAGCCTTTTTGGGGTTAATTAAGAAATTAGATCAAGAGAACCCTATAAATATAAAGTTACGAGACCATAATGAGGGACCTAACATCACTTACTACTATCACTCCATCTAGAGTTGCATCCATCTATTGCATTGGAGATCACTTGCATCCACATAGCTCCATCATCAAGGCACAAGGCTAGGACATCTACATCACACTTCATAGGGGGATGGATTCTATTCTATTCCATGCACACATTCTATTACATTTTCTACACATAGTTATTACTCACTACTTCACAAAGTGCGACTGACACAAGAGAAACCTAGGGCATGTTCACACACACTTGCACATAGAACTACATCAGGTCTGAGATGTAGTGTAATGCTCAGTTAGTAAGTCCACCATTGTGGCAGGTGAGGTCAGTCTGACCCCTTCATATGCATTATTATTTTTTAGGGTTTGATGCTTATTTTGGGGTCTTGCAGGTGTTTCTTTCATCTTGGAGTATTGGCGACATCTAGAGCAGGACAACGAAGTTGATGTGACACATACAACAAGGGTTTTGAGTCATCTTCCGGCTCTTGTGAAAAACCAGTTTCAGATATTTTTGCACAGACCAGGGCACCCATATTACAAACCAGAGCACCCCACAGGCACCCCAGTCCTCCTCCAGGCACTCCCAGTCTCCAGCTAGATCCTCCAGATCCATCCTTTTTGGGACTTTTGCACAATCAGTTCATTCCTGCTCTAATTTTTCCAGTCACCTCTATGACACTCTCCAATAGGCATCTATTATCAACTGAGTTTTTTCCTCATTCTCTTCTTGCATATTAGGGTTAGCATTTCCTTTTGCATAGTTGTTTAGCTCATTTACATTCTTGTTTACATTCATTTATTTACTTTATTATAGTTGTTCATAGCTTATATTAACTATCCCCTTACTACATTAGTTAGTCCATTTTTAGTTAATCATTTTGGTGAACCCAACCCTTCTTCATTGCACCTTCTAGGGATTGCTTTTATATTCAATCAATAAAAACATATTTCTAATCAATGATTATTTGCTTACAAATTGTGATTTAATTCTTAGAGTGCAAATTTTTCTTTGTTCTACTCGTATTCTTACTGACATTCATCATGACTTAGTTTATCAAGAATTTGCTAATGCATTCTCTCCACACTTAGTATTTAAGTTCAACCTTCCCCCTGATGTTCACACTTTTGATCATGATCCACCTTTGCATATCATCTCTCACATTTATATTGTCATTGTTAAGAATACTTTGATTGACAATGGATCTGAGCTTAATTTGTGTCCCATGCCATTTCTCAAAGTTTTAGGTCTTACTATTCATGACATTAGTCCCTTTAGTGTTTCATTGTGTGCTTATGATGGTTCCATCCATCCATGTTTCAGTGACATCACGTTGCCAATCAGTTGTTGGTCCTAAGACTATCCACATTGTATTTTTCATTGTTGATTTCCCATTTTTCTATAACTATCTACTTGGTAGGCCATGGATTCATGCAATGAAGTGTCACCTTTGTTATCCATAATTGTGTTAAATTATTACATGAGAGAATGGAGTATACCATTTTTCGTGATCATGATCCATTTCATTATTGTGACCAGGATCGTAATACTAATCTTCCTATCCCACACATAAATATTACAGATGAGCCCCAACCTAGGGAATAACCACCGCACTTACCACCACTTGATGGTACTATTTGTGTGATAGATGTCATTTATTTTATGCCACCTGCTACGACTACTACTATGATTCCTTATTAGGGGCATGTCTAGTCTATGGACATCGATCTATCACATCCACCTCCACATACATTACCTACTTTAACATGCCCACCATTCACTTACACACTTTTCATCAATAACTCATATTGGGAACATATTCCATTTGATCCTACATGCAATGTCACTACATGTTCCCATGATGGTCTAGCTTATCTTGGTTTTACCTTTGATGATCTCTATCCTTCTACTTGCCCCTCATCTCTACTATGGCTTTGTCTAATATAACTTCCTCTTATGGTTTGTGTATATTTCATCTTCTATTTTTTTTATCATATACCCCTCGTTCTTCTCCAATCACATTAGGGGAATCTTGGCTTACTTATATTGGAGGCACATTAGATCCTAGTCGTATCGATATTTAATTTTCCTATGCCTTTCAGTCGTGCTTTTATCTATAATAGTTTTTTCTTGGATATTCAAAAAATATCACTCATTGGTATGCACACAGTTTCCCAAATCCTCCATTCACTGATGAGGAATATGCTATGGGCATGTACAACTTATGCCTTAATGGATCATTTCATGATCAACCATACACTATTACTTATCATGTCACCAATGGTTATCCATATGACTTTGACCCAAAGGATGATGATCTTCTTGATGACTTTACATGATCTTATTACACACACTCAAGGGCATAACATCTAATCCCCACCTTAGCTCTAGCATATTTACATAGTTCAACATCACATGCATACCCTATCTTACGCCCACATTGTCTTAGCATAGTCACACTCATCATACATTATGAGCACTATTACCTGATGACACACTCATATTCATATGGTTCTTATATGATTGTTGAGGGGCCTTTTACCATAAATAACTTCATCTTACATTTCCATATTCCTAGCATTACATCACCACCTATACATGACACACATCTATGATACTTTAACGATCTTTATGCATCATCAATTAAATGAGGGATTATAATACAATGAACCCCTTACACATTGCACTATAGGCATTAGTACATGTGTTATCATACACATGGGGGGCATCAACATCCCACATACCCCATAATATTAACATCTACACATATCTCAATTTTACATTCTCATATATCAATCCCATAGCCATATGCATACTTATTACACACTTTAGTGTCGTTATCAATAATGCATCTTATACTTCAGTTCACACTTACTGTTGAGGGATTACTACATAAACCCAATACACTATTAGGTATTATCCATTACATATCACATCGCATGTCATACACTACACCATAAATTATTCACCTTCAACTATGACATATGTCATTTCTATACTTATACATCATACACTAATCATTTTCACCTTACGTGTTTCTACACTGTACATATTAGTCTTTATCATGCATTGCCTCACATCCTATAAATATTCATCCTAGACATTATACATACTCATCTATCTACATACATTTTTATATACTACACTAGTCTTCATACATTGAGTCTATATTACATTCATCCCTATATACTACATCTCATCATCTACATGTATTACACTAAGTGTTATACATTCTACTCATCACATGGTCATTTACCAATACTACATTATCTTCTATGCACTACACTCACCACCCTATGACACACTTTAGTTCCTCGGTACATACTCAACTTATGAGGGTTTACTAATCAAATTGACCTTACACTCATCACACGTGCGACAATCCTAGGTTAGTGACATATGCTTTAAGCTAAATTGTCACCCATTTTGTCATTTTTTAGTTGTATACACCTTAGTTTAAATTACCACTCCCTCCTTTCATCTTATAGTGATATATGCTTAGGGTTAATTCATCACGTGATTTTAGGGATAAATCATCACCTATTCATCATTTTATAGTGATATATGTTTAGGTTACATCACCACTTCCTTCCTTTCATCTTATAGTGATATACACTTAAGTATAAATAATCACTCTTCCTTTCATATTATAGTGATATGTGCTTAGGCTAGATCATCACTTATATGTTCATCTAGTTATGATATATGCTTCGGCTATAGGGTTCATGCACACAACATTTCTAGGTCACATCTCATCACTACACTTACACATTCATCACAACATGTTAGACACAACATCCTACTCAACCATTTCCCGATGACACACTATCATTTATGGTTCATTCTTGACTATTGAGGGGGAAAAAATGGAACCTCATTGCATAAACTTCCATTCACTCAAGGGGCACGTGGATCCTATCATTCCATCTTGCATTGCATTCCATTCCATCAATCCACAACATATTGCATTGTCTTAGGGGCATTTACTCTTGTTTACTAGTGTTTTTCATGATCACTTTACTACACATGTTAGATTGATTTCTTATATGTCATTATCTATACCATCCAAACATGTGTGTTCACATCTTTGTCTAGTTGTGATCACAAATACAAATCTTTTACACATAGCATGGATTCTCACCTTCTACCCTTCCTATACTGGTCACTGGGGGCATCCACATTCATTTCTTCCAGGTGTTATTGTTTCATTTTGTACTTATAACTTTACATTACTTGGTTATTCACACTTTTACATATTGGTTATTTCTCTAAGATGCTAATGGGTGTTCCATATGCAACACTTTTTTTACAGGATTACATGTTTCCATGACTACTTCTATTGTTTGTACTTGTCTTCCATTTTTTATTTCTTGTATGTGGGATTTGCCCTATGTTTTGAGTGCACACTTATTTGTTGTTTATGGCCATGATGACCTTGCATGTCTTGTAACATCGTGAGTGATGTCCCATGTTTGTGACCCGCTTTGTGTCGACTTACTTGTATTCTTGCGTGTTTACACTACTATGCTTGGTAGTTTTTACATTATTTATGTACTTTACACTTGTTTTCTACATTCATGTGTTTTTGTACTAACACTTTTCTTTGGCTAGCCATCCTTGTTTGTGCATGCCTTGGTTTCTACCAAGCATATTCCCTTCCCCCTTATAGGGAAGAGTTATAGATTACATGTGGTTGGTCCTCTTTTGGGGTCGTATTCTCCTATCAGCAACATCACATGCACCCCTAAAGAGGGGGGCATCATTTGGGGTTTTTACATACTAACACAGAGATTCTACACCGGTTCGGTTCAATTATATATAACGAGTGGGTTCAGACCAATCTACAAACCCCATACACAATGGATTTTACAGGACATGGTGTCCTTAGCATTATAGGAAGTAGTTACAGGCTTAGAGGTTACAGTGGGTGTGCCTCTCTACACTACTTCAATCAGTGGCATCAGATCACCCAAAAAACTAGGAAATACAAAGATCTCTTCACACACATTCAGGGAAGCAATTAGAGCTTGGAGGACACAGAGCATTTCCTCCCTACACTTCTTTGGCTAAGGTGGTTTGAGATTTACCAAAAAACTTGTAGTAAAAGATATCCTTCTACACTCTTTTCTCGACATGGATCAGGTGCACATGTTCCATTTACATTTGTGTATTTTACATCTTACATGATTTTATATACATGCATCTTTTACATTGTGTTTTTACACATACATACATACATATTTTACTACTTGATCGTTTTCTCCTTGTAGGTCCAACTCTATGAGAAACAAGTAGTAAAATTAGTGGCAATAACAACAACACTTCACAACAGCACACACTTTACTAATCATGTAGGTACATTACACACCACAACAACTACACACACATGCCACCCTAGGTTCACTCTCTTCACTTTTTCTTTGCACATTTTTCATCTTTAGTTTCCACACTCCTTCAGCTTTTTTGTCATTCCATTCTTTTATCTAGTCCTTTGGCATGTTTCTACTACACTCTTCATGGACACCAGGTATGCATCTCTATCTACTTTATGTTATTGAGTTTTCCACTCACCAACATAAATTGGGGGAAAAATGTAGTCACAAAATCATGCACATTAGAAATTTATTTATCCTCGTTTCATACTCCTATTTAGAAGGTTCGTAAGTGAAGAAATTACTAATTAACCCCCATATTTTGGCCATCTTATTTTATTTTATTTCATCATTACTACCCATTTTCATCCACATGCCTAGTTTTTTTGTCATTTCCCGTCATTTTAGCTTCAACTGGGGCACCCGGGACTAGTATTGGGGCACCTGTGGATGCCCTAGTCCCACCAGGGTCTCCCTGTCCCTTTTGAACTTTCTCACCACTTTTTTGG
Organism: Taxus chinensis; assembly: GCA_019776745.2. Lineage (NCBI taxonomy): Eukaryota > Viridiplantae > Streptophyta > Pinopsida > Cupressales > Taxaceae > Taxus > Taxus chinensis. The sequence continues at coordinate 542,434,668 of CM034154.1, read as the reverse complement.
CTCTTTCTATTTGTTTGGCATCTTTATCTTTCTTGTGGTTGGCCTTTTTGGGGTTGATTACAAAATTATATCAAGAGAACCCTATAAATATAAAGCTATTAGACCATAATAAGGGACCTAACATCACTTGCTACTATCACTCCATCTAGAGTTTCCATCATTGGAGATCACTTGACATCCACATAGCTCCATCATCAAGGATAAGGACATCTATATCACACTTCATAGGGGAAGGGATTATATTTTATTCCATGTACACATTCTACTACATTTTCTAAACATAGTTATTGCTCGCTACTTCAAAAAGTGTGACTGGCACAAGATCAACCTAGGGCATGTTCACACACACTTGCACATACAAACTACATCAATTCTGAGATGTAGTGCATTACTCAGTTAGTAAGTCCACCATTGTGGAAGCTAAGGTCAGTTTGACCCCTTCATATGCATTATTCTTTTTTAGGGTTTGATGTTTGTTTTGGGGTCTTATAGGTATTTCTTTCATATTAGAGTATTGACAACATTTGGCATAGGAAAAAAAGTTGATGTCACATACAAAGAAGGTTCCAGATCATCATCTAGCTCTACAGAAACTAGTTTTCAGAGCTTTTTCACAGACCAGAGCACTCGCAGGCACCCAAGTCCTCCTCCAGGCACCCCAGTCTAGCTATATCCTCTAGATCCATCCTTTTCGGGACTTCAGTATAGTCGTTCATGCTCTTCATTTTTCTAGTCACCTCTATGACACTCTCTGATAGGCATCTATTATCAGCTGAGTTTTATCCTCACTCCCTTTTGCATATTAGGGTTAGCATTTTATTTTGCATAGTTTTTTAACTCATTCACATTCTTATCTACTGCATTTATCTACTTTATCATAGTTGTTCATATCTTAGATTAACTATCTATATACTACATAGTCTATTTTTAGTTAATCACGATGAAAGAGAAGTAATACTTTCACTGGAGTTCTGAGGGAAAGAATGTCTTTGATGAGATAAATAAGGCCATCATAAGAACCACTACTATACTTTTCCTTTATCTCGATAAGGACTTCATCATTTATTGTTATGCCTTGGAACACACCCTCTCTACCATCTTAGTTCAAAATAATTTGAAAGGGTGTGAAATGCCAATTACTTTTATGAGCTATGTTCTTAAGTCATATGAGTTGAAGTATTGTTAGCTTGAAAATCATGCTTTCACTGTAGTCAAGGTTGTGAAACAATTCAGATTCTATATTCTTAATTCTCATTCCACTATTTTTATTCCAAATATAGATTTGAAGTCTATTCTAACTCAACAAGATTTCAGGTCCAAGAGGGGTAGTTGGGTTGAAAAGGTTCTTAAGTATTATCTAGATATGAATATAAGTAAACTAGTCTGAGGATGAGGTCTATGTCAACTGATTGCAGAAAGTTCAAATAACAACAAACATACTGAAATGCCCACTATTATGTTCCTAAGTTCCACAAATGAATGGTATTCCAATATTGACAACTTTCTCACATATGGGGAATGTCCCACAAATCTTAATGCCAAGGAGAAAAGAGCAATTAAACTCAAAGCTGTAAGGTATGTTCTTTAGAACATTTCTCTTTTTAGAAAAGGGATTGATGGTCATTTCTTAATATTTGTAGATAAGGAATAATAGAAGAGGTTGTTAAGAGATTATCACGATCAAGCTTGTGGAGGAAATTTCTATTCTTATGTAACAACTCATAAGATTCTTCGAGGAGGATATTATTGGATGAAATTATTCAAGGAAGAAGCTAAATGGGTATTAAAGTAAGAATCTTGTCATAATTTTGTTGGAAGACCCAAGTTTTTCACTCTTTCATTGAAGCATGTAGTAATTGAGGAACCTTTCCAACAATGGGGATTAGACTTCATTGGAACCCTCAATCCTAAATCTAGTTCAAGACACAATCATGTTCTAATTGAAATATATTATTTCACAAAGTTGGTGGAGGCCATCTATGTCAAGAAAATAACTTCTAAAGTCATTTGTAACTCCATCAAGGAAAATATTGGTTCGATTTGGAGTCCCCAACAAAATTGTAACAAATAATGCTCCTAATTTTTCCTCCTATGAACTCATAGATTTCTGTTATGGATATGGAATTTCCCTTTCACGTTCTTCATATTATTACCCATAAGGAAATAGACAAGCTGAATCAATCAACAAAAATTTGGTAACCATAGTTAGAAAGTTGGTTGATGAATCACAACAAAATTGACATAAGAAGTTGTATGATGCTCTTTAGGCTGATCATATAATACCCAAGAGAGCTATTAGACCGTCTCCATTCCAGCTAGTTTATGGGATGGATGCTCAGTTACTAGTTATTATCGAGTTACTAGCCTTGCACTTGGTTAAGGATATTGAGGATTAACATTTCAAAGATGCTCTTGAGAAGAGAATTATCTACTTGCACAAGTTAGAATAAGAAATGACTCATGTGGTTGATCACATCTCGGTTCATCAAAAAATGACAAATAAATTTTTGACAAGAAGGCCAAGGCCCATGACTTTCAAGTTGGAGATATTTTTCTACTCTGGGATAAAAGGAGAGAACCTCGCCGGAGCCATGGTAAATTTGAATCATTTTGGCTTGGTCTATTTCAGATTCAACACTTTGCTAGTGAAAATTATCATTACTTAGCCTATATGGATTAGAATCCTCTCCCATTTCCATATAGTGGGTAGTATCTATGGTTGTACAAGTTTTGAGTGGTGTCAGTCTCTTGTACACAATCTTTGTTTTGGTTTTGGTTATGCTTATTTGTGTATGTTTGTTTTCCTTTTCCTATGTTTTGGTTCTCTTTTGTATACCAATGGATAAGGATCCGATCTTGTAAACCATGAAATTATGGATTTCTTTTCTTTGCCTTTTTTGTACTTTGTTTCAAACCAAGTAAAGCCCCATAAATAGACAAATGTTGTCACAGGACTTGAAAAATGTGAAATTATTAAAAAAACTGAATTTTGGTTAAGTATATTGCTCCTCTTCATTGAATTTTCCTTAATTGTGTCAAGTCTAAGGGGGAAAATTTCAAAGAGTTAGAAATTTTTGAGTTGTTTTGGGTCTAATAGGATGAATCCATTTTTTGAGGAATAAGAGGAATTGTTCCCTTGTTCCTCATGTTCCCCGCTTCACTACCCCACCCGCTAGCTTTTCTTTTTTCAAGTGAATCAGATAAGTTGGGTACTCCAGGTATAGGTGGAACCATTCCTTACTTCCATTTATTCACTGCTTCCCTGCCATTGCCAATTTTCAGCTCTTCCTAAGCTCATCTATTAAGCAGATGTTTTTGGTACTACAAGAACCTTCTACCCCATTCCTCAAAGCCCTCCTTTTTCTACATACCCATTATCTCAACTTTCATTGGACGCATCAGAAAATTCAAGTAATGTTAGAACTTCATGCTCTGTTCCTTTGAGCATTTGGTTCACTGATTTCCTAATTCTCCTGACTTCCCTCCCATCATTAATTATTACCGTAATTATGGGCACAAGAGGAAAATTTGGCACTGTGATTGCGTTCTATTGATTCCTTGAAGCACTGATACATTCGTTTTAAAGAAAAAGGAGAGGATTTTATGTTTGGATGCATTCCATCGAGCCTCACTGTTCTTGACTTGTAGTTATAGTGGTAGAGTAGATTGTTTGAACTCCCAAAGCATTATAAAAATATCTCATATTCGACTCTTTTATCACATTCGTTTCAAACTCCTTTGCTATTATATTTTACCCCATTCCTCCTCCTGCATGCAAAAGTGCATTTTCACTCACAAATCCTTCATTTTTCAACCAAATTACAAAATTCCAGTTACGTTGTGACCGTTGAGAAGTCACCTTCATCTACATTCAAGAGGTGAGTAATTTTACTCTTGTTTTATCTAATTTGGTAGTTTTTTTGGGTTTTTGAGATCTTCCTCTCACATCCTCTTTAAAACCCATTGTAAAATAGTTGTATTTCCCTAAATCCTACCCAACTTGTTAGAATGAAGTTCCAATATGCATTATATGAGCATATTTCCTCCCTTGAAACCTTTGTCCCTGATATAGGAGATAACAATATAAAAAACATGAATTTAGAAGATTTTTAGGCTAGGATGAAAGATGATAACCCAACCCCATTGGCTCAATGTATCATGAATAGTGGATTGGCTCATGCAGTTTGTTTTCCTACATCAATCTAGTGTACTGATACAATCCTATCACGTGCCTCTAGCTTTGATCCCCAAACCAAGGAGTTAAAATATCCTCAGGAGAAGATTATTACTTAATTGGATGTTCATCATATTAACTTGGCCTTGTGTATTTCCAAATTCAGATATTTTAAAATCCTAATCAAGGAAGAAGCTCAATGGCAATATGACCTCACTCCTATCAAATACCAGGTAGTGATTTCTAAAACTTGGCTAAGAGTAAAGGGTTATCTAAATTTCCCAAGACTCTCTATAGAATTGAATTATTGGAGGAGCTTTCTGATATGATAACATTTCTTGCAAGAGTAATGGGTTTTCCCTCAACTTCAGAGTTTTAGAATTGGATGCGTGTCTATATAAATTTGATTTTTGAAGTTACACAACACTTAAACCTAGGAGAGATTATTTGTGAGTATTTAACTCAACAACTCACTCAGGTTCACTAGAATACAAATTTTTACATGACCTCCTACTTGATGATACCATAACTAGCTATAGAATATGGATTGGATTACCAGGCCAGGATAACAGGAAAAATATAGCTATATATGATTTATATACTCAAATTATCTATGAGAAAAATAAGAGCCATCATAAGAGGGTCAATGATGCCTTCACAATGTTTTTGGTGAGGTTTCTTGAGGGAAATGTAACAACTATAGTATCTTAAGAGGCAAGGCAATTTATTTTAGTATATGGAAGCTTATTCATATAATTTAGGAAGTTTTCCTACATCTGAACAACTGGATTCAAGGGATCTCCATACAAGCTTCCTATATATTATAGTGATAAAATTATTCTAGTTGAAATTTAGAGACAGATGAATATCATTCATAGGACCTAAAAGGATAAGAACATATCTAGTATATAATTTCCCATAAATTTGGGAAATTACAGGTGTAGGACATCTCTTGATGCACGAAATGTTGAAATGACTATTTCCCCATTCAACTTACATCCTTACTTGAAGAGGATCTATTTTGATAGCAAGAAATTCATTGGGAAATAATCTTAGGATAACTTACCACCATTTTATACCATTTAAAGACTTCTAGGAGGACCGTATTGATGATTACAAGGTCAAAATAAAAGCTTATGACAGGTTATCCTGGTAATAAATCAAATATTTTAAGCTATATATAGTTACAAAGGGAATGATAGATGATGGTTCAGACATGTTTATTACAGAATTCATAAATTCCATTTAGTACACTCCTTACAACATTGATTGTTCACATAAGGAGAAGGATAACCCTAATGATCTTAACACCCATGTGCTCTTAAGGTCAAGATACTAGTTGAATAGGAAAGTTAAAAAATTCAATGAGTCTCAAAAGATAACTTCTTCTGATGAGACATATTATTCACAAAACACTACTACTGCTCAACAAACTCCTTCTTCCTCTGCTCTTGATTATAGAACCAAAGTGTATACTAATAAGGAAAATACCAAATGTGGAGAGAAGAGTGAAGAGAAGAAGGTAGAAACACTCGGTGGTGATCAAGAGGAAATTCAAGAGTTAGTAGGTGGAGCAGTTCCTGAACAAACACAACAACATGATAAAGAAGAAGTAACTAAGAAGAAAAATTTGAAGAAGAATAAGGAAGTGAATAAAGTGATGAAGAAGAGGATGTAGTAGAATTATCTTTCCCTGATCCAGGAAAGACCATTTCTTTGAGGCCAAATCTAGATGTGAGGATTCTCTCTTCTTCTATTGAGACTTCCACTATAAAGGTTTCAGTTTCCCAACCTCTAAGTTATTAGATTAATCTTACATTTCCTCCTCTGGAAACATCTTCTAGAGATTAATTTACCTAGGTTTAACCCATGATAGATAGCAGAAAGAGAAAGGATCAATCTAGGATTCCATAAGTTTGATGTATTGGCTTATATTTTTGGAACTTCCCCTCTTCCTCCAAAGAAAGACAAGACCACCTCTCGTCTTGTTTCAGATTCTATAGGAAAACAACTCCTCCAAATTTCTAGGCCAAAGGAGGATAAGAATGAAAAGGACGTATCATTATCAGAACTTGAACCAACAAAAATCTCATTGGGAGAATTAACTCAAGAGGGTGAAGTACATAATCTTAGATAAATTATCTCTAAGGTTATTGAGAGAATTGAAAATGGAAAGTAGACTCAAGTAAAATTAAAGGAATAGGTACAAGTACTTGTAAGTTTTATCAAGTCTTTCCTCTTACATGAAAAAACTCCATTAGATCCAACTCCTATATCTACACTTCCACCCACTGCGGCTATTACTGGTATTGATTTGAAGGCAATCACATAAATTTAGAAACATGCCACCTTTGGAAAAGCATTAGAAGCTTGGGTTGGGAGCATTCTTGTCTCAGGATTAGAATTCATCGATGAAGCATGTAAAATATATGATAACATCATTTCATCTCAGGAACAAATCAATTCAGGGAGTGATAATATTGACAAAAAAACTAAAAGTTTGGGCTGATTTTATCCAAGATCTCCAAATCATGACTCTCACAGATGAGAAAATCCTTCATTTGGAGAATATTTGCGATGAATCTAAAAGTAATTTATCTAGGACTCAAACTTTTAGTGTAGAGTGGAGTATAAGGGTTCTTGAAGAATCCTCAACTGAATTACGGAACCTAGTTCAGAAAGGAGAGTTTTTGAAAGCTAATTTTTTTACAGATTTGGAAGCCCTTCATTGCAAATTATTCAAAGACAATTCACTGGAGAGAAATTCAGTTGATCATATCAATGGATATTTAAATGCACTCATAAAGGAGAACCTGTTCAAGGTAGTCTTGGTCAACAAGGAGAAAATTGAAGAATTGTCAGAGCTCAACAATGTCATCATAGATGTAGAAAAAGGAATTTCTCAATATGGTGGAACAAAAAAGAAATGGAGTCTTCTCTCGGTAGCTGGTTGACAAATATCTCCAACACCATCACACCCAAAGATACAAAGATATCAACTATAGAGACTATGTTACGAATGCATGTTTTAAAGCTCAAGGTCACTGTAACTTCTATTTCTTCTATTCCTTCTTCCTCCAGTTCAAAATATCACTAGTTGTTATATTTTGTAATTGAATTTATTGTATAAAAAACAAAATTGTAATATAAAGTCATTGAACGTAAATCAATTAATTAAGTTTTTTAACACTTAATTAAGAAAACTAGCTATTTTGGGTAGTTATCCTCTCTCCTTTGCCTATATAAGGCTTTATTTTATTTGTAAAAGGGGTTGGATATTGATGCATTTGTATGTAAGAGATACATATTTTGAAATACAAAAGAATAACCCTCTTCTATTTCCATTCATATTATTCCTACCTTCTTTTCTTGTATACATTTTAGTAGGTATGTTGTTTGCTTTATCTGGAATTTGAAGCTTTGTATTATTATTCATGGGTTAAGATTTGATGAAATTTGATTCAATCAATATCTTATTTACTATGAAAGTTCCATTTACATGCAATAGTATGATAAGATCTGCAATATTCTTATCTGAAAGTGTTGTTATTACTCCCTCTTATTTGTTCATTCATGTGGTAATATTGTAGACAAAAGGAGGATTAACATATCCTTGATTAATAAGTTAGTTATAACTATGTATCCCTGATTTATCTATCTTGCCGCATTCACAATGTTGTGTTCTTCTATCTTTCCAATCCTTTATCTATCTTTTGTATTAAAAATATTGGGGTTATTCATCTTCACCAATATCCTCAATAAAAATTAGTTAGTATTTATATTTGTGAATATCCTAGAGTTAAAGGTTTTGGATCAATAAGGGAACCTCCCCATTAAAGAGGAGGGACTGTCTAAGGAGACACAACATGTCCTTGATTGATAAGTTAGATAGAACTGTGTATCTCTAATTTATCTATCTTGCCATATTCTTAATGTAGCGTTCTTCTATCTTTCCAATCCTTTATCTATCTTTTGTATTAAAAATAACGGGGTTATTCATCTTCACCAATATCCTCATTAAAAATTAATTAGTCTGTATATTTGTGAATATCCCAGAGTTCAAAGTTTTTGGATGAATAAGGGAACCTCCCCATTAAAGAGGAGGGGCTGTCATCCCCTAAAATATTGATTATTTCTCCAACGACGTATTTTCTAACTAACAAATGAATTACTCTACCCATCATTTTTGGTTCTATTATTACTCTGACTTCATTTTTTTGTTTTCGATACTCTTAATTCTAATGCATTATGTCTAGGTATCCCTTGGCTACATGCTTTTAGGGTTATTCCTTCTGACATCCATGAATATGCCAAGTTTATCCATAACCAGTAGGTTATCACTATTAGAGGTATTCCCTTTGAGGCTCCCTTTCCTATTTTTCCTAGTTTTTCTTCCTCAGTTCCTATTCCTATACCTAGTACATCTACATATAAGTCCTTGGTTCCACATAATGTCCCTCAAAACTTTATCCATGATAGGTTTCTTCTTAGGTCTATGGTTGTACCTTCTACTTCTCACATTTATAGCTTTCTTAGGTATTCTAATAGGCCTTTGGTTGCAAACACTACCTCTCATGGCTCTAGCTCCCCTAGGTCTCTGGATAGGACTTTGGTCGCACACATTAATTTTCATGTACCTCACTCTCCTCATTATTTTGATAAGCCTTTAGTCACACACATTATCTCTCACATTCACTCTCCTATGTCTTCTGATAGGATTTATATTTCAAAAATTGTTTCCCATGTATCTTCCCCACTCAAGGTTCTATCTATGTCCTCTAAGACACACATAATCTCCCAAATTTCCTAAATGAAATCTACTGTTCATGGTATGTCTAGAATTACTATCTCTTTAATCCTCTATGTAGGTCTTCTACTTCACACACTTGTCATACATATTCTTTATCTTATGGACCCTTTTTTGTAACCATTGCCACTATTTTACCTTTTGTATTTGAGTCACCTCCTTTTGCACAATTGAGGCCTAAGCCTCCATAACCTTTTCAAATTACTCCATATCCTCCCAAGTTTCTCATAGGGTATATCAATTCTTCCCCTCTTTCACGTACATATCTAAGCACATTAAAAATACCAAAACATGCACATAATTTCAAAATACAAAAACATTCATATATTTATAAAAAATAAAAAATTCAATACATGTACACTTTGCTTGAATTGTTAGCACTTTACATTATACATGTTGTTTCTCACTTTGGTTTGATAGATAACATGCTTCCTTAGTCTTTACACACATGCATTCATGACATGTATATTGAGGATTGATGTAGGAAATACATAGAGTGGTACACGATGATATAGTGTTGGATGGACCCTTTACCCAAACTTTCCTATACATATGGGGGAATCTATTTTACACTAAATCCATAGCGTTATATTGTTCTATTATAGTTCCTTTCTACTTCATCATCACATTGATTATTACATATATTATGTACATGTTATCTTTTGAGCTAACAGGACTGACACATGTGTCTTGTGCAATATTGCCATATATTCTTTCACATATCTTCACCTATATTGGGTGTTATATCATATCATCATGTTATAACACTCTTATACTTGCATTATTTCTTTTGTGTGTGAATTATTTCTTGCTTGTTTCACTATATTGTGTCCTATACTGCCTTGATTTTCTTGTGAACACCATGGGTGTCCCATGTTTTTGGTCTTTATTTCCTATCTTGTTTTGAACTTGTTTCTATAGGACATATAGGCCTTGATTGTCTTGTACACTATGGGTGTCCCATGTTTGTGGCTTTACACCTTTTTTGTGACATTATTTACATACTTCACATTATTTCATTATTGTTGTACTTGTCTTTCTCCACACATGCATTCGTACTACTATTGTTATCATCTATATTTTTTATATATATTGTTATCATTGCTTTTATTGCATGCCATGGTTACCACCATGTGCTAAAAAACTTCCTTTTTGAAGGTACATGTTCTTCAAGGAGGCCACCTCTTCAAAATTCTACACTCTCCTATAGTTTCTCATACATCTAAGTGCATGGGAAGCACATATTTTATTTTGAGCCAAGTGGTCAACTTTGTTTTCACACATGTCTCAAAAGATAGGGGAATTCATCTAGGTATATTCTACACTTACAACAAACACAAGGGTAAAATTATAGGGTAACATACAAGTATAAACAAGGTATAGGTACTTAGAAATACAATTCAAACAAAAAAATTAAGAAAAATATGTACATGTTTAAAACCATACAGTTTGGTCAAGACCATATGTATGTTCTTGACCCTTCCACACATTTTTTCTTAGGGGAAACTTATATCAACTTTCTCATACAATTTCAAAATTTCAGCTACAATTATCGAGTTTTTGGCACAGTTTCAGATCTAGTTCACTAAGTTCAAAATAGTTACAGGGGGTATGAAGTACTTCACTCCTTCATCTCATGATATTCAGTTTCTACTATAGTTTTAGTAATCTTGGGGGCATGAGTGTCCTTCCTCCATTTACATTTTAATACATTAAAATTTCTATTCAATTATGTGAGACACATGGGAAGGGCATGGGGCACTCATTTTTATTTTCTACTATGTGTCCCTTATTTATAGAATTAGGTCTAGATCCATTTGTAAAACAGTGTGGTCTATGTAGGGTTATGGAAGGTATCAAAGTGGATAAGTTCTTCATAGAAGACTTTCCTTTCCTCTTTGCACTCAAAGGGGAAGATATAAAAGTTGTATAAATAAGTTTGATACCCAATCTTCTTACTTAGGTAGGAGTGTTTTGGACACTTCATTCTTGTTCTTCTTCTCCTTGAAATTCCATGTTAGGTTGCATGCTTCAAACTCTATAGCTAATCCTAGGGACAATTGGGGACTAATCACCCCTAATCCTTTGACAAAGTTCAAACAATTCAGTAATCACAAATCTTCAAGCACAACCAAAGCGTGATGGCTTATACTCCCCTCCAGAACATAAGCGGGTGTATTCCTTCCTTGTTTAGATATCTTTAATTTTATTTTTATGAAAATACAAAACATTTAATGTTAACACTTTACATTTGAGTTAAAGTTCAACTATTTCATAATGGAAATTGACTACACTCTGTGTTGGAGGTTTCACTCATGGAGCATGTTAACACCAAGTACAATAAGAAATCTACAAAAAAACTCCAAGCAAATAGCCAAAGTGTGTCTATAGACTCAGGTATATTTTTTCCTTTAAGCATGTAATGTACATTTCATACTTAAAAGTGGGGGAAACTATAGACACTAAAGTTTGGAAATTTACTCTTTGATACTAGTAGTTTTGATAATGCACTCTTGTTAATATAAACCAAAACTTTCGTCATTCCCACTTAGCACATTATGAAAACTCTTGTTTATCAGATTTATCCTTTCACATTAACATGTCATCAAATTCTAAGAACACAATACATAAAATACATAGAAAAAATAGTAGTTGACAAGTTGCAAACTTTAGATTACATGTTTTTCATCCTTAGGAAGGGTCATATAGTTTTTTTAGGATGTTATATCTAGTCCTGGCTGACTTGTGCAGTCTTGGACCAACATGTTCTCCAATTTTTTTTCTAATTCATATTATTTTTTGGGTATTCTAATACATCTAGGTCAACCTTTCTTAGATAAATCATCCACAAAATCCCTATATAAAGCAAGTAAAAACTATCTCAATTGCAAACCTAGAAGATCCTATGAAAATACATTTGATACACTCACTTCCAATGCTCGTAAAAGGCACCTAAGGATCTCCCTAAATCTTGTAATAGCACACCTACACTCATTAGGGAAGACAATAAATAAATGTCTGACGCTTCTTATTAGGGAAAGAAGTCACCACATATCATCTTATAAGCTCTCACGACATCCCTTACCCAAGTATTTTAGTAAAAGCAAACTCCACACATGAATTTTCAAAGAGGGTTGTCAAATATAGTTGCATTCATTCAGATATAGCATGTTAGGTGTACAATGATATGCACATTTTAAGGCTTCTTAAAAGTAGTTCCAATATTGGCAGTAGTATGTGGGGGTTCCCACAACCCAACTAATGTTTGTTTTGTATGGACTTCCCACCCATGGTTAGGGTTTGAGATACTCATGTTTAGGATGTGTCAAAGAGACTTCACAAAATGATCAAAAAATAGGGTTTTGACATTGAAAAGATAGTTATGAGGAAGGTGACAATTGTTAGAAAGTTACATAGAGCCAAAAAATCAAGTAGGTACTAAGACCATATAGAAATTTCAAAACCATACATATGGTCCTAACATGGTAGATAGTGTACGGTCCTTCCCCAGGTATCAGTTTCCAGTCACATAATGTCTAGAACAAAGCATCATCAAGTTCAGATCTTATTGTTTAAGTAATTGTAAGTACCTCCCAGAACATTCTATAATCAAATGTAATTAGACTAAGTACACTCATCTCCTTTGTGTTTTCAAGTTTGTATCTTGTTTAAAATACCAATTACAAGTATTGAGGCATTATTTTGATATTGGTAACCAATGTTGAAAGTTAACTAATCAAATGATGTTAACCCTTACATCCTTTCGTTTAATAATTCACTAAAATATTAGATCTCAAATAGATCTAATTAGGGTCTAAACAACATCCATTTCATTGACTCAAATTCCTCTTATTGTGGGGCAGGTTAGTAGGGAAAGGGATATTGTTTCAGAAAAATGGAAAGGAAAGATCCAATATGTTAACATAACATCGAAAATTCAAGGTTTAATGGGCTCACTTTTTTTTCCTCTAATTTAATCAGTTGTTTCAACTGTGCCAAAAAGTACAAATACAACTAGGGTAAGTGCTAATGTGCCTTTTTCAGTTACAAATGCAAGTTTGAATGTGAATTCTATTTTGTCGTCATCTATAACGGTTTCCATTTCTCCTGTCATTTCTACCATTCCCTTCACCATGTTCACATCACCCTCACTTCCTCTAAATATCATCACATCTCTCATTTATTCCTCCTCTCCCCAAGTTTCTTCTATTATTCATACTTCCACTATATTTTCGCCACCATCAATCATCATGAGAATAACACTGAGAAGACCAATATATTCTACTACAGATCCCATCCCCTTTATGAAGATGATGAAATTGAAGGATTTAAATGTTGTCATGCCACTACCACCATTTTCATCTCTTTAGATAGGTCCAACCATTCACTTTGGACCCAATTTGTCTATGTCAAGATGATTAGTGCTTATGTTTACAATTCCAAGATCACCAATACTAAGTGTTCCTATGCAAATAGAAAAGGGTCATCTCATTTGTTAGAAATGGTGACAAGTACACAATGCAACTCATATGGGTCATCCCATGGAGAAAATGTCTATTTAAATGAATAATATTTTAGGTTCTTCAATTCTTCTAGTCTCCATAGTGACTACATCATCTACCTCTTCCATCATGATATCTTTAATTACAATTGAATTTTTAGAATAAAAAAAAGAGTAGCTTGAATTGGAAAAGTATTAGTGGCAATAACAACATTTCGTCACTAAATCACAAACCCTTGCATATAAGCCTCCTGAGGTGTTTCTAGTTTAAAATAAGAAGGAAAAGAAAATGCACAAGATAACAACTGGTAGAATAAAGAGACAAGGACAACATATCTTACTAAGGACAAATGAGGATGTTATGAGCCTATATAGAAAAATATGAAGAGAGGGAGAACCATCCATTGATGATTTATCCATTCAATATGGTGCAAGATTCACTAAAAATGGCTACAAGAGGTTTAGAGGAAGATAAGAACGATGTAACTACTTCATAGTCACAAATTACTTTGCCCCCAACTCTTAGTTCTGACATTTACCATCCCTTTAATGATTTATTTATTAACTTTAGAGATATTATAACATCAAGGAAAAGGTAGAAACAAAAAATACAAAGTCAAACAACATGAAACAAGAGGTTATTAAACTTAAAGCTAAAATTACAGTCATAACAAGGATATTAAAGGGAAACTTATTGCCAAATTTGTCACGTATGTCCATTGATGATGTGATTACCATTGAGAACAAGCTATACAAGGCCAAAGTAGAGTTGACATAGGCATCTAATCAACTTACAACCACTTACAAACATTTGGATATGTTTTATATTTGTTGTGCCCATGAACTTCATGACCCAAAATAACTATCCAAATACCTTGTAAAAATTGGGACATTTAAAAAATGTTAGTTAAGTATTAAAGGATATTAAACCATTATTATTCTAAAATAACTCAATTTATTAAGGATGCACTGCACTACTAAAGTAATTTGTGTGGCTCAACACCATTGTTCACGCGATTAAGACTAGTTAGGTTTATTTTGACATCTACCATCAAGAGGGTAAACAATCATCATCAAGCTATATTGTAGAAATAAAGTTAATCAAAAGGGGTTGATGATAAATACATCAAGGGTTACTTGCGCTAATTAAGGTGACTTGAAATTAGTTATGTTTATTCTAATCTAGTATATTTAGTTGCAAAGTGTGAGATTAATGGTAGTAATTTTTCCACAATTATCTTTAATCCAATTATGGGTGAATGTAAATAGTCTAAATATTATAAGTGCGAAATAAGGTTACTATTTAAATATCCACCATTTATTTTTTCTAAGAGGGTAATAAAAAATGTCATATTGTACTACATATAAAGATTCAATCCAATACAAATGTTTAGAATTATTCCAAGTGTCACTTGCACTAGTTTAGATTACGGGTTAATTTTTCATCAACGTTTTATTGCATTACTAATTAAGCTCTACTAAACCAAATTTTATTCCAAAAAATTGTTTCAAGTTAGGGATGTTTTTTGAACTACCATAATAACATCACATGATTAAACGTGAATTAGATTTTACTTGAGGTTATTGGATAGTTGTGTTTTCCCCACCAAGGGACTAATTTAACACTCTATCAAGCTAGACATGGTTTAGGATAGTTAATTTTAAATCAAATTTATTCATTCAACATCTAGGGGCAAGGTGAGCCCACTTATCCCACCAAGATCAAATCCTAATCCCTAATATGAAAGTGGCATTATCTAGGTAGAATGTGAGCCTTTAGATTAAAGGATTCTCCTCCCTTAATCCCTAAGGCAAATAAAAAACCCTAATTCAACTTTATATTCTTATTACTTTTTATTCTACCCTATTTATGTATCATTTCTTCTTTGTAGGTTTGTTGTAGGTTAGGGAAGCATCCATGGAGGAACCAATGAAGCATTTTATTCAATTTTCTTCAATGCATTTTCGTTTAATTTTAGTTTCCATTATTAGGGTTTAATTAGAGGAGTGCATATATACATGAGTGCATATGTATATATAATCATATTTTCTTTAGTGTGGTTTAAAACATATTGGGGTAGTTGTAATTATAAACTATGTATGTATGTATATATATATATATATATATATACATACATATATATATTAGGGTTTAATTAGAGGAGTGCATATATACATGAGTGCATATGTATATATAATCATATTTTCTTTAGTGTGGTTTAAAACATATTGGGGTAGTTGTAATTATAAACTATGTATGTATGTATATATATATATATATATATATATATATATATATATATATATATATATATATATATATATATATATATATATATATATATATATATATATATATATATATATATATATATATATATATATATAGGTGTACATGTGTGCAAGTGAAACAATGGAAAGGTGAAATCATGGAGGCCAAATGGCATGATCCACAAGCGCATGCTTACAAAGAAGGGTTGTGACAGAGGATAATATAGAGGTCTACATGGGGTAAGAATAACCCAAGGTTTTGGAATGCATCCCTATAATGAGCGAGGTTTAAGGGGGTGGGGTCGAAACCAATGTTGGATTCTAGTGTGGTTCCTTATAAGCATAACATATCCCAACCTATTGTGCAAAATTATCCTTTACCACCACATTGGCATATCACACCTAGCTAAGTTAGGTGCCCTCACCTGAAGTACGAGAGCTTTCCAGTTCCCTTAATAAGTTAGCAAATAATAAATGACTATAACATCCAATTATTCAAATATTCAATATTGGACAGAGAAAATTGACTAAGTATCATTAGAGCATAAAGACTACATAAAGATATGTGTGTGCAGAGGATTAGAGTAGTGCGAGAGGGAGGTGCACAGTGGGAAAATAGGACAGTGTGCATGGTTATGCACATGTGTACTTAAAGTTAGTGACTTAGCTAATTTTCTAGAGAGACTAAAAATAGAAAAATAGAGTTAAATTACTGCCCAAGTAAAGAATCGAAGATAGACAAAAGAGAGAAGACTTAGTGGCCAAGTAAGGGAAGAGAAAGCACATAAAGAGCAAGATAAAGCACACGCATGGACCAAGATAAAAATAGGATAAAAACATGATGCATATTTAGTTTGAGCTATTATTATGAAGGTATGTGAGTTATTGTGAGCATGGCTATTTTTAGGAAAGAAAGCATGTAGGCTATTTTATATGTACACCTATTATTAGGTGAGTGTATGAAGTGGTGAAGGGAAAGTCCCCACCCTTATATATAGGTAGTGTGTCCTTATTGTAGTATGAGATATTTTGGTATGACAGAGTGAATTGTGAATGGAGGGTTCAACGATCTAGGGTTTTGAGTATGTATGGGAGTGTGCATTGTCTAACACATGAATGGATTGAGGTTATTATAATCAACTACTTTGCTATGTATTTAATTATGGTTTTCAATGGGAAAATGAATTTGGGTTGATAAATTGATTATGTTTGAGTATGAAGTAATGCAAATTTAAATCTTTTTAATAATTCTTTATGTTGATTAAGTTTTCTTTTTATATGTGTTTCTAGATTTCCATGGTTATGATGATTCCTAGTGCATAAGTGGTTGAATTGGTTATGAATATGGCACACATGCATGCTAACCTTTTAATGGGAATAACAAAGGAGGGACCTGGTGGCTGCGCACACTTCGAGTGAGATTACAAAATCTATTTGGATGAAGTGCCAGTGCACATAACCATTATTGGGTAAAACAAGACTACATTTTGGTTTCATTGTTGGGACCTCTTTTCAATTTATCTACCAAGATGTTACAAGAAGATGACATATTGACTGTCTTTGGAGAGTATTGAGAGTTGGATAGAAGATGACCAAGACATTTTTGCACAAAGATATAACACTGGACCTGATTTTAATGCATGAAATTGGGTGGAAGACAATTTGTATGACTTCTTGTATGAGACATTATTCAGGTTTTTCCTAGTAGAGTTGTACCAGTGATTGGTAGCTTACGCGGAAAAAATAGGTCTCCACCTAGGAAATAGAGCTTAGATGTAGGAATACTATCAGAATCTCTTTGATTCAACCGAGATGTGGATTAAAGTTGTAAATTGTTGGTGGGAAGGTGTACTACACAACTATACTTTAGAGTACATAATTTTAACATATTCTTGTCTAGAGGAAGCAAATTTCTAGTTTTTTACGTGAGCAAAGAGGATCCTATTTGCACAACAATACCCTTAGCTATCAATATCTTGATGGTAGAACTAGGAATGGAGAACTTACCTATGGCTAGATAAATACTCACCGTGTGCAAGGGTAGGAGTAGGTTTGTGAAGGATGGCGGATGCCCTAGTGGAAGAAAGAAAAAGAGAAGAGAGATGGGTTGAGTATAATGAGGCACGACAGAGGGAAGTTGATGAAGTGCCGAGATCAAGAAGAATGATGAGTGTCAAAAGTGATGAGAGCCCCATGGAAGATGAGAAGCTACCGTAGTATCTTGTCCTCTCGACATTAGGAAAGTGTAGTAGAGAGACCCCATCAGCTTCTGATGAGATCCTGTTGTGATTGGATTTTCTTATTGTACTTGAATGAGATACCTAAATCATATCAACTATAGTAGGAATTTACTTATTTCTCGCATTAATTTGTTTTAAACAGTGGATTGACAGCCATCTAGGAAGTATCACACTTCCTGGAACTAGCATACGCTAGGTAGTCCACTGTCATATATCACTTAACTTCTCTTTTGTGGTCTTGTTTTCTATTACAGGTAGTTCCTCCTAGCCAAAAGGAAGCTCTCACAATTGACATTGGGTGAAGAAGTCAGAATGCACCCATCAACCTATAACCAACCCATTTAACATGTATTCCTCCTAGCCCATAACCCTATCTATTTCGTCATTCAAAAACGTAAAGAAAATGGTGAAACATTTTGGCATGCCCAGTGGTACCCATCAGGGGTTTTATTACATTTTCTTCATTTCTAGGAAAAATTTGTGTGTTTGTTTCCCTTTAAAAGGCTTACACAGTAATTTTATTCCCTAGTAATCCTCTCTTCTTTCAAATTTCTCTAAAAGAAACATTTCTCTTAGTGCATGTAAAAGGAATCATTCTTCTTTCTTGCTTTCTACATTTGGTGAAAGAGCATACCCTCTCCTATTCATCATTTTCTTCATCGAATGTAATCTTTTAAATTTGGGATTAAAATTGGTTGCATTACATTATGATTTGTTGCATTTAGCTCACATTAAAATGAGGGCAACCTATATGCTAGAAGTCATGCCTAGTTGATGGTTGACACAAAGAATCGTAGAAAGCACATTCTCTCTCTCTCTCTCTCTTTGTGCCTTACCAAAGTGCTTAAAATTGAAATATACACATCTTTCTTAAACATAATCTTACATGGGAACACCTTTCAGTGATCACACAATCTGATAGGTAGGTACTCCCTAGCTCGTTACCTTTTTCGAGTCATTATCTCAGAGGATGGCTTGCCCCCCGCCATAACATACCTGAAACCTATCCTTTAAGATATCCTTCTTCAGAGGAAGCCTTCCTCACAAAAAAATCTATTCTAAATTCATGAGTCAGTATTCTAAATAGCATAAGCTCAACACATTAAAAATCACTTGTTAGGTATGTGTTTTTAGTGTTTGATTAACGTACATTTGTAGGTGTGAGGATACACTTATCCATTTTTTTTTCATCTTGTTGCCTTGCACACTCCACAATCATAGTTGGAGTATTTTGACTTCTTCTGAGTGTGTTAGGACTTCATTGCATCATCTCCAGACCTCTAGGTTGATTATTTATCTCACTAAAATTTACAACAATCCATTTTTCTACATTTTTCCAAATTTTCACAGTAACCGACATCAGTTACCCATGACTGGCATCAATTTTGCTTAACCGACATCAGTTTTCTATTCTTTTGGGTTAAATTGCCTAAAGAACCCTTATTTCATTTTCTTTGCTATTAGAGTTCTTGTGAGTCTCTGTATTCTCTAGGCTTTGATAAATAGTCATCATACAACTTTTTCATCTAACCATCAATAGTGTTTGGTTCATCTGGTAAAACTGTTCCTATTTCATAGTAACCGACATCAGTTACCCCTGAACTGGTATCGGTCACCCTTTATCATTATCAGTTACCTTATGCTGAATCTCAGCTGGTACATTGCCCAAATCCACCTATAAACACCTATTTTCTTCATTCTTGTTGCTCTTTGTGTCATCTGCAAGATACAACATCACTTGATATACATTCATTCACATGGTGTTGACTCGCAATCAAGCTAACACTCTTACATTTCACGCAAGTTGTCAACAACTCCTGCCTATTCCTTCACCACCCTCTATCCTGTCACCCATGTGTCTAACCCTACCTACCACTATTGCCGCAGGCGACGAGGAATTTGCATGACTCCTTGATCAGAATGTCGTGGCCTTATAGTTCTACCTTTCCCACTCTTCCACCCAGGACTCCTTGGTTCAGTTGATATATGGCATGCCTGTATCCATCTCTCCGACCCTTATTCCTACTTCTACATCAACCCCTAATAATGTGGCATTACCTTCACCTGCTTCACCCCTAGTGGTTTCACAGCTAAGACCCATAGCTGATATAACCATTGTGTCTGCAGTATCAATCACACCCGTAGTATCTGTTGTCCCCTTATTGACCAACCAGACCATAACCCCGTCTGCACCCATTGCAACACAACCACCCATGGTGTTGATAACCCCTACTCCATTCCATAATATTGTCCTCTCCATCCCACAAACACTACCCCAAATCGCTACTAGAGTCACTATGACCTTCCTACCTACATACACATACTATCAACAACCCCCTATCTCATCTGTCACCCATTCTAGATACATGCCCTCTATTTCGATCCCCTATTCTCAACCTCCCTATTTGGAATCACCATACACTGGAATGTTGCCCACATCATAGGTTCAATATCAGCCCCCTTATGCCACAGGAGGTTCCCTTCCATCACAACCTACCAATGACCTCATAAAATTGATGATGGAAAGGATGCAAACACTGGAAGCATCGGTTTTGGGCTCGCACAATTCTCTCACCTACAATGAAATCTGTAATGAGCCCATTAATCCATCCATCCCTATTCGCCCATACCATGTACACTAGGAAATGCCAAAATTCAACCGTTTCAATAGTAAAGAAGACCTGCATCAATGATGGCGCTTTACTCCTACTAACCTTCCCAATGTCCCTAAAAGGACCTACATTGGACTAGTACAGTGGGATACCAAGACACTCCATCTACTCATTTAATCAAGTAGCCCAAGCCTTCTTAGATCACTTCTCCATCAACATTGTTAAGAAGGTTACCATGACTAATCTTTATTCCACATGACAGTACGACGATAAGTCTATCGCTGACTTTGTCACTCGCTGGTGCAACCTAATTAACTAGCTCACATTTCAATTACTTCAAATTGGACTCATAGAATTGTTTACTTAGGCTTGTGCAAGACACATCTCACCAATCCTGCAGGTGCAAACCTTTCACACTTTTGACGAGGCATTCACCATGGCACAAAAATTGGAAATTCGTGCTATCGAAGAGAAGAAAATTCAACTTCATAATAAGAACACTGCATTCAAATCAAATGATGCTTCTTCATCTTCGAAACCCCAAAACAACTATTCAAAACCCAAAGGATCTACCAACGCTATAATTATCAAGCATGGCCCTCTCATCAATCAAACCCAACCAAACCTCCTTCTAATATCTCTCCCATCCAAGCTGTCTAGTTCATACGAGAACAACAAAAGTACACTTCGATAGGAGAATCTTATTCCTATGTTTTGGAAAAGCTTGTTAAGGTTAGTGCCATTACCCTTCCACTTATAAAACCACATACTAGTCTTGACCCTGAGCACCCCATTCCCATGTGGTATAAGGAACATGAATTTTGCAAATATCATCATGTCAAAGGTCATAGCGAATGTAACTATATCACCTTCAAGAATATCGTCCAAGAAATGTTAGATAACAGAGATCTAGTATTGGATAGCCTGAATGCACCTGCTAACCAAAACCTACATATCTTCAAAAAGCCATTCCCTAATCATGCCCCATCTTCCAACCAAGATAGTGACACCTCAAATAATGATATAAATGTCCATGAGGTCCACACTATTTTTTATGACATACCAGTTGCTTCCCAATTGCTTCATGTTCCTTCCATAGATGAAATCTTAGCCCGAGCTCCCCTACCTGTACCAGAATCTATTTCATGTACTTCTCCACCCATAGAGGAACCTCCTTCATTTTCTCCTTCACCCATGGAAGAGACCATAATTAGCACACCGCCTTTGACCCCTTAAATTTCTAAGCAGTCATCAATGGAAATTCTCCTACTCATAGGAGATACATGTCCACAACCTACACCATCACAAGGAGAGTCAACCTCTTCTAGCCCATCCTTTCCTCTACCCATAGAGGATCCTATAGAAATACCATTTCCTTTAGATGACCACTCACCATTGGACCTTCAAGATCCCATTGATATGCTTTCCGATCTCTTACCCACAGATTTTGAGGAAAGCCATGTCCCTGTGCCTCAAACACATTTTACAAGAATTGCTACTCAATCCATGCCGGCCCCGCTTATAACAATACCATTTTCATGCTTGCCCAATTGCCTATAACATGTTGATAGATCCTTATTTTGGGGACACATTCTACTTCCTATATCAACAAAAATTCAATTGTCACTCACCGACACCTCCACTATCTACCCAAAAGTGTTTTGAGCAACCAAAACAAACACAACCACGACTATTGCAACACCTTCCATGTCACCACCAATGAACCAAATCACACCTCTTCCCATAAACCAACATACATCTACATCCAAACACCTACCCACACCTACATCATCTCCCTTACCTAAACCTATTACTACCTTATGGGTCATACCGACAGCTAGCCTTACTCACCCACCCATCAAATTAGATTTAGCCACATCTTTTCCAAAACTAACTTCCTAAACTTATTTCGGGATTCCCTTGACCCTGGCCAGAAGACCCAACTGGAAAACTAGGACTCATACACCAACCTCCACACCTACTTACCACATATCGTTATCACCTTTCTACCTCTTCAATCCATTCTAGGGATGTGGGTAACCTGTCACCCTATTTTTTCTCGACCTTGGTGCAACCTAAAGCTAAGAAATAAAGTAGTTAAACATCTTATCTCTTCTACCACTGAGAAAACCAAGACCGCAACATCAAACCATCTCCACATCTTCCTCCAACAATCATCCATACACTGTACCTAAACCCACATTCACCTCACATTGTGATCCACTAGTAGGGTCCTATGCCAAAATCTTAACCAATCTCCTTAAAAATTCTGTCATCACGTTACCACCTCTTAGACCTTACGACCTACTCAAACCCAAGCCAAAAGGGTTTGACAAAACTAAAATATGTGCCTACCATCGTGTGCCAGGACATGATGTCAGAGAACTGTAAGGCTTTAAAAACCACTCTTTTCCAATTGTGTCCTCCTAATTTTTGACAATGACGATATTCTTGACGAGGACCCCATTTAGCCTTCACCAATTTCCCCAGAGCCTCTTCCATTACCTATTCAGTGACCAATATCTCCACCCCCACAACATTTTGATCCACCCCCGAGATTCGAGATTATATGGTCCTTATAAGAGAGTTGGCCAAACCACCACCCAAATGCCAATGCACCCTACTCATTTCACAAGGATCGTATCCCCCACTAGGGTTTTGTCCTTCATGCCATTATACCTTCCATGACACACCCTCTTCCTGCACCTCCCCTCAAATTAACATGGTTCATGTTACCATTCGTGCTTAGAAAGACAATGGCAAGGAAAAGGAAATCAACCCATCAGCTAGCCCTATACCCAACATACCATCTACACCCATGCCTAAAGTCACCATTTGAGGTCTTTCCTATCCTATTTATGATGGGGTCACACGCTGCACAATGCTCAAACAACTACACCAATCCCCCCTCAAAATGTCTTTATATAACCTCTTCCAAACCTCTGAGTCACATTGTCAAGCCCTCATGGAGGTCCTTCAATCTATTGAAGTCTTACCAAATGACCCCACGTTTGTGGCCTCCATCATTACCCCTCACCACGTAGCCTCTCTCACTAGGTCATGGCCTTCCTCTACGCCTCCACCTACTAATCGAGTAGCCACCCTCATCTTATTCAGATGAAGAGATTGCTCCCTTCAAGTCCGATGACCCCGACCCCGCTCTTTTCATCTCCATCTTATTATACGCATACGACGTGTTATGATCGATGGTGGTGCTATTATTAACATCATCTTCTCCCATGCATATGACCAAATGTGAATACCTACCAATTACATGCATGGTAACCCGGTTATGTTGTGCTCCTTCAATGATGCCATGACCTCTACCTTAGGCACCATCATTCTCCACGTCCGTGTAGGTCCCCATACTATCCTAGAACTTTTCTATGTCCTAGAGGGGGATTTCTAGTATAATATGTTGCTTGGCCAACCTTGGATCCATGCCATGGGTTGTGTACCTTTGACTTTACTCTATTGCCTCAAATTTGAACATGAGGGACTTAACTACACCATCCCTGCCAACTCATTTCCTTTCAATACCTGTAACATGCTATACTAGCCCAATGATGTGCTTGTACTAGTCAAGGCATCTGCCATTATTCCTACTACACCTTCACCTACTAGCCCATCCACCCAGACTGCTACCACCTCTTCTACATCTAGCATTGCTATCCCCATTGTAGTTGTAGCCTCTACTGCTGACTACTGCTATCCACATACCAACTACTGATCTCTTAGAAGGTGTTTTTCAATGCCTCATTCTGGGGGAATACTGCCTATATAATATTGACACGTTCCTCACCCCGCAGGAGTATGGGAACCTGTGCCAACACCCCAGTTATGACATCCGCATAGGCTAGATTTTTCCTTATGGTCCTCCCCACCTTCGCACTAATCTAATGTATGGGGGACATGATATGGCCACCTATAAACCTGAACCTCCATCCCAACCCAACCATTTTCATCCAACCTATAATCGCATCACTAACCACTGCTTCACTCACACTTTGATCCACTAGTGCGTGTGGAAAGGATTTGGCTTCAGCTTTTATGAACAGGGCTGCCATACTATCATTTCCTGTACCTCTCATAAACACAATGACCGTAGTGGCATTGGTTTTGATGCTCCACCTTCGAAGAAGGTTCACGTCGACCTCATTCACCCACATTACCATCTTCACCCAATGAGTCCCTAGATCCCGAATCTATTCCTCCTAACTTTTTTTTTTCATAAACACCATTTACCTGGGACCGCTGATCTATCAATGCGATGGAGAAGCTCCATATTCTCTCCCATTCCTGTATCCTAACCAATGATGTTACACCTTCTATTAACGTCATTCAATGTTAGGACGATGAGTCCATCCTTACCTACCTTTGTGTGGAAGACTCTTATATTCATCGGTCGTTACTTGCTGAGATGTAAACCATGTTGAAAGAATCGACCATCAAAATCAAAACTAACACTCAGGAAGACCCGCACATTCTAAAGATCAGCCAATCATTAGACGCTACTAAACAAGAAGCCTTCACCTCTTTCCTTCAGGACCATAGCAATGCATTTGCTTGGTCCTATGCTGATATGCCCAGTACTGACCCAAAAATCATGATCCACAATATTGTAACCACTCCTGATGCCTAACCCATAAAAAAAAGGTTGTGAAAAATGCATCCTCGCATTGCTCTTCTGGTTAAAGAAGAGCTCCAACACCTTCTCTCGGTTTACTTAATTCTACCCATTGACTATCCCTAATGGATTTATAACATCTTTCCTATCACAAAGGTGACAGGGGCACTCCGTATTTGCATGGACTTCTGTGACCTCAAGCTCGCTTGTCCCAAAGACGATTTCCCCCTACCAGGCATCAACCAACTAGTTGATCTCACCACTGGCCATGAAATGTTATCGCTCATGGACGGTTTCTCAGGCTACAATCAAATATTACTAGCTCCATAAGATCAACACAAGACTACTTTCATCACCCCTTGGGGAAATTTCTAGTATCGAGTCATGCCTTTTGGCCTAAAAAATGCTGGTGATACATATCAGCAAGCCATGACTTACATCTTCCAAGACATCATGCATCGCATACTGGAAGATTACGTAGATGATCTTCTAGCCAAATATAAACATCAAACCGAACACTTATCTGTCCTTAAAGTCATCTTTGATGGTCTCATCAAGTATTGTGTGCGTCTTTAACCAAAGAAGTACGTCTTTGTGGTACATTCTGGAAAACTCGTAGGTTTCATTATTTCTTTGTGTGGCATAGAAGTTGATCCTTCTAAAGTCAAGGCTAGTCTAAAAATTCCTCCACCCATTAATCTCTGTCAACTTTGAAGCCTATAAAGAAAGTTGTAATCTATCCATCATTTTATTTCGCAGCTTTCTGACCACTGTCAACCATTTCATCATCTTCTCAAGAAAGAAGTTTAATTCAAATGGGATGATGAATGCCATAAAGACTTTGAGGCATTAAAACAATACCTCATTCAACCACCAGTGCTCATTCCTCCTAAGGATGACCGACCCTTTTGCCTGTATATTTCTGCCACTGACCATTCTTTAGGTGCCATGCTCGCTTCATCATGATGAGCAACACAGAGAGCAAGTGGTTTATTACATAAACCATACCCTTCTTGAATACAAAATTATATATACCCACACCGTAAAAACTCTTCTTAGCCTTAGTTTTCATCACCACCAAACTCCTCCATTACCTACTCAATCACAAACCTTTGTCATTAATAATATTGACCCATTGCAATATATGTATGCCAAACCCTATCAACATCAACGTGCCACACGTTGGCTTATGCTTCTTGCCAAACTTGAACATGAATTCATTCATCAAAATTCCATCAAGGGTCAGGCTATCACTAACCAAATGGTTGATGTACCTATTTCTGGGAATCATTCATCTAACTTTGATTTCCCAGACGAGTCTATAGCTACCCTTTCCCTGGACAAACCCGCTTACCAAATGACACTCTTCTTTGATGGTTTCCAAGTGTCAATGTGGGGGTAGGGATAGTGTTATCCTCATTCCTCTTGATGGTGAACCTATGAATTTGTCTTTCAAACTTGATTTTGATTGTATAAAAAATATTGCTGAATACAAGGCACTCGTATTGGGTCTCTAGGCTACCTATGCCTTAGATGTTATGAAAATAATATCTTTGGTGATTCTCAGTTGGTCATAAACCAAGTAAATGGTATATACCAATGTTTTAATGATATCCTTAAAAAGTATAAGCAACACGTAGACATACTTTTGACCACCTTTGATAGTTATACACTTCAACCACCCCACGTTCTACAGAATAAATTTGTGGATACAATGGCCTGCTTGGCTTCTCAGATACCTGCTTCGCCCGCTGAATCTAAAATATTTGTCACCATACAAAGGATACAATCACCCTCTTATTTACCTCGTGAAGTTTACTCCGTTGGAACCATTTCCCTTAACCCACATGACCTTTGGTATAAGAAATATGTAGACTATATTTCCCTTTCCATTCTACCCCCCGATCTCACTCGTAATGGACAATGGGCCTTTCTTAGTGTCTCCCGTTATGTCCTCATGGGTGGTCTCCTTTACAAGCATGGATTCGATGACATTCTCTTACGATGCCTTACAAGTTCTAAAATTCCTTACACTATTAAGGAAGTTCATGATGGAATTTGTGGAGGTCACTTTAGTGGTTTAATTGTCACAAAAAGCATTCTTTTCCTAGGCTATTAGTGGCCAACGCAAAACCATGACTGTTGTGATTATGTCAAACATTGCATGAAATGCTAACAACATGCTAATCTCCACCACACAGCTAGTCATGCCTTACAGGTCGCACGAGACCTTTGGAATTTCTCTCAATGGGGTTTGAATCTTGTCGATGAGATCAACCCCCATTCTTCACAACGCCACCAATGGATCATAACCGCTACCGAATATTACACTAAATGGGTAGAGGCCTTTCCCCTCATTTCTACAAAAGCTAAGAAAATATGTGAATTCATCAACCATCATTTTTTGTTTTGGTTTTCCTCACCACATCATCACTGATAACGGAAAACAATTCAAAAATAAAACCCTACGCAAACTATGTGACGATTTTGACATCTAACTCAGTTTCTCATCACCTTATTACCCAAAAACCAATGGTCAACCTGAATCAACCAATAAAACGTTGAACAAAATTCTTATGAAGGTAGTCAATGATACTGGGAAAGATTGGCATACGCACATTCCTTTTTCCTTGTGGGATTATCACACTAGTATTCACACTTCGACTACTGTCACAAACTTTTCTCTGGTCTATGGTACTGAGGCTGTCTTACCTCTCGAAGTCCAGATTCCATCTCTCCACGTCTCACTACAAGACATGCTCAATGATGTTGAATTTTGCCAAGATCATTTAGCGTAACTTGAGTTATTAGATGAACACCATCTCAATTCTCTTGACCATCTCCAAATCAACCAAAAATGTATCAAACATGCCTATGAAAAACGTGTTCATGAACGAACCATGCAATTTGGTGACCTCATCCTAAAATAAAATCATCATGTAACCAAAAAGGAGAAAAGTAAACGGGGAAAATTTTCTCCTAATTGGCTTGGACCCTATATCGTTACCCATGCCTATGGATCAAGTGCTTATCATTTGTCTTCACTCGAAGGTAAACCCGAACCTAAGCCCGTTAATGCCTTGCATATTCGAACATTTCATTGTTGATATCAATTCCTATTTCACTTTCTATTAATTGATCGCTCATCCCTTGAGTGTTGTTCACCTTCGATATTACCCATTTTAAAGATCCACGACTAAACAAGAATCATGTGATTACCCGTCACTATTTTAGCCTTGTCTTCAATATGAGTACCATGACTCTACTCATAGTATGACTCTCATGGATAATTTTCATCTTCTTCAAGATGGAATCCCATGGTCGTTCATCACTCAAAACCACCCCCTTTCATGGTTAACTCCTGTGTACTATGATTTTGTCATCTGAACAAAAGCCAACCCTTCCTCTATAGTCTCGCCCATGACTTAAACATCCAAAAACAAAAAGGGATGCCACTCCTTGAGTCAAATTTCTAGTAAAAGATGACTCCGTCAAAAGGGACATCTCTTCATTCTAATTCCACCGCTATAAATAGAATACTCCCTTGAAGGACAACTATATCATAGTTATTTCAAAAATTTAATAAAAATATCCAGAAGCTTTCGACATTTATCAGCTTCACAAAGACTTCAAGGAGATAATAAAATCATCCCATATAGACTTCCCGCATCAATCAGTCTATTACAATAGAAAAAAATAATAAAAAGATGAAATTTTCATCATGGACTTGCCTATGCTTGATCCTAGGTTTCTTGTTCCGAAAGACACACTGTTGTCTACTAATTTACGCTAAACCACCTATTCTCACCTTCTTTCCTTTTTATCCTAATTCCCTCGTTACTCAAGGGACTTTCCGCAAACGTGACATTTTGTGATTATGTATCTTTCTTCACCCTTAGAATGGTCCATTACGTAATGCCTTTAGGGTCTTACATTCATAAGCCCCTCTTAGGTATGGTTGACTCCTTAGGGTTCTTATCAATTAAGCAACTATTTTACCACCTCTTACCATTCTCCTTCCTCATTACTTATTGATTATCCTATACAGGACCAGATTATCAACACTTATCTTTAAAAACCACTCAACCATGCATGTGACCTAAACTCAACCATACCTATGACCTAAACTCAACCATGCCTGTGACCTACACTCAATCATGCCTATGAACTACCTTCAAAAATTCCTAACACTTACCAACCCATTCTTCTACTTCATCATAATCTTTCCTAACATATGGGATAACTACATCGGCCTGAGGTACCTTTTTTCCAGGACTATGTAGGTAGCACTTCGAGGGCATGGGGCCCTTGGAGGTTAGCTTGGCCACTCTCTACCCTAACCAATTCCCCCTTTCCCTTTCCTATTCACATTCTGCCCTAGTTAGTTTTATTTCTATATCAATAACTAGAAATTGAACCAAACAAGCAACAATTGCTAAACATCTTTTCCATCATAATTTACACATTCATGTCATCACATCTACCATTTCTCTACCACAATCATACATTTTCCTACAAATCATCTTAACATGATCCATACCATCAAAAATTTCACACATTAATGAATTAGAATTTCAATCAACCATAAAACCTGACTCAACCATGCCTAAATCAACCTAACTCCACCATGCCTAAATCAACCTGACTCAACCATGCCTAACTAACCTAACTCCACCATGCCTAAATCAACCTGAATCGACCATGCATAAATCAACCTGACCCTACCATGCCTAAATCGACCTGACTCAACCATGCCTAAATCAACCTGACTCCACCATGCCTAAATCAACCCACCTTAATCATGCCTACACCGACCTGACTCTATCATGCCTAACTTACCTAGTTTCCATCACATGTACAAAATCATCATCGAAGTTACATATAATCATACACATCATACCATAAAACATCATCATCTCTATATATATCATCCAAATCTGAGTGTCCATACATATATATTCGACTACAAAATCTATACAAATATCTCTCATCTACCATATAACAAATATA
Source organism: Taxus chinensis (assembly GCA_019776745.2). NCBI lineage: Eukaryota > Viridiplantae > Streptophyta > Pinopsida > Cupressales > Taxaceae > Taxus > Taxus chinensis. Next base: position 542,404,426 of record CM034154.1, on the reverse strand, counting down.
AAGGTCTCAAAATCTTCGGCACGTAGGCCGGTATCATGTATACAAAAAATCAAAAACTCCCTCATAAAAATCCTCACTATCATCGGTGCGTAGGAGGGTATGTATTAAAAACAATCACAATACTATCCAAAATGACGATATCCCTCGTTTGCCCCTTAGATATCTGAGTCGATCTCTCCCTAATCCTCTGTCACTCCTATGTGGTGCCCACCAACCACCTCCCCTCTTATTATGGGCCTCGGTCTAACCACTAATGGCCCCTCACCTGGAGCTGGTCTCCGTATACTAGTAGCCTCATTATGCTCCTATTTATGGACTCGCCGACCCCCTGTGCTCTCCACATTGTGAGTGCAGGATCGGGTCCTCTCACTTGAGGCATGCTATGATCGGTACTCTGCATATGAAGGGACATCTATCCTTGCCACTAACAAATGATCTTGATAATCCCTCACCTCACCTAGGGCATCCTTGAATCTTACCATAGACACTATCTAAGGAGGTGCCATGGTTCTCACCGTGACCTGTGTACTTGGCCCTCTAATATGTGCCTGTAATAGGCTATATCATGTGTATCCCTAATAGCTCTGTGTGCTCCAACAACCAGCACCCAACGCCTGTAACCCACTCAAACCAAGCTGACGTCAAATGCATCAGGCTGGGGCATACCTAGTGGCCTCACACATACAATGTGCTCATATGCCCAGTAGTGGAGAAGAAAGGTGAAACATAGGTTGAACCATCGTAGTCTCTTGTATACCCAAAAATCCCTGTACAATTGCACCAAGTATGCTGGTGCCCAATAAAAATGGGTCCTCTCCTCCTCATGTCATGGAGGACCATCATTAACACCCATGGGAATCTCCCACCCTCTGCATCTGGTAGTGCAAAACAACACACTGCCTCCATAACAAGAGCAACTAGCCTCATCTCCTCAAGATGGGCTACATACATCTCCCCATAGCTTAGAATTTCACTATAGACCCTCATCTCTTCCATCCCCTCACCAAACACATTCAACATCAACTCCTCAAATTTCTCTGAGGAGATAAATTAGACTCACGTCCCCACTATTGGTAACCACAGGATCCTGTACACATCCTCCAGGGTGACTGTGATCTCACCTATCGGTAGATGGAAGGTATTGGTTGTTAAGTCCCATATGTCGATGAGGGTGACCATCAAACTCGGATCCCAAACTATGTGCTTGTAACATCTCACTCCTATCAAGCCGACGTTCGTCGCGTGCCTTCACTCATCGGCGGTGACACTCGATCGCACAAACATCAACAGGGGCGGTACTTGGTCTCTCATCCGTAGCTACTCTCTAGCCCGCATTCAACAAAATACAACCATTATTCAAGCTTGATTTTACCCAACATTGACCTTAACCATCCCTTCTTACTGACCCCTCCCCCACTATCTATTTGACCCACTTTACCCATCCTTCTCCTTTATCCTTCCTAAACCTCTATCTCTTTACCTCTAATTGGCATCGGTCACCCCTCACTAACACCGGTCCATTATAACCAACATCAATTCTCCCATACATAACCGATGTCGGTATATACAGACTGACGTCGGCCATACCTTGATTGGCATCGGTCACTATCACCGTGCCCACACCCAAAAACCCCAATTTTCTTTCTCTCAATTCTTTCCAATCCACCTACCTACCCACCTACCCCTACCCACACCTAATCTAAATCCCTCTCTAACCTTCTTTACCCTTCCTTATCCCCTTCCATACCTCATTACGTCCCTTTTCCCCATAGATTTCAAATTCTCTACCCTACCCAAACCCCCCTAACCCATGTTCCCTTCTACATATAACCAAAACAACAAAGGGATTCAACCTTACCTCATCTCGACATTTCCTTTGTGGTGGCATGTATGGCTATTGTGTTTGTGGTCCACCCAAACCTTCTCTTGCCTTCGCCATGTCAAATCTCTACCTCACTCCTCTCCACCAATCACCTCACTTTTCCCGATCTCTTAGACCCATCTACCTAGATCCTCTCACCAATCAGTACTCTCCACCTCTGACAAGTTTGGTAATATGCCCTTTTCTCGATGATAGGTGCAAAAGTCAAAAATCACTCTGTCATTTTCTCAAAGCCAACACGTGCAAATGAATTTGTCCAATACAGATTTTTCCTTTTAAAACCCCAACCTTGACCTGACTGGTGTCGGTTCGACCGACAACGGTCCTGTGCCCTAAAAAACTGTGGTCAGTTGTACCTACACCAACATCGGTCTTGTGCCCTAGAAAACTATTGTCGGTTTACCTAGATCATCACCAGTTAAACATGACCGACATCAATTAGCTGTTAGACTCCTTTTAGTATATTTTTCCCATTTTGACCCACATTTACCCTTCCCACCCCCTTATTGACCATACCCATCCTTATAGCCACATACCTACCAGCGCACATCACCTAACCTATCCTTACTTGCGTTAGGGACCTGTTATCTTAACCATACCTTGGCCTTCCCTGTGTTGTGACCTATATGCCTGGACCTGGAACACTAGTTGTGACCTTTGAACCCATGTGCTCGTTATACCTTGCGATGTTGTTCCCTATTGTTTTTCCTAATGAACTTACTTTTCCTATTGTTATGAAGTTTATGCCAACCCTACCTTTGTTGTACCAGAACATACCTAAATGTTCCTACACATGACCTACGTCGTGTTTCCACACCATATCATATGCCTTGGATACTAGAATCACTTCAACCTTGTTTGGATAAACCTATCGAACTTGGACAATGTAGATTTTGCAAGTTCTTCAACATGGAACCATGTTGCAGTTTATAATGTGTGCATGCGCTTGACTGCCACTACCTTTGACCCTGGTTGATTTACCTATTTTTAACCTCTACCCTTTCCCACATTCACCCGCATCTATGCTCCTTTTCACCACATCCACCTTTTATCAAACCACTCACCACTTTTGTCTTCCACCTCACCAGTTCCTAGTTTGAGGGGGATCACATTCACCCACACATAAGGCACCCACTTCTTATTTTTGTCAGCATCGCTTACCAATACAAGCTATGTGACAAAAAGGGGCAAATGTAGACACCTAAATTTGGTCACATTCCCCTTAGCCCCTGAACAGATAACCAGCTTAAACATGGGCACCTAACCATGGCCCCTTTCACCCCATATTAATATTAATTTTATTATTTCAAATTAAATTAATCCTCATCCTCACAAATTTCATTATTTAATTGTCTTAATTGACCTAGTTTCCACCTCACCTAGACACCTCACCCAACCATCTCACCCTAGACCTATTCTTGGCATGTTCCCATAACTAACTACAACTAAGTATTACTTTCCTTAATGAGCTAAGATTTGGTCTTACCCTAAAATCACGTGCCTAAGATTTCTGCAACCACATTCCCACTCATTCGAAGGAAAGATCATATTCTGATTCGTGACAACAAACCAAATTGGCCCAAGAAATTAGAAAGATCTGCCCATTTTAGTAAACCTAGGGAATCCCGCCTTAACTTACACTGGTCAGACCTAAACCAGTGCCGGTCAAGACAAAACCATTATCGATTACCATTTATTCACCTTAGCAACCTTGTTTGAGAGGTTGGCACATTCTGAACCATAGGAGAGAGATCATAGCTGCATGTAAGTAGAACCAATATACTTTCACACATCCAGACATTCACAGCCAACACTAGGACAAATCCAAAAGCATTGCAGTTATGGAAGCATTCCAGGATTCACTGCTACGATCCTAAATACCATCCTTCTAATCAAATATCATTACCATTCAGCCATCCTTTCTACATCACAGTAAGTGTATCCCTAACCAAAAATTTATTTCAGTTAGTAGATTTTGTTACTCCTGTTATGAATCTACACTTTGAAAGCTCATTCTCCTATCCCTTACTAACCTGTAACCCAACCATTTCCTTACCCACATCACCAAATCATCCATCCTCACCTGCTGTTCATGCATGAATACTCCTAAGACTTCTATAAACCTCATTATCTACCCTACCATCTCTATCAAATCCCAAATCAAACCTTCCAATCAGATATCTTTGAGTTTCGTACACCCTGACCTTACCGACATCGGTTACCCATAACCATCGTTGGTTCTGCATAAACTATCATCGGTCATACTAGACTGATGTCGGTCTCTGTGTTTTATACCCTTCCCAAGAACAGAGCCAAATAACCTCCTACCAATTGACCTAAACAACCCAAAATTAGACCCTGACCGGTCCCAGTACCTTGACAGTCACCTCATCCTTTAGATCCAACTATAGCCTAGCATGTTGTGATTAGATTTGCTTATTGTACTTGAATGAGATACCTAAATCATATCAACTATAATAGGAATTTACTTATTTCTCACATTAATTTGTTTTAAACAGTGGATTGACAACCATCTAGGAAGTATCACACTTCTCAGAACTAATATACACTAGGCAGTCCACTATCATATATCATTTAGCTTCTCTTGTTTGGTCTTGTTTTCTATTACAGGTAGTTCCTCCTAGCCAAAAGGAAGCTCTCACAATCGGCATTGGGTCAAGAAGTTAGAACGTGCACATCAATCTCTAACCAACCCATTTAACATGTATTCCTCCTAGCCCATAACCCTATCTGTTTCATCATTCAAAAACGTAAAGAAAATGATGAAATAGGAGGCTCAGAAGGTTTAGGTTAGTCACTGCATAGAGGAAATCCTAGTGGAGGTTCTGAATTTGGGCATGGTCCTAACTTGAAGTAGGGTCTACCACCAAAATGACCTCCCCAACTACCACCACTGAATCACCCTCATAAGGCACCACCTCAATAATCACAACAATATACACCTCAAGTCTAGTTTGAGACATCTTTTCACTTTCTAGAGTATAAAGGTGTGGAGGAGGCAGCTGAGCATGTAAAAAACTGTGAATTGCTATGGAGATAAAAAGGGATTACTGATCATGATAGAAAGGTAGGCTAGATTTCCACTACACTTCAACGATGCGTAAACAATTGGTATAAAAAGTACGATCCACATCAGAATGTGGTGGATTATGTTGCATTACGTGCTACATTTTTAGCTGAATTTCACATCTCATACTTTGATCAACATAAAATTAGAGTGCTAAAGGATATCAAGCAGGGCTTATATGAAAGTGTGAGGAAGTATGATGTGTGGTTTAAAAATATCTTGTCTAAATTATCAAATGATATTCATCAAATACAACATGCACAGTGGTTCGTTGGAGGATTGGTGACTCCATTTCAAAGGGCCTTATCACATAAGACCTACTCAAATCCGCATGAGGCTTTATAAGTACCTTTGCACACTAAAGTGGTTGGGAGTGTAAAAGCTTGAGTGAGCCATTTTTTAGAGACACAAATTGTAGTAATGGCTTAACAATTGCATAATCTCTTTTCCAACTCAACACATGAGATGCACATTGGGCTATAGTGCATTGATTATGATGTGGAGGGGAATACTAAGGATAGTTGTCTATGTAGGAATGCACACACATTGCTACAATCTTGTGATATTTTCCATAAGAACCATGATGTCTAGAATTGCCTCCTTTTGCAGTGTGTAATGATGAAGAATGTCTCTATTTACTGTAAAATTTATGATGTGCACACTCATGATACAAAATATTACCATTTGATAGACTAGATTCATGAGGCATGCGAGACTAGATTACGATAGACCTGATCTTTATGAAAATATGTGAAATAAAAAAGGATAAATGTACAGGGATGATCAAGGTACAACACACAAAGAATGAGAAATGGAAACCTAAGAAGATGCATGATCTAGAAGTACAAACTATGTTAGTCACTATACATGTGGAAGAAGTAAGTGCATATGAGCCTCTTAAAGAAAAACCTCTCATTAGGAGGGAAGATATTATGCATGTGAAATATCTAGATGCTGCTCACCAGAATGAAATCTACCAGGAAAAAATGGGAGTGATAAAATATTTACATGGTGAGATTCATTATATGAAGGAACAAGCATGCGAAAGGGAACACGTGAAAAATATTATGCTCTAATAGAAAGATGTAGATAATTTGAAGGAGATATGCAGGATGCAAAGGTAGGATAACATCATCCCACTTTTAGGAGAATGGGTACGCGAGAAGGTACCACACGTAAGGCTTGAGTGTGAGCATCAGATACTGCATGAAAATTTTCCACCATAGAACCATGAGTATGATAAGGAAATCACACTAGATGAGGTGATTGACTTTTGGCTGGTGAGTAATATCCTTATTGACATAGGTACATAAGTGAATGTTCTAACTTTGGATGCATGGAACCAGATGGGGAGACCACCATTATAGCCATCTTTTAGTGTGTTTTATATGGAAAATAAAATAAGGGTTATGCCTATTAGGGTGTTGAAGGATGCTTCAATTACCATTCAGGAGCCAAGTTTATAGAGGATTTTGTAGTGTTGGAGCTAGTTGAGGTAGATAATTTCTAAGCACTACTTGGGCATCCTTGGTCCTATAAAAACAAATCCGGCTTGCAATTTAAAAAAAAAAGATATATCAATTTTTATAATAAGGAGGAACGCATGGTCATACCCTTGGATGATGTGAATGCTTCACCTTACATTCAACCAGTAAGTGAAGAAGAGCTGAATATGATTTATGCATTCATATTGTGTGACCATAAGAATGTGGAACCATCTAAGGAAGACATACTTTAGTGGGAAGACATGAAATATATTAGTGACACTACCAGTATTTCTCATGAATATTATACCTATGATACATATGAAATGGTTGGGTTCGAGGTCAAGGGAAGAGTCACCAAGATGATCAGGCTGCACATGATTAGGTGCTTGGGCAAAACCTAGTTACCTAGGTATACTAGAGAGGAGAATCCTAAATATTTATTGTGTGCCATGGAAGGATAATGGAGAAATGAAGGAGATAGGAGGAAAATGATGGTTTATAATTTATGTGAAATAGTAGTACATTGGTGGGCAACAGACAAAAATAATATTTTGGGCTGACATGAGATAAGGGTATCCTTTTTGACAAGGTTTACTTAGAGCATTATTCCTTCTCTTATACACGAGTATGATGGGAAGAATCCTACTTTGATACACGTTCATAACTATTAGAGACAATAGGCGTAAGGCCATGAGGATTTACCACCATCTCTTTGGGTACATAAGGTCTAGTCCACTCTGCATGGATGCACACACGCTTGGTATGTCCATGTCGAGTTGAAACAAGATACTGCAAGTTAACGAGACATGACTGAAGGTACGGCTCACATTTTTGATTATTTTTCTAATAATCCACCAGTAAATGAGGCATTACAGATCATGAAACCCATCAAATTAGGGGATAATGCAAAAGTGGAGGAGTGCATGTTTCAATTACTTATGGAGCTTGATCCCGAGGTAGTAAAAGATACATTGGAAACAAAGGAGACACTGTTGGGGTGTGCCTGGAAAGAAAGTAAAACAGGAAAATGGTATACCTCATTGATGATGAGGAAGTGGAGAATATGGATATTATCCATCTAGAGGGTGCCTATGAGGTAATATAATTTATAGCTGAAAAGGCACACACGTACTATGCTCATATGAAGACTAAGAAGGTTAACATTGAGACTCAGGATGCACCTAAAGAGGGCATCATTGGAGATTACTGGTTAGAAAAGGAGGTTACAAAGATCATTGAGCTATTGTGTGACTTTAAGGACTTTTTTGCCAAAAGGCTATCATGAGTTGAAATGTGTATACCCCTCATTAGGAGAGATGAAGGTTAAACTGAAAGAAGGTATGCATCTAGTTCGAAAGAGGCCTTATAGGATGAACCAAAACCTACGTGTGAAGGTGAAAGAGGAAATTCATAAAATTCTTAAGTCTAGAATCATTGAACTAATTGAGGAATTTGAGTGGGTTAACCCCATGGTGATCAACATGAAGAAGGATGTCCGTATTAGGATCTGTGTTGATTACAGGTAACTTAATGCCTCATGTGTCATAGATCCTTTTCCTACACCATTAATAGAGGCAATCCTTGAAGGATTCGTTAGGCGTGAAATTTATTCATTTACTAATAGATTTTTTAGGGTATCACCAGGCGTGCATTGTGTGAGAGGATCAAGAAAAGACCACCGTTTGGATTAAAGAATCAGTCAACAATGTTCTTAGGAATTTTGGTACAAGCATAATGAATTCATTCATAATTTTTTGCATGTTTATCTTGATGATTGAAAAATTTAAGGGCTAGTAAAGGATCACTGTGATAATTTGAGGTTAACGTTTGAGAGGTGTAGGAAACTTAGCATCTCCCCAAACATCAAGAAGTGTATTTTTGATACACCATTTGGCACTTTTCTTGGACATGTAATTTGTAAGGATGGATTATTGGTGGATCCAGCTAAGATTGTAGTAATCTTGGGGTTGGAAGAGCCCAAAAATCATAGTGAAGTGTGTGGTTTCTTGGGGCATACTAGCTATTACATGAAGTTTATCAAATGATATGAAAATATTGCTATGCCCCTGGAGGAATTTATTAAGGCCAAAGGAAAATTTTATTGGGGTGATGTGAAGCAATAGGAATTTAAAACATTGAAGGAGAAGCTTACCACTACACTAATGTTACACTTCCCTTCATGGAAAAAACCTTTCCATACACATGTTGATGCCTTTGGCATAACTATTGGGTAGTCTTGGTGCAACCAGGAGAGGGTAATGTGGATCATCCTATATGCTTTGCACGTAGGAAGTTAACACTAGCAAAGAAAAACTATACGGTGAATAAGTGTGAGGCATTATCCATAATCTATGCGCTTCAAAAATTTTGACAGTACTTATTGGCCACACCATTTATTTTATATACAGATCATATGGAATTGAAGTAATTGGTTAATAAACCTATTTTGTAAGGTCACATCTGCCGGTGGATACTCCTCTTTCAAGGAATTATACTTTAGAGTTATAGTAAAGACATGCAAGAGAAATTTGGGACCTGATCACTTATCAAGGATCACTTCTAGAGAGGATGCATAAAGTATTTTGGACACTATGTATGATGCACAATTATTTAGATTAAACCATGTGCTAGGTGATTTGGAGGACATATTCATATTTTTACGTACTGGAATTGTACTAGAGGGGATGAAGACATTAGAAAAGAAACACCTTACTATTTGAGAAACACCATATTAGCTTATCGAAGGAGACTTGTATAAAATGGGTGGAGATGAGGTCTTATGCACCGATGTGTTATAGAGAATAAGCATGAATGCCATTATGGAAGAGTCTCATGAAGGGATATCAGGAGGCCATTATGCAGGAGATGCGACTACATGCAAGATCCTTTTAGTTGACCTATGGTGGGAGAAATTGTACAAGGACACTAAGGAATTTTTTAAATAGCATGTGATCACTATAAATGAATTAGAAATCCTAGAAATAGAGATGAGATTCCTTAGAGGCCTATAAGAAGTGCAAAACCTTTCAAGAAATGGGAAATTGATTTTGTAGGGCCTATTACACCACCCAAGTCATAGGACATGAATGTGCTACTATCATCACATGTATAGACTACTTGAAAATGTGGGAAGAGGTTGCACCTACAAAGTATTGCATGAATTACCACAGAAGCAAGGTTCATATGGGAGAATATTATTGGTAGGTATGGATGCCCTTTGAGCTTGACAAGTGATAGAGGAACTCATTTATTGAATGAGACAATTTGAATCTTGCTAGCAAATTTTATGGTGTCACACCATAAGACTACTCCTTATCACCCCCGAGAAAATGGCACTGATGAAGCTTTCAAAAATATCTTAGGACAAACACTAATGAAGATATGTGATGTTGGAAGAAAGGAATGGGATGAAAAGGTATCAGATGTCCTTTTGGTACACATAACAACCTATAAATGGTTGAACAAGGTCACACCCTTTTAGTTGGTGTTTAGAAAATAGGTTGTACTACATGTAGAACTTAAGTTACCCTCAATACATATTGCGTGTGTAAGTGGATAAAATGATGAAAAGGATGTGGAAGAGAGCATTGATAAATTGATGCAATTAGATGAGCGACGCATCATTGTGCATTAGATCAAGAAGACCAAAACGGCACAACAGAAGGCTTGACATGAAAAGCACATCAAGAGAAAGTATTTTATAGTTGGAAAGATGGTACTTCTGTATGAGTCCAAGTTTGTGTGCTACCTAGGGAAATTGAAAATCCATTGGTAACGACCATTTGTATAACCCATATACTAGAATCAGGTACATGTCAATTATAAGCGTTAAATGGCACCATGTTTTTTGGTTACTTCAATGGGAATAGGATGAATCCTTACTATAAATAAGATTCTTTTATGTTTGTAATAAGGTAATATTTCCACTTAGATTAGTTTTCCCCTTCATATTTTTTTTTTGTTTTGCTTGTTTTATTACAATAAGCACGTTCACGTGCGGGAGCTGATTACTATTTGTGTTAATGTGTAGAGGAATACACATGATTTTAGTGTGGGGTGGAAGCAGGTGTGACCATTGGACATGAAATCTTGGATGTTAGTACTTTCCTTAGAGTTAGTTCAGAGGTGCACATGAGAAATTCAAAATTAGGGTACCCTATAGATACAAGATGGGTTCACATGAGAAAAAGTGAGGTGTTATAGGTGTTGTAAGTGTTTAAAAGGAATTTATCAGATTGGGAAGCCATGTAAGAAAATAGGCCATGCAACCTAATGGGAGGGATGTAACAACATGAAAAACTACTTGGTATATGGCACATAGGAAGATGGGTTGCAATGCAAAAGAGGGTTTGTAAGGATGATTGTAACCTTGGAAGTAGTGGTGCACTGGAAGGTTACGACTACCACTTGTAGAAGAAAGTATGAGAAAAGCGTGGAAAAAGAAAAAAATAATTTTAATGCTTTTAAATCGGTGGAAGGTGAGGAGAAATTAATGTGATTTTTTTTAGAAATTATAAAAGGGTCATGGGTGAGTTCATTGTTACCTTGCATATTGAAGAGATTTGAGCCATTAAAGACTGATTTAGAGTAATTAAGTACAAATATCTTGTGCAAAAGTGATCAGAGATGGACCCGAGAAAGTTTGTACATGACCTATGTTAGAGATCCTTCAGAGGAAGTGTGAGCATGGAGATGAGTAATACGAGTTTCAAAAGATTTTTTCGCAAAGCTAGGGTTTGATCACAAAACTTCCACTTTACAAAGCTAAGGAAAAAATAATTAAAGAACGAAACAGTGTATGAGGGAGAGCAAGGATTTGAGAGGAAATTTAAATAATTAAATCCTTGAAGAGAAGTAAATAAAATTGAGTAAGTGGTTTTGAGCACCTAGGGAAAAAAAAATTGTGAATTTGTACAAATAAAAAATGACACCAAAGAAGGCACCAAATGTATCACCTAAGGGAAAAGGAAAGGAAAAAGGGAAGAATCCTGTAGTAGAAGATGTGCCAGAACAATGGTTCTTCAAGATGCAATACCCTAGTGAGGTAATTATTGGTTAGCCGTTCGAGTCACACTTAACCAAGTGAAAGATAAGTTACTAGAAAAATTGTTTAAAATCGCATGAGCTTGAGATAGAAAGGGTATTGCTGAAAAAATGGATTAGAGGACTGAAGATGGTAAGTTGGTCTATGATGAAAAAGTTTAGAATGACTCAGAGAGCATGAGAGTTCTCCAAATTTATGAGTTACCCTTCTTTAGAAATCTTGAGAGATTATATCAATAGTTATTATTGTGTGTCCACGAGGACTATTTTTACTTTTTAGGAAGAAAGATGCACATCACCACACATCTAATTTGGAGAGTCACGACGTTTGTGCAACTCAGGCCTTGAGAAAGAGCCTGACTTGGAAGATGACATCGGATTGGAGGAAAATTCCATCACATTCAAATACCAGAGGGGAGGTCACACAATGGACATATTGAATATCAGTAATCTAGGAATAAGATTCGTCGCACACCTAGTTATTTACAAGTTGGGTACGTCAGAAAAGTGGAATCAGGTGAACAAAAAGTGGCTTCATATAGCACAGAAGATGGCACAAAAGACTACATACAACATTGCACAGTTTATTGCTGAAGAAATTATTGAAGAAGGACACATACAAGAAAAGATAACTTGGGGCACCATCCTCCTCTTGATCATATTTTTTGAGATAGGAGTGCCTCATGGGTCTAGTGAAAAAGTATGGAAATATCCATTAGAGAATAAGTATCTAGTGTAGAGGCTCACCAAATGTACTTGTGATGGAGGTATTGCTAATTGTTACAAGCTATGGGTGGACAAATGGTACAGGAGGATGCACAAAGCACTTGAACATGAATGACACGTACTAAGGGGGTAGCCTTCAATTTTGAATGGTAAGGATAAATTTTTAGTTTACCAAAATTATTGTTTGGGGAGATTTTATATGAAGACTCGAGACAAGAGCCCATAGTGAAAACTTCCTTTCTCCTTCACAGCCAAATATTTCCAAGCTTTGGTGAATATTATTTTTAATGCGTGGAAGCTAAAGTTTGATGTAGACAGGGTAGATTCCGATTGCCACACTTTGCACACTACGTATGTGTATCCTAGATAATTGACATATGTGCAGACTATAGAGGATGACAATATAGATATCACTTATGAGACTTTGTTAGTAGGCAATGAGACACCAAATATGAGGCTATAGAGTGTTGATATGGGATATATAGACCACCAAAAGGAAAGATGGCAATGGGTATTAAAAGAGCATGTGAGGAGACCCCTCCCAGACAAGAAGAAGAATAAAAGGAAAATGATGATGAGGAGGAGGTGGTGTAAGAAGAAGAAGATAACACCACACTCGACCATAGTTGTAAGAAGTTACAAAGAAGACATAAGGGAAGAGATGGAGGTACATGGACTTCAGAGAAAACAAGGAAGTCACTAAGGGTTACCATAACCAAGTCGAGTGCAAAGAAGAAGACCACTCCAAAAAGGAGAAGGTGAAGGTTAGTTACCATTGGAGATAGTTAAGAGGAGAAGTCCAAGGAAGAGGCTGGGCGCAATGAATATTCCCTGATCATCCACAATAAAGACAAGGATGAAGAAGTTCCTAAATATGATAATGTGCAACAAGATGAAGATATTCCTACTATGTACAAAAGTGAAGGTACCACAAGAGAAGATGAAGAGAAAGAGAAGAGCGACGATGATCCATTTGGAGAAGGAACGGGCCCCATAGGTGGAGAGGGAATTAGTGCACGCTTGAGTGCAGAGAAGCATGTACCAACATACAAACACACTGGTGGAAATTCATGGCGACATCGAACTCTATTTCATTGTCCAACGCTTAAGGTAATAGGAGTAGGGTCCTCAAGTATTTCTCTAAGACATTGCACCAAGTGTTTGGGCCAACTTTCCAACCTTGCCTTATAAGTAATGTTAAGGTTGAGGGGTGCCATGCATGCCTTATACATAACTACCGGTGATGGGTCTTCAATTGGAAACATCCACATTGGTTCACTATCTCCTTCTGGCATGCCAATCTATTTGAAGATGACCAATAACAATATCGAACCCCATCAGAATTGAATCCATTTTTGTTATTGGGATAATTCGACATCCTCTACTATGTTTCTTACAAAAAACTGAGAGTAGTTAAAATAGTGTTATGCGTTCCCTTGTGTGTAATGCTAAGAAATATTTTGTTGATTTCCATCCACCTTTCTGCTCGTAAAAGCTTAGCATTAATAAGTCATGTAGAGACTTTTGTCTCATTGTCTTTCAGCTCTTATATGGACATGAATTTTCCTGCATGCTTATACTTGAGGAAGCTGCCAATACTATCAACTGATGAATCATCCCCCAATGCTTGTACCAAATATTCCTCGGTATTGTTAAGCCCTATTATTTTGTAATTAAAATGTGTAATATTTTCATTCATTGTCTTGAAAAATAGAAATATCATTCTATAACGCATGAAATGAGGTATTGATATAGCTCCTTGGGCTTGTTAAAAAAGGGAAGTTGTAGTAATTTAAGGACCCCTATTTTTTCCAATGCCTTACACACATTGTTGCTATAGACATCATTATTAGGCTTATCCTTCTGACCTATTTTGAGCATCATTTCTTTTTTGATGGTTCCATCAAGCACTCACATAAGATGATTATAGTAAATTTTTTTGGTGAAGGTTACATTATTGTTCCAATCCCCAATGGTTTTGGCTTCTTTTGGGTACTGCATCTCAATGTTTATTATAGGTACATTGGAGACTCAAGCCTTCTTAAGTGCCATGATTTTGACCATTGTGATTTTTCCCTTATGACTTCCTGAAGTTCTTACAGCCTCCCTTGATGTTGTTTCTTCAATTATGATGGTATCCTCTTCAACATTCCTATCTTATTTGATTAGCATGGGTTTCAAATTACTTGAAAATGTAATTGATGATATAGTCATTGAGCTTGGGATCTATTGTTTATTACCTTCTCCTTTCTCCTTGCTTTCATGTCTAACCTATTTTATGGATGGTCTTAAATCAATTTGGCTTACCATGGGGTATTTTGTTTCCCCAAAGTACGTAATAGTGGTCAGGACTGGTGTGAGAAAGGAAAATTACCAAATAAATGAAAGATAAAGAAAATAAGCAACAATATACCTTCTCTGTAACTCTCTTCAAAACTTCAAGAAGATCATGGAAATTCTTAGAATTGTATGATCTTGAATATTTTGATTAGTAGATGCTCTTGATATGACTCTCCAAAGTGGATTTGCAATGCTACGAGCTTGGGTACACAAGGATGGGGGAAATAAATTCAAAAAAAGTTAGATATAATTTGCATAAAACTTCCAGGGATTCTTGAGGGGAGTTTTTAAAAGGATATGACCTAATTTTACAGCTGAGGGTAAGGTAATGGAATGTAGATGAAATGTTTGACTAAGCTCGAGGTTAATAATTGTAATTACATAGAATAGAAAGTAGTTTGGGTCTTTATATTTACAGATTTGAAGGGGAAATGGACATTTGGAATGTAAGACATTACATTTGGGAGATTAAATTACACGTATGACACAATTTCCCCCACCTTTCTAGGAATATAGAAGTGGAGTCCAAGTATAATAGGGAAGCAGAGTTCAAGTGGAATAGGGAAGTGGAGTTCAAGTGGAGTTCAAATGGAATAGGGGAGTGGATTTTAAGTGTAGTTAACTAGAAAGAAGAAGTGGATTCCAAGTTAGTTAACTAGAATGAGGAAGTGGAGTCCAAATAGAATCAACTAGGATAGAGAAGTGGTAGTTGACTAGGAAAATAGGTGTTATTTCTTAATTAAGTAACTAATTTAATTAGCTACAATGTGCAAGATAATTAATTAATAATTTATTTAATAAATGTTAATTAATTTAGCTGAAGTGTGCTAGGAACTAATATAATTAATCCCAAGGCATGGATAATTAATTAATTTTATAAATCAATCGCAAATGGGATATGAACTAGGATAAGATGGAAACAAGTATGTCAACATGTATGCAATTTTAGGGTGTCTACATTTACCCCTCTTTAAATTGCTATTGTGAAGTAATAGCATTTTAAAGATAGTATATGCATGTAGATTAGTGATTGAGCGACAAGACAACAAGGTAGATGTTTATATTTTCCTCGGTGAAGCATTTGGATGCCCCAACGAGTAGAATAGGTAAGGGAATTCCCCCTCAAGTGAGTGGATGACGCAAAAAGGTAGCTGGATGGCTGCTTGATAGGAAGAAAACAAGGAATTTGATACAAGGATGGGAGAAATTATTCTTATAACACGAGCGTACCATTTGGAGAGTGTGAATATAAGAGTAACCTTTATTTTGTCTATTGAACAATAGAGTTGTCACCATGATTATGAAAGAATCAAGATGGGTAACCCATAGATGCACATAAATAAACACACACATAAAAAAATAAAAGATAAAAAGGAAAATAGAACCAATATATATAGTAGGTGCAGGAATCATGGTTATAAAGGAACCAAGATGTAATCACACTACTTACAATTGGTCCAAAAATTAAACATCAACAATGCAATACAATGTCGAAAAAGAAGACAATGAAGTTATGCCCCTAATGCATGCCACAATGATGATTAAGTAGATGCAAATTACCCCAAGAACTAAACATATGAAAGGAATGGGAATATGATCAGACTGAAGAGCGGAGTAATGATACTCCTCATGGAACTCTTGTTGGATCCATTTTATAAATGATCTGAGATAAATTGCCCCATTATATCGCGAGTTGATGAATTTCCCCAAGCAAGGATTAGGAATCATACAAAGGGAAGAAAGTGATAGTCATAAGATTGGAATGATCACTGTTAGGTAGTAGATAAAAGTAGGAATTTATCAAGATTGTTGTTGAAATATTGAAATATTAACTTTGAAGGATTTTCCAATTGTAGGATATTCTTTGATAAGTGAATGTTTGTTCAAAAAAATTTTTAATGATTTTTTAGATTTTTTTTGAATTTTTTTAAATATATGATTTTTTATGGTTTTACAAATTTTAGAAAAAGATTTGATGCAAAGAAGAGGAGTGGTGTGTTTGTTACACCTAATTTATTATGGATAAATGATGTTGCTAAAATCATAAAACAAGCATGTCAAAAAAACCCAATATGAACAGGAAGGAACCACACCAAAGTTATATGTGACTTAGGATGCAAACAATTTTCCTAAAATTGGTCTATAATAAAGGTAAACAAAGTACAAAAAATAAAAAATTGACAAGAACCAAAAGCATCATCACAATGTTGACAAACCACAACAAGTACAACAACCATTTTACAATAATGACATCTAATGACACTCCTAATGTGTTCCAAATTGAAGAGCTAGACATATATGAATGCCCCTGAATGATAACTTAGAATGTGAGAGGATTGGATCAAGTCAAGAGAGTGAAGTGATGCTTGGATACTCCAAAATATACTCTTGTCGGATCCCATTGAAGTTTGATCTGTATTGGATTAAAATGTGAAATCCAAGTGTGCCCCCAAATAAAGTTATATTGTGAAAGGGTAATTTATTGATTGCCTTGAGCATAGATATACACCATTAAATAAATAAAGTTGATTATTGAAAGATGATCTGGAATGATCATGAGGAGTTTCATCAAATGGAGAAATTGTTGAACTGTGTTATTCAGTTTTTGAAATTTGGTCAAACATTATATGAATGTTTTATTTTTTCTATTTTTATATTGTTTTTGTTTTTGAAACATATTTGATTGTTTTTTAGAAACATATTTGAATATTTGTGAATTTTTTTGAGAAACATATTTGAATGTTTTTGGATTTTGTGAAACATATTAGATTTTTTTTTTACTTGATAAAAGGGTTGCGCAGTCTAAAATCATGTTCAAACAATTATAATGAGTTTCATTCCATTGGTAGAATGTAGATGATGTAATGATATAATTTCTCACTACACCCATGACTCCATGTAACTACGAAGATGTGAAGGGATCATCACCGAGATCCAAGAAGGACGTAAGAATGAGGTGAATAGTGATATGAAAATGAAGATGATGGATATCTAAGACACAAGGTGTAACAATGATCCATGTGAGGAAAAATGTAACTGCATCTTTATTCAAGATTATTTGACCAACTCCAAGATGATTCCACTTTATAGGTTTTGACTAGACTTAGATCCATAAAGATGGCCTGTTGATTAGAAAAATCTGGTTAAAGGAATTGTTGTCTCTCTTAACATGAACAACTAAATTACTTATTGGGATGTTTTTGATTAATAACTTTTTATTTAAATTTGATAAAGGCTTTATTGATTTTTTTTTTTGAAGGACCCCCTACATCATTACCCCCATGTCACCAGCAAGAGACAAGGGCTCAACACCAAAGAAAAAATGTAGGAGAGTAAGGACATATTTCCTCCATTTCTAAGTCTCATACTATCTAGTAAGAAGTATGGGCTCATCACCAAAGCTGTGAAGGATGAAAGGTGTAATGATTGATTTTTATTTTTTTTTGCTTTTTATGATTTTTCCATGTTTATTGATAGTGTGCTTATTGGGAAGGAACATTCTGCCCCCAAGTCTCATCCTCATGTGGCTAGTAATAGGACGTAAGGGTTCAAAACCTTAGATAGAGATGGATAGTAAAAAGATTAGGGTAAATAAGTTTAGTGATTTTTCTTTAAAGAGAGAGATTATTTGAAAAGAGGATTTTCCATCAGTAATCTTCAAGACAAAACCGTAGGTAAAAAGATTTGGAATGGTAGAAACCATAACAGGGATGAGACACATAATGCCTAATAGGAATAAGGTTAACCTATGTTGTAGAGTTGAAGAATGCAAAGATATGATAATGTTATGATTAAGATATCTGTTAATGGATGAAATAATTAAAATTGTTTGTTAAATGAGTTAATTGTGTAAGAGGCCTTCCCTAGTGCAGAGAGAACCCGTGTGAAAGAATATGCTTTTGCTTCTACATATTTTATGTTCAAATAATATTTTAATGATGGGTTTGATATGAAGTTTTATTCTCTTTTTATGCTTTTTAATTTTTCTAAACTTTGGCGGATGAGAGAGTTTGCAATGGACACATCAGGAGAAAGGTCCATGTGGATGAAAATTGAATAGTCTTGATTTACAAGACTTAGGCAATTGATATCTAAGTCAAAGGAGTTGAATCAAAAGATTCAAAGAGTCCTAAGTTATGAGACTTGGGTGGATGAGGTCCAAGTCAAAGGAGTGAATCAATGTAATATTCAGGGAGTCCCGATTTACGAGACTTGGGAAGATAAGGTCCAGGTTTAAAGGAGTGAATCAAAATATTCAAGGATTATTATGTTACGAGACTTGAGGTAAGACAAGCTCCAAGTCAAAGGAGTGGAATTAAAAGATTCAATGAGTCCAAAATTACGAGACTTGATCGGACAAGGTCAAAGCCAAAGGAGTGAATTGAAATATTCAATGAGTCTTGAAGTTATGAAACTTGAGCGGACGAGGTAGATGTCATTGGAGGGGATCGAAATATTTTTGATGAATAATTGATTTAAGTCATCCTGATTTACAAGACTTAGGTGGATGAGGGTTTAAGTCAAAGGAGGGAATATGGGGAAGATTCAATGAGTCCTAAAGTACAAGACTTGGGTGGAAATGAAATCCAAGTCAATAGATGTATGATTGGATAAGTATTTGATGGGATCAGAAGACCTATGTGATGTTAGAGGAGGATTGTCGAGGTGGGGAATATGTTGAGATTCATATTCATCCGTGAGTGGAAGAGTGCAAGGAAATAATTATGATTTATCCCTATATTTACACGCAAGGCTCCTTATAGGTTGTAAAGAGAAAATATTCAATGTTTCTCTTTTAAGGCAATGGACGATAATTAATTTGATGATATATTTGTAATTAATGTGTGAAAAGGTTGGATAAGGATATGACTTGGGTATACGTAACTCATAGAGTGCATGCATGTAGATGTCTTGACATCCAGGTATCATTATTGATTGATAGAGATGCATGTAAGATTGATTGTTTCAGGTATAATGGACATGGAAGACTGCATTGGTGCAAGTGTCCAAGCTTTTTGTGATTGTGTTTCTACAACAAGACTAGAAATGTCAGGCATAGGAGTCAAGATGGAAAGAATTCAATCAAGATCAAACGTGCTTAATGATGGACCCTCTTCTGATATAGATATTCAATGATATTAAGGGTTGAAAGGGAGTCTTGAAGAAAGGTCAATCTCTTGTTTGATGTTGGAAGGTTGTTGTCTCAAAACAAGTGCAATACACACGATGTTTGAACTATATGAAGAAAATCTATAGAAGAGAGTGATTGGTGTTGTGTTAGAGATACTTCTTCATCGTTGTGATCTTATGGAGTTGTCGTTATGTACATGATTTGGGACAACAGTTCAATTTCTTCTTGAGAAGTTGTGGTAGTTGACGTGTCTTCGGTTTTGACAAATTCATCGTCAAGCTCTATAGAAATGACTAATGTCACCAATCAATGTCTTGGATATAATGACAAAGACTTGAACAATTATCAATAGAGAGGCCTTCAATGTAGTGGTATTCACAATATTCTAGTTCATTATACCACTTAGGGCTTGGTTTCCCATTATAAAAGGGTCTTGTTATTAAGTATATTTGATCATGTTAGCCTTAATGTTAATTGTTATGAAGGTACTAGAGAGACTAATGTCTCCAAAGGGTGTAAATGGACGTTTGAATTTACGTGGAGTAGTGTCTATGAAAAATTATATGAGTGATTTAAAGTCAATGTTGTTCGAGGATTCACCTTGTTCTCATTGAATATTTTCCCTTTATACCGGGTTTAGGTGTATTTCAATGTTAGGTCTATTAGAACGTAATATTAAGTGCCTATGAAACCTTGGTTTCTGAATTAAATAATTTAGAATAAGTTATATTATTAATTATTTAATATAAACTCATGTGTTTATGTTATAATTGGTTAATTATTAACTAATTTATGATTAAATCAGGGTGCATTTTAATTACACCTATGTCACTTGATATGGTTACGTGACCCGCAAGTGTCAAATAAACTATGACCGTGGGTCATATTGTTTATTCATACTAGGGTGGAGTTGATTGGAAGAGAAGTGAGGAGGGAGATTTATCGGACTGTAATAATCATTTGCTTAGATTAATGGAAATATCTCTTTGACTGTGGTTTTTTACCCCTCGGGGCTTTTCCACGTAAAACCGTTTGACTGTGTATTTTATTTTATTTCAATGTTTAAATGTTATTTACAATGTTAGGTGAAATATTTCATATTTAAATGCTAGTTATAATATTTTGTGAAATATTTCATGTTTAAATGCTAGTTATAATGTTTAGTGAAATATTCTTTAAATATGTTAAAGGTTAATTACCTCATTCCTAACAAGGTCTTTGACCACTATTTTTTCATTATTATTGAGGTCTTGGATGTAATTGCAAAGTGGTTTGCATCTATCTGTTTGATGACCATTAATGTGATGAAAATCACAATATGCATTAGGTTCATACCAATATGGCTTAGGTTCCCCTTTAGGAATGGGTTGTGTGATAGGTTAAGTGACCATATTTGCATCTTTCCAGTTGTTTACAAGATGCTTGAAAGAGATTCCCCCAATGATGTATATTTTCCCTCAATTTGTAATCATGTGGAGGAGGAGTTTCAACTTTTCTTGGAATGGTCATGGATGGTTTAGAATTAGATTTTTGTTTAGATTATTGGACTTTGTATGTTGTGTACATTATAAGTATCCAGTGAAACCATCATTAACAACATTTATGATTACAGTTGATGTACCTATATTTATCGTGATGAGTGATAGTATTTTGTTATTATGATGATTGTGCCCATTGTATCTTTAGAATGAGGCTTGATCAAGCCTTTAGACAATGAGGATTTTTATATTTGAGTTCCCTTTTGCTAATAACTACCTAAAAATTGGTGAGGTAGTGCATTTGCGTGTGAAAGGACAACTTGTTGGTAAGGTTTGGAAAAATTATGCTCATTATTTTTTTTTTTTTTGGATTGAACATGGGAACCAACTTGTATTCCTCTCCATCATTGTAAAAAATGTGTGAAGATTTCATTTGAGCATTGTTTGGTATTACACAAATCCATCATTGTGACTTTCAGAGTCAAGGTTGAAAGAGAAATGCTTGATGAAATTTCTCCAAGAGGTTCGTGAAAGGTATTTATAGATCCATTTTGGAAGGTGTAAGAACTAAATCCAAATCTTTCCCTCCTAAACTTTTAGGAAATAGATCGTAAGAGAAAGATATCATTATATGCCACTTCTTGGCATGCCATGAAAAATTATTTGATATGCTCTCTTGGATCAGTTTTTTCCCTTGTATTTATGAAAATTTGGGCATCTCTGAAATATTTGGGAAGGGTATATCATAATATGTCCTTATCAAAGGGGTAAGGACAGCAATTCATCAAAAATTGAATTATTTGCTGTTGTTTTTGCATACCTAAAATCATGTCTTTCATCATTTTCCATTCATTGAGAAAATGGTGAATTGTTTTGTGGGATAAATGATGAATTATCATTTTTAAGATTTTTATTCTCTTTATTTTTCAAAATGAATTTTGGAAGGTGTCATCACTTTTCATCATGTGTTTGGTACCTTTGGTATCGTTGTTAGTGACTTTGAGAGGATATGAGAGCTAGTTATTTTCTCATCTAAGTAAGTTATTCTAATAACTCAATGTTTGATTTCTTGTGTGAATCCATCATATTTGAAAGAGAGGAGAATGAAGAAAGGTGTGATAAATAACTCAACCCTTAGCAAAGTGAATGCTAAGATGGAAGAGGAAA
The DNA here is from genome assembly GCA_019776745.2 of Taxus chinensis. Classification (NCBI taxonomy): domain Eukaryota; kingdom Viridiplantae; phylum Streptophyta; class Pinopsida; order Cupressales; family Taxaceae; genus Taxus; species Taxus chinensis. Next base: position 542,382,084 of record CM034154.1, on the reverse strand, counting down.
AATTTGATAAGATTGAAGAAATCAACCCTTAGAAAAGTGAATGCTAATATGGAAGAGGTGGGAATAAAGCTCAAATTTTCTCAGACCCTTAACAAAGTGAATGTTAAGATGGAAGAGGTGTTTGAGTTGATTAAACATATCTGACCTCTAGCAGAATTGAATGTCTAGAATGGAAGAGGGTGATGAAAATATTGAACAATGTGACCCTTAACAACGTGAATGCTAATATGGAAGTGATATTGAAAATATTTGATTTATTGGACCCTTAACAATGTGAATGTTAAGATGGACAAAGTGTGAATTGATGATAGACTACTCAAACCTTTATAACTTGAATGTAAAGATGTAAGAGTTTGAAAATCAAAGTTACTTGACTCCTTAACAAATAGAATTTTAAGGTGGAAGATATTTAGTGATGACAAAAGGTTACTTGATTCCTTACAAAGTGAATGTAAGAAGAGAGGAGTGGAAAATATTTGATAGAATCAACCTTAACAACTTGAATGTTAAGACGGACGAAGAGAAAAAGTTTTGAAAGTGAAAGTATGATTATGGAACTGTTGGTGAGAAAATTTATCAGGTGGAAAAATTGGAGGGTATTTGCCAATGCTCTGGGGATATAAATCCCTCTATTTGAATGGTGCAACTCCATGTTATTATGCGTGAATGAAATAAAATTTTTGGTGTCCTTAAAGGCCGAGGATACAATAAGAAAACTCCACTGTACTTGCAGAAAAAGCTTGCAATTACTTGAAAGGGAGGAATTTGCTAAGTTAGTAGGAAAGGGAGTGGGAAAAAATAGAGGAGAGATTAATATTGTAGGTAGAAAATTCTATTCCTACAACCATTCATCAGAGTACTTTAACACACATAGATAAGAAGAAACAACTAAGCTATCAGGAACAAGACAAGATATTATTATAAATTCAAAGTTTTAGTAATATTCTCATAAAAAAAGGCAAGAAAATCCTCTCTTCTATTGAAATTTTAACAAAGGTGTACATGGTGGGAAAATGGAAGAACATAAGGGAGTAAAATAGAAGAAATAACTATCTCCTTTTCTTTACTTCCAGTGATAATGTCTCTTGAGCTTACAAAATTAACAACCCTTAAGAATGAGGGTGTCATTACATTACATAGACCAAGAAATGACTCTTCACCTACCCCTCACACGAAATTTCATTTTTCCTCACAACCTGTTGACATTCCTAAGAAAGAATATTAAGTCCCCTTTTATTAATTAAGGGTAACTTATTACATTTTAGCCTATATTCACATTAACTAATAGTACGAATGTCATGATTTCTCACGATGAAGAATTAGAAAAAATGAGGGGTAGAGAAGAGGAGGAATAATGAAGAGAGATAAGAATAATTATCCATAACATGAATGGGGGAACTGCCCAAAGGGGGTGGATGGAGAAGAAGAAAAAAAACAACCAAAAATAAGCTCTACATATCCTTTCATCAACCACAACAAGAAATAAAAAAACAATATTTTAATTCTAAATCAAAACAAGATAGAAGGTGCGAGGCCTACCTCACAAAAAATAAAATCCAATCACCAACTTGCAAATCTAACTTTAAAATCTCACTTTCTTCCAAGCGTCCCAAAATCTCCAAGAAAAAATGAACAAAAATGTCCCAACCCTCTCTAAAATGGAGGGTTAAAAAATAAAAGGACTCAAAATAACAATCAATGGGGTGGTGACATGTGTTACACATCCCTTACTAAATCCAATTCACCCAAAATTCCCTACCAAGGATAAAACATAAATAATAAATGAAGAGGATTTCTCAAAATCAATAATCAACACATTCATGCATTCCCCAAATCCCATGCTTCACAAAAAATCAAAGCATAAAGGTTGATGGGGACAAAAGATGGGTCAAAAGGGAGGGAAAAATATTTTTTATCCTTGTTATTAGATCCCTTACCCATAGATATCGTCTACGGGGCTCATTATAAGGAAAAAGTGACCAGCAACTTTCCAAACACACCCCTAAATTTCCAATTTTAACCAAAATTTGAGATTTAGGAAAAGTGGCTCATTAAGAGGTAGTGGTGGGCCTAAGTAGTCTATGATTAGGTGGCCCAAAACCCACTTAATCAAGGATTAAAAAATTAAACCTTCCCTAATCAAATGGAAACAAATTAGCCCATAAAAGTGACTTAAACAAACAATTAATTATAATAATCTAATTTAATTTTAAGTGGGGGAAAAGTGAGCTAAAATACCCAAAACAATTAAATAAACATGCCAAGAGGGATACTTTTCATATTTCCCATCCTTAGTTTACAATATAATATAACAAGGAAAAAAACAAGGGGGATAGATTCAACATAAATGACCTATTGTGTAACTTGGAAGTGCAACCCCTGAGTTGTAAATTCTCATATGGTGTGAAACTGTCATCTGCACACTCAACTCGATTAAATATGATAAATGAAACAATCACACACATGTCAAGATATCAAACCATACATACACAACTGACCAAATAGTTACAAATTCATTCGTCCATTATACAAGATGTTAGAAATCACGACAATCAACCATACCATGTTTCACAATCGGTTAGAAGATAAGGGAGAGGATCCAGTGGTTGTGCACCCTAACTTGAGATGTGTACAAAAACTCATATAAATACCATAAATTTTGAAAAAAAACCTCTAATATTTTTTAAAATTTTAATCTAAATATTTTTTTTGAGCATTTATATTGTACAGAAAGTGGTTTTTAAAGGTATTTAAATCAAGTAGTTTTCCATACAAAGAAAAATAAGGGTGGACCATTAGTAGGGAATTATGTCATGATTTTTTTTCCACTTATGTGGGCATCATGTGATTCGATGATCATTTGATGTGATTTGATGTGACTCATTTTATTGGCTACTTTTTTTTCAAATTTTAAATGACAAATGTACATGTACTAGTCCCTGAATTTACATCTACTCTCACCATTATTGGTCCATGTTCCACTATTGGCTCCTCTCCATTACATGCTACTCTAAAAATCCATCAAGATATAAAATCAACACATCATAATTAGATGGTAGTAATAATACCCATGAATTGGCCCCATAGTCCAAATACAACAACCTTCCCAGAAAAGTTAGCACATATAAGATAAAGAGATGATAAAACAATGTATATCCAAATATAATAACCATACTAATAGTATATATAACGTCTCAATTATGAATAGTAAAATTATTTGGCGTGATAAAAAATTAGGGGGAAAAATGGTAGGCACTACAACCCCTCCACTAGGAATAGAATTCCTCCTGGAAGTCACTAAACGAGGTAAGGATTATGATCCCTCAATGGTGTCACATCCTCCAATGAGGTTGTTATCTCATCAAAACAAGTCCTACTAAACTCTACTTGGTCCAACATTGAGTGCACCTTGGAATATGAGAATGTTAATCAAGAAAGTTGTAGCTATAAAAAATTTTCATTAGTATCATCTTCCAAATTCCCCACAAGTTTCAACATAAGTGGATGTTCAACATAAGGATTAACCTAAGGAATTCGGTAAGAGGAGAGTAAAGAGAAAACATATTATCTTATTTTAGAAATATTGAGAAGTTTGTGTGCACACAATATACACGAAGCCACCCATGGGGGGTCACATATACCAAACGAGAAAAAGAAAGTTTTCCATTTTGCGTAAGGTTCTACTTCTTAGGAGTACTCAAATCTTACAGAAAAGACAAATTTCTCACATGTCCATCAAATACACACTTGTATTTTCACTTTCCCCAAATGGCCAATGATGTAGGATCACACAACACACAACTTAATAAAAAGGAGGATGAATAGATTTGACAATAATGTTCATAAGGGTTGTATATGGTAAACATTGATCAAAGGCAATAGAATATGTATGTACCAAACATACAAACACAATACAATTAATTTTTTATTTTATCTTATAGTTTCCATAGATCAAACCTTGCTTAGAATAATATGACATACCCTACAATTACATTTAATTCAGAATACCAAGAAAATAAGGTACACTTTTTTTGTTTACAAGTTAATAGTTTATCAAAGTTTCTACCATGTTAGTCCAAATCCCACACTACCACATCTTTAAAATGCTACCATCATTTATTGAAAATAATCAACTAATTTTGAGCTCTTCATGACACACTAGAAGCTTAATACTATCACAAAATTTCACATTATATCCATAACAAAACTCAAATAAGGTAGTTGGAAAATATGTTAGAATTTGAGGATTCTAATAAATATGGATTTAATCAACTTACATATTACATAATGTTACAAATAAATATTTAAATAAAGATTACATCATAACATAAGTAAATAAAGAAATACTTACAGGAAATAAATAACACATGTGACACAATATTTATAGTGGAAAACCCCCAATAGGGTAAAAACCACTTTGAAAATAACCTTTTACTTCAGAGAACTTATTTTACATCCAGTAAGATCACCTCCTCCTTTGAAACCTATTTACCAAGGGTAAAACCAAATCACTTGATTTACACACCTTTGATATATTTCCCAATATATCAAATGAGGACCTAAAGTCCTTTTTATATAAGGTGATCGAGTATGTCTCCCGACCCACCTTTTCAACCTAAAATGGTTGACACATACACCTAGGTTTATAATATTTAATATTAGAAATATAATCATTTCATGATATTAAATATTTAACCTAAAGTATATACTTAGGTTAGCATATTTAATAATAGAAATAGAAATATTTCATATTATTAAATATTAACCTATATATTAGTGATGGACCCATATACATTAAGGGTTGGCCAGACCACTTAATCATTATGTTCCAACACTCCCCCTTAATGTTAAGTGGGATAACATAACATATGCCAATAGATTACCTGCCCGTGGTACACTACATGATTTACAATCCTTAAACCATAAAGGTTTTAGGCTAGCATATCGGTTGAAGGAATTATAACACCTTCATCATACTCAATTTACCTTTTGGTACAAAAGGATTTGGAATCCCAAAGATTATCCCATGATCAATGGCTAAGTATGATTTGTGAGTTTTACATGTTCTCACAAGTTCTCATAAAAGGTTATTGAACCCAAGCATATAGGAGCTTTTTACAACCAAGGACCTCCTTAACAATATGCTTGTACTGGATGTTTACTAGTAAACTCAATAGCACTAAAGAGTTTACTAAAGACTGCCTTTAAGATCTTTCTACACTTCTTTCTAAAAAAGAAGTTGAGGAGGTATACATGCCTGAAGGTCTTTTTACACTTGCTCAAAAGTCTTTTACAAATGCCTGAAGGTCTTTTTACAAAAAACAAGTTCCATTAAGAGGTGACATTATCATGCACACTCCCCCTCAATGGCAACTCCGACAATCCAAGATTTTCACGAAAGTGATAAAACTTTGTAACACTCAGGGACTTTGTGAAGATGTCAGCAATATGCTCTTCAGTCAACATGAATTTGAGATTTATCTCATCACTTTGCACCTTCTCACGGGTGAAGCGTATATGTATCTCAATGTTCTTTGTCCTTTGATGTTGAACTAGATTCTTAATCAAGAGTAATACAACTCTGACCACCACATAGAAGATAAATACTTCCTTTAGCTTCCATGTGTATCTCTACCAACAACCATTGCAACCACATGAATTCTTTACTTCTTCCATTGTACTTCTCTGCCTCAGTAGAAAAAATGGAGACTGTTGATTGTATTTGTTGTTCCAAGTAATGGTTCCTACACCAAAAAACTTGAACACATATCCAGTATATTTTATAACACAACATCAGTATGGTTAGAATAAAAAAATCCATATAAGATAGTATTTTCATTCTTATTATAATGCAACCCATAATTGATTATTCCTTTCAAATATCTAAAAATTCTTTTTGAAAGATTCTAATGATCTCTAAAAAAAGTTCCTGCATAAACCTTGAAGTAATTCCTTTTGTATAGGAAATATCTGATCTAGTTATAGTTAGATAAATCAAACTATCAACTAATAACGTATATAAAATAGGATCAACCTTTTTCATATGCAGATTTATGATCAATATTTATTCCAACTTCCATTGAAGTAGAAAATGGTTTACAATCAATCATAAGAAACTTTTTCAATACAATGGTTGCATATTGTGTTTTGAAAAATAACAATAGAATGAAATACAATCATAAAAATAACATGATGTGAGAGACCTAACTCATTCATTTCAAAGTACTGCTTTAATTTCTCTTTAATCCTATGAATTAAATCAGAATTGTCACCAAACATAATCAAATCATCAACATATATACATATAATGATAATATGCGAGCCTTATTGCTTAATGAATATATCATTGTTAGAAGAATAATTAATAAAACCTAACAATTTAAAGAAGGAAATAATTTTTACATACCAAGCTCTAAGAGCTTGTTTTAAACCATACAAGGATTTCTCAACTTACAAGCATAGTTTTCTTTACCAGTTTCTTCAAATCCTTTAGGTTGAAACATGTAAAGTTCTTTTTTTAAATCGCAATTCAAAAAAATATTTTTCTTATCCATTTGGTGGATTTCCCACCCAAATTAAGTGACAATTACAAATAAGGCCCTAACAGTACTCATTTTAGCTACAAAAAATGTCTCAACATAATCAATACCAAGTTTATGAGTGAAACCTCTAACAATAAGTCTAGCTTTATGTTTGTTAATACTACCATCACCATTATATTTTACTTTGTATATCTACCTAGACCCTATAATACTTCACAAATCAGGTTCATACAAGGTAATTAATGCATGGTACATATGATGGCTTCTGGTCATTTTTCTAAGGTTAATAGGATTTGAGTTTTCTAACATAGATTGAGCCCAATTTAATTTCTTATCTAGGAAGATAAGATTTTCAGAAACATCTATAGCATCAAAACATCATCATGACCATTTACTAAATAAGAATCAAAATCATCATTTAGAAGCATTTAATGAAGTAACTTCAAGAGAAGAAGACAACACATGTAAACCTTTCACTAGACTATATCTATACATTTCATATAAGCTTCAATAATTAACATGTCCTAACCTTTCATGCCATAGTTTTGAATTATTCAAACTTTGAGATATAAAACAAGATGCATAAGAGAAATCATCAAAAATATATAGATCATTTCTTTGAATTCTTTCAGCTATTATACTCTCATTACTATCCTTGATATACCGAGTATCCTTCATGCATGGATTCTAGTTGTGTCCATACCTCTTTCAGATGTTTGATATTACCAATGTGTAGAAGGTACTCATCGTTCACATTGCATACAAAGAACATCTTACATTCGTTGCAAGAATGCATTCATGTTATCTATATTTTCTTGATGACCGGTGGGAGCAACCTCAGATCTAGAAATAATCATCTAGAGTTTCCTCGTCATAAATTCTATTTTGACCCAAATGTTGTAGTTGGTTTCATTCAGGATCTGGGTTTTGTCAAGATAGAAATAGTTGGATGTCATTGCTTTCCTAAACCTGTAAAACACACCCCATTATAATATACAATGTACCATAGAGTTAGATACATATTTATCAATAAAAACAACACTTTTAATAGAATCAGATCTAAATTTTACAGATCTAAAGAAACTATTTGATCATAACTAATTTTGTCATTACAATGCATACTAATTAACCTCCCATGATCAAAATAATAACCCGCATTATAAAGGGCTTTGCATTATACCCCAAATTTATATAAAAAATATTTTCGACCATATAGAAATGAAGAAGAGACCCCTAAGAATGCATAACAACTTCAAATTTCTGAAAAAAATTAATGTAGACAAAAATATGGCCAGCTTAAATTTGACGTCTAAATGACTGTCATAATGACTTATTTTTTGGTCTATCGTGACGGTCATTTGACCGTCAATTTTAACACAGTTAAAGTTTCCTAAAACCTACGAGCTTAAATTTTATGTCTAAATGATCGTCATATTGTCTTATGTTTGGTCTACCGTGATGGTTATTTGACCGTCAAATTTAATGAAGCCAAAAATTGTTGTGTATTTCCAGAATGTGAAATTCCATAATTTCTTCTTCTGTATAATATTAGGGAGGTTATATTTTAACACATTATAATAACCTATTATAATTTATAATGTAAAAATATATACACTTTTTAATTAAAAAATGTATATAATTTATAGAATGAAAATAAAAAATAACATATAGTTCATAAAAATTATAAACTATAGTATATTGTTTTTATATTAAAAAACACATACCCTTATTAAAGAGGTTTAAAGGACATAGACCAGATTAAAATAATTTTACCAGGTGCAAGTAGATTTATGAGAGTATAGATTAACTTGCATATTTTATAGAGGGGACAAGTAATTTCACCAAATGAAATAAATTGAAATTCCTATTTTCATGAACCTTGTCTTCTCCCTTCATTTACTCTTAATTTTACCCCGCACACATTTAAAAGTATGGAAATATTGCAAAACATTTTATATAATTCCTGCAAGTTAAAAACTTTAAAACTTTTATGTGGCTATAACTACCAATATTTTAATAAATATTTACCACACTTCACGTGGGCCACCAATAAACTAGCTTTTTTTTTAAATTCTTCATTTATACTTGAGAGTTCCACATTTATACCTGAGATATTATCTCATTTTATTTTCCACTTCCACTCTTATATAAAAAAAACCTTTAAATATGGTTTATTTACATAGTTTTTATAAACTATAAGATCTAAATGAATGGGGCCGCCCCCTACATGGATAATATAAATGGTTAGGGACACATGTTAGGTTTTATTTAATAAGTATTAAGATTTAAAAAGTAATCCCTTTGTGGGGGCCCCCTTACTAAAAAAAGTAACCACTTTAATTTTTTTAAACATATATAAACCAAATCTAATAAAATTTATATTTTAAGTGGTTTAAAATAAACATATATATAAAATATGATTCAAACTTAGGTTTGTTTCTTTAAAAAAATAAACTAGATATGCCTAAAGTTATAAGTTAAGTTTAAATATGATTTAAACTTAGGCTTAGAATATGGTGTGTTGACTCTTCCCTCAATCACATGTAATTTTAATATATTTTAAGGCTTCTCATATATAGTTTTTTTACAAAACTTTATAAATTTTAATATGATGTTTATATAAATTATTATATAAACTTTATTCTATATTATATATATTTATTTAAAAATAATAATATAGTTTTCAAATTATATAGGATATAGTTATAGATTAACTATAAACTATAGTTTTTCAAATCAAATCCTTTGTATGAATTTACCTTCTGAAATATTTAACCTGCAAACATTTGAAATTATATAAAACAAGAAAATTATTTCATATAGTAATAAATCCTTTCTTTTTGTGTATGTGACTTTCACACAGGTAAATATTTAAAGCCCCTTTCACTTGTGCACACATCAATCTCCAAACAAACATTAATTCCACATAATTTATAAAATGTAAATGAAATTAAGAATCATATCATATTACATCTCTGCCCCCCAAAAAAATAGGGATTTAAAATTGAAAAACTATAAATTTTTTACTGAGAGTTTAATTGCACAAACGTAATGCCAAAATAAATTGGGAAGAAAAAAGAAGGGGACCAAATACTTTTAAATACCCTTTTGGGTTGGTTGAAAAAACCCGTACAAATTAAATAAATAAAATACAAAATAGGAAATAAATAACACAAGTGACACAATATTTATAGTGGAAATCCCCAATAGGATAAAAACCACTTTGAAAATAACCTTTTACTTCAGAGAACTTATTTTACATCCAATAAGATCACCTCCTCCTTTGAAACCCTATTTACCAAGGGTAAAACCAAATCACTTGATTTATACACCTTTGATATATTTCTTGAATACATCAAATGAGGACCTAAAGTCCTTTTCATATAAGGTGATCGAGTATATCTCTCAACCCACCTTTTCAACCTAAAATGGTTGACACATACACCTAGGTTTATAATATTTAACATTAGAAATATAATCATTTCATGATATTAAATATTTAACCTAAAGTATATACCTAGGTTAGCATATTTAATAATAGAAATATAAATATTTCATATTATTAAATATTAACATATATATTAGTGATGGACCCATATACATTAAGGGTTGGCCAGACCACTTAATCATTATGTTCCAACAAAATATACCCAAAGGGGTTTCAAAACTTATCAAAGTTCCTAGGAAAATCACCAAATAATTTCTTGGAAAAGCTCGAAACAAATTGTCTTTTCACATTTTCTCAAGAGGTCAAAAGGACAAAAATAAATGTTCCCTTCAAATGGAAAGGAAGATTCCAATATTTTCTCAATATCCTTAACATGTGTTGCGTAAAATTTTCAATTAACTTAGGTCACCAATGATCCACTAAGTCCAAAGGGATGGTAATTTCCTCAAATGAGAGGTATAAGTCCATTTTATGATAAGTAACTCAAGTCTACAACCCCATTTTGTTGTAAAAAAATAGGGATACATTAGTCAATAATGACACCAACAATAGGGAAAACTCATAATCCAACACTGAACATGCATTTCCCAACTAGAGGCAACTCTGATTTGAAGGATGTCATCATTCAAGGTGTTGGTTCCCGGTTTTACACCCCAAAGACAAGGCATACATTTAGAAAAAAATGGCTTAGAGAATTATAGATGGAAGATATTATTTTTGTAGTCAGGGAAAGATCTAACACTCTTTTATCACCATGTCTTGGAAATGACTAGGAGGCTTGTACAAAGGAAGTGACTAACTCCTGCTACTTCTAGATATGCCTAATCCAGGGTGGGATAACCTTAAGAGTAACTTGAATGAAGGAGGGATGTTATGAGTAAATCTCCTACAATTATTAGTAGATTAATAGCCATAATTATACATACCTAATGCATAATTTATCAGTCAAATATTTATCACACAAACATTGTACATATTTAATGCATTAGATATAAGATACTAAAGACAAATAAAATGTGATAAAAAACATCACTTGGGAAGGATGTGTCAAAAACTTAAGATAAGATGACACTTGATATGTTCATCTTTTATATTTCATGGAAAATTCACTTAAAATATCTAGGATAAATGTGATTTGTAGGAAGACATCATGTTGTATATGCAAAGGGATGTGAGATCTGCAAGGGGTAATATGGAATAGTATTTTAGTTTAAATGAGGTGGGGGTGGTGGATCTGGTTGGGAGAAATGTTAGTGCTTACCATTTAAACCTACTAATTACAAGATGCAAAGAAATAAAATCAAGAGAACATAACCCCTGAAGGGTGATTTGCATTCATTGATACCAATTTAGGAAAATACTACTACTCAACTTCTATATTCTCAGCACAAACACTCATACATGAATTTACAAAAAAATGTTTTTTTGTACTAAATCATAACACTCAATATACACTCAAGCGTTGTAAAAATTCACTTCCTAAGCAATATTACAGAAAGGATATTAAAAATAAACAAATATTGTAAAGTAACACTACATCACAATCCTAATTCAATGACTAATGTTATGGAATAATAAAAAATAAATCCTTTGTATTTCATTGATTTAACAAAAACAAGATTGACTAATCAAGGAGCTAGAGGTTACTAAGGATATCAAGGAATGACGAAAAAAATGTGAATGTACGAATAAGAGTGAAGGAGGGTTTAGAGGAATTGTAAGCGAGGGGTTGGGTGGTATTCATGATGGAGGCATAAATGAATCCCTATGTAATAAGATCTCCTTTCAAAGACAGTGGTGGGGAGATAGGCCTTGGTGGAGTGATTGGTAGAGTGGTTTTAGAAGGTGGAGGGATAGAAGACGAGATTTTCAGGGGAGAATAAGCTTTAAGATGAATGAAGAAGGCCAAACTAAGACTAGGGAAAATGTGATCCCTTTGGGATGAGGTAGAAAGGTGGAATCAATGTTGAAGAAAGTATTTGAAGTTTGTGAAGTCAAAAATTAGGATGATTCCCCTGATTCTTGATTTTGGTTTTTCCAAAAGCCTCTAGAGCCGAGTAATTATCTATTGTCAAAAGTGCCTCAAGATGGAGGAGGGGTGGAGGCATTTTTAGAGGATGCGGAGGATATCCTAGCCTTGATATCTCTGGGGGAAGTGGAGGTGAAGGTCTCTAAGTCAGTAAAATTGGTAGATGTTGGCTCTTCAGCGATAGACAAAATATGTGAAAGGATGGGAGACAGGGTGCTCATTTGTAACTTTATTGGTACTTGACCATCCAAGGATGATCTTCGGAGCTGGATTGATAGGAATTGGAATTTATAGGAGTGACTTGTCATATGATTTTTAACCAAAGTATTTTTCCAAGTATGTTTTGGTAGTAATGAGGATAGAGATAAAGTATTATTTGGAGGCTCATGATTCTTTAAAAAGGCTAGGTTATATTTAAGTCCTTGGTCCCCTCTCTTTAATCTGGAAGAAGAGATGGTTCGAAAGGTTCTGCTTTGGGTAAGGTTGTATAAAATTCCCCTTGAATTATGGGGCCATGAGACCTTAAGAGAGATTACGGAGGCTCTAGGCGAGCCTATTGGCTTGGGAAAGGAAACGAAAGTGGCGAATTTTTCTTCTTATGTCAGAATCTACATCAAAATTTATATTTCCAAGCCCCTAGTACAAGATATTAGAATTAACACTCCTATGGGCTTATGGTTCCAACTTATCAATTATGAGTGTTTTATTTCCGGATGCTTCAAGTGTAGAGAAATTGGGCATAAGATGACTAATTTCCCATTGTTGGGAACTAAAGCTAAGGAAAGATCCTTGCCTCAAAACTTTGTCAAGGAAGAATGGAAAGCAAAAGGGGAAGGTTTTGAGACTTCAGTTAATTTTAGGGATGATTTAGTGTTAGATCCTTCCAAATAGGTAGGATTACATGGAGTTAAGGATTTGAATCTCCCTCCTTAATCCTTGATGCCAGAAGAAAATTTAGGTTGTGCGGGCATTTTTTAGGATGAGTCCTTTGATCAAAGGAAAAATTTGTCTTAGGAAATTCCTCTGGAGAAGGAAGACTTGGAAATTCTATTGGAAGCCTTTGGATTTTAGAATGGGAAGAATGTGTCCCCTGCATCGGGTCAGTTCCCCAATTCTAGGAAAAATTTCCCTCTTAAGCCTGATGATAATAAGGATAATGAGGCTCCTAAAGGGAAATCCGCTTTTGAGCTTGGTGATCCTCTCAAGGAGGGTGAAGTGATCTAGAAAGTCTTGGCTACTATGGTAAGGAATTAAGAAAGACTGGCCTCTTCCCAATCCAAACCTCAACTAGATACAAGCAATGTTAAAGTAGTTGGGAGGAAACCCAATGCTCTCAAAACTCAGCTTGAAGCTAAGCTAAATATTGACATTGGAAGTAAAAGTACCTTAGAGGCTTTTGTTGCTGACAGAAGGGTCTCCCCTCTCACACGTGACCCATGAAGATTGTAAGATGGAATTTCATAGGATTAAACTCCTACGAAAAATGTTGGCTAGTGAAGTGGCTAGGGGAATCTAAAGCCCCAAATTTCCTCATGATTCAAGAAACAAGGCTCAAAAGATGATGGAGCTTGAGTCTGGAAAAATATATGGCTTAATTATGAAGTGGTTGTGATGGAAGCTGATGGTAGTGTTGGTGGGCTAGCGATAGCCTAGGCTCCTAATAGATTTTAGTACTTTCCTTTGTTCAAATGTAAGTGGTTCATCGCCATTGATTGTCTATATTTTAATTCTAATGATAGTTTTGTTCTTGTCAACGTTTATGGATCGGTTTTGTTGGAAGAAAAAAGAGAATGTTGGCTTTCTCTAAACTCTGTTTTAAAAGATGACGAGAGAAAGAAGGTTTTGGGGGGATATTTTAATGCAATCCTTAATTTGAAGGGGAAAAATGGGGGTAAGAAATTCCTCCCTCCAAGCTCTATAGAATTCAAAAGCTTTTGTAATGATCTTACTTTGATTAATGTGGAACCTAGATATGGGCGTTTCACCTAGAACAATAAAAGGCTAGGATTGGATGCTATTCTGGAAAGGTTAGACATGTTCTTGATCTGTTCAAGCTAGGGTTTGGAGAAATTACTCTTCTCCTCTGATATATTGAAGGTCTTCGGGTTTGATCATGCTCCCCTTTGTCTTTCATTAATATCAGATGAAAATTTGAAGGAGATCCCTTTCAAGATGAAATTCACATGGTTTCTAGATCCCTCTTTTGAATAAAATCTGAAATATTGGTGGGACGTGAGAATGGAAGGGAGAAAAAGATTCTAGTTAATGTGAAAAATGAAAAATGTGAAGGAGGAAGCAAAATAATGGAATAAATTGTCCTTCGGAAACCTTTTTCATAAGGAGGAATTTTCTTCCAATATGGAATTGGTTCAAGAGGAATTGATGAGGGATGGGGCTTCAAAGCCATTGTTGGCTAGAGAAAAGGAAGGTTTGGTGTATTTAGATCATATTCTCAAGATGGAGGAGGTGTTTTGGAAACAAAAATATAGAGTTAAGTGGCTAAAAGAAGGTGATAGAAATACAAAAAAAATCCATTTAGACACTACTATAAGGAGAAATGTAAACAAAATCAAGCAGGTGACCCTACTCACGGGTGAAGTTATCATTGGCATGGATAGGATTAGAGAGGAAGGAGATTCTTTCTTTAAAAATATCCTTTCAGAAGAGGATGTGGATAGCATCTTGGATGAAGAGGCTTTGCTCTCTAATATCCCCAAGGTTTTGAATGAGAACAAGGTGGCTAGCCTGATGAATCCTATCTCCCATGAAGAAGTTTGGGTTGTTGTCTTCAGCCTTGGGGTAGATAAGCCCCATGACCTGATGGTTTTCAGATTGGGTTCTTTCAGAAGTTTTGGCATATAGTGGGGAATTATATTTGGTTCATCGTTGAAGAGTGTAGAAAGAAGAGAGCTATTTTGAAGGAATGGAACTTCACCTTTCTGGATCTCATCCCTGAATATGAGGATCTAATATATTTTGATGCATTCAGACCTATTGTCTTATAGAATGGGATTTATAAAATTGAGTCAAAATTTATATCCTTAAGGCTAAAAGTCTTCTTGTTCTTGGTCATCTCTGATATTCAAAATGGGTTTGTTGAGGGTAAGAAGATTCTAGATGGAATTGTGGTGGCTTATGACACCATCCACTCTCTTTCTCACAAGAAGAATCCTAGTATGATCATTAAGTTGGATATGTTGAAGGCATATGACAAATTTAAATGAAGTTTCCTGGAAGTTGTTATCTCTAAGTTTGGTTTTCCTCCAGATTGGATTCAATTAATCAAGAATTACTATTCCACTCCAAAGTTTTCAGTGTTGATAAATAGTGTCCCTGTAGGGCACTTTGATGCCTCTCGTGGTGTCAGGGAGGGTGATCCGCTCTCTCATTTTATTTTTATTATTATGGCTGAGAGTCTTTCAAGGGCTATTCAAAAGGAAGTGGAAACTAAAGAGATAAAAAGATTGAAAATATCTTTGATAATTAAGCCTATTTCGAATGCCCAGTTCATTGATGAAACAACGTTCTTTTGTGATCCTTCAGTTGCTGAAATAAAGAAATTTCAAGAGATTCTTCTCCAATATGGAAATGTTACTGGTCAAAAGGTGAGTGCTCCTAAATATATAATATTTTTTATTAATGTGGATCTAAGATTGCAAAGAAAAATAACTGGCATTTTTGGTTTTTCTATTGGCTCTCTGCCCAGTTCATATCTAGAGATGCCCTTAATAAGGCGAGCGGTGGGTAGCGATCTTTGGAAACCTATGGTGAATAGAATACATGTGAAGTTAGCTTCGTGGAAAGAAAAATGGATTTCTCTTGCTAGGAGAGCTAAGCTAATCAGATCCTCTCTTCAGGTGATCCCTACGTACTTCATATCACTCTTCAACTTGCTAGAAAAAGTGGCTCGATGCATTGTGAACCTGCAAAGAAACTTCTTGTGGTGTGGTTCTGAGGATAAGAAATTTTTTAGCTCAGTGGCCTGGGATGAGATCTTTTGTCCCAAAAAAAAGGGGCCTAGGATTTAGAAATTCTAGGATAATGAATAAGGCCCTTAGGGGTAAGCTTATTTGGAGAATTTATGAAGATATGAATCATTTTTGGAGTAAGATCTTGGTTGCTAAATACTTGGAGTCGTAGGCTCCAGCGGATGTCTTCTTTGAAGTTGAGCTTCCTTGTGGTTCAGGGGTTTGGAAATAAGTCAAGAGCTATAGAGAGATGGTTTTCCTAGGTCTAAAGTGGCAACCTCACGATGGTAGTAGAATTGACATGTGGGTGGAAAATTGGCTCTCGGCTGGTCCCATAGTTGAAGTAAATGTAGTAAATGGATTCCAAGATGAAGCAATTTCATTTTGGGGCCCCAAGGTGGTGGGCTATATTTGTAAGGCTAGTGGTTTTAATAGTTGAAATTATCCATGTATAAACATATTTTCTAATCGGGAGGGAGCTAGAGTCTTTTTTAGAATCCTTGAGTGTGCCCCATGCCCATATGGATTTTTTGAGGATTGTTTGATCTTGTTTGGGTCTAGTTCAAGAGCTGTCACAGTCAAAGCTTTACATGTTGTTATCTTTGGGAAGGTATTCTCTGGTGAAAACTTTAAATCCTTCCTGTAGTTTTTTAATGGATAAAGGAAGGCCTTTCTAAAGATAATCACTTCATGTGGCTGGATTTGCTTGGTAAATGCTTGACTTATGACAATTTGATTAAAAGAGGATTTCATGGGCCAAGTTTTTGTTTTTTATGTGAGGATGTGGAGGAGTCAGGAAACCATATCTTTTTGCACTGTTCCTTTTCTCTTCAAGTTTGGTCATGTGTCTGGAATCTTTGGAATATTGCCTGGGTTTTTCCTTCCTCATTTTTGGACCTCATCTCCCAGTGGCCCACAAAGGTATTTTTCTCTTGTGGAATCTATCCCCGGTGGTGGTGATCTAGAGCCTTTGGCTTGAAAGAAATAGAAGATATTTTTAGGGTCAGAATTTATATGTGTGGCAAGTTTGGAATAGGATTGAAAGCTCTCTTTTGGAATTGCCAGGGTCTTGGATTTCAAATCTGATATGTAAGACAAGTGAAGATAGATTTTTATGTGGGAAGTGGCCTTCTATTTTGTGGAAATATGATGCTCTAGTTCCTGATAAGGGGAGGAAGGAAGAAAAAAGGTATCTTGGAAACCTCCTCTTGAGGGTTGGATAAAGATGAATTTTGATGGTGCATCGAAAGGTAATCCTGGTTTAGCAGGATGTGGTTGTGTGTTTAGAAAATACGACTTCCATCCCCTTTTGGATATGGCTTGGGATTATAGAGTTTCCTCCAAAAATTACGTGGAAGGTATGGATCTTATTTTTGGTTTAAGGGAAGCTAAACGTAGGAATTGTCTCTAGATATGGATTGAAGGGGTCTCTTTAGCTATTTTAAATATGGCCCAGGGAAGGCCTCCTAAATCATGGAAATTGAAATCCATTTGTGTGAATATTAAGTCTATTATGGCTTCCTTTTCAGAGGTTATTTTCTCTCACACTCTGAGGGATGGTAATAAGGTGGTAGATTTTTTAGCAAATAGAGGGTTTGGTTTATGGGATAGTCTTCATTTGATGTCCCTTTCTTAGGATTCAGGATTTCCTTATGACATCCAAGTGATTTTAGTAGGAGATGCATAAATGACGTTAGTTGGTGTTCAATAATGATTATAAAGTATGCCTCTTTTTCATATTCACATCCATATGTGTGATTTGAGTGTATTCTAAGATTTGGGAAATGATTGTGAAGCCTTGTCACGTGTGAAGTTTAAACTTTTTTGTGTAGAGGCGTTGGTTTTAAAGCAGGCTCAGTGTGAGGCTTGTTTTTTTCAAAGAAAGGTTTCTTTTTTATTGTCATGTTGGTTCATCTCCATGATCTACCTGATTCCATCCTTATTTGGGTGGTTTCATCTCCTTTTCTATGGGAATATGGCATTGGAGGGAGATTCTATTGAGGGGATGGGTCAGAAGCAAAGGGGTGCCCAGACAAGGGATTCTTTGGGGGAATCCTTTTCTGAATGGTTGAATGGTAGAATAAATAATGTGGCGATGCGTGGCTGGCATGAGTAGGTCTGGATGATGGTGGAGAGTGTTGATATAGAGGAAGAGGATATTGTCATCTGTGAAAAACTGAGGAAGCTTATGGTTGACCCCAGCCAATTTGTGTGGCGGATAAATGTCTTTAACATGGATCAAGGCTTGAGTGTTGCCAAAATTATCTCGAATGTGTCGGGTCAATTCATCCTGCACAAGGATCTGAAGGACATGGAGGAGAGATTAGTGAGCATAAATTATCATATACATGCTTTGGCTCATGGGATTTAGGCCCTCTCGTATTTTTTGGAGGTGGTGGGCGTAGCATCAAGGTGTTCGGCTTCTTGTTAAGGCTAGGGTGGAAATTCTCAAGTTCTACATTGATCATTCTCTCTTCTTCTCCTTCTCAGCCGCAGATTGACTCAGAGGTGGAGATTCTAGCAGAAAATCCATCTGCTTTGGGTATAGATCTTTGATGTTTTCATGGTACCAATTTGGTGATTATAGCAGTTTTTGGCTTGGTTTTTAGCTATGGTTTTAGGAATTATGTTTATAGGAAGCTCGATATACTGTAGTATGTAGTTACATTTATTGTTTGTATATGATTGCATAATAATGTGCCTCATAAATTTTTTGTGAGTCTATGATGATTGTTCATATCATGGATTAGTGTAGAAAGTTTTTTTTAGGTTAGGCCCTTTGCCCTAGGGATCTTAAGCGAAAACAAAATAATATTTCATCAAATATTATATCCATCAAAATATGTTCTCAATTACATCTCAAAACACAAGACTGTACATGGCATACATTTCTATACACTTTAATTTAAACAAGTGAGGTATAAAAATGCTCTTAATTCCTACTAATGACTATGTAATGTAATCACCTTAGCGAAAAATCCAAATCTTAGAAAAACTAAAAATAGAACCATTAGAATGAATATAATCCTTCATTATTTTATGAAAATCCCCCTAAGGTAATATACCCTGATATCCTAAAAAACCTCCATAAACTAGAAAAAATGTGGGGCAAAAGATTCTGAACTCACCAAAATGAATGGAAGGTTCCTCCAATTGAAAATATTTTGTTTTAATACACCAGGCTAGAATGGTTCTAAATTATGATTAAGCTCGTGGAGGAATGGTGAATATTATATTTTCTAATAAACTCCCTTTTATATTTTTCTCTCCTGGTCACCATCATGCGTGCACACTTGGGGAGAGTCTGTTAATTTTCATCATCATTTTATTTGAATCCCTACTTGAAAGAATGTTTCAATAAAAATAGTAAAGAATGGAGTTGAAGAACATGACAATTAGTTTTTATTTGACCTTGCATGGGTAGTAATTCATAATCAAACTTGGGAAACACATTCTTGTGCAAATAGTTTACGCTCGTCTCCTCCATTAGTCCCAGGCATTTAAAATGATTCGTAATGGCCTGGATGATTAATGGCTCACACACATTTTCCTAGGAAAATCTATCTTTCAAATCACCATTCCATTCTATAAATTACAAGTCTCTCTTTATTTTTCATACCAAAGCACCTGTGAAATTTTCTTGGACAGTTGTTTTAGAAAATGGCATATGAAGAGGTAGGAACCAATCTGGTGGATATATCTTTAGAGAACCTATGGTATATCTTTCACCTCTCATGCCCTAATGAAGAATTTATCAAGATGGTAGTTGAAATTACAGATAGACAAGTGCTCCCCCCTAAGAATTTGGCACAAAATACAATGTAATTGGCCTTGATGAGTAAGTTAGCCAAGATGACACCCTCATTTGTAATTTTTTGAGGTCTGCTCCACCATCTCCTTCATCCACAGGACTACATCCACAAGGGAAATTTGAAGTAATTATGGATTCATCATCACCCTGTTATCAAGGGAGAGAATTTGACAACCTCAAAGTCTTATTTTTCTACCATGGTGTTGGAACATGAGCTCCCACACTATGAGCTTGTAGGCGGGCCTTAGGGAGATAAAGTCCCAATCACTCAAAGATTGGATAAGCTAAGGAAAAGATTAATCTCCCTTGAGAAAGCCACTATAAATTCTAATCCTCCTCCCTAGAAAAATGGCAGACAACCCAAGGAAAACTAACAGATAAATCCAAACCAAATCCATTACCAAAACATAAATTTCTTCATGGAACAAAAGTGTACCTCATGGGAGGATTTGATCTGTTGGAGTGGGTTACAACCCTGAGGAAAAAATATGAGTTGATTTGAGTTCTTGATGGACCCCACATGAACATCAAGGACCTCAATGATATGGGAATGTCCTGTAGAATGGTGGGTGACATACATTATGTATTTTGCATAGCTAACATGAAGGAGTTTATGGCTCACAAAGATAAAATTCTGAGCCCTCTTCAGATATTCATAAGGGACTATGTGAATATTGACACATAATGCAGTAAGTCTGATATTTTTTTTATGCCTTTTGTATGCATTTATATGGGTTTAGGCCATTATAAAATCCCCTATTATTTTCATGCATATGTGATGAAGATGTTTCACGAAATCCACCTTTTCACTCTTTGCTTGTTATTTGTAATCATTTTTTACTTTGATTTTCATGAAATGAGCCCACTTATCATCTACATGGTTATCCAACATAAATGGAGTTCCTATGAATCCACCCACCCTTATATATGAAAAAGTATGAAATTGTACCAAGTAACATCCCCATTTAGTAATAAGCCTTTTTGATTTGAGAAATAACCTCACATGGTGCTAATCTGGTAAAAATAAATATAACATGGACAAATGAGGTGTCAAACACCCTTCTAAATTGTTCACAATGCTTCACAAGGTGAAAATATGGGTATAACTCACACACTCTTAATGCACTAACGTCCTTTTCCTACCTCAAACTTGGGAAAACTCTAAAAAATGTAAGATTGTAAACCAAGTAAGAGGTCATATAGAATTCTATAGTTCCAATAGCTTTCCCATTTGAACTAATGGCCACACTCAATAACTACTCATGGATGTAGTTACTAATCAAATCTCCCCAATAAATTGGAGGTTTTTTGATAGGATAAGTTGGATGAAATAACACATCCAATCTTGGTATGGGTAGGCATAATCCTTCCTCATAACCCTATTCATCAATAATATACAGTCCTCAATTTCTTCAATGAAATCTACTCTATTCAATTTCTTGGGTACCCTAGAAGTAGATTCCCTTAGTTTCATAAGCCAACGTTCATTCAACATCTTGCTCAATCATATTGAATTGGCATCATAATATTTTTTTCTTTTTCCATACTGACATCCAAAACTTTTTGTGTATTAGGGATACCTAACATCCTGTCAAATGCATATGTGGTTAAGGATAATACTACAACACCACTCCTATACCTTAACTCCCTAGTTTTTGGGTTGTAGTTTTGAGCACATACCCATACAAGTTCAGGGCATTGGGCAGATGGGGGAAATGAAGTATCTAGTTTTATCCCACTATTATTAATCCATTGTAACATATCAATTCTTTTGGGACCCTATAATATTTAATTAAATCCAACCTAGTTTGTGCCGAGTAAATTGGTATCTGTAATTTTATCAAGAGGGGAGGTCAGACTTGAAGTGGTCTGGGGAGAACTTAATAACATCTTCATTTTCAGACAACTTAGGTTGAATTCATAATATAAATGAAGCACCTTATATCTCCAATTGGATCAAAAATCTTGCACAATTATGACCATTAGAACCTTGCAACCAAGAAAGCATACAAAATAAGAGACAAGCTAGGGGCACTTATCTATGAAAACAGTTCCACAAACCTGTCTAAGAAGAAAACATAGCTTCGATCATCCCTGTACTACTACAATAATCACTCCATCTTTCATGGTATGTGCTCAGCTCTTTTAAAATTTCTTATGGATTTGCATAATGCTTCTTAAATTGTGGCTTGATGCAAAGTGTTTATCATTAATTTATTTTTTATTATAATGACTCTACATACTCACATTAATGGCACAAAGGACTTCATGCCATCATTTCCTTTTTTATATTTTTGACCATTGTCTCTTTATTCCTATATGAGAACATGTTACATGGACCCCCTTGGATGACACGATCCTTTCCAATTGGCCACTTTTAACACCCTGCTTATGTAGCATCCACTTGTTCATTAAAAAAATTAAACACTAACGGGATTCAAAACCAAACTTGAATCTTACAAAAGTACAAGGATGCAAAGTGCATATTACAACTTTCCCTTCCACTCGCGAAATGATGTCATGTGTCATGTTGACCATAGTTACCCCAGTAGACCTTGAATTTAAATTTGCATCCTGTAAAAGTGTAAGGATGAAAAATACTAACTACACCTACCTCGTAAACCTCTAGGTTGTTGTCATGTGTCCTTCCTTTGTGGGTTTCGGATATGTATCTACACTTTTTATTTTGCATGCAATGTAAAAATGTAAAAGTATGTAGAGTAAAGTGTGATATTGACTTATTCATTCTAGGCCACTACGTACCCTTCTTCCATCGAGCTTCATGGAAGGAATTACATTTTGCATCTTTTCAAAAATGTAAATTACCATATGTATTTACGCCCATGACCTCTAGATTCCTCAAATATTCCATCCAATGGGGTTCAGGGATGGAATTGTAATTTGTAACTTGCATCTCTTGAATTTTCTTCAAATGACAAAATGGAGAAGGGAATATTAGAATAATATTCCTTCGAGGCTTAGGGCTGTATTTATATTTTGCAAAATTGCTAAAAACTGTAAAGTTTCGATTAAGACCCAAGCTCCCATATACTTAGAATATTCCATTTTTTGGGTACGAGGGATGAATTTTTATTTTGTAATTTTCATAAAGAAAAATCACAAAAAGGATAAGTCCCCTGTATCATACTAAGGTGCAAATACACCCATATTTCCTCCATTAAACCAAAAAACCCTGTTAAGAAACAAACATAATGTTAAGGAAAAACATAGAAAAGGGATCATAAGGTCAAAATATGACATTACCATGCTCAAGAGCTTAGGAGATGATTAAAAAAATGGAAAAGATCGAGGACAACAACAAAGGATGAACAAAATATTAATAAGTATTCAAGGGACTCATAAAGTTGTGTCTAAAATTAAACATGAAATTTGTGGGCACTAACATTGGCTCTTGCTCGAGGATGGACACCCCCAATGGGTGTATAAAGAACCATAAAAATACTCATGGAAGTAGACCAGGTTCCTATCTATTTGGAAAGGATTCACATAGAAATACACCTGGGTATTTTCAATTCAGAACACCATGAGCACAAAACTAAAAAAGTTGATCACAGAGGATCAGAAGGGAACAAAAAACAAACAAACAAAAATATACATTATGCATATTTACAAGGTGACACAAAATTAATCCAAAAGTGCTTGAGGTTTCTTACATTGACAGGTAGATCAAGCAATTATCCTTCCAAATCCCTTAAGAAGAAATTGTTTTCTCCAATTTCGATATTAATGGAATAAGGACGCATCCATAATGCATCAAAATTCCCTTGCCTTCCTTTATCTTCATGCCTATTATCCCATAGTAGAACTAAATCACTAACATGGAACTATCTTGGAGTAACATTTTTGTCAAATATCTTCTTAAGTTTTTCCTTAAATCTAATGTGCATATGATGAGACTCTCTCCTAACCTCATCAAGCTAAATATTCTAGTTTATCCTTGTAACATAAGGATAAAATCCTTTCTCATCTCCTAATTGTTTCATAAACTGGTAAGCAAACAACTGCAAATGGAGAGGCAAGACTGCTTGTACACCATATACAAGCTAAAATGGTATTTTTTAAGGAAATTTCTTTGATATGACCCTATCATCCCATAATGCAAACTAGAGTTACTCACCCCACTTTCTCTTATTAAATTCCAATTTCCTTATGAGTTTATTGAGCAAGTTCTTGTTGCTTGATTTTTCTTTCCCATTTCCTTGAGTATTGAGTGAGACTTATTCCATATTCATGACACATGGTTTGTTAAATTTTTGGATCCTTTAAGCTCATGGAATTATCAACAACCAACTTGATAGGGACATCAGGAATCTATAAATAATGTGATTCAGGAGAAAATCTCATGGCCACTTGGTGCCTTGCTATTCTTGTTGTGGGAATTACTTTAACCCACTTAATAAAATAGTTAGATTACCACTAATATCTATTTATGTCTATCACTAGAAGTATCTGACATTTCAAAAATACAATCTAACCCTCATTGTCTATAAGGAGCCTCAACTAAAAAATGATGTATATGGGGAGAGATCCAAAACAATATTTAACCTACCAGATTTTTTTTGGTAATCTTCACATTTTATTACCAATTGAGTTACATATTTGAAAAGAGATGGCCACTAATATCCTTCTCTCAAAATATTATGAGTAGTTCATTTACAACATAGTGGCCACCACACACCCCTCTATAAAACTCATCAATTAACTTATGAGCTTCATCTTAAGTTATACATCTCAATAGAACCCCTTCAGAATTTTTCCAAGCTAAGCCAAGGTCCATCAAGATGTATTTATGAGACACTAATTTTAGTCTCCTTCTCTAAATCTTATCCAGGCCTAAAGGACAATTTAAATTTTACAAATAATAAATTATGTCCTTTACCAGATAGATGCACTTACCTTCTCATGAGGATCATTGAAATCAACATCTGTAGTGTGCACTTCAACAACTTGTAAGTTGGATTTTGTCATTAATTTTGTCAAACCAAGGAATCTTACAAATTTTGTGGTTCAGATGTCTATGTCATACTCCTAGAGTTTGTTGATCCATCTACATATTTTTCTTGATACTTCTATTTAGGTCAAGATTTCCTTGACTATAGTATGTGGGACATATGAAATTATTAGGGAGCTCATGATATAAATTCTAAAAATATTTTTGGATTTTACCAAAAGAAAATATTGTTTCGCCATGATTGTATACTTTATCTCAAATCCTTGCAAGGAATTGCTAAAAAATGAAAATGGTTTTTCATGGCCTTGATCATATTTCTACAATAAAATTGAAGCAATATTAAATTTAGATGCAAAGGAGAAGATTTGAAACTACCTCTTATAATCAGGAATGGCCAACACAGGGGTAGTATTTAATGCATAATTTAATCCTTTGAATGCTTATTTTTCCTCATCTCCCCATCTAATGACTCAATATTTCTTCAACATAATTGTGACGTGTAAAATTATCTTAGAAAAGTTGGATATGAATCTCCTCACAAATTTGATCTAACAAAAGAAAGATTGTATAGATTTTTTAGATTAGGGGATAGGAACCTTATCAATTGCCTCTACTCTTTCAGGATCAATCATGACTCCCTCTTGAGACACAATGTGTCCTAATAGATTTTAATTTTGCACACCGAAGTGGAATTTTCTTGGATTTGATGAGATACTAAGTTCTCTGCATCTGATAATAATATTTTTAAGGTGCTACAAGTGGTCACCTATTCTCTTAGAAAAGATAGCTATATCATATTGGTATACCATAATGAATTCATTTATGAATACCCCAAATGAAACATATCTTGTTGAAAAGTAGATTTAACATTCATTAACCCAAAAGGCATTTTGACATAAACATAAGTTCCTCGGGGAGTAGTAAAAGTATTCTTATATTGCCTTGATTCTTTGACCAACACCTGATTGTACACTAAGAAACCATCCAATGTTGAAAAAAACTCAGACCATATTGCCTTTTGTAAGATATTATCGATATTTGGTAAAGGGTAGTTATATTTTAGTGAATCCTTATTTAAATTTCTGAAATACAAACACAATCTGATGTACCTATTCTTATTCTTGTCTGGGACCAAATTAGTAACCCATGAGGAATATCTTATAGGTTGAATGATGCCTCTGTCCTTGAGCTTATTTTCATCTTTGTTGCAAGGATGGGGTTTAATGGCCTTTATTTTACCTGAAAGGCTTACTGTGAGGCTCAAGGGGTATCTCATGCTGAAATAGGTCCTCCCTATAAGCTTTTAGCTCATAATAATACCGGGTCAAACAATCCTGATATTTTATTAATAAGTTAGTGTAGGCTTGTTTTTATTTTGTATCTAAATTGATACCCAACCAAAACTTTCCTTGGATTCTGGGAATTCCCTAATTTACACTTAGTTACATCCCTCGAGGTGGAGGTATATTTGTTCACATATCTGTTAGCGCTATCAAAAGAAGATTCAAGTCCAACTATCCCTCTTAGGATGGTTTTAATATTTAATTGAATTACCTCCTTCCCAAAAACAATTTTTTTTCCCATGATAAATCTCCACCATAGGCTCAAGTTTTATTAGTTGGTTAGAAAACTCATCTTTACAATTGAAAATTTTGATGATATGTGAGTCATCATCAAATACTTTCCAATGTTGAATGTTTTCGGGTATAAAAGGCCTAATAAGCACTTTAAATTCAAGTTTACAGTATGGGGACGTACTTTGGTTATTATACTGATAAGATAACACTATCTAACCTATCAGTTGTTCTATTCTAACTCCCTCATGGTATTAAATATTAAAAGAATCAAACTAATCAATAAAATCACACACTGCATTCCTTTACTATTTCAACCTCTGATTCTTGGCTGCATATAATTTCCTAATTTGTTTCACAACCAACTCATAATCACCTTTCACACCATTAGGTACTTTATTTTATGCCTCCAAGTAATTCTCAAGCCAAGTAAAAGTGCTTCGTATTCAGCAATATTGTCTGTGCACTCAAAACATAGCTTTAAAGAAAATTTGAAGGATCACTACCTATGGGAGGCCAACACAAACTCCTACTCCATTCCCCAAACTAGAGAATTCTCCATAAAAAAAAAATGGTCTAAGGAGCAGAAGGATATTCTAAGTGAGTTTCCAAATCAAGGAATTGATCTTAAAAATCAGCAGTGCTAATAAAATTATCCAAATCCACATCATTATAAAGTACCTCATAGGATGCATTCATAGGATCCTAGATTAAGTGTAACAATTTGGCCTCCTTGTGAAATTTTAATAACTTTTCCTCCAGAGGGATGGTATCATAAGAGAGATCCATCTGCACACTTCCTCCCACACTCATTTCCCACTTTATTCATGATAAGATACCCCACTTGGTTGGGAAATCTACAACAACCACATTCATTGTCAAATATTTCCCAGGATGGGATGCTAACTTTACAGCCAAACCTTTGACACATCCCACTATAGGTACCTCTCTTGAGTGCATATCATAACATATTCCATAATTGGTTGTTATTTTAATGCCAAACTCATTCATAACCACTAATGGAATTATGTTGTAAGAAGCACCTGAATCAAACATGTAATTGTGCAAGAGCTAACCTTTTACAATTAGTGTGGTGAAAAAGGGTTTCACATATAGTTGAATTTATACTAGATATGTGCCTATATATACCTAAGGGGAGGGATCAAGAATTCCATGAGATTATTTTACCTCATTTGCAACATTAATTAGGGATATTTATTTATTTATAATAGGAGTCTCATTAAAAATAACACCCTCACTAAACCCCAAATACTCAAATGCCCTTTTTCTATGCTTATAAATCCTAATAAATTCCACCAAAGGAACTATGATCTTTAGTTTGCTTAGGATTTGAGCCAT
The DNA here is from genome assembly GCA_019776745.2 of Taxus chinensis. Classification (NCBI taxonomy): domain Eukaryota; kingdom Viridiplantae; phylum Streptophyta; class Pinopsida; order Cupressales; family Taxaceae; genus Taxus; species Taxus chinensis. The sequence goes on along the minus strand of CM034154.1, from coordinate 542,354,381 downwards.
ATCACATACATTATACTTAAGTAAATATATATTAGGAGGAAGAGAGACAATTTTATCAGATGGTATATATTATTTCAAAGTGGAAACAATAGGGGGTGTACTTAAACTTGGGTCGTTCACATAATTTTTGCAAGGCACAAATTTCTTGGGAATACACTTGGGAACATTATTCAGATAAGTATTTTATCTTTGGTAGTTGGGGCATGACCCTTAACATGTCTACTCCTCAGATTGTACTTCATTTCCTGAGAAACAACTACATTAATCAACAATTCTCTTTCCTATTTGGAAGGCACCTATCCATCATAAAAAAATTTTATCATAAAAGCCCTAAGATGCTCAAAATCATGATTGGGAAGCTCAAAATATTGAACCATATAAATCTTTGCATCAAATTTAAGAGGAAGATAACACACTTTTTTTACACATGCCCAAATATCCTCTATAGTTTTAGCACAGAGGATATCGGTAGAGGTAGTACCTTATTCACAGTTTACTTGATAATCAAGTAAACATGTATCATCAAAATCTAATCCAAATATATCCTTAGTTGAAGAAGGCTATTCACATGGAACTTGAGGCATTGAACATTTATCACACTAATCAATGACGTGTTCTTCTTCAACTCTTGTAACTTTTTCACCCAACGGGTTAGGGACTTCTCTATTATATCTGAATACATGTTTCCTATTGTTTTGACCCATGGGTCTCTTTCCTCTATCATCATTTCTTTGATATCCTTTACAAAAATTTATGAATTTGATTTTGATGATTGATTCTTAGGACTAGAGGAAAACCCCTTCTCAAATCTTTCCAACTTGTAGGATATTTCCTTTACTACTCCTACCAAGGTCTTGACCACTTCCTCTAGATGAGTAGACTTACTAGCTTTTGGTTTCTTAAGATTATCAAGTTTTACTCCTCTTTTTAGGGGTTTACTAACACCCTTAATGTTATTTTAAATTTTGATAGCCATGGTAAACTCTTGCCTAAAAATAAAAGTATTCTTATCTCTCAAATAGTAGGTTGCCTTATTATCAAAAGTTTAGAATACTTGATTAAGCAAGATTCATCACTAGGTCTTAAACTAGTTGGTAACCTTGTTAGAGTTTTATTGAACCTTGTATTAAAATCTTGCACACAATCATTAAGGTTCTTCTTTATATTATAAAATTTTTAGAAGAGGAATGTAGGGTCAGTTCTATCACCATACTGAATCCTTAAGGAAATTTTCATTTTTTCCCGGGAATCAATGTTCCCATAAGGAAAAGCATTAAACCATTCCATAGCATCTTCTTCCAAAGTGTGCACAAATAATTTTAAACAAACATCATCATAATCCATTTTATAATCATCCATGATATTCTGAAACAATTTGAGGTGTTGATCACCATTAATAGCATTGTTTCCTTGAAATTTAGGAAATATAACTCTTATTTAATTTGGCACATTATTTGGATATTTGATCATGCTATTAAAATTGATAGGTTTGAAGGCATTAACTATGAAGGGAGCATGCGAAGGAGGATGATACTTATTATTATGAACTTGGATTTTTGGAGGAGGATCAACCAAGTTATGGATGGGTGGTTTGTGGCCTAGGGGAATATGGTCAATGTTATGGAGATTTCTTGGATGAATGACTTCAAAGGGAAAAGCTCTATTTTCACTTGTGAATAAATGTGTAGGTTAAGGAAAAAATTTATTTGATTTGGGTGTGGATCCTTTTTGAAACAAGGAGTGAAGGTGATATTTTGGGATATGTGATTTAGAGCTATCAGAAGAACTAGAATAATCTTCAACCAAAGGGAAATCACCAAACTTAGAAGGTTAAATGTTCTTACCTTTTAAACTTTGATCACTTACTAGCTTTCATACTTGCTTCCTTATTTTTTATAGAAGAAGATTCTTAGTTAAATATGATCTGAATGATGATCGTAGTCCTTATAGCTTTGTAAATTTGAGAACACCAATTACATATAACAAATAATAAGGCATTGGTCTGACCCAAAACCTAAGATGGAGTCACCACTAAATATTTGCACTCTAGAAATGATGGATCAAGCCTAAAAAGGAACTAGATAACACTCATAGAAAACTAAACAAGTGATATTAAATAAATTATTTGTAAAACTTGTGTATACAAATACTCAAAAAATTTACTCAGACACTGAACAAATATTGACAAAGCCTAGATAATTTTTGACTAGAAATTTGATGCATTATGCGTCAAACTCTGAAAATGGTCTTAGAGCTAAGCTGAGACAACCATGTCCCTAACAACGGCACCAAAAGCATGTTAGTTCAAATTTTTACACCCCAAATGTCACACCTTGTATTTAATGTATTTTTTCATAAGGTTGTTGGTTGATTAAGTTTCAATGATTCTCGATAAGAGCAAGTGATGCAACAAAGAAAAAATTAATGTCGATAATTAATATGGTGATTGATTGATAAATGAATTATTTAATTATAAATGTTAATTTAATATATATATGTATGTATGCATGTATGTATGTATAGATAAGCATGTATATATTGTTTATGTTTGAAATTATTATTTTGATGACCACCTGTTGGTTTACATTACATAAAGGCGTTTGAATGGTTTATTTGCATTGGTTAAGGGTGATTGACACTGTTTAAGGTTTAATGGTCTTAAACCACATTGTTTAGAGATTGCTTAAATTTTAATGTTTATGAATAATTGGTATTAGACCACTTGGAAAATAATGTTGATGTTTTAAACTATGGTCATCAACCCCTTCCTTAGCATTGTCAATAATAAATTATGGTCATAGAACATTTGGAAAGGTAATTAGTTAATGTTTAATATTGGAAAGTTGGTCATAGACCACGAGGCACATAATAAGGTGATTGTTATTGTTTGGTGTTTTTTTTTGTCATAGACCATATAACATGCAAAGGGTTTTGGGTTTATTGGAGACTACGATGTGGCACTAATAGTATTAAATGGAATTTAATGTGCATGGTTCCTTGGGAACTAATAATTTCCTTTGGAATAAAAAGCATGCATGGTTTCCCTCCATTCACATTTTTGACATTGATGTTGGTCTTTAGTTTGAACTCTGCATGATATTTTTGGGGAAATTATTCAGGAAGTTTTTTTTATCATTTACATGCAATGGGAAAGCCATTTTTAATGGAAACTCGATTTTTAAAAGCTCTATTTGGAGTTTTTTGTGGGCATTTGAGTTACATATTTTAATGAAGTTAGAAGAAAGCAAGGGAAAACTAGGCATGGTTTTCTCTCTTCTATTCTTGTTTTTTTAATATGAAATTTTAGGAATTCATTTTTTGTTATGCAAATCAGTTTTTAAATCAGGAGATGGTAGACATTGGTTGTTGCAATTTATTATCCTTCTTACTAGGTTAGAAGGGAAATTTGGAAAGGATATTTTTTAAGTATTAGAACTCTTTGGATATTTTTATCAAATGATTTCTTTTTATTGAATAACCCACTGGTTTAAAATCTGGGACGTTTCCTAAATTTTAATGTGGAAATTTGGAAATGAAATCAATGTAAAGTTCGGGAAAGAGATATGGGTTTGCTTTAAAATGTGTGATTTTCATTTCCAATCAATTTAGAGTATTATGTATGTTTATTTTTCTTTAGAATCTAGAAATAATGAAAGGCATTGTGATTTGGTTTAACCTTGGCAGATGCATGCGTTGTTTTATGGAAATCTGGGCAAGATATTTTAAAATATTATATATTTCTTGGATATGTTGTTAAATATTTTTTCATAGAGCTAAATGCTTGAGTTTTTGTTGTTTTAAAATATAACTATTTTCTTCGTTTTAACATGAAAGTTTGAAATGGAAGCAAGAAAAAAAAATTGAAAATGAAATGGGTTTTCTGGGTTTGTTACTTTGTTTGAAATTTGAAGAATATGCATTAAGTTTATATATTTTAATCATCTCGATAAGATCTATGTTGTTCTTATTTTTTAATACAATCCTTTGGATATGGGGGCCTCTGTTTGATGAATGATTCATTTTCCTAATAATGGAAAACTAGAAAATGTGTTTTTTATGAAGTGGGAATTTCTGTGTAAAAAACTCAAATCATCTTCATGTGGGTTGTTTTGTATAATTGACCTAGGTTCACCTCTTCTATTGGGTTTGGTTGTAGTTGCATGATGAAACCAATTTATTTTTGTGCTTTCCTTATATACAGTTTTTAACTCATTTAATGTGTAATATATCAAGGAGCTGGGCCAATATTATTGTTTACAATAATATCTAAGAAGGTTTTAATAACATTGTTTAACTTAGATCTTGAATATATTGTTTGTATTTTCGAAGAGTAGCTCATATCGAGCTTCTTTTTGCTCCATCTTTGTAAACATGTTCCATGATGAATGGTTCAGTGCTCCATTTTTGTTAAGATTGTAGCAAGGCTTGGAAATTTGTGGGTATTTGATCATTGTGGGTTGTTGAATGAGAATTTTTTAGCTCCTTTTGAGCATGTTGTTATTTTCTCTAGGAATAAATGTTTCATTGGGTTTTGGTGGAAGAGATATTGTGTTTACAACCTCTTTTGAGATTGTAGGCATATTCCTTTTAGTTAATGTTGGGCATGATTGTATGAGTGTAATTAGTTAATTCATAGCTTGATGATTTGGTTGTTAGAGAGAACCATTGGGGAAGTTGATATTATTTGGTTTTTATCTAGAAGTGTTTTATAGCTCAACAATATACTTGACTGTGGTAGTGATTAACTCCTTTTTAGTATGACTATTGACTTCTGGTTTAAAGAGATGAAATTTGGGCAATTGTTTGGTATTGTATGATTTCTTATAAAGTTTGATGTCATTTCTTATCTTTGCATTAATTACAGGAATAATGAATATTCAAGTAAAGAATGAGAAATTCATACATTGTTGATTATTGACTGCTAAGATAAATGATTAATTTGTTAGTCAAGTATGGGTAATGGGAATAGAGTTAGTTTATGAACCTTCATCTGAACATGATAGTTATACATTGATGAAGTTTACATTGTTGATATTAATCTTGGTGGAATATTTCAAAGGAATTGAAGGATGTTGCTATAAATTTTATTCTTGATTATTGTAATAAATATTTTCAATAGTATGTTACTTTTACAATTTAAAAATTTATGTTTTTAAGTTGAATTCTTGTGTTTGAAAATATAGCTTACAATATGAAGCATCATTTCATTTATGAATGATATAGTTAACTTATAAATCTACTAGGAAGTTTATTTATTTCCAATTAAGTTAACCTTAACTTATTCTATTATTTCATTTAAATACAACAAGAATATGAGTTAGTAAACTTGTGTCAGTTATTTGAACTAACCCATATATACATTTTCTCTCTACTTGAATTTTACAAGAAGGAATGAAATTCATGAATTGATTGATTGGATTGTTTACGCATAATTACGTCATATGAATTTTTTTTAAATTCGATAAGGATTGGTGTATTTTTTTTTTTAATGTGAATGAACTATATTTACAAGTTTATTAATGGGCATTTTGCCTAATTTATTATCGTGATGAATTATACATCATTATTTATGAAAATAAGGGTTTATCCTTATTAAGTTGAATAAAATAATTGGTTGTTTTGTTTCTTATTTTTATGGATATGAAAGTATTTATATGTTGTTTTACAGCTGAGTATAAATAAAATTAATTGATATTAAGATATGTATTCATTACTAATTTTATTAATTCCTTTGAAATGTACAAATATGTTGAATGTCGAACATAGAATGATAAGTAAAACTACATAACGAAAACAACCTAAATTATTATTGTACCTTATGGAATTTAATGAACTGGTCATGATAATTAATGAACTTATGAGAATGAGGACTATATTTAATGAGCTATGAATGGATCAACTTAATGTGAGACGTGGTTAGTAAACCTATATTTAATGGCAAACATTATGTTGTGCTAGTTTGATAAGTACTAATTAAAGATATTAATTCATTGAGTTATTATAAACCTCATTCGAGAAACTAATATTGTGAAATGATACGTTATAACATGTCGTAAAGATGAACTTAATTACTTTGGATTTCATGGATAACATTGAGTGTAAATGAAGCGTAAGTGTTATCTACCATCGTCCTTTCGATAGTATCCTACTTGTGCTAACTTAGGATGGCTATGGGAAGGGTAATGAGGAAGTAATGATGAAAATCATTACATGGTCACTATCTTTCCCACATAAATCCTAAGGTGGAATGGATAGGATCCTTTCAATCAGCCTTATATATGAAAAAGTAGGGAACTATACAATGTAACAAGCCCAATAAGTAATAATCCTTTTTGCTTCCATAAATAACCTCAAATATTGCCAATCTCGAGAAAATAAACATATAGCATGGGCAAATAAGGTGTCAAACACCCTTCTAAATTGGTCAAAATACTTCACAAGGTGTAAATATGGGTATACATCATACACTCTAAATGAACTAGCATCCTTTTCCTACCTCAAGCTTAGGATAACTCTAAAACATGCAAGTAAGAGGTCATGTAGAATTTTAAAGTGTTAACAGTCTCCCCTTTGTAATAATGGCCACACTCAATAATTTCTCATGGATACAATAACTAATAAAATCTCCCCAATGAATTGGAGGTTTTTTTGATAGGTTAAGTTGGATGAAATAACACATCCAATCTTGGTATGGGTAGGAAAAATCCTTCCCCATAACCCTATTCAACAATAATATACAGTCCTCAATTTCTGCAATGAAATCTTCTCTATTTAACTTCTCATGTACCCTAGAAGTAGATTCCCTTGGTTTCACAAGCCAACGTTCATTCAATATCTTTCCCAATCTTACTGAATTAAAATCTCGATATTTTTTGTGCTCTTTCCATATTGACATTAGAAAATTTTTGCTCATTGGGGATAACTAACATCCTGTCAAATGCGTTTGTAGTTAAGGATAATTCTAGGGAACCACTCCCCTCACTTACCTCCCTAGTTGTTGGATTGTAGTTTTGAGCACATACCCATACAAGTTTAGGGCATTGGGAAGATAGGGGAAAAGAAGTAGACAATGATATCCCACTACCATTAATCTTTTGTAACATCTCTCTTCTTTCAAGATCCTAAAATCCGTGATTAAATTCAACCAATTTTGCACTTAGAAAATTGGTATCCATGATTTTATCTAGAGGAGAGGTCAGACTTGAAGTGGTATGGGGAGAATTCATTAGTGTCTTCATTTATAAACAACTTAGGAAATATTTAGAATGTAAAAGAAACATCTTAGTTCTCCAAGTATATCAAAACCCTTACACAATTGCAAACCTTGGAACCTTGCAATTGATAAAACATACATAACAAGAGACAAGCTAGAGTACTTATCCGTAAAATCGGTTCTGCAAACCAGTATGAGAAGAAAAACTATCTTTGATCATCCCCTTACTACTGTAACAATCACTTATGATTTAGGTGTATGTGCTCAACTCTTTTAAAATGGATTTTGGATTTGCATAATGCTTCATAAATTATAGCTTGATGCAAATTGTTTATCATTAATCAATTTTTAATTATATAATGTCTTCTCATACTCACATTAATGGTGCGAAGGACTTCGTGTCATCATTTCCTTTTTATATTTATGTTTATTGCCTCTTTATTCCTGTATGAGAACATGTAATGTAGATCCCATTGGAAGATATGATCCTTTTCAATTGACCACTTTTAACAGCCTACGTACATAACATCCACTTATTTATTGACAAATTCAAACATTAATATGCTTTCGAACCAAATTTGCATCTTGCAAAAGTGTAAGGATGTAAAGTACATATTGTAACTTGCCCTTTCACTCTCAAAATTATGTCACTTGTCTTGTTGACCATATTTACCCCATCTCACCTTGGGGTCAAATTTTCATCGTAAAAAATTTTAAGGATGCAAACTTCTAACTACACCTACCTCCTAGACCTTCGGGTTTCTTCCATGTGTCCTTCTTTTGTGAATTTCAGATATACATACGCACTTTGCATTTTGCATGAAATACAAAAATGAAAAAGTGTGTAATTCAAAGTGTGATCTTCACTTGTTCATTATGAGGGTGCCACATACCCTCCTTGCATCAGTTTTGAGAAAGGAATTGGATTTTACAGGTTTACAAAAATGCAAGGGCATAAAAATGCAAATTGTCATATGTACTTGTTCCTGTAACCTCCAAATTCCTTGAATATTCCATCCGGCGGGGTTTGGGAATGGAATTACAATTTGTAACTTGTATCTCTTGAATTTTCTTTAAAGGAAGAAATGGAGAGAGGAATATTAGAAGAATATTTTTTTGGATTAGGGTAAACTTTGAGGGTGTTAAAAGGACCCACATTCTTTTACAATTGAGGGTATTTGGGAGGATCCACAACCTTGGTTATAATGGAGGATACCACCATTAGGAACCCAATTAAAGCAACCATGAATCCATAATGAAGATGTTGCGACCAATGACAGTGGCCGCAACGAGCAAAGAATCAACCAGTGACAGCAGTGAGTGAGGTAGCAACTAGACAATAGAGAGAGAATCAACAACTAGTGACAACAGCAACCAGTGATGGGAGTGAGTGAAGTAGAAATCAGACAACAACGAGAGAAGCTACAACCAGTGACAACAATGAGAGAAACATTAACCAACAACAACATAGTGAGCAGAGATTCCGCATCTAGCGATGAAACCACCTCCGAGGAGGATCATGCCTCAGGGGGATTTGAACATGGGTGGGTAAGCATATAACCATGTGAATTGACCACACCACTCCCACCCTATCGATAATATTAGAATAATATTCATTTAGGGCTCGAGGGTGTATTTAAATTTTACAATATTGTAAAAAAGTGAAAATTTGTGATTAAGGCCCAATTACCCAAAAATTTATAATATTCATTTTTCAGGCACGGGGGACAGATTTGAATTTTTCAATTAGCATGAATAAAAATCATAAAAATGGCTAATTCCCTTGTATCATATTGAGGTGTAAATACACCCATATTTCCTAAAACCCTATTAAGAAACAGACAAAATGTCAATGAAAAATATATATGAGGGCTCATAAGGTTAAAACACGACATTATCATGCTTGGGATCTTGGGAGACGACTACAAAAATGGAAAAGGTCGAGGACAACAACAAAGGATGAACAAAATATTAACAAGTATTCATGGGAATCACAAAGTGGTGCCTAAAATTAAACATGAAATTTGCAGGCACCAACATAAGTTAGGTGGGAACTTAGGTGGGAGGATTGGAAATTTATAAATCCTATAATTTTATTGGGTAGAGCTTAAAATATCTTAATAAAAAGTTATATTTTATATCAAGGTAATAAAAACCTTATACAATTGTCTCTTAAGAACCAAGAGGTCAAAGAAGTACAAAAAGATAACTTTATACTATACTCATTATTATTATTATTTGTTTTATTAAAAGAGGATAAGGGAAGTGTATTAACCAGCTCCACATGACGAAAAATTAGTGTGTAAAATAGACTAGAAGTTCATATTGCGATCAATAAGAATGAAAAAGTATGTTTCCATTTATTCAGTACAAATATGTCTTGTCCTTCCTAGGTTCAAGGGGTATGAAGATAATATTGGCCTACAACAAATATTTTTTATTTATACATTCTACACATTCTCAAATACAAATAATAATCTAAATTCCATTCACAATTATGAGACACAAGCTATAAATACACCTGTAGATATCACTCTTGTGGGTTTTAGGTTATTACATTCTTTGTTCTTAGTGTCTTACAAAATTACAACATCAAGGATCAACACTAATTTTTCCATGTAATTTCACCCCATCAAGTGAGAAAATGAACAAATCATTTGATTTCTAGAGAGAAGAAAAATATATGGTGAAATAATACTTCGTTGTTTTCACATAATCATTGTTTTTCCTTCTAATAGCTAGGGTTACAGAGAGGGAACTATATGATAAAATTAAATTATAGGAAGTAGGTATAGAAAATCATGCCTCCTAAATAGATTCCTTATAGATTCATGTTTATTACATTCAAAAATTTAACTTCTAATGTGTAATAAGGTCCAATCAAGTTGCAATGTTACATTTAAAGAAACGAGTTTTAACAAACGACCACTTTGCATATTCAAATATGCAACTTTAAGGAGGATTATAAAGAACTAAAAACATCATTAATATGTCCAAAATGATCCTCACATGTCACAATAACAGTCTCGACCAAATTTAAATTGTGGAGCCAAAAATTTTCTTCTAACAATTCAAGGAATTTTCAGCTTTGGGAAGGAGGATATTTTATCTCTTAAAACCTTCCAACTTGCTCACTAGGCTTTCATGTTCACTTCTCAACTGATGTGTTTTGGCCCCATCCTCGTGAATCCTTCACCCTAAGAAAATTTTTCATAGCTTGATGTCCCTTTTTCACTTAATAAATGTGGTAAGGGATATGGGGACATCTCAAACCCATTTGGAAATTTTTAACCCACCCTCACTTGCTAGTTAACTCCAGTTAAGCTAGAATGGTCAAAATTGAGTTAGATGGTGAGTTAGCTGGGTTAGTGTTATAAGGTGAGTATAACAATCAAACCTAGCCATTTTAAATGTTATATTTCATTATTTTTTTCCTCCCATTTCTAGTGTGTACTATTATGTTGCCCATTTTTTCCAGAACCACCATTTCCAAAACACCCTTATTGCTCATATCTCCCGTATTGTGGCTCTATTTTCCTTGAAATTTTGACTGAAGATCCTAATTTTGAACACCTTGAAGATGATGTAAAATTCATTTCCATTAATTCCCTACTTTTTTCACAACATCCCCATTAATATTTCATAGAATTTTTTTTCCTTTTTTAGATCTTGAAAAATTTGGAGATTAAAAAGACTTGAAAATTGGAGCATGAATTCGCAGAACAAAAACTAATCAAATGAAACAATTTTCACCTCAATCGGACATCGGCAATGCATAATTATATTTTTATGAATTTTTTATCTAATACTTACTAAAAATAGTAATTTTAAAGATAAATAAGAAATAATTTTGAATTCTTTGTGCAATTCTCTTGGTTCGGAACCTAGAAAACTAAAATGTGAAAATTGGGGAAAGTTGGGTAAAAATAGTAACTAAGGGTGAGGTGTGACTTAATAAAAATGGTAAGTACTCTGATCAAACCCAAATTTAACACACACCTTTATACCCTCATTCTGATCCTAATTTTGGAATGGTGCATTCATCTTCTCTTTACTCAATTTCATGGAATGCTCAAGAAATAAGTGACATCAATAAAGAACAATGGATGTTTTAGGAAAGAAAAAGAGGGTGGATGTTGATGATGTTAAAATAATCCTTATGTGAAGGCATACAAGAGCTCTAAGGTTAAAGAAAATCTTCTAGAATAACTTGAACAAGGCAATATTGATCCTTTCCAATATCCTAATAATTTGGTAGATCCATGTGTTCCTATTGAAGCATATGAATCAAATCATCTCGGTCATGCTTTGGTCTTCCACCAAGGACCTGAGCTAACTAGTTTCATTTCCACACTTACTGATCATTTCTCATGGGTAAAGGACTTACTTGTATAATAATCCAGGATAATGCAACAAGTAGTGACACTTAATTTTGAGGCCATCTCAAAATACATAAGGACCAAGAGGGACAAGAGAGCACAAACAACTTCCTATTTTTACACTGAGGCTTCCAGAGCTCAATATATGGATGTGCCACATCTGAAGGTAAATAATACCATGGGAGAAAATGACACATGATGATTATGTAATGATAAGAGTGTCTTTGGGGCAAGCCACTCATGAGGGTGATGCTCACCTTTTAATAAATATTCATCTTGAATCCTTGCACGGAATGAAGAGTACAAGCAAACCATCAATCAATTGGAGGATCATGTCAAGAAATTTTCATCATATGTAGAATCCTTTCTTGAACCAAACTCATCATCCTTTCCTCTAATGGAAGCATTCACTCCCATTTTATCTTTGATTCCAAAAAAATCAAGAAATATCTGGTGTTCGCCATACATGGAAGATCTAATGATAAATGGTGTGAACATGATCATTGAAAATGGGAAGACCTTTCTTATTGAGGTGATATCGTTGTTCTAATATGTCTCTATTAATATGTCAATGATAAGGGATACTAGGAAGGAAATTGAGAAAGAAAGGGCCATTTGGGAAAGTCTTCTCTCATTGATCTCTGAGATGACCTATCTTGACTCTTTCTTCTTAGTGAATCACAATGTGTTTTCATCTAATACTGAGAACTTGTCCCAAATTTGGTCCTGCACAATGATTGCAAGGTGTGATGTGCTGAATGGGGCCATTTCTGAGCTCGAGGCCTATGAAGATCATGTATCTGGGATCTCAAATAAGATTCTAAAAATTATGCAAGAGTTGGGAACACCTTCACTTGATGAGAACACATTCGAAGAAACACTCTTGACTTCCTTTCAAGATCTGATCCAAATAGCTACAAGAAACCCCTCTTCATTCAATGAGAATATTTTGGAATCTCTCACACATATTAGGGGCTCTATTTCAAATCCTATAAAAGATCATGAGAATTTTTTCACACAGTGTAGAAGGATTGGTATTATTCCTAATACTTGGCTCAGTACTTTGGAACATGTGCACATCCCGCATTCTAAGAAGGTAGCATTTGTAGTGGCTCAATTCAGAAAGGAGGTCAACGGCACCAATTTCATCATCCAGGATCTTCTACGGAATCCTACGAGAGTGGATTCTTCATCAAGTAGTTAGTCAACTCTTTTCTTCCTTTCCCTCTTTCTCCCTCTTTCTTCTCCCCCCTTTTTAATTCATCATTATACGTAATCATTGTATTTCATCTTATTCACTTAAGTGAATTTCTAAAGCTATATTGCAAAAGTCCATTTTGATTTATAAAAAGGGGACTTATTCACTCACTTCTTAGGAAGATAAAAAGTGTAGATGAAGAGGAAATTCACAAAGCTATAAATTGGAATGGCTTCTCCATTCCAAAGGAGCTTCAACGTTAGTTTTTCTATAGAAATTTTGGATTATAGTAGATTGTTTAGATTCGTATCATCACTACACAAGAAATAAAATTTGCATTTCTTCTATTTCACCTTTTCTTATGTTTTCCTTTATTCACTCTCTATCCTACAACTTTGAAAATATAGTGATCTTAAATAATCAAGAAGGAACTTTGTGTCCTTGATTGATGAATCTAAAGAATTGTGTGTCTTCATTTTTATTAGTCTTGATGATTTTTTTGTTTCTTTCCTCTGATTTAAATGTAAATCTACCTCAGTTATTACACGCGGGGGGGGGAGGGGGGGTCACTTAGAAAAAGTATGGTATAACACGTTCGTTTGAAGGTTATTAAAGAATACCCTTAATTCTAGTTTTTACCTCTAATTATTCAATTGATAATACCCCCTCCCGTTATATTATTAGAATGAAAATACCCCCTATTTTTCCCATGTATCTTAGCTACCCATTTTTCCATGACAATTTTATCTACCCCTTTTTAGTTCTACCCTAATATATTAAACAGAAAATATAACATATTTCTCACTTAATTTTTTTAATATGCTTTTTCTCTCAAAGTATAGTTTGAAGCCATTCAAGACATATTACCAATCACCTTATAAATGTTAATATTTAAGCATTTATCAATATTTCTTCAAATAATTAAGATGGTGAAATAATACCACTTGTGTTGAAAAGCATACTCAATCCTAGTTTTCTACAATTTTAATATTTCTCAGTTAAGAATCTCTTAATTGAAATTTATTTATTCAAAAAGAGATTATAATTTAATTTTATGACCACACTCCTTAAATTTAAATTTTAAGGTCTTTAGTTTTAAAAACTAGGGTTCAAATTTTTTAGTTTTATATTAAAATTAAACCTCCCTTTCCTTTGGCCCACCTCTATAACCTACCCCCAATACCTGATTCAAAATATTAATAAATTAAACCTTTTCACCCCTCATGTCTACTAGTATATTGACTTTACTTTTATCAATTTCAATTACCTCAATATGAACTCACGTGCTAAGATATTTCCTAGCTAATGAACCCCATGTGGGTTATTATGTGTGAAATCTGTTAGTGCTACTCACAACAGTAGTCGTCTCTTCCCTAATTCCTCTCCTTCACCCCTCATCACTGAAAATTTCCCCTTGTACCCCATACAAGTAATTTTCCATAGGTTCAATGAAGTGTTCATGTGTGACCCATGTCCTATTTGGCCACCCCACAACGTTTAATAGAATTACGATAGTTTATATTCAGTAATTAGAGCCTCCCCATACATAAGAAGGAGGGGCATAGCCCCATGAGTGGTAATGGAAACACATAATTTGAAACATGAGAAATTATTTCACCAACACATAACAAATCAAGAGAAATTACATCTCCCCCTATGTACATACATATATTCAAAGAACTTTCCTTTTGAGTTGAGAACACAACACATTCTCCCCCTAAACTAGATCACAAAAATAACTTACCACATCCTTGACATGACAAAACACCTTTCTAAGTACCAACAACTCTCCCAACTTTGTAACTAATCACCAATCAAGTCTCAAGCCCTGTGAACCAAATTACCTACTTTCTTGAGCTGAGAAACATACCTAATTGACTCCCCCTGAGTCCTTGAACTTTCATGATGCCAACAACACTTCTCAAACTCTATCAACATGATTTAGCTGCAAACATATCTTCATGGATTTCAAAAAATCATTAATCCTATTGATATGTCTCATAAACACACCCGTATATATTCTTGGTGTAGTCTAATTTATCATATAGCCCTGTTTAGCTCCATCTGACTCATGCACACCTTAAGGAAATAAAACACCATGACTAGATATAATAAATTATGGAAATGCTTTGTAACTTACCTTTTTTCTTCTCTCATCTTTTTCATGCAACTCCTAAGTTTGATCAACTCATTATATCACTATACACAACTCTATTTATCCTTTTTCATGTCTTATACACATTCTTGGCACAAATCACATGTTCATGGATCTTTTATCAACTCCCCTTCAGACCTAGAGATCTCCAAATCTGATCAAGAGCCTTATAAAAACCAAACAACACTTCTTAGCTCCCCCTCTCTTCCTATCATCTTGAACAATTGTTGGATACCATAATAATTTGCTTTCTTGATTCTTTATAGAAATCAAGATTTCAGCTAAGGTGGTACCATCTTGTTCACATCTTCAAGCAACACAAACTTAGAAGTCCCCCTAACCAAATGCACTCCTTTTCAAGAACACAAGTCCACTAACCTAGTCTTGATATGAATTGATCAACACATTTTTGATGTCAAATCTACTTATTACTCACATATGTCTAATTTCAAACCAAAATACCAATTTTTATCAATGACCACAAATAACTTACGTCTAGCACTGTAATATTCTGTTTGAACTTATATGTCATCTTGTTCACATCAACCTACTCATGAAGCTTAATTATCAGACTTCTCCATCCACCTTGCATTTAGACACCTCAATGACTGCTCTGATTAGATCATAGAGATTTTTCATCTCCCCCTCAGTGTAAGACACCTCATAGACTGCTAAAATATATGCCAAACATGATTTTTTAACTTTTGATCATGCCACCTCATATCATTCATTATCAATACCTCTACAAAAATGCCTTATCGACTTCTTTCTTATAATCTTTGGACCTCTTAAGTAAAAGAAACAACATAGTCAAGATTTTTCATTATATTATGTCATACTTGTTTCCCCTCATGTTTTTCCAAATGGGACAATCCTCTATGCAAGACACAACTCATGCCAATACCTTAGAAAAAACACTCTTAAGGACTAATATGGATCTTCATAATAAGCATAACCTAGAATGCTTATAGAACACATTGGTCTAACAAAAAAATATCCATCT
This sequence comes from Taxus chinensis, assembly GCA_019776745.2. Classification (NCBI taxonomy): domain Eukaryota; kingdom Viridiplantae; phylum Streptophyta; class Pinopsida; order Cupressales; family Taxaceae; genus Taxus; species Taxus chinensis. The sequence goes on along the minus strand of CM034154.1, from coordinate 542,338,433 downwards.
CAAATGACACAAACGTAAATAAGATTTTAAGACACCTTATTTTTCACGTCTCACTCTTCAAACTACTTTCAATCCCACACACATGAATATGTTGATGCTTAAACCATATAGCACACTCAAAACTCTCTGCCTGTCAAGACCTCAAATGAAAACCATAAGAATAATCAATGCAACACATGTTCTCATGATTTCACCTTATCCTAATGCCAACAACACTTCTTAGTTGATACAAACCAATATACGTCTCAAAACAAAAAATTAATATCTAATATGCATAACACAGTTATTCAAATAACCTACACACCTTTGATGTACCTTACAAGGCAATATAACCTTGTGAAAAACATGAATAATTACATGCAAATACTTTGTAACATACCTCCAAGATGTCAATCATCCTGAATAGGTTCTCTAAATCTTAACAACGTCTAAGATACTTCATCTCTATCTAACATGCCTTTGAAAATGTCACTGATCAGGTAACCATCTTCTCATAACAGTCTCAATCCTTTCAATCATACCTCAAACATCTTTATTGTCCATCTCATAGTTGTACCAAGCCTTGCTACATGTTATTCTACCTCTAGAAATACCATAACTCATAATTCTCAACAAAAAACTTTTAGCAACATGATTTTACCGAGAACTTCACGAATTTTTTCTCACATTATATTATCACAACCTATTAGGCTCATGTAACATAACTCTCATACCAGTTTTCCAGTCTTTATAAATCTATATTGATTTTTCAACATGAATTCATTTCTATTAATCCTCTACACATCTTCTTGACTCATGACACAACATTCTTGAATCCCTTCTTTGTTTGCAACATGATAACTAGAAATAAAACCTCAAAACAGTGACATATAAGATCAACAACAAAATCATACCTTATAACATTACTTTAAATGTATTCAAACAAGTCCATATCAATCATCATTTAGGATTCAATGGGAATAATTAAAAAAATTGTGATTATTTTCTTCAAGTCTTCAATACGATTGTATCAGAAACTTTGTCTCCAACTTATAAACCCAAATTTGACCATACTCTATTTTCAGGTGACACATACCTATACTAGTTCTCAACGCAATATTAAGCTCCAATATGTATGCCAATATAACTTTCACACTTCTTGATTAAGAAAACACCTTAAAATACTTCACAAATCACCTTTATACCCCTTTTTTGCATCATGAATTTTCCTAACTAAGAAAGATCAAATCGAAACATACCTTGTAATCCTGTAAGGCCTCAATAACACAAAAATTTGTCTAGTTGTGAATACAATAACTTCAAGTTGAATCTAATAGGAACCACATACCTTATGAAATCTCTCATGGCTATCTTTAGGTCTCCAACATGAAAAACACTTACAATGACTTTTGATACATACTTATATTGACCATAACATCCTTGTCATACACATTCAAACAAATAGAGCACAATACATACCTTCTCATGACTAAACAGATCCTTATTTATCGCATCCTTGCAGTCAAAATCTCATGATGTTTCTACTAACTTGAAAAATTCCTGTATAAAGCATAGAAGAGACACTCCACAACACACAGGGATATTAAAACAACATAAACTTAGGAGATTGCCAAATATCCATCTTCTTCTCATCCAACTTGTAGTCATACTTTAGGATCCTTTTGCTTCTCTTTGGAACATTACTCTTGATATACAACTTATCCTTCTTATCTTTCTTTGGTTGTATAGCTATCAAACATGCATGTCTTTCTTCAACCTTTGATTCATGCTCAATTATGGAAAACATACCATATTTTCTTGTGAACAAATTAGAATTAGGCTTGACTGAATTTGGTTCATGCTTCACAGGATCAAACTTCAAGATGATGTCCTTAACTATCATAGTTTATTTATCAAATAAATCAACATATTTGTAATTCTTGAATGACTTAGGTTCATCCTTCTTAACCATATTTTCATGATCAAAATTTGGTAACCATACTTTTTTGACTTTGGGAGCATCAAACTTCTTGACTTTCCTTGAATACTTGTGGATACAAAACCTACCAACAGAATCTTCTTGGTGACACTTGTAAAAAACAATAGTATGCATACCTCTTTCCTGATCGTTCCATGGATACTCACTTGTGAAGGTCCACTTGCTACATTCTCTAGCTCTATGACCAAAACAAACTACACGAGTAACAATAAGCATTGAAATGAACTTCTCGTACCTCATAGCATTTGGTTGTCTAAAAGGGTTTGAGATTTCATGAACTTTTCCATCTTGATAGACCTCATTTTGGTACTTTGAAAAACATATTTCTATCTTGTGTCATCAGCTCTTTGTGCAGTCTTCAATGAAAACCAAGACATGTCTTATATCATTTGGATCCTTCATGACGTAACTCAAAATATCATCTAGATCCTTAAATGATACTCTCAAACTTCTCATAGGATCTTCAACCTGCTAGATAACTACTCCAAATATTCCTTCAAAGACCTTATTTCATTATTTATTCCTGATGCATTCATCTTCTTTATATTTTAGTCTTGTTTGTCATTGCCTCAACTTGAGTATTCATAGTTCTTCTTTAAGGGTCCCTTGAGACAATTTGCTCATTATCCATGCAAGTGACTTGTTCCTCATATCTCTTTGATCACATTATTATATTCACTATCGATGTTGAGATTATTCCTTATTTGATAGTACTTAATTTATTTGACCATAAGTCTACATTTTAGGGAACATATCTAATGACATCATCATAAGAGCATTGACCATAGATGTTAACTTCATGATTCTCTTTCCTCTAACTTCTGATCCATTTTTTGCTTCATGAGGATCACCTCAAATCTTGCTAAGCTTGCTTCAAAGGTATCCTACTATGATTAAAAATTATTAGAAAGCACAACCACTAAGGTCGGGGGATTAATTAGTGGGGCCTTAAAATATTTCTTTCACATTGAATTTAGCATTCATCAATTATTCAATTCAGACTTAACCATTACTAATGCATCTCAACAAGAAAAATCAAAACATAACAACATACATGCACGAAAATTATAGAACATAAGAACACACGAATGCCATTTATAAGTGGTAAACCTTGAATAGGAAAGAAAACACAACTAAGAAAAATATTTATTATAGTAATAAATCAAGTTTAGTTGAGCACCAACGCAAAAAGGATCACCAAACCCTAGATTAAGTGAGGCACTAACCCCATAAAAAACACCAACCCCTAGATTTAGTAGAGGCACTTACCCTACAAGGAGGAACCAACCCTCTAGATGAAAATCACAAAAAAAAAGACACATAATATGTTTTCAACCTTTGGAATGTTGCACCAACAACTAATGATGACACTTTTTTAGCTCTCACATTCACTTCAATCTTCCTCAAATACTGCCTCTCTAGACCTAACTTGCTCAAGAACTTATTCACTTTAAGCTGGATTAGGTCATCTGAACCTATATCTCCAATATCTAATCACAAACTTTAGAACATCATAACACCATTATTTTTCCATCTCTTTTATGGTCACAAAGACCTTCTTCACCCTTTCACAACTTTCCCTCCTAGCTCACACTTTCTCATACACACCTCAGCAAAACCTCAAATGAGGTCACTAACACATTTGCTTATTATACATGAATTCAAGAATCTAACTCATCTAGGTCATCCATAATATGGAAAAATTCACTTAAAAAAACATAATATACATCATAAAAACATCATTCACAATCCACCTTATTTTGACAATAAAATAGGAAGATTCACACTCAAATCCATCTATTAGGACACAATTAGAAGCCCCAATAGCACCCAAACTAGCCCTCTTGCTACCAAATAAGACCACATGGGCCTACATGAGAAAAATAACCTTAAAAAAATATAGAAGTCCAACATACACATGTTTAATAATACCATTATATAAACATTAAAAATATATTGTAGTCACCTTTATAACATCAAATCATGTAATGACATCACCATTTAGAAGAACAACTCTCTTTACTAGGTTTGTGACCTACAAAACTAGTCCTCAAAGATTAAAGAAAAAACCAACATCAAATCACATTAACCATGAAAGTGTGACATCATAAATAGAAATATCATGACATGAGTGTTCATCGTCAGACTTCATTAGATCATGCCATCACTTGCACTATTGAATCACTATCAAAACACCTATGCAATCAGGACCACCTAAAAATTCCTAAGACTTTCCCAAAACTAGTCTTGCAATAATAGACTTTAACAGACCTCCAAAAGGCTTAAGCATTTATCTAAAACCACAATCCATAAATGTTTAATGATCTTCCCATAATTCCTCTAAATACTAATTAATTCAACAATTCCAATGTAAAGACCTGAGATATTAAACCACAACTTTTTCCAAAAACATGTACAAATTGATGTCTAGTCCACTTACTATCAAGACACCTATAAATACCACCTGGAGAAATATGGAGGAGTACTCTATGACCTAAAATTACTAACCATATTGTCAAACATATCCATTATGGGTACATGTATGATCAATTTTCTTCTCCATCACTTTTAGAACTATGGTTTTAAGGAGGGTTTTAGACTACCTTATCTTCTAAACAATTGTTCACAAAGCTACGCCCCCTTAATCCACTAAACTAATTCTTATAAAATTGATATGGGAAAAATTCCAAAAATACTATGAGTATATTATCCTCCGATTCAGAATTCAGATGTGCCACCTCGAGCATCATAAATTCCATTTCAAGCTAAAAAACTCACTTCTAGGAATTTGGTAGAGCTAAAAAAACTAATATCTTACTTATTACTTACAAACCAACACCTAAAACTATGGACCACACATCAATAATAACATACATCACACCTTCCAAAAGGCTCACCTTTCCATCATCCATTCTGAAAAATAAGTCCAACTACCTCATATAGGCCACCTAGAGGCTTAAGAATATGTTTAGTGTACAAACCTAGAAAACATGACTTCTAAACCTCTAAATATACACATCTAAGACAACTTTTGAGTGTCTTTACGCCTCATAATAATTCATCCTATTACCATCCATGAACTCACCATGAATATATAGCTATTATGCATGCATTGTAATCCATCATGATCATACCATACAACCTACTGACTAGGCCTCATAATTAGGCCAAACTTTTTGACCATACTTGTTTTACCATCAATGTTGACTAACCTCATTACTTCATCACTCTTTCCACACTTACATACCTACTAGAGACCTTCAAAACACTTCATGAAACCTCAACAACAACATCGTAACAATGTAACATCTCTGTATATCACATTTTCTAGCCATCTATACCTATCTAAAAAAACCATGACCTCTTCATCAAGACCAACTCAACTCATGACTAAGACACTACTAATCAACCTTTATGCTTATTACCTCTTTTGACATCAATAAAATCATCACACTTTGACATCAATGAAAACACAATAATAACATAGTTGATGAATTATTATTTTTATGTGATAGTTGTTATTGTCTCTTTTCTATTGATGTCAAAGAGGGAGAGTTATGACAAGGGGGGGGTATTATGTTCTTGATATACTCACAAGTAATCTCTATGTAAGGTTATGGAAAGTTGCCATGGAATTATTGTCATTGATGTCGAAGGAATGACAATGTCAAAGAAACTAATGTTTGTCAAATATTTTTTTCAAATGAGAAATCAAGTTACATGTTGGAAATACTTTTCATTGATGTTTAAGGAATGTGTCAATCAAGAAAAAGATACTTCAATTTGAATTTTTTTATGCTACACAACAAAAGAAAATTTTCATTATTTTTCTGTGGGTTTGTATAGTGTTCTGTGGGTTTGAAATCAATTGATAATGTTTCACGGGGCTGTTGTAGTGTTTCACATGTTTTAAAGGTAATTCAATACTGCGCAATAAAGGGGGTAACATTTTAGTGTCCCTTGGGTATTTTAAGGATAAAATGTTGCTGAAAAAAGGACGTATGTTGCGGATCAAAGGAAGAGATGTATAGTGTCTTGCATGTGGCAATAAGACTAAAAATTAGGATAACAAAGGATTTGGAATTCTACAAAAGTCAAATAAGGGTCACATAAATCAAAGGATGCCGTAGAAGTCAATAAAGTCTATAGAGGTCATAGTAATCTATAGAAGAAAGAGAAAATAAGGGAATTTTGTGGAAGCCTAGGAAAATCTCAAAAAATTAAATATCATTCTAAAAATGTCAACTCATGTTTTACATCTATAAGAAGGTTATTTGGTTGACCCTTGGAAATAAATCACATCCTTTCAAGAGATGAAAATGGTATAAAAGGACATTGAGTTGGAAATCAATTTATGTGTTATGAATGGAGAATATGAAAAATTTATAAGAAAAGGAAAGTGTGAATTAAGGAGGAGAAGGCATATTTCTGCAAGTGAATGAATGAGAAAATATTAGAAGCATATTTCTGAGTATGAGAGGACTCAAATAGAAATTATACAAGGCATTAGATGGGTGAAAATAATTAGAAGATCATTCAAGAATAGTGTGTGAAGAAGAGTTGATTATTTCAAAGGCAAATTTTGAAGGTGGATTTCATAACATATTTTTGTGGAGAAGTTAATTGTTATTCATTTTAGAAGATTGCTTGGAAGTTGGTGCTTCCTAAAAGAAGTGATTGGTCTCTTGCTAAGTTGGTGCTTAGCTTTGGGGATTGGTGTCTCCAGTAGGTTGGTGCCTACAAATTTTGTAAAATATTTTCATTATTTTGTGATTGGATTTGAATAGTAGATCAAAGTAGTCTCTTTTTTTTTTGTTTTCCCATGAAAGGGTTTCCACATACATCTTGTGTTTTATAATTATTGTATCTTGTGTGATTGATGATATTATGTACTTTAAGTTTTTGAATAAGTAAAATATTATATTATACTAATTCACCCCCCTCTCAGTATAAGTATGTGTTGTTCAGGATCAAGGGAGGAGATTCCTTTGATCCAAGGGCTCTCATTCAACCTAAATACTACCACTTATATATTAGGGCTTATGAGTTGATCTTTATGGGACAAGTGGGATTACCTTTCCCCTAGATGTTGAATAAATAAATTGGATTCAAAATTAATTAGCCTAAACTATGCTTATCTAGCTTTCTATCTTTCTAAATTAGCCCCTTAGTGGGGAAAACACAATTATCATATAACCTCGAGTTAAATCTAACTCACACTTAATCATGTGATATTATTATGGTAGTTCAAAAAACATCCCTAAATTGAAGCAATGTTTTGGAATAAAATTTGGTTTAGCAAAGATTAATTAGTAATGTAATGCAACATTGGTGACAAATTAACCCGTAATCTAAACTAGTGTAAGTGACACTTGGAATAATTCTTGACATCCATATTTGGATTGAATATTTCTACACAATACAATACGACGATGTTTGTATTACCCTCTTAGCACAAATAAATGATGGGGATTTAAATAGTGAACTTATTTGGTACTTATAATATTTGGAATATTTACATTCACCCATAATTGGTTTAAAGTTAATTATGGAAATAATGTTACGGTTAATATCACACTCTGCAACTAAATCTACCGGATTAGAATAAATGTAACTAAGTTCAAGTCACCTTAATTAGCTCAAGTAACCTTTGGTTTATTTCTAGTTGACCCCTTTTGATTATCTTTATTTCTACAATACAGCTCAACGATGATTTTTTACCCTCTTGATGGTAGAGATCGGAATAAACCTAGCTAGTCTTAATCATGTGAACAATGGTGTTGAGGTGCAAAAATTACTTTACTAGTGCAGTGCATCCTTAGTAAAGATAATTGGTTTAGAACAATAATGGTTTAATATCCTTTAATACTTAACTAACACTTTTTAAAATGTCAGAATTTTTTGGTGTATCTGGATGATTATTTTGGGTAGTGAAATTAATGGGCATGACATTTGGTATCAGAGATCGGTTACAACACAGGTTGCTATGGGAAATGAATAAAAGACATTTAATTGGTTTGGACTAGTTAGTTTCCCATTCAATAAAATATTTGTGCATAACTAGAACAACTGTTATATAGTTTTGACCATGCTCATAAGATGTGATTCAAGATTAATTATAAGTTTAGAGGAGAAAATTTTGGAAATGGAACCACCAATGGTAAGTGTAATGCAAGTTTTCATTTAAACACCCTATTTTCAAACACTTTGCAAAAGCTAGAAAAAAGCCATTTTAAAATAGTGTGTAAAATGCCTCCCCAACTCCCATAAAAGAGATGTAAAGGTTTGGTCATGTTCTCCGGTGACAGGGGATGTCAAATCAACCCTTAAAAATTTGGGATGACTTGTTGATCATTTAACATCATGTGTTTTTAAACCTACTTGGTTGTTTTGCAGCATGTGACAACTGCCAAAAGATAGAAATTTGTTTTGGTTTTGACTTACCATTTACATATCTGTGTTGTGAAATGTAGATATTTTACCTCATACCTCTATAATTTCACCGTGAAAATTTCTATTGAGAAATAGTTTTCAGAAAACTACTTTGGGGGATGGTTTTATAAGCATGTTTTGTATGCCACTTATCGTTTTACAACAAGAATGAACTGACACAATTGTGATAATCAGCTCCAGAAATGGGGTCATAGTTTGAAACCTGGTTATCAGAAATGTGTTACATCAATTGCATTAGATTCTATACATACATGAGAGTATACGGGAATTGACCAAATTTGTTTTTGACTTTTGGTTGCATGTTTTTTAACTCCATTTTGTAGCCACCTTAGCTATAACTTCTAAAGTGCAACAACAAAATTTTAACAATTGGCTTCAGAGAGGTGCTTCCAGTTTGAGATGCATTTGCTAGTTTCAGGTATGAGAAGTCTCATTGGATTATCTATATAATAAATAATATGTTAAATGTGTTATTTTTTCCATTCAGGTTATTGGATATCATTTTGTCGGGCCTTTTCATAGCCATTTGGGCTAGATTGTGCAATAGGGAAATTGGGTCCTAGTGATCTGTTTGACCTTTTGAGACCACCTTATGTGGGTGAAAACTAATTTAATGTTGTAAAAATGTTATGTTATGTATGGTTATTGGTTTACAAATGTGACCCATATGAGTTTAGTTTCAGAAATCATGATTGCTTTGGTTTGGTTTTGTCATTTTTGACAACATAAGGAGCATTGGTTTTGGTATTGAAAACAATTGGTAATATGATAAGAGAGTGTTGTAGTTTTGTTCCCCTAAAGCCCAAATGCATGTTTTTTGTTTAATTTTTTTAGTATGCATCTCCTATTTGAGTCATTATCTCTATAACACTCGCTTACGGTGTTAAAAACACATCTTTTAGACCTAGCAAAACCCGTTGGGAATGGGCATGAAACAAATAGTTTTGATCCATATTAGTTCAACCCTTTATCTTGATTTTTTTCCATGGATTAAATTTTTTTAGATTATGAGTTAAACGAATGTAATCATTCAATAATGTGTTGCTCGATCCTGATTTCTAAACCTCTTTATAAGAAAATTTGGTAAAAGCAACATATAAACCTTGTAAATTCTTTCTTATTAGTATGGAAAAAACACTTATACCATAGTGAAAAATATTTTTATCAACTATCCTAAAGTTTTAACTATCAAGAAATAATATGTAAGTGATGATTTTTCGATCCAATTATAGAGTGATTTTATTCAAGGGTTTCAGATTTACATGAGGAAGGGGCTAAATGTGAGTGTGAGTGGAAAACTTCTTTCTAACACATGAAATGGTGACTTAAGTGATGAAACTTCTTCTTCATGTTGTGGTACACTTTCATGTCCCTCATGGCCCCTTGAGAAAGGGAAAAAATTGAAATCACACCCTCATAAATTTTCCATGGGTCCAAGCATCATGAGAAAGGTGCCAGATCATAAAGTTAGTTTATAACACCTTTCAATCACCTCAAGTTGCATTTTAAGTGATACAAGCTTCTAATCCATGTGGTGGCACATTCTAGTGTCCCCTATGTCCCTATTGACTTTTTTCAAAGTTAAAAAGATATATCGGGGGTCTACAAGTGTGCCTTACCACTTTTAGAAGCCTTGCCTTCACCAAACACTGCTAACAATAGCCACCCAAGAAGGTTTTCTTGCCCCAAGAGACTCCCTAGGAGTTACATAGGAAAAAATTATATGATTTTGAATCCAAAAGTTTTGATAATAACATTACCATAATTTTTAGGAGTCAATTCTTCTTACAATTTGAAATTTATCCCCTTTTTCAATTCTACTCAAGTTTGTGCGCCAGTGAAAAATATTACCGCTAAAGTTTATGATGACCACGAGGAAAACCAACACATTAGGTGTGAAGAGGGCCTCACATATGTCACTTTTTATTTTTAATTAGGTCCCAAACCTCCATATAACTCCCAAAACCTTTTTTTGAATCTCAACTGGGATCATGGATCTTCATCTGCATTGTTTGTCTAATATATCAAAATATGCACTATATAATCTTATAAAACATTTTTCAATGTGAATTAGGCCTCCTTATATTTTTGATGATTTTTTTATTGCTTTCCAATTCATCTTGAGGCTCATGATATGTCTAGAACAAGATAACTAGCTTTTTCACTATTTTCATTTCCTTACACCATGCCAAAAGTAGCCCGATGTTACACAACTTGTTCATAAACCTGATTTTTCTTGAAAAACTTTCCTAAACTACCAAGGATGATTATATATATTTTCCACACTCTTTTTGGATGCTTTATTTTTACCTTGAACATTCCTTGGGGGTGCTCACCAGGTGTAAAAAGCCTAAAAATAGCCCTTTTGGGCCTTCAGGAGTGTTTTCCTTCTCTAGGATCCAGATACCTTCATGAATCACATAGAATCGCATCATTACACATGAAACCTACTTTAAACTCATATTATCAAATCCCTCATGGACATTATGAGGGAAATAAAATGATTGAGTTGGATGGAGGGTGGGTTTACATTGATAGGGAGAAGGATTTTCAAGAGTGGGTTAGGTTGTCATGACAATTTTTTTTAATTTTTCATGCTAAACATTTTTTATGACAACACTAAGATTCAAAATAGTGATGAAGAAGTTCAAATGGACCTTATTTTATTTGGTTCATGTTTCCAACCAAAAAGTCAGCCTATTGTGTTCTCAGAAGGAGGAGTTTTGGGTATGTATCTTTGTCATTTATGTTAAAAGGGGGGGAATGAGATGATGGCACATGTGAGTACCTTAGGGGGGAGATGTTGTTTTATGAATTTTTCCATCAATGAAAAAGGTGGTGATTGTTGGCATTGTGTTATCATTGATGTCAAAGTGTCATTGATGTCAAAAGAGGTAAAAGGCATGAAGGTTTATTGGTAGTGTTGAGTTGAGTTGTTTGGTATTGGTGATGTTTCATGGGTTCGTGAGTAGGGTGTGATGTCTTGTAGTGTCTTACAGAGGTATTTTAGTGTTAGAATGATGTTGTTGAGGTGTCATGGAGTGTTTTGAATGTCCTAGTAGGTGTGCAAGTGTGGAAAAGTGATGAGGAGGTCAGTTCTGGTAAAGCAAACATGCTCAAGTAGCCTAATTAGGAGGCCTAGTCAGCATGTATGGTATGATATGATATTATAGGCATGTAGTAGTTTTTTTTAGCATGGTAACTAAATGTAGGGCATGAGAATGAAGTGTAGGGACACTCACAAGTGTCTTAATGTGTAAATATGAGGTGAAGTTGTGTTTTGTAGGTCTACACTAGACCTATTCTTAAGCATTAGGTGCCTAGATGAGATTGGTGGAACAATTTTCAGCATGGTGATGCAAATTTGATTATTAGAAAATGTGAAGTAGGTATTCTTGAGGTGTGTTCCAAGTTTCAGGTGGTGGTTTGTGAATTTGAGAAAGATATTGTATTTTTACCTCTACCAGATTTCTAGAAGTGTGTTTTTGAGCTTGAATTGGACTTTTTGATGCTTCTTGACATGTATGAATTATGCATGGCAGGAAAATATCTTCATGGTAGTTGAGTAAGGGTCCTAATATGATTTTATGGGAATTAGTTCAGAGATTCAAGGGTAAAGCTTTATGAACAATTGTTAAGAAGCTAAGTAGGTTTAAAACCTTAGTTCTAAAGTGATGGAGAATAACTTGATTTTACAAGCCCAAAATTTATTGTTTGCTCAATATTGATGATTTGAGGTTGTAGAGGACTCCTCAAGATTTCTCCATGTGGTATTTAGAGCTTTTGACAGTATGTGGACCTCAAATTTACATGTTTCATAAGAAGTTCAATTTTATCTCAAGTTTTGCATTGGACCTATTGACTAAATTGGTGTTTGAGGAAGTATGGAATATATTCTACATGCATAGATTGGGTTAAGATCAATTTTGAGCACTAAGTAGGTTTTTTGAAGGCATTCTTGTATGACTAGTTTTGGGTAGCTTCAGGTGATTTTATTGTAGATGTGTTTTGGTGGTGCTTCAATATGATTTGTGTCATGGTTATCATCTGGTGATGACCTCGAGGTCATTTTATTTATATTGATATATCAAACTTGCATAGTTGAATATATTTGATGATGTTTTGGCTTCAATCTTTGAAGACTAGTTTTGTAGGTCTTAGACCTAGTGAAGAAGGTTACTCCAAATGGTGGTGTCTTTGCATAAGTTGATGATGAAAGGTGATTCAAGATTTTTGAAGGTTTCTTATGGTCTTATAAAAACATGTATAAGTGATCCTTGATGTTTTGTGAATATGTTTTTTCTCAAGAACATTCAAATTTAGCGAGTGGGTTATTTGAGTGCATTAGGGATTCTTGTGTCGAATGAGTGATTTGAGTGTAAAGATGATATTTACAGCCTATATGGTCCTTTGAATTATGCTTCTTAGATGTTCTTATGTTTTTTTTAATTTTATTTTTCATATGATGTCTGACTTATATGAGTTATAATCATAAGTCATGTATAAAAGAAAGTTGTATTGCTCATTTGAGATTGTTAGGATGGTTAGAGAAAATGTGAGCTAGAGGGCAACTTGTTCTGTGTGACCATCAAAGAGAGCTAAGAGATGGTGTGTTTTTTTATTAGAGTGTGATAAACTATGGGTGAGCTAGGTCATATAACCTAATCATCTTAAAGGAAGAAGTTATTGAGCAAGGAAGGCCAAAAGGTAGTTTTGAAGAAGATAGAGAGAAGGTGAACTAAATTAGTGTCATCGTCAGTTGTTGGTGCAACATTTCAAAGGTTAAAAAAATATAAGGTGGATTTAGTTGGTGTTGAGTAATCTAGGGGGTTGGTGTCTCCTTATAGGGTTGGTGATCTACTAAATCTAGGGGTTAGTGCTCCTTGTGAAGTTGGTTCCTCACTAAACCTAGGGATTGGCGCTCCTTATTGGATTGATGCTCAACTAAATCTGAATCATGGCTCTAATAAATACATTTTTAGTGGTTTTTATTCCCCTTGAGGGTTTTCCACTCATATATGGTGTTCATGTGTTCATACGTCTCATTTTTATGCATGGATGTTGTTATGTTTTTATGATTCGTGTTAATATGATTTAAATGATTAAAGTAAATGGAATGGTTGATGAATGCTAAAGTAAATGTGAATGAAAGTTTTAAGGGTAGCTTATTCGCCCCCCTCAGTGAGTGTGATTCCAAAAAACTAAGATTTCTCTTAATAGACTTCACTATAAAGCTAAAGATAATGTAGTGATTAGCTCCCCCTGAATTGATGCTTCTCCTTTTAATGAATGGATGAGAAATATATCACTCTTATTTTTTTCCTAATATATTCAAATGTTTCTTTTGGAAGGGAATTTTTAAAAATTTCCATAATCTTATATTTTGTAGAAATGTTTTCCAACTTAACATGTTGTTCTACTAATTGTTCTAATAAGAAATGATACTTTATAAGAATGTGCTTTGTTCTAGTGTACATAATAGGATTCTTTGAAATATTTATTGCACTAGCATTATCAAAAAGTATGGAAATTATAAAATTAGACTCTATCTTGATGTATTTTGATGTATGCTTCATCCAGATAACTTGTGTACAACATGAAACTTCTATAATGTATTATGCCTATGTTGTAGATAAAGAGATAAAATCCTACTTCTTGCTTAACCAAGATACCAAACTGTTTCCCAAAAATAATGATCCTCCACTTGTAGTCTTTCTATCATCAACACAACCATCCTAATCTACATATGTATATGTTATTAGAGTGAAATCTTCTCCTCTTGGATGCTAAAGGACATAGTCCAACGTACCCTTTAGATATTTAAATATCCTTTTGACTTCCTACACATGGTTTTATTTTGGTGCATCTTGAAACTGTGCCACCATACCTACTGCTTTCATAACATCTAGCCTTAATATTGTCACATATAGTAAAATACCAATCACTGAATTGTAAAGAGTCTGATTTGCTTTAGGAGATTCATCACCTTTCTCAATTTACATTTTGTGACCATGGGTGTACTAACTAGTTTGCAATATTCCATTCTAAACTTCTTCAAAATCTCCTTAATATACTTAGTTTGTGAAATAAATATTCCTTTTTTCAAATTCAGAAATTTTTAAGCCAAGAAATAATGACAACTCAGAAAACATGGACATTTCAAAATCCTTTTGCATTTCCATGGCAAACTCTTGGCACATTTTTTCTCTACTACCTCAAAAAATAATATCATCCACATAGACCACAACAATCATCTAATCCTTACCTTTAGTTTTGATGTAAATATTTCTTTAGAAAATCCCTTTCTAAAACCTTGATGTTGTATATACTTGTCCAGTCTCGAGTATCAAGATTTGGGGGCTTGTTTCAGCCCATAAAGTTTTTTTCTTTAGTTAACATACATAATACTTTTCATCTAATAATAAGAAACCTTCTGGATGTTTAATGTATACCTCTTCTTATAAATTTTCATTGAGAAAAGTAGACTTAATATCCATTTGATAAAATTTAAAGTTATTAAAACAAGAAAATGTCAAGAACATTATTATAGCCTCTAGTCTTGCAACAGGGGAAAATTTTTATTCAAAATCAATTCCTTCAACATGAACATACCCCTTACAAACTAATCTTGCTTTATTTCTCACAAATTGACCATCTTCATTCAACTTGTTCCTGAAAACCCACTTGGTCCCAATCACATTTTTTCCTTTTGGTCTTGGTACAAGTTCCCAAGTCTCATTCTTTTCAATATCATCTAGCTCTTATTACATAGCTCCAATCCAATGTTTTTCTTCACTTGCTTTAGAAAATTTCTTAGGTTTTTATTTTGGATAGGGATGACATGTTTGCATGTCCATATGCATTTTCTAATCTTATTCTAGTAAATACTTTAATATTTTTATCACCAATAATATACTTTTCAGAATGATTCTTCTAGATATATCTATATGGTGTCTTTGTATCCTTTCACTCAGTCTCTTCTTTACAACTTTATTCCTTTCATTAATCAAATTCTTCTACTTTAATTTTTTGATACCTGACATCACACACTTTTACATTTGCACTTTCAAAAATCTTGTGTGTTCTCATATTGTAGCATCTATAATATTTTCTTCTTTAATAGTAACCAATGAATGTAACTTCATCATATATGGATTCAAACTTTCCTAAGTCTTCGTCATCTCTTTTTATGAATCATTTACTTCCAAACACTCTAAAATATTTAACTATTGTTGGTATGCCCTTCCATAGGTCTAATGTTTTTTACTATGTTTTACTCTAATTTTCCCTCTATTCAAAATGTAGACAATTATGTTGATTGCTTCTTTCCAAAACATGTCGGATAGCTTAGATTCATTTAGCATTGTTCTAGCCATTTCCTATACAGTTCTATTTTTCCTTTCTACAAATCCATTCTTATGTGGAGTCCTTGTAGCTGAGAAATGTCTCCTTATTCCATAATGTTAAAAAATTTATTCAAAGTCATTTGAAGTAAATTTTCCTCCTCGATTAGATCTTAGGAACTTAATTTTTAGACCAGTTTCATTCCGAACTAGGGATTTGAATGCCTTAAATTTCTCTAATGCTTCATATTTCTCTTTTATAAAATTAACCCATATCATTCTATAATAGTCATCACTAAATAACATAAAATATCTTTCATCTTACATACTTTGAGTTCTTATAGGCCCACAAAGGTTTGTATGAAAAATTTCCAATGGATTTTTTTGTTGATTACTCCTTTATCTTGAACCTAACTCTTGTATGCTTCCCATACTGACACTACTTGTAGAGAGTACTTGATGGTTTAGTGATATTTGACACATATCTTACAACTTACTTGGTACTAATTTTTTCTATATTATCAAATTTTCTATGACCCATTAGTCTATGTCATAGCCATCTCTAATATGCTTTCCCCGTGTAGCATTTTACTATTTTAATCTCATTAAGAATGTAAAGGTTATTTTATTTTCTGCATGCATCTGTAATGACATTTCATGTACTTTCCTTTATGAAATCATAACCTTTAGTATGAAATGTTAGAGTGTATGCTTGATCACTCATTTGAATTACACTCTGAAGATTATGCTTCAATCCTTCAACATACAAGACATTTTCAGTTTTTTTTTCCATTATTAAGAATAATAGTACCTTTACCATATATTCTTGTTGTAGCATTGTCCTCTAAATTTCATAGTACCTCTATTTACTTATTTCAAGGTGAGGAACTTACTCTTGTCCCCAGTCATGTTGCTTGAGTAGACACTATCAATGTACCATTTATTACCTTCATTTTGATCATGAAACTAAGTTTGTGCAAGCATGGATTTCTCTTTATTATTTTCTTGATCCTACTTCTTCTTCCAAGATTTGTAGGTCCATACTTTGATTATCAATAATTTCCTTGTTCTTGTTCTTCTTGGGAGATTCCAAAAACCCACTTCTACAAAAGCGTGTTATATTTCCATAGTTGGTGTACTTATAACATTTAACATTATAATCCATCAAAGGAGAAAATGAATTGTAGTTTCTATTTGAGGATACATAAAAACTTGCATTATTCTTTCTACCAAAATTTCTTACACAAGACTTATAATCTAATCCTTTATGACCAAACTGATTATATGAAAAACAATATCCATAGAATGAGTTTTGAAACATGGTCATGTGATAACAATTTAAGAACACACATTTATACTGAGGAGGGGCATAAATCCATATAATACAATATGGGAGAAAACCACATAGAAGATACTGCTTGGATCTACTATCCAAATCCAGTCACAAAATAATTAAAATATTTTATGAAATTTATAGGAAGCAACCTACTTGAGACATAAATCCCCACGGGTATGTAATTCGTTGGCACCAACGTAATGGAGACAAAAATCCCCATAATTCATAAGAACCAACATACTGGAGACACAAATCCCAACAACTAAGCACCAACTTAGCAAGATACACCAATATCTTCTATAAGAAGCACCAACTTCTAAGAAATATTCTACAATGAATAAGAATTAACTTCTCCATAAAAATATGTTCTGAAATCCACCTTCAAAATCTACCTTTGAAATAATTAAATCTTCTTCACACACCATGTTTTAATGATATTCTACTTCTTTTCACCCATCCAATGCCTTGTATAATTTATATTTTAGTCCTCTCATACTCAGAAATATGCCTCTAATAATTTCTCATTCCTTCACTTATATATCTTCCTTCTCCTCAATTCACACTTTTCTTAACAATTCACCATATTCTCCATTCATCACACACATCAAACCTTTCCAACTCAATTTACTTATATACCATTTTCATATTTTGAAGGGGTGTGATTTCTTTCCAATGTTTGGCCAAATAACCTTCTTTATAGATGTAAAACATGAGTCATCCTTTTTAGAATGATATTTAAATTTCTTACATTTTCCTAGGTTTCCACGAACTTCCCTTGTTTTCTCTTTGTTATGTAGTTTTATATGACCTCCATGTATTTTCTCGACTTTTACGACATCCCTTAACTTTTGTAAACCTTCTTTGACTTTTGCGGCAATCCAAATCCTTTTTTATGTTGATTTTTAGTCTTGTTTCCCCCCATAGAACACTATACATATCTTCCTTTGATCCATGACATATGTCCTTTATTCAGAAACATTTTCTCCTTTAGATACATGTGGGACACTTAAAATTTCCCCCCTTGTAAAACATTAACTTGCCTTCAAAACCCATGAATCGCTATTAACTAATTTCAATTGAACAATATACAAACTCGTGGAACACTAATGACTATTTTCCTTTATTGTGTGTCATGTAGAATTCAAACTGAAGTAGCTTTTTCTTGATTGAAACATTCCTTAACCATCAATGACAAGTATTTCTAACATGTAAGTTGATTTCTCCTTTGACAAACATTAATGACAATATACAAATTTATTTGACATCACCATTCCATTGACATCAATGACAATATTTCCAATAGATCTCTAGGGAAAATAAGAAACCCTGATTTCACTTTATATTACTTTTTCTTATACCCTATTTACCTCTCATTTCTTCTATGTAAGTTTGTTGCAAATCAGAGAAGCATCCATGGAGGCACCAATGAAGCATTTTTTTCAGTTTCCTTTAATACACTTTCATTTAATTTTAGTTTCCCTTATTAGGGTTTACTAAGAGGTGTGTGTATATAAATAAGTGTATATATACACACACAAATATATACTCATATTTTCTTTTGTGTGGTTTAAAACATATTAGGGCTACCATAATTATAAACTTTGTATAAGTATGTATGTCTATATATATATATATATATATATATATATAATACACACACACACACACACACACACACACACACACATATATAATATATGTATATATGCATATATTATATATGTCTGTGTATGTATATACACATATACATATATAAGCGTCTATATGTGCAAGTGAAATGACGGAAAGGTACAATCATGGAGGCTGAATAGCCTAATATGCATGAACATTATTACAAAGAATAGTCGTAGAAAATGATAGTGTAAATGGTTGCGCAAGGTAAGAATAACCCAAGATTTTTTATTGCATCCCTATCATGAGCGAGGGTTAAGGGGGTGGGTTCGCGACTAGGCCACTACCCCTCCTATTAAATAATATATAGAAATTTTTTTGAGCCGACTTTATGTGTGTGTGTGTGTGTGTGTGTGTGTGTGTGTGTGTGTGTGTGTGTGTGTGTGTGTGTGTGTGTGTGTGTGTGTGTGTGTGTGTGTGTGTGTGTGTGTGTGTGTGTGTGTGTGTGTGTTTTAAATAAAAGGAGTCACATTCCTTTAGATAAGTATATGATCTTAAACCTGTTACAACTAATATGCTCTAAAAGTAATTTCAAATGTAATAAGATCTCTAAATTATATATATATATATATATATATATATATATATATATATATATATATATATATATAGTCATATGATTAAAATGGAATTACCAACTCTTATCTAAAACATGAAGGTTTTGTTTTGTCTTGGTAACACAATTTAAATTAGAGTTGGATTCAACTACATAAACCAAGATCCATTATATTTTGATAACCATAAGGTTATAATTTAAACTTGTAGCTTGATAAATAAGATCAAGGTTTTATTCTACCCATAATGATGCAACAAAACCAACAACCATTTTTGTTTTTTCTCATGAGATTCATTGGTCAAAAAATTAAAACAAAC
Organism: Taxus chinensis; assembly: GCA_019776745.2. Taxonomy (NCBI): domain Eukaryota; kingdom Viridiplantae; phylum Streptophyta; class Pinopsida; order Cupressales; family Taxaceae; genus Taxus; species Taxus chinensis. The sequence continues at coordinate 542,318,779 of CM034154.1, read as the reverse complement.
TAAATGAAGTTAAGTCCAAGTTTTGGAAAGCAAAATACTAACACCATTAGATACTTATTTTATTTATAAATTTGTAGTATAATCAATAATACAATGAGCTCAACTAAAAATAAACTTTTCCTTTATTTAACCAATTCATTATTTATCTTTACTATAACAAGGGGTAGATATATTTCATAGTGCAATAGCATACTAGCTTTCCCATTTCAAAAATTAAGATTTACGTTTTTTTTCAAATGATTTAAAAATAATAAAGAAACCCATACATTTCTTCATTTTCAAAAAGAAAGATGAATATGTTTGATCCAGTCCTATCTTTAATCAAGGATAATGCAAATACAAACATAATTTTCTCATTTCCAAACAAGGTATACAATTGTGATAACAATAATATTTCTCATTCTAATACAACACAACTTTGTATTTCTTCTTCTCTTACAAGTTAACAAGAAAATATTCAAATATTCAAATATAAGTGTAAAATCCTCCCACTAAGTGGGAACAACATGGGAAATTTTTGATTGAAAAATCCACTCTTTCTCCAAAAAGGAACGCTCCAAGTAAGTTCCAAATCAAGCTCCAAACTCCAATTAACATACCTCCAATATCACAAGAATAAATGGATTGGTTGTCCACCCAACCAAATGGAATCATCATATGCCACTTCTAAATAATGAGGACATGTTAGCCTCCCTCCAAGCCCGTGGGAGATAAGAGAAGAAAAATAGGGATAGGGAAAATAATGCACCGCACACATACAAGTATCTCAAAAATATTAAAGGAAAACACCACACACAAGAAGATTTGTGCTTCTACAAGAGGGGAAGAGAGGTAGAAAACCCCATTTTATCAAACTTTACCATGTACCTAAATTATTTTAAAAACTTTTCCAAGTATCCACAAGCCACCCAAAAGTTCATTATCCCTCCCAAAGGCATTATCTCTCCTTGCATCCTCCTTGCCAAGGTTTTTCAAACCTTGGATGTTTCCTTAGCAAGGATGGGATATGGTTTCCAAACCATATGGAAAACCATCTCTTACTTCAACCATATGAAGGGAGTTTAGTAATAATCCAAACAAGGATTTCCCATCAAGCCTTGTGAGAGAAATAGGGATTCTTTCCTATTCCCCAAAACTCAAAAATCCACTGCCCAAAGGGGGTGGATGGAGAAGAAAAAAAAACCAAAAAAAAATTTCTACATATCCTTTCATCAACCACAAAAAGAAAATAAAAAACAATATTTTAATTATAAATCAAAACAAGATAGAAGGTGTGAGGCCTACCTCACAAATACCGCACAAAAAATAAAATCTAATCACCAACTTGCAAGTCTAACTTAAAAAGCTCACTTTCTTCCAAGGCTTCCAAAATCTCCAAGCAAAAATGAAGCAAGAAGTTCCAACCCTCTCCAAAATGGTGGGTTAAATAAGAAAAAGGTATCAAAAACAACCACCAATGGTATGGTGACATGTGTCACTTATCACTTCCCAAATCCAAGTCACCCAAAATTCCCTATCAAGGATAAAACAAAAATAGTAAATTAAGAGGATTTCTCAAAATTAACAATCAACACATTCATGCATTCCCCAAATCCCATGTCTCACACAAAATCAAAACATAAGTGTTGATGAGGATAAGAGAGGGGTCAAAAATGAGGGAAAACACTTTTTGAGCTTTGGGAAGACCCCCCTACCCATAGGTATGGTCTATGGGACTCATTTTAAGGAAAACGTGACCCCTAACTTTGTAAACACGACCCTAAATTTCCATTTTTTTCCCAAATTCGAGATTTGGGGAAAGTATCTCATTAAAAGAAGGTGGTGGGCCCACCTAGTCCATGATTAGGTGGCCCAAAACCCACTTAATCAATTATAAACAAAATTAAACCTTACCTAATCAAGTGGAAAAAAATTATCCCATAAAAGTGAATTAAACAAGCAGTTAAGTATAATAAATCAATTTATTTTTAATTGGGGGAAAAGTGAGCTAAAATAACTAAAATAATTGAATACACATGCCAAGAGGGATAATTTTCCCATTTCCCATCCTTATTCTACAACATAATAGATCAAGGCCAAAAAAAGTAAGGGGGATAGATTCAGCCTAAATGGCCTATTGTGCAACGTGGAGGTGCAATCCCTGAGTCCCACATTCTCTTGTGGCATGAGCCTATCGCCTACACACTCAGTTGTAAACATCTTACCTACTCGATACAATATGCTTAATGAAACAATCACACACATGTCAAGAAATTAAACCATACATACAAAGCTAACCAAATAGTACAAATGCATATGTCCATTATAAAATATGTTATAAATTACAACAATCAACCATGGGGCATTTCACAATCTGTTATAAGATACATACTACTCTATGAATCCATTAAGATATAAAATCAACACATCATAATTAGACAATAATAAGAATACCCATGAATTGGCCTAGTTGTCCAAATACAATAACCTGCTAAGACAAGTTAGCATATACAAGTTAAAGAGACAAAAAAATAATGTATATCCAAATATAATAACCATACTAATAGTTTATCCAATGTCTCAATCATGAATAGTAAAATGAGTTGGTGTGATAAGAAATTAGGGGTGGAATTAGTGGGCACTACAATGTTAACATTGTGTCACTTTTTATAGACGTGGGTCTAATGAAACTATTGGATTTAGCTGGTCAGGTTTTCACAATAGAAAAATTTGATGGTCTCTTATTGTAGTTTATGTCACTATTTTATCAAAAATATACAAAGTCCTCTTCTGTGAAATAACATTGAGATGCATGATTTTATCCTCCCTATTATAGTTTAAGCTAGAAAAGGTGAAAGGTATAAAACTATTTTAAAAGGGAATGTTACATGACCTTATCCATGTGATTTAAAAGAGTGAGGATCCATGTAAATTATTTATCATAAACATACAAGAAATAGAGGGTTAATTTTAGATTGTGCAACAAGATCAAAGCATCAATTTGAATTTTGGATGAAGTAATTAATGCTACATACAAAAACAAGGATGTAATTTGTACTTTTTTAAAGGATCTATTTTTATCTCTTTATACATGTAAGGGTCTTCCCAGTTTCGATGATTTGAGATGTGTAGATAGTTTTAAAACATAAGATCATATAATTAAGATAAAAAAATAAATAAATATGAGATCTTATTCTCATTAATATCTTTTCAAGGTTTAGTTAGTTACAGTTATTTTTGGTTTTAGTTTAGTTTCTTTTATTAGAAGCTCCAAAATTATCATATAAAGTATGAGGTTGTGACTCATGACTCTATAAAAAGAACAGAATTGTATTGTAAAACATCATCATGACACCAATGAATTAATGCAAGTAATGATTTTTGGAGCTTCAAATTGGTTTTGTGAGTTTCCTTTTGTCTTAGAGTGTTTATGTGTAATCTTTTGTATCCGCTCTATGTGTACGTCATCATGATTCTAGGTAACTTTGATAGAAATGGATTTGAGGCATGAAATTTTTCTGGAATGCATTAAATTAAGACACATGGATCAATTTACTACTTTAGCATTAAAATAATCAATAATTAATAATCAAGATTTGATTTTGGGAAAGTCTATATAGAAATTTTACAAGACATGAAACTTAAATGAAATGATTACGATGTTGACACATGACACGATTCTAGGGGCTTTTGGATGAAATGATTACGATGTTGACACATGAGATGATTCTAGGGGCTTTTGGATGAAATGATTTCCAAGCATGAGATTTTCCCATAATTTCTAGGTCATTCATTAATCATAATCATGGTTTTAGAGTAATATGAAAACTACTAGAGAATACAAAATAATTTTAAAAAAAATTAATCGTTTAAATTAATTTAAATTACTTTATTACATGTCATTCTTACACCTAATATTTGAATTTAAAAATAACCATTAGAACAAGTCACAAACTCACATCAAGTCCCCTCACATCAAAAAATTAGGCACTCAAGAATCCAAAATTGAAACACTTTCCATATGTGACATAATTTAAATGCTTGAAAGAAAATTTGTACATTAAGAAATTCATAATATATTAAAGGATTTTTAAAAAATACTATATCAAATTATCCATATGGTGTTTAGGTCACTCTATGAACCCTTTAAATTGGGGGTTCACATTACATAGTTAATTTTAAATAGATAGTTTAGATGTCAACTACTGGTTAGACCTTTTGAATTTTTAGTGTTTAGGGTGTCCTACCTTGTGATATTAATGGTGACCCATTTGTGTCTATAGTGTCATGATTTTGTTATTTTAAGTGACACATTAGTATTTAGGTTTCTATGAGTGTTGAGGGTGTTACTTAGTGGTTATGATATCACATGAGTGTTTAGGGTTTCAAGTTTGCATCTAGGGTTAAGGGTATGTCTTAAGGGTTCAAAATTTAGTATAAATATGGTTTAACTTTTAGTATATTTTTCATATGTGTCTATGTTATTTAAAAATTATGGTGACCCATTACTCTTTGCATTAATCAGGATTCATGACACCATAAACATTAATGTGAGTCGTGATACCTTAAAAAAATACGGCACTGAAGACACTAATGCATAATGTGACACCCCCAAAACATTAATGTAACACCATAAACACTCATACAAATACTATAAATAACACTATCATGACACCTTAAATACTCATGGCAACACCCTAAACACTATTGCGACACCCTAAACACTAATGTATCACCATAAATAACACAAAATCTGATACAACATTGTAAACCTTAAACCCTAAGGACTAAATCCTAAAAACATACGTTAAATTGTAGTCACTAATGTGAATCCATAAAAACTATGGATCATTATAGATAGCACAATCTGGGAACCATAAAAATGACACCTTCGACATTTATGCAACACCCTAAACACTACTAGTAATGGGTCATCATAAATAAAACCAAGTTCTACTTCTATTTAGGTTGATTCCAGAATCCATGTGGATGTGAAATATAGTGTGTAAATATCAATAGGAATTATTTTGCTTATATATCTTGTGAATCTATGATACAGTTATAAACATTAGTATGAATTTCATTCTAAGTGACTAATGTGAAACCCCTAAACATCATAAGTGGGACACGATGAGATCCTAAACACCAATGTGATACTGAAAAATTTGACACCTTAATGGGTAAATTTAATCAAGTTAAAAATTAACATTTAATTTGAAATAATTAATGAGAAATTCAATTTGGGATACTAAATTGATGTTTAGGAATATGGTGTCCCAATGGTCATGCTTAACAAGTTCCATTCATGTTTAGATTCATATTGGTTTTCAAGTAATAAGATGTCAAATTAGAATTTAGTGTATATGTTAACGTCTTAGCACCTAGGTTGATCAATATTTCTTGTTTGACTTCCTTGTATAGCATAAACATAAGTGGGACACCATAAACATAAGTTATATACCATAAAACCTATTTTAAAACCCTAAACATCACAAGTTGAACACCCTAAACACCCATGTGACACCCTAAAAAACTAATATGACACCTTAAACACTGATGGAAGTTAGAAAGATTTCAAAACTAATCTAACACCATAAAAACTCATAAGACAAATATTAAAATTTTGGAAAAAATATCAAAAGGAAAATATTAGGTACACAAATCTCTGAAATCACCAGGAGCTATTAGATTGGATTACATCAATAATTGATATTTGTTTTAGTTTTCATATCATAATTACAATATCCTTAATTGTAATTATTTAGATTGTAGTACCTATACTTGTCACTTGTCTCAATTTTCAGACTCAAAGTGACTATGTTGGGGTTGGAAAGCAACAAATTTAAAAAATTGTAAAGTCCATTTGTAAGTGAGGACTACAAGTGTAGACTTTAAATGTTATAACTTTTCCATTGGATTCTGGAAGTGATACTACACCTGAAGGATGAAGAAAATTTGTGCACAGTGACAAATTCATTATATTTAAAATTTTTCAAGGTAATTCATAAGGAAAATCATATTATCCTATATATTTTTCTATATGATTCATTGTATTAAACATCCATTTCAAATTTTATAGGTTGAGGGTTAACAAAAATGTCTATCGCCAGAGTAGCAAAAAAAAAACCCTTTACACCAAACTACTTAAAACCATGGGTTTTATTGATGAATACCATGTTAGTTAGGATCCCTTAATAACTGGTAAAATCATCTCAGAACTTAGATACATGTCTGAGAGTAAGGAAAATAATATTAGGGTTACTAATAAAAAAATAGTCTTGTAACATGGGTAGTTGGATTGGGAAACATGATGTTCCATGAGGTTTTCCCCTACCCATAGTTTGTCATGGTCTATTCCCATAACTATGATGAAAAAAAGAAAAGCTATTATTAGGAAAGGTAGTGTCACTAAACAATAAATCGTGTCCATTACCAAGAAAAATCTTGGTGGTGTGTTGGGGTTTACTCGTGAACAATTAGGAACCGTTCACACTAACATAGAAGAAATTTTTAATGATTATAATGTAGCCAGTCAAAATTTCAAAATATTTTTTTACAAAAAATAACATTTTATGGTAATGTACCCTCCTTAAAATGGTATATAATATCCATTACAATAACTCACTGGTTGCATACATAGTTGTTGAGAACATTGCAGAATCCACACATAAATATTTTTTAACAATCAAAGTAGGTTCTAAAACTAAGACCTTTAGGTTCAAAATGTAATTGCGTTATTTATTTCTATGGTGGTTTAGTGAATGGTTTAAGGCCAACAAGCTTCAAATTCAGCCCTACCCTGATGTTTAAGGGATTAAAGTGGTGGTTTCAATAACTGATTGGACCCATAATATAAGGATGCATGATCATAGAAGGAACTACGATCATTTTGTGGACTACTTTTTGGCTTCGATTTATTATGTAATTATAAAAAACTAATGCCTAGATTGTCCATCTTGTAGATATTGCATTCAATTAGGATCAAAAACAAAATTGGTTAACTGGTACTTCATGGATACATACACCGTGCTAATATTTTATGGATCTGGAGTAAATCCCCACAAACTTCTAGTACATGTGTCAGAGAGGGTTTTTGTATCATAATATATACATTAGATGGAAAGAACAGATAAACTCTATATGATTAGTGAGAAAAATAAAAACATACTTCCTTACCTTTTTCATGTAGAGGGTTCATATTCGAGAGAAAAACATTCTTTTTATTACATAGTTCTTTTGAAATTTAAAATCTTGATGTTGAATTTAGCTGGTTGTATGAACCATGTAAGGTTATTAAATCAAAGATAGTGGTGAACAAGAACTCTACAAGTAAAATTCAACATGAAATTAAACCCCCGCTAGAAATATTGGAAAACAAGGACTCATGGGAAGAGGTGAAAAAAGTAATGGACGAAATTTTTGTTGAGAAAGGAATTGTTTTTTAAGAGTTGTCAACATAAATTTTGGAATTTCATCCATAAAAAGAGGCAAAGATGAGTATTATAATCAAGAGCATTAAATAAAATAATGTTTATACAAAATATGCCAATAAATGCATACTATAGGCTCTAAAATAAGCTTGTGAAGATGTTGGATGGACAAGGTAAAAAATAACCACCTTTTGGTTTATAAGGAAGGACCTAGTGATCTGAAAGCTACTTCTTAATTGGAGGATGTTGATGAAGATAAAATTTTTTGTAGATTTTGGAATGATTACCATCCCTCCAAGAAAAGAAGTGATGAATCTAATGATGAAACTGATGAATAACTATTTCCTCCCCCTACTAGTGGAGATTACTCATAAACCTAATCAAACTAAAAGAATAACACAAACATATGGTACATGGGTAGTTATAACCCAAAAAATGGGTTAGGAGGGTTGTGGTTTTGGTTGAACAAGACAAGGCCTTTGGAAGGCACCATAGGTTCAAACTAGATGATCTATGGATAAGCTAAGTATTGGACCTAGGATAAAGACCCACTTCATACAAGAAGTGGTATTCCAATTCAATTTGTTTTTCCCTTAGATCATTCGAATAAATTACATTTTAAAGATTCAAGTGATAGAAGAGATGCAAAGGAATTTGGGGCTATTAGTGATGGTAGCATAGATATTACTAGTGGTTAGGAGTGCAAAAACAATAGAGCATTCAAAAGAGGTTAATAAAGACAGGCACTACAACCCAATAAGAACCTAATAAGAGGAAAAAGACAATGACAAATATGAGTAATTTTTTTTCCAATATCTTCACCTCAAAGGAATTATTTGCAACACGAAGTGGCACCCCTTTTGTTGGTAGTGTGACTAGGTCAACTATGAAAATTTAGATTTCTCCTTCTCCATTCAAGTAGTGGATTACCCCAACAACCTCATATTTTAATTACCAAGATGAGTTTTCCTAGAAATCAAAAAGAGATAAAAGAAAAAAGAAACAAATGCTACAACCAAAGCCTGCAACCACCAGGGTATTACCTATATATAACCCATATACAAATACGATGGAGTACATATATGTTGTGCCAAAAGTTATAAAATCAAAGGATCAAATGGTTTGCACTGAATATGAATTAAGAACCCTTTCATTAGATTTTATCAGAATGAATTTTTTTTATAAGATAAATGTATAAAAAAGGAACAATCATGTGGTATACACATCATTGCAAAATATAAAGAGAGAGAAAATAATTTGAATAATAAAATACAAAATTTAGGGGCAGATTTGAAGAATGAGAAAACAAGTATGAAAGTGGTAGTTAACAAGAGTAGTGACTTGGAGAAGAGGATAAAAACATATACCTCTATATCTATGATCACTAATGTTGTCATGATAATTTTCAAGGGCAAAAATTCAATGTTGAATCATGACAACTATACCCTAATGTTGAAAATTTTTCCCAAAACCCCTCCCGAGTCATCCTTTGCATCATCTCACCTTCTGAGTCATGACCCCTCCATCCTTGAAAATAGTCATCATTTTATGTGCATCCTTCCCAAGTTTCTACAAGGTTCTCATAAAGTCACCCGGTCCATTCAATGCAGTGTTGTCGAAAGTAGAAGTTGGCATTAGGCCTTGAAAATTCATGTCCTAGCCTTTCCCAACCAAGTGCACATACTTTGGGGTTGATCAAGAAGCCTAAAATAATTTTAGGATGCTATAAAAGAGTCTATTATGTAATGTAATAGGTTTTGGGAAGATTTGGAAAGTTTCAGAGGTGTTGGGATCAGAACAGTGAAAGTGAGTCTTTGAGGCTTAAGGAAATTGCAATGCAAAAAACACACCTAACCTTCAAATGAATATTTCAGGATCTCTGGGATAAGTCAAGAGGAAAACAATAAACTGTTGTAATTATATTCAAATTCTATATATGATAGAAAAATCATATTCTTCACAACACCTAAGTGATTCTCTGTGCAGAGATATTTGTGTAGACTCGCCTCACAGGCTAGAATGAAAAATCATAATTTTTGGAGTAAGAAGAATAATAAAGTCTTGAAAACCATTTCATTGTTCTAAAAATGGTATTTTCAATCAAAATAATATAAAATTTCACCCAAAAATACCTCCTACAACTTCGGGAAAATTTGTTTCATGTTTCCAGCAGTTAGAAAATTTCACAGTTTGGGGCATGGTGCATTTTGCTGTCCCAATTTTTCCCAAATTTCCCAACAGTATAGGAAAATGGGGATATAAGGGATATTAAATTTTTCCCTACCCCCAAATTAAGCCCTTGTACCCATCATGTGACCTGATTCCTCTCCAAAAGGTTCTAGATGATTATAAGTGATTCAAACTGCTCGAAATTGCAAAATTGGATAAGTATTGATATTCCTAGCCTTGGGCACATTTTTATAACCCTATTGTCCCAACTATATAGGAAAGTTGGGATAATAAAATGTGCCCCACCCTTATCCCTTTCTTAGGTTCACCATATGACTAGGAATTTTGTCTCCAACGTGCTGTAACTTTTCTCTCTCCTCCTCCATCCTCACCCACCTCATCTCTCGCCACTTGTCAGGATTTGGGAAGGGGGAACATTTGACCATAACAACTATCTCAAGATAGTGGGGACCATTGGGACACAAAAAATTCACCCCATTCCTTGGAGGTTTCAAATTTGAAAAATGATATAACTGTTCATTACCTTGTTTCTTCTCATTTCTTCTTCCCGTGAAGTGAAAGTGTTGTCATAAGTTATAAAAACACAAAGTGGCTGCTACCCACTTAATTTATTCACATGAGCACTATTAATTCTGAGTAATAACCTCCATTAAACCTATAAAATTTCTAGAAACCATGTCAAAATCCTTCTAGGAATTCGTATGCACCGAAATTTAAGAATCTTGTATCTTTCAATCCAGTGAACGAAATCGGGTGAGATTTTCTCAGTTATTCTTCAACCCAAGAGCCTTCAAGAAAATTTTAGCAGTATAACACATGATTATATAAATAATTAATGGTAACCAACCTTATTTTTATTCCCTATAATCTTCTTTTTCAATTTCTGGGCATTTCGGCAGGTGGATTGAGCTGAAATTCAGAACACAAGATCGTAATAGGGAACCTAATCCAATTATCTCATTTTCATTAGAACCCAAGCTGGAAAAATGCACTTTATAAAAATATTAAGTATCTAGCATCCTTTTTAAAAAAATATATAAACATTATTAAAAATAGTGAGTCCCCTTAAATCAGCGCACTCAGAGAACATTGAAAATGAGAAATTAGGCAACCTTTCCAAAAATAGCAAAAAAGTAGAATAATGTATAAATAAAAAAACAACCTGATAAAATATAAAGTGCCCAAAAATGTAAAAAAAATCACCAAAATAGTGGAACCATGTATTCCAGATGATTAATAAGTCCATATTTTATCAAAATAGTGAAATTTCCCAAAATAACAAGTCATGACTCCTACCTGCTAAAAATAGAAAGTCTCTATTTTGAGTGTAGAAAGTTGCACTAGGCTCAATTTTCATTCGGTAATCTTGTTGGTTCTTTTCAACATCCTGCACATGGTTTTTAGGATAGTTCTCCTAGTTCAAACAAGTCAATTCACCCTTCATAGAAGGCCTAAGGCATCATTTTGGTCATAGTAGCGAAGGGGACATAATGTCATGCGAACATAGCAAGAAAGATCTAGGGACACTATGCAGTCAAATAAGAAGTGACAAAAGCTCAAGATATCAGTTGATATTCAAGAAAAGTCTGGTCATCATAACTCATCAGTCATAGGCTTAATCCATCCACACCTCCTCATGGTGAGCTTATTAAGTGAGCTCAATGAGCTATCTTGAGTTGATTTTGATCGAAGTAAGCCTCAGTGAGTTGTTCGAAAGTCAAGTTTGTTGAGGTAAATCATTGCAAGGAAGAGAGTTATTAATAATGTAGTGAGGGTAATGAACAAAGAGCACAAATTAATTGCATATTCTAGGAGATCTCGTAAGTAGACAAAGATCATTAGAGATCTCACATAACATCAAAATTCGAGCAAGAGTGACTCAGTACAGAACATCAAAGTATTCTAAGGTGTTAGAGCTTCCCCGTGGTGATCAAGAATTGATTCCAAAAAAATATCTTCAGAATTATCTAGTGAAAAACATCATGTCAACACTCAAATGACCCATCTCCCATGGATTTAATAAATGATCAGTAGTGAGCCAAGGATAACACAGCTTGTTGTTGTACATAGTCTCAAAGAAATCCCAAGAACCCTAAAGTCCAAGCGAAGAAAAATAAGGCCCAGAGAACATCTCGCTTCTTCAGTGGCACCTTAGGTAATCAACATATTGAATTTTCTAGGCCTAAGATTAAAAAACATATTGAAGACATGACTCAATCGGACTATGATTTGACCCGCATCTCATTGGGTCAAGCTTCGCACGAAGGTGAATATTGTTTATTCAAAAAATCCTCTTCCCACCTTATGTCTCATAACAAAGAATACAAGACAAAATTTTTGTAATTGGAGGGATAGGTAAAATATCTCAGTGCTTATATTCAACCCTTCTCAGAACCTAAATCAACATCCTCTCTTTTGATTGAAGACATTCCTTCAATCAACAGTGTTAATCTTGAGGTAATCAAGAAAGCACAAGGATACCTGATGCAAGAGAATGTTAACGAAAAATGGGTTGAGAAAATCATCGAGCAAGGAAAGGTATTGTTTCTATATGTCATTTCTCTCATCAGGTACGTCCTTGCAATTTTTTCAAAAATCAAATAAGTAAAGGAGGATCTTGTAAAAGAATTCAATCATTTAGATGAGATGTTCCCACTGATGTCTAAGATGATCTCCTTCAACTCTCAAACCCTCGTGAGTAAGAGTGTGTTCCCATCTGTTGTAGAGAACTTGTCTTAGGTTTGGATCCATGTCATGGATGTGAAATATACAATTCTCAAGAATGTAATATCTAAGTTGGAATATTGTGGACAACATGATTTTGATATATTGAACAATGTCTATAATTGTGTTCAGAGGCTTGAGTTCCCCTCACTCACTAAGGACTCATCATCAGAAGAACTCATTGTCTCGTTCCAAGATGTGATCAAGAAAGAGGCAGGTGACTCTCTCCCTCTCTCAATGAAGACAACTTAGAGTCATTAACTAATGATAGAAGTTGTATTAGAGCAACCTGATCTAGAGCGATGGATTTTCTCATTAGCAAAAACTAGGAATTATGTGAAATTCGTGAAAATAGCAAATTATGGGAAAATGCGAAAAAGGAAAAAAGCTTATTTTTTCAAAAATAACAAAGGTTGTGGCGGGAGATGGGCTTCCCACACTGGGTGTCAGGGTCCTCGCTAGTGCGAACCAGTGGGAAATGGTTGGCAAGGTGACACCTATGGATCTTCCCGTGAACTTGAAGCAGAAAAGGTTGTGCTTGAATTGATTGGACAATTCGCCGCTTGCTTGGTTGTCAAAACCCTAGTTTCCTTGTTCAGGGAGTTGGTAATGGAAAAAATGGTGGCGGAAAAAAACCTGGTGTAGGTTGAGCCAACCATTGAGGTGAAACAGGAGGTCCCTTTCAATCCAACCCCGTTGGGTCTAATAGGCTGAAGAGCTCGGAAGACTTCAAGGTTGGCGGAATCGATTTCAAAATCGTTGTAGAAAGTGTACATCTCTCAGTGCCTCCTCCTCCCAAGGCTGATTTTTCTGATTCGCGGGTGAAAAGGGCAATTTTCTGCAAGTTTGTAGGCTCCTGTTTCTCTCAGAGGAGTATTTGGTTACGTGATACTGGGGCTCAAATGCTAAACCAAAAGTCAGTTTCCTTGCCAATGGATTTTTCCAAGTATGTTTCCCCTCCCCTGATTTGTTGAATTTAGTGCTTAAAGAAGGACCCTGGTTCATGAACTCTTCCAGCCTATACTTTCACCCTTAGTCACAAAATTTCAACCCCTGGAAGGAAAAAAATTCCAACGCCCCGCTTTGGTTAAGCATTCATGATCTACCTTTGGATCTTCGTAAATGGTCTGTTTTGAAGCCAATTGCGAACTCCCTGGGGACCCTTGCGCCCATCTGTAATCTTGCCCTGAATTTCTGGTGCAAAAGGTCGGTGCATCTCTGTGTGGTGATGGACTTGACTACCCCTCTGCCTTCGTCTTTGACTTTCCAAACAAATTCCAGCCCCAGGTGCTTTACCATTGAGTATGAGGGTCTAAATGCAAAGTGTTTTTATTGCGGGTAGTTGGGTCATCTGAATAAGGCCTGCTCTTTGAAACTGGCAAAGGCTTCCAAGGAGTTGGATTCTTAGAAGGTTAGCTCTATGATGAAAGGGCTGGAGGAGAGCGAAATGGCATCACCCTTGGTGGGTGATATTTCACCTCTTTCTCTTTTAAAAGAAACTGAAGAAGTGCATAAAAACTTTGAGGAATTAATTTCCCTTATTAAGGAATGTTTCGATCAAGGGTAAGCGGCTTACCTGAACTTGCTATAATCTTGGCTCCTGGATAAAGTCAAGACTAATAAGCTTCATTCCCTTTTAGGTGGCGGCGTCTTGGAGGATGGAGAATTTGAACTGGATCTACTGGTACCGGCTTTAGCTTCCACAAAATTGTCTTCAGTTCAAGCAGGGTTGAAGGAGGCCATATGTGGCTCAGCCGGAAAAAAAGGTAGAAAATCCAAACAAGAACTAACACTGTTGAAAGTAGATGCTGGTAAAAAAAGTGTCCTAAACTTTTCCAAAGTTGTGTCCAGGAAGGCGAATGTCCTTCCCTCTCCTCAATGATAATACTTTCTTGGAATATCAGGGGTCTCAACACCCCTGATAAACAATTTTTGTTTAAGTGTTATCTCTTCTCCTTGGAGGTGAGTATGGTGTTGCTTCAAGAAACAAAAATGACCGCTATGGAAGTAGATGCGCTCTGGAAAAATTTAGTTAAGGGCTGGAATTTTTTCTTCTCCGATGCTACCGGGGCCTTAGGGGGCTTGGGATTATGGTGGAAGGAAATTCAGGTTCAGGTTGATCTTATCCACCAGAATCATAGTTGGCAGTTGGGTCAGGTTTTCTTGAAACGTTCTCATTTGGTCTTCTACCTTCTTAATGTGTATGGTCGAAATAGCATAATTGGCAAAAGAGAGGTTTGCCAAGACATATCTAGGTCTTTTCTCCCCCTCAAAGATCAACTATTTCTTATTAGTGGTGATTTCAATGCTATCACCTCTAAGAAAGATAAAAAAGGTGGTATTTCTAGAAATCGGCAATCCTAGGCTGATTTTTGTTCCTTTATCTCTGACAACTCTCTTTTAGATATCGAGCCCAAGCAAGGTTGGTTCACCTGGAGAAATCATAGGAAGGGATTTAGTAATATTATTGAAAGGCTTGACAAGATCTTAGCCGACCCTAAGTGGTCTCTGAATAATGTTGTCTTAGAATGCTTGATTCTGCACTGGTCTGGCTTTGATCACTTCCCGGTTTCGATGTCAGTCAATATCGACCTTACCCCTTGCAAATCCCCTTTTAAGTTTGAGCTTATGTGGCTAAGGGATGCCTCTCTGGAAAAAAAAATTTCACAATGGTGGCACTCCTATTAGGTTGAAGGTTCAAAGATGTTGGTGCTTGTACAAAAACTAAAACTTCTCAAAAGGGATCTTAGGTCTTGGAAAAAATCTTGTTTTAAGAATATCTTCCAAGAAAAGGCTAGAGTGGAAGCTGAGTTGAAATATCTGAATGAGTTAATTTTTGTCTCTAGCATAGGGGAGGCGGAGTTTCTTCTGGAGAAGTCTTTACTAGCCGAACTTGGTGAATTTCTTATGTGTGAGGAGGTCTTTTGGAAACAAAAATCACAGGAATTATGGGTAAGGATGGGGACAGGAACACAAAGTTTTTTCATTCATCCATAAAAGCAAGGCAGAGCTCATCTTTCATCTCTGAGATAAAGAGTCATGATGGTATTGTCCTCTCTTATCAAGAATAGATTTCTGATGAAGGGGTCTAGTTCTTTACTTCCCTCTTTCAAGATGGCATCGCATCCTTTGATTTAGAGCAATCCTCTTTCCTTGACAATATCCCAACGTTGGTCACTGATGCTCAAAATGTGGCCCTTCTTAAGCCCTTCACTATGAGTGAAGTGGAGAAAGTTGTTTTCTCTATGGCCAAGAACAAAGCTCCGGGTCCGCATGGTTTTCATGCTTATTTCTTTCATAAATTTTGGAACATCGTTGGCTATGATGTTTGGGCGGCTGTGGAAGAATTGCGTTAATTATCCTCTTTCTCGCAAATCGATGACATATCATCAAAAGCTCATTTTCCCTCATATCATCATTAATTAATTACACTAAGCTAATTAATTAAGTCACCTATCCAACAAATACCCTAATTAACGACCTTCCGTTAATAAATCACCCCTTCTATCTAGACTAATTAATTATTATTAATTAATTAGCTTTCCCTTCCATTTAACCAATAAATCAATATTTAATTGATTTAATCCCCTTCTAATAGCCTAAATCATACTAATATTCCTCTAATTAGCTTCTATAAGCTTACATCTACCTATTAATTAATCACCTTTGATTAATTAAAACACCCCCCAACTCCCATGACTTGCTAAGCATAAATTAAACCCTTCTAAAGTAAGGTTACCTTTTATAAAGCAACCTTATCCATTCCTAATCATGTTTTACCTTTATCCCACATGCAAAGGGATGAAGTTTTTCCTTTATCCATTGGGCTATATAAGGAGACCTCCTTCTACCTTTATACCTACACCTAAACTTCTTAAGAGAGAAAATGCAAAGCATATAGCAAAGAGACTAAGAGCTTGCCTTTTGTTTTCTTGAGAGGTCACCATTGTTAAGAGCTAAAGCTTCCTATTCTTGCATTCTTTAAGGATCAAACAAAGCAATTTTTGATTGCCATTGGAGCTAAATAGGTCCATTCATTCTTGTTGGTAATCTAGGAGAGTAGAGATGTTAAAATAGCATGCATAGTTTTGATCTCATGTTTTCAAAGTTATAATGTTAGTTTAGATCTTGCTTAGTTCTCTATCTTGATGGTGTTTATGCTTTGTTTTAGCTAAATTGTAGAACTATTTTAGGTGGTAGTTCTTGCTTCATTTGATTTAGCATTAAGAAAAGTATACATGCACACATTTGGCATGCCTGGTGGGACTTACTCCATTGTCCTTTGCACTTAATTTCAAGTTTTTGTAGTTAAGTTTCATTTTTGGTTACTAACCCTCTTTTACACATGTTGATCTAACTTATTTTTCTTAACTTGTTTTGTTGAGTTTGCATGTGTTGAGTCTTCCTTGTAGGTATAAAGGAGGTGAAGTGCTGTCAAAATTGGAATTGATGGGAAAATTTCAAGATTTCTCCATGTTTTCATTTTTAGAGCTTACTTTTTCAACATTCTACATGCTAGTTTTGTCAATTTCTTGAAAATTTTAAATTCTTGAGCATGTAGGTTAGTGTTTGATAGTGCTGAGTCTTCTATTTACATATTAATGTGGTGGGTTTCTATCAAAATTTAATCTTGGTGAGAAAATTTCAAGATTTCATCATGTTTTCATTTTTAGAGCTTACTTTTTCATCATTCTACATGCTAGTTTTGTCAATTTCTTGAAAATTTTAAATTCTTGAGCATGTATGTTAATGTTTGATAGCGTTGAGTCTTCTATTCATATATTAATGTGATGGGTTGTTGTCAAAATTGAATCTTGGTTGGAAAAATTTGACCATTTTGTAGATTAAGGGACGTTTTTTTTGACATTTTTTGAGTGCATGTCAAGTGCATACCCGTGAGCATAAGAGCATATGCGTAACCCATCTTCCGAAGGCCATAAATTTTTCTCCCAAACTCAAATGACTCCATTTTTTTGCGTTGGAAAGGTATTGAAGTTAAATATGCAATGAAAACATAAATTTGGGATTTATACTTACAAAAATTGTAGGTTTTTCTGTTAGTTTAAAACTGGTCATTTTCTAACATGTCTAATGTTTTGATGAATGTTGTATTTCCATGCTTACTCGATTTAGACCAAAGCATGTGTATGCTCTTCTCTTGCACCTTTTGGTGATCTTGAGAATCAAAAACAACTTTGATCTCTATCTTTTTAACATTGGGATTAAACTTGGAAATTTGATTATTCATTTTGCTTAAGGGAATGAACCTTTTACAAAGCATTTTTCAATGGTCCTTTGATTTGAAGTTTTCCATTTCTATATAGTTGGGATAAAGTTTGTGTATGCTCTTCTCTTGCACCTTAGGGTGATCTTGAGAATCAAAAAGAAACTTTAGTCTTCATTTTATAACATTTGGTAAATTGGAAACTTCATCTTTCACTTTTGGTTTAAGGGAATGAACATTTATCAAGAATTTTGTATGGTTCATTGATTGAAAAGCTTTTCTTTACTTTTTAGTTGGATTATTTGTTGTGTATGCTCTTCTCTTGCATCCTTGGATGATCTTGAGAATCAAAAGCAACTCTTAATCCTCTTTTAAATAATGTGATTTTCTTGGAGAACTACTAACGCTTGAGTGCAGGACCTAAAAATGCTTGTCAAAGAAAGGAGGAATCAAAATGAAGTCAAAAACTACTAATACAGTTGTTATACAGGTTACCAAAAGGTGTTCAAGCAAACCACACCTAATTAAACAAGATAAAAAGAACAACATATTCAAAACACTGTATTGCAGGTTTCGGAAAAGGGTATGTCCCTCTCCGCTCAACTGGAACATAACCCCTTTGGCATAACGCCTTAAGCTACAACAATGGGGGTGGTTCTAGGAACCCCAAAGTAGTCCACACAAGAGGGAACCTTGTGGATGAAATGGGAAGTGCTCCGCACTACCTATCTAACTAGTGATTCCTTTGTGAGATAGCATTACAAGTTGTCCCTACGTGACCCTTTTAAGTACATGATGGATGCATTTACTGCCCACTGTGCTTGAAGGGGGAAAAGTCGAGATACTCCCAAGATAGTCATTGGACTATTTGGGTAAATCATCCCGCTCGTGGATAATTTTGTAACACCTAGGACGAGAGAACCACCTAGGAAGATATACTTTGGCCAGGAGCCCACTTTGACCATTCTAAAACAGTGTTGAGTTGTGAACCATCTTTTCATCGTGAAAACATGTGACGCATTACTTTCACTTAGTTTTTCACTTGCCTTAAGGTGAGGTGAAACTCTGCCAAAGTGAAGCCAACATTTTTCATCCCCATTTTGTTCTACTTCCTTCACATTCTTTTGACACTTTGTTGATCAAAAGAAGGGTGACTACCTTTGTGTTACCAATCGATTGTTTCTGCCACTTTTTTGTCCGTTTACGCCCATCCATGTTTGCGGCTGGGTTAGTTAAATGTCTAAAGTGTGTGGAGACGTATTTATATCATTGGTAGCCTTTGTGATCTTGATACCCACGTCAGGATCATCATCATAGTTAGGAATGATTCATCATTTTATCTCCCTTTGACATGTTACCTCGTTTGCATTGTCTTGACATAATTAAGATACTTATGTCACGTTTCTCGTAAACATGATCTAAGTGTCTGTATTGTGGCGTTACGCTGCCCACGTTTTAACACATCCTTAGTATACTTTGACTTAGTTTGATTTCAAACATTGTCCCAAATCTTGAAGGGTGTCGCTTACTTTGTTTGCGTCATTTCGATACCACTTTGACACTAATATCTCACTTCTCCATGAAGCTTGATAGACGTGTCCAATTGGTGTGGTTACGTAGCTTACATTTGTAAACCTCACCCTTTAACATTTAGGCCTTGTTGGTTGTTAAACTTTTCATGGTATCCTTTGATTGGGATTCACATCTACCCTTTGTTAATATTTACGCCTTGTTCATTTCGAGCTTGACGTAAATATTGACGTTGTGTTGATCATCTTTGCATCAAAATTTTCATATGGTGTATTTCCTTGTTGATTGGCTTTGTGTTTCACACTTGCATGATTGTTCCTTGTGATTATTCATTCAGAAAACTTATTTTCTAGGACAATCCCTCTCGATCTCATCAAGATTGCATCATCACGATGTCTATTTTCCTTAGACCTTCTTCAGAAAATCACGCACGCATCTCCATACTTACACAATGTCTAGCTGGTTGTCCTTATGCTACCCAAATCGACATGTCACTTCCTTCCCTTTGAAGGAGTTCCATCACACTATCTAGATCTAGACATTTGTGCTTAAAACAACACCAAAAATGACTGACTATCACGCGGTTCCCCATACTTACAAAAATATGGAACCTAGGTTTAGCAATTCAAATCAAAAGATTCCCATTACAACTAAACCTTGTTTGGTTCTTCGTGCTAGAGAGCCCATATGGGTAACTCGTTCCCCACCTTCATCTCATAGTCGGTGGTATGATTTGGACGCTTCTGATCCAAATTATTATTCGAGTTCCCCCCACTCTTCTTTTGATTCTAATCCAAACATTTCTTCTTCTTCTGAGGATTCCAATCCAAACATTTCTTCTGATTCTTCTGATGATTTGGATCCAAACTACTATTCAGATCCAAACTACTATTCAGATTCATCCAATTCGACTCCTAAGTCACAGTCCTCCCCTTCTTCACAGGACCTCTATTATCAGTCATCTAAACAATGTTCTCCTCCTCTAAAGATTTGTGTCACCACAAATCATCTTCATCCTTCATCTAATGTGACTCCTACGTCACGGTCCTCCCTCTCTTCACAGGACCCCTTTTATCAGTCACCTCAATGACGTCTTCTTCCTTTGAAGATACGCGCGACTCCAAATCCATCCAATCAAAAATCTAATACAATTCTTGAATCGCGGTCCTCCCTTTCTTTGCAGGACCCTTGTTATTATTCATCCAATGTGATTCTTGAATCATGGTCCTCCCCTTCTTCATAGGACCTTCTTCATCAATCACCCCCAATAAGTCTTCCTCCTTTGAAGATTCATGTGACTCAAAGTCCTTCGAGACAAACATCTGAATCGACCCATGCGTCGCAATCTACAGACTTTGGAATTAATCCTACTATTTTACATATGAACATACCATTGTATAGGTAGGTCCACACCACCTTCTTCTACTCCTGAGACATATAGCTACACATCTTCTTCGTCCCCCACAACATCTTCTTCTATCAATCATCATCAAGCATCTTCTAAGTCTCCCACACCAATTGGATCTCTTTCTTCCAATCAACCCCTGGTGGTTGATCAAAAACTCATACCGATTGATCTCTTTCAGAATGAAGAAACAATCAGGGCATTTATAGGGGCATATGAAGATATTCCTTTAGCAGATTACGAGAAAGGATTCTCTTTAGACTTTGATGCATCTGCATATTGTGAGGAAAAGGTTGATTCCTTTTATCAAGAAATAGAGGAAGAGCCTCAGATCATGCAACTTGATCCTCCTCTTAATCTTCCATCTTCCCATTCTTCATTATGTGATGAAACTCCTTGGTCTTGCATTGATCCATGGCCTATCTTCTCATCACCCAATAACTCTTTGTCTATCATAATTCCTCAATCACAATCTCTTATGGGGTCAACGCCAAGTAGCCCTTCATCTTCATCTAGGTGTGGGTCACCTTCTAGTAGCCCTCCCTCTACTATTTGTGGGACATTTTTGAGTAGTCCACTATCTTCTATTCTTGGGGCACGTCCAACTAGCCCCTTGTCTTCTAAGTATGGATCACCCCCGGGTAGTCCATCATCTTCTATTCTTGGGCCATATCCTAGTAGTCCATCATCTTACATCTATGGGTCACATCCTAGTAGCCCTTCTTCTTCTATTCTTGGGCCACATCCTAGTAGCCCTTCATCTTCTATCTATGGCTCACCTCCCAGTAGCCCATCTTCTTCAATCCTTGGACCGTATCCTTTTCATCAATCACATTATTCTTCTACCAAAGATGGTGGCAAGCCCATGGTCATTTCTCGCATCAGTTCTAAACATCCACGTTCACTTTCTTCTCCTTCTCAAGATCAGACAAGTCACGCGTTAGCTTATAAGAAACCCAAACAGTTTCTTAATCAAGCTCAGATCAAAACTACAAAGAGCTCTATAGCTCCCAACAAATCAAACAATCTCAAAATTCTAAATCAAGCGCGATTCAAGAACACACATCAACGTAACCATCAAGTATGGCGCAAAGTGCATAAACCTCTGGATAGGGAACTCAAGCTCCCGCATACAAAATCCATGTTTCAGGATAAATCACAGTCCTTTGTTGAGTGTGAACTCACCACGATCATCGAGATCGGGGAAAACATGACTCTTGATAAACAAACACGCTTAGTCTCCCTTATCAAGGAAGTCACAAACATTGTTGTTGGATCCTATCACACAGAGTGACTTTGTTAGTCCCAACGGTCCAAAAAAATGTCAAAAATCTAAAAATAAAAAACAATTCAAAAATACAAAAAAAACATTGAGAAAACACAACAAAAATCAAAGGTACAAAGATCAAACATTGCAATCAGGTGTTGCGTACACATGGATATTTATTTCTTCCCTTCCTTGCTATTCTTCTGCAAGTCTTCCTACCATTTTCATCCCTTCGGTGATATTTTGGTTAGCTTATTCACATGCATTTTGTGACATTTATCTCTATGGTATCTGTTTGACCCTGGTCTTTTATCACCTTGGTAAATTAAAGAACGACTGACCTCTTAGAGATCCTATCACATTCAACATCTAATAAACTTGTTGCGAAGAAATTTTGGACATATTTGTTGACACTAGCCAATGTCGTCATCGTAAGCACTTCCACCTCCTTCCATCAAGCCATCAGTGGTTCTTAACCCCTTGGCAAACAAGAGAGCTGAAATAAGTTTTCAGAAAGCAAAAGAATCAAAATCAATCAAAAATCAAAAGCTAAAAGCTACAAAGCAAAAGCAAATTGATATATTACTCTCTCTTGGGGTATTTCCAATAATCTCTATCAGGGCTATGGATGCCTGACTGGCAGTAGAGAAATGTTGCGATTAGAATCAAATACATCTCCGTCGGGGCTATGGATGTCTGGCTGGCAGCGGAGCAATGTACGGCTATCCTTTCACCATCCATTCACAAAATCACCTTTCACAATAAATCATTCCTACACATTGGCTAGGGTCTCTTCACTTGTTGTCTATTAAATCTTCACTTCAAGAGGTAATAAACTCCACGTGCACACACTAGATCTCTATGAGTAAACAAGATTAGTATGTTACCAAGTGTCTTTTTTGGACCTTGTTCAGACTCTTACTCTAGTCCATATCTCATCTCACGATTTATGCCTTTGGCTAATCACTTCTTCATTGTGAGGCTTCTAAGCTACATTCATATCATTCACATCATTCTTCTACTTCATTCAGAACATCCATGTGTATAAGATTAATTTTTTTCCATGTTTTTGGGCACCTTTGTCCCCTTTCACAAAAACAATCTTCTCCTTCCTTTCTATCATGTGCTTTTAGGCCAACTTACGCTGGGGGCATCCTTGCTTCTTCCCAGCACTTCATTGGTTTACATTCACCATCATGTTGAACCTATCCATAATGGCCTTGGGTCCCACTTCTACTTGTGAAGAGTTTACCTTTGAATACTCCCACCTAATCACTGGGGCATTTTTACATCTTCACCTTTCTGGTACGCACGTGGCCTTATGCCCTTGTACATCCCATCTATCGCTAGGGGCATCCACGCTTACTTGTCTTCCTGTACATAGTTTCATAAAACTTTCAAAATCAACCAAAACATTCAAATATGTTAGAAAAATCATCAAAAACATTCAAATATGTTTAAGAAAACTTCTAAAAATTGAAAATCATCCTACAAAACGTCACTCTTTGGTTCTCACTTGTTCATGTGTGTGACTTGTGGATCATCTTGATCTACCTCCATCAACAAAAGCTAGGCTTGCTTACTTCATCTGTACTCTGGGGCACAATGAGTTGCCTGGTACTGTTTCATAGTGCACATTGCTTTTCCATCAGACCCAAGTGTCCTCCGTTATTCCCCTCACATGTATCCTTGCTTGGGGCACCATCATCAACCCTTGTCATTAATTTGCATAGGTCGTAACTGAAGCTTGATAATAAAAACATTATATTATGTTTCTCTGTTAGTTTAGCTTGTTTACTTTCTCGTATTGCATTACATTTTGTATGTTGCATGGAGTTAGGCATCTTTCACTTTCTCGTATTGCATTGCATTTTGTATGTTGCATGGAGTTGGTGTTTTCAGCAATGGACAATCATTCGTAGTATGGCTTTTCATGTCATTCTACCTTTGTCGTATGCTTATATTTTTCATAAGGACCGATGACGTAGCTCTTATGGCAATATGATGACACCAAAATTGTTCCAATACACAGTGGCTAGAGGCTAAGCTCTTCTCTCCCCTCCTCCATATTCCTTCTGCATCACTTTCCTCTCACCCCTATTCTTCCATCTTACCAGGGCATCTTGCCTCTTCCCATTCTTCTATCTATCTCTCACCTTTTTCGATCGTCGATCATCTTCTTTCATCACCCCATCGACACTCGAGGGGGCATCTCTCACTTCTACTAATTTTTCTTCTACCTCTTCAAAATTCCACCCATCTACTATCTTTGAAGTGGCGTCACTTACGCCACCCCAAAGAGGGGCAAATGTAGACACCCATAATTACGCCCAAGCAATTTAAATACTTAAATTGCGTTAATTATCCTCTTTCTCACAAATCGACGACATATCGTCAAAAGTGCTCATTTTCCCTCATATCATCATTAATTAATTACACTAAGCTAATTAATTAAGTCACCTATCCAACAAATACCCTAATTAACGACCTTCCGTTAATAAATCACCCCTTCTACCTAGACTAATTAATTATTATTAATTAATTAGCTTTCCCTTCCATTTAACCAATAAATCAATATTTAATTGATTTAATCCCCTTCTAATAGCCTAAATCATACTAATATTCCTCTAATTAGCTTCTATAAGCTTACATCTACCTATTAGTTAATCACCTTTGATTAATTAAAACACCCCCCAACTCCCATGACTTGCTAAGCATAAATTAAACCCTTCTAAAGTAAGGTTACCTTTAATAAAGCAACCTTATCCATTCCTAATCATGTTTTACCTTTATCCCACATGCAAAGGGATGAAGTGTTTCCTTTATCCATTGGGCTATATAAGGAGCCCTCCTTCTACCTTTATACCTACACCTAAACTTCTTAAGAGAGCAAATGCAAAGCATATAGCAAAGAGACTAAGAGCTTGCCTTTTGTTTTCTTGAGAGGTCACCATTGTTAAGAGCTAAAGCTTCCTATTCTTGCATTCTTTAAGGATCAAACAAAGCAATTTTTGATTGCCATTGGAGCTAAATAGGTCCATTCATTCTTGTTGGTAATCTAGGAGAGTAGAGATGTTAAAATAGCATGCATAGTTTTGATCTCATGTTTTCAAAGTTATAATGTTAGTTTAGATCTTGCTTAGTTCTCTATCTTGATGGTGTTTATGCTTTGTTTTAGCTAAATTGTAGAACTATTTTAGGTGGTAGTTCTTGCTTCATTTGATTTAGCATTAAGCAAAGTATACATTTGCACTTAATTTCAAGTTTTTGTAGTTAAGTTTCATTTTTGGTTACTAACCCTCTTCTACACATGTTGATCTAACTTGTTTTGTTGAGTTTTCATGTGTAGAGTCTTCCTTGTAGGTATAAAGGAGGTGAAGTGCTATCAAAATTTGAATTGATGGGAATTAGCTTGGTGTACCTCCTTTTTCTAGCCATGGTTGTCCCTCATCTGCCGTGAATTACCTTGAGATATGATCTACTTGAAATGGCATTTCATTCCAGGATAACAAACAACCGGTTGAAAAGAATTTTTTGTCTCTCTTGCGTCAAAGAGTTGGATGCCATCAAAGGAATCTTGGGCAAAGAATATCTATTTGTTGTTGGTTGGCCATGAGTCAACAGTGGCATTGCCTCTGTATTCATTGAGAACCTGTTGATAATTTGTCCCTCTAAAGTGGATGTTGTGAATCTGGCTCTACACTGGCTTCGACCAGCATATTGTGGTAACCTAGCCTTCGAAGTGGTGAATTATTGTCTGGAGTTTTGGGTTGTGCATGATTCTTTGTTGAGCACATCAAGGGTGGCTATGGGTTTCTTCAGTGAAATCAAAAAATGGTTTGGCATTCTCCTGGCCTTCACTGAGTAGTTGGTAGTGTATGCATAGGACCGAGCTGCCAACCATGCCCGCCTGGTGCTTCCTAATCTGAAGACCCTTTGCACTCCGTTGAACTCTATCCCACCTGGGTGGTCTAAGTTGTGGCTATCTATGGCAAGAACCTATGACTTTCTCTGGTTGAACTGGGTGAATTCTAAAGTGAAATTTGAAATGGAAGATGATACCAACCTTGGTCGGGTGTCTCAGGCTGCTAGTGTTGTTGTCACCTTGGGAACTGGAGAGTAATCCCTCTCTTACCTAGTACTATAGTTATAGTATATCTCAGATAATGTTGGCCTATGTTTGTGTATATCAAACTATTTTTTTTCTTATGATTTTGTTGTTTTGCTTTGAAATCTTGAGGCCAGGCCTCTGTTTATGTAAATAGGGAACATGTCCCTTCAACCCACTTTATCTATCAAAATAATAATAATAGAAGTTGTATTGTTGTAATTGCAATAGATCATGAAGAATGGCTTCATCATTGTAAGAGGATTAGTGATGCCCCCAAGACATGGACCAAGGAGTTGGGATTCATTTTCATTCTTGAGGTAGATACGTTGATAGTTATGATAGCTCAATTCAACAAGGAATTCAAGGAACAGGAACCCACCCCAGAGACCCATCATTAGGAGACATGATCTAGTAAGGCTCATCATTTTAGTGAGCTTCTTCATTGGATATGACAACCTCTCCCTTCTTCTCTCTTTATCCCTCTTCCTTCTTCCCCCTTTATAACTCTTCATTGGGCATAATCATTGTATTTTGTCTCAGGTACTTAAGTGACTTATAAAGTTACATTGTAAAGGTACCTTTAATTTACTTCTCACTTCCTAGGAAGGCAAAAATTCATGAGTTGAATGATACCATGAAGAGTTATGCGGGGGGTAAGTGAAGAGTCAATTCACATTCTTATAAATTTGATGGCTTTTCTATTCCTAAGGATCCTAAAAATTCTAGATTTTGATAGCATCTATGTTGTAGCAATTGTGGATTTTTCTTGTTGGAGTTTGTGTCATCAATACACATGAAATAAAAGATACATTTCTTCGATTCTCCTTTTCATATTTTTCTTTTATTTCTCTCTTATGCACTTTGCAAGCATAGTGATCTAGAAATAGCTTTGTATCTTTGATAAATGAATCTAAGAACTTTGTGTTTGGGTTCGTTCTTCTCACTAGATAGCTTCATTGTTGCTTTCCTCTATATTGAATGTTGAACTACTCCAGTTATTAGATCTTAACTCTACTCACAACAATAACCTTCCTTTCCTAATCTCCCTCATTCACCCCTCATCATTGTAATTTCCTCCCTTGTACCCCATACAAGCACTTTTTCATAGGTTCATTGGAGTGTTCTTATGTGATCCCCAACCTATTTAACCAACCCACAACATTTAGATAGGAATAAATTAGTTATTATTCAATAATGGGAGCAACATCATTAAATGCAGAGGGCAATATCCTCATAAACGTTGGTGGAGACACCTAATTTTCCATATCGACCAATTTTCTCACCAACAAATATGAATGAACAGGAAGTAGTGGAACTAGAATAAGTGAAAAAAAAGTTAGAGGAAACCAATAAGTGTAGTAATTTACAACAGAGGCTAGGTTAAGTGCAAAAGAATGTGAAGGAGGAGAAAAAAGGAAACAAACTTGGGAATATTAACTATAGGAAGATAAAAAATGAAGTGAAATATTTCCAAAAGGAAGAGAAAAAATCCAATGAAATATTGTAAAAGGAGGTGGCAAAAATGGGAAAGGAATTACTATCTTCCAAAAACAAACTACCCAAATTTTATAAATAAAAAATGATTTGTATAAAAGATACTATTTGGGGGATATAAACTATAAAAATGATGATTTTATTAAAATATTTGAGTTCATGGATAGTCTGCAGGCTCACTCTATCAAGTTTTGAAAATATGTAACTGAAAGCAAAAAATGATTACTTCAAGAGAGGATATAAAAAGAATTTTTGTAGAAACTATCAACAAAATTAGTGACAATGAATTGACATCCAAATGAATTCACAACTAAAGTGATGCTTCAATAAAGGAATCATCTATCGTTCGAAAGTGTGTGATGTTAGGTGAAGCACAAGAATTGTTGAATAATTGTCAAACAATGTTACGAGACTTGTGTGGAAAAGTAGTGTAGTCACAAAATCACACACTTACTACTATAATTATACCGCCAAGTATGTTGTTTTATATATGGATCTTGCGCAAGAAAAATTATTCACTAATGACCCATCCCCTAGTCCTGTCATCAATCTAGTTGGTCATTATTGTTTTTTGTCTTGCACATTCATCATTTACTTACATAGTTCTAGTCATCTCTCAAGGAGTCATAATTGTCATTATTTACTCAGTTGTTGTCTTTATTCTATGACTAGGGTGTCTAGGAAGGGATTAGTTCACCCTAGTCCTCATTTCTAGGCACCCTGGTCCTAGTCACACTTGGTTCTCATTTAGATGTTTGAGGTATGTCTTTATGATTTTCCCTCCCATTCCCCTAGGTACTAGTCGGCATGTCAAGTCATTAGTGTCAAAATTTGAGCAAGATATCCCTATATAAACACAACATACATACTACCTTATGGGCGGACTATATCTATGAAGGGATAACTATCTACATAGAGCAAGGGACTGCATTTGGGCACTATTCTGAATCACCCACTACATAAGAAAGGGAATTATATTCTATTCCATACACCATTTTGCATTTTATCTAGTTATTTCTTGATATCTCTACATCATTGGCGCTAGGGCATCCTAGGCACATTATTGCACATAAAACAACATTAGGTCAGAGATGTAGTGCAACACTTAGTTGTAAGACCACCATTGTGGCTGTTAAGGACAATCTAATGCCTTCATATGCATATTTCTTTTTTATGGTTTTGATTCTTTGTATGGATTTTTGCAGGTGATTCTTCATTGCATGTTCACGGCGTCATCTACAAAGTTAGTACAACATCTACGCGAAAAAATTCAAGTAATTGCGAAGACCTAGTGACCAACTCCAACTCAGGTTCCGAGTTGTCCCAAAGACTAGGGTTACCAAATTTTAGACCAGGGTGCCCTAATCCTTCCCCAGGCACCCCATTCTGGCCAGATCTTCCTCTACTACAATTTTTTGAGGTGTGTTGCAACACTTTGTTCTACATGGTCATCATCACACTTAGTCCCAGATCACTGCTAGGTAAGTTCCTTTCAGGTTAGTATATTTTCCCTCCTATTTCATTTCATTTAAAATATCAAATAAATTAGTTAGTATTTACATTTTGTTTATTACATTGTTGTACTTCATAGATTAACTTCTAAAAATTCAAATTTTAGTTAATCAGGTAGAAGACCTCACAAAGATTATTTTTCCAATGCCTTTTAACAAAATAGATAAATTCATTACAAAGGATGTTTTCTAGAGGAATTTGAAGGGAAAAATGATGTAATATAAGGACCAATTTCTTAAGAAATTAGATGAGGCCAAAAATTTTGGTTACCTCAAACGATTGATAACATTGGCAATGAGTTTTCATAATACAATAAAGGAATACCCCAATCGTAATTATGAATTATTTACAAATCTATATGTACGTCACTATGAGTTATATCAAATTGCAATTCCAACATATGAAGAATGGAACATGATACGAATGATAATGTGCATGGCTACTAGCCACTAAATACAGAAAAACGTATAATTTAGTTAAGAGTAATTTATTGTTGTAATTTTTTTAATTTGTTGCACCTTTCATTTTTGTTCAATGCAAGAGGTGTCTCAAGAAAGATGAATGAGGAATAGAGTTATATTTTATTTTAAGATAATGGTTCACATAAGTTTCTTTTGATAAATGTATCTCTACTTTGCATGATATTGTCGGGAGTATGGGATTCTTACTTTAGTATAACTAAGGCATTTGGTTGGAAACACATCTTACATGGCTATTTGACTGATGGAATCAGTATAATAACTTCTAGTTTAATTATTTACCATCAATTGGGAGTTACACTTGTGAAATCTATTATGAAGAAAATACTAAAATGTAATAATTTAGAATAATATCTAACATGGATAAGATTAGATTAGAGTTAAGAGCTACATAATGTCATAAGAGTAATTAGTCTAGGTTTTAGAGGAATATGAACTATTCTAGGTTCGAGGAAAGGATTCATGTAAAAACTATGAATAAGTAGTACTTTTATACCAATGCACACAAATAATTACTTTCTCTTTTACTCAATACACACAACTAGAAAAAATAGAATAATATTAAAATATCCGGACGATACAAGTTTTCATTCATTATGTGTTTCAAATCCTTGAACTTTTCATCCTCAAGACTCTACAAATTGATTCAATATTTTAATAGGATTTCTACTTTGTATTTTAAATAAATAAAAATAAATATTCAAGAATAAGATATTATCTTAACAATGTAATGACTATCTAAATATAAGTGAAAGAATAATTAAGGCATCATTCCGAAATTCAGATTTTCATTGAAATAGATCAAATAAATATCATATTTTCATCCATATTTGTTAATGTATCCATCTAGGGGTATCATTTGGGCATCATCTCAATAATTTGCAAGTTTAGATCAATTTTAATAACAAGGGAATCATTTCTAGACTAGGGCAATCTCATTTGCAACCTTTTCCCAAATTAATTTTATAATTTTTTATATTTAGTTGATTAATTTAAAATAAAATTTAATTGTGTGCACTTGATTGGATAAAATTCTGGCATTTGTTTCAACAAACTTGTTATTTCAAGTTCTACATAAAAATTCATAATTCTATTTTCAGATTTAGGGTTTTAATTGAAAATATAGAAAAAATAAAAAATTATGAAATTTTGCCTCTAAGGGTTTTGTTCTAAAATTTAGATCTCATAATCTTGAAAAGTGTAGATAAGGGTTTACTACAAATTTTATAATACACTAATTTTTCTGAAAAGGGACATTACAATGTTCCTTTGGATGAAATTGAATATGTATCAATAAAAGCATTACATTATAAATCTAGTGCTGGGACGCCATGTTTTACTCAATTGAATGATGGAAGTGAAAATTTTGGCAATCAACCAAATTAAACCACACTAAATACTCCAGGGATATTTCTTTCTAATACAAAGAGGAAGAAAAGAAAAAGGGACTCGGGAAGGAGTTTTTGGTTAGAGTAGGTTTCTAAGTTTTCATTTATTGAACTTGTTAAAAATGAAAATAAAATTGAACCTCCCAAGGAATGAAAATGTACAACTTATAGCTAGAAATTAGGCAGGGATAAGACAATGCAACTTAAATTAGATACTATTGAGAAGTATGTTGGGAAGATATATGAAAAACAATTGTCGTTGGAGTTGTGAAGAATTTTGTGAAATGGAAAACTGTGGATGATTTTTTACATATGAGGTATGCAAAATATTGTGAGGAGGAAATGAAAATTAAAAAAAATACTTACTAAAAATGGAAGGACAATTAAATCTCAATTTAACAAGGCCATTTAAAGCAATCTTTTAGGTAAAATAGTTTAGCTAGCTATTGCCTTTCACGCTCTAAAAAAGAGCCCTTCCTATAATAGATTTTCCTAAAAATAAAAATATTTTCTCTTTTCTTGGTGTCCCATACTTTCCTCATTCCCATTGGTTTCAAAGTAATGGTTAGGATTGGGTGAAATTCCTATGGTTGAGAAAGAAATTTAAGTGTGTATGATATGTGTCTTTATCTATTGATGAGGTTATAATAGTAGATTATACTTCTTGGGTCTATATACATGTTTATACTATTGAAAATCATGTGAGAAAACCTCAATTAATTTTCATTCACAAGATGAAAGAAAACTCCAATGATGAAAACCTTTATGAATTTGTAATAACAATTTTGAAGGAGATCAATGGCATGGATGATTATTTAATTGCAAAAAAAATGATATGTATTGGAGCAGGTGGGGCATCTACAACACAAGGTCTTCATAATGGTATGTGTCTAATAATCCAACATACCATTTCTTGTAAATGATTTTCAGTCATTGTATGGTTCATATAATGAATCTAACATCAAAATAGTCAGCAAATTTAAACATGTAGAAAAAATGGAAGAACTTATTCGAAAGGTACATGCTTATTTCTATAGAAGTCCTAATGGAATTCCAAAGCTTTACAAAATGACTAACAAATGGGCATACACTATTGAAATATGTCGAAACCAAGTGGGTCTCATTATATCAACTAGTTTGCATGGTGTACAATGAGTATCCATCCTTATTGGGAGTAATGTAGGAGAATCCTATGGAAGTGGAAAAGGCTGAAGATTTGATACATTGTTTGATTGATATAGAGACATTGTTTATGTTTTGTGGTCTCCTTTCCATGTCAGATGAAATGCATTGTTTAATGAAACAATCCCAAGAAAGAAGTATATATATATATATATATATATATATATATATATATATATATGATTTTATAAGTTTGAAGAAATGTGTTTGTCTAGCTATAGAAAAAAAATTTGTGAATGAGACAACGTTTTCAGGTCTAAAATTTTGAGAGTTGGAACAATTCGATAAACATTGGAAGTCAATTTAATTATTCAAAGCTCAATTTTTTTGGATAAGTATGTACTTTTATACGCAAATATCAAAGAGTAAACAATGGTAACATTGAGAAGTTAAATGTTACACGTACGTTCTTTGATAAGAATGTATCATCAACAAGGATAAGGTTAAGAGAATTTACAACCTCCCTACTAGGAGAAATAAGAGAACATTTTAGTATGCATTATTTGCTTGAGGCAATGGTTGTAGTAAATCCCGCCTATTGGAATAATGCACAAAATGAAAATTATTTGTAAGTTAACTACCACAATAGATTGCTGATATCGATTCAACATTTTTGTAGGTTTGTTGATATCAATAGAATGAATATTCAGATATTTTAAACAAGAATATGTTGATTGATCGATCCCAACTATTTACTTATACAATGATTGATCAATTCAAATATTTGGATGCTCCCTTTAAGTAAACAAAACTATGTTTTTTTTTCATTAGATGATCTATGTCAAATAATGATTATTGGCTATGTTGAAAATGAAATATTTTTCAACCCCTTCTCCTTTGTAAAGTCAAAATTACAAAACATACTTCACAAAAATTTGGAAAAATGTTTGAGAATTTACACATTATGGTACAAAGTGAATAAATTTCCCTATGACATGGCTTTGGTAATGTGAAGTTTGATTAATGAAAGGAGAGGATATGATAACAATTTTTCCAACACAACAGATGACCCTGTTGGAAACATGGATGGATCTATTCCTCTAGTTGAATGTCAAAAAGTCAGAGAAATGGTCAAGAAAATGATATAGACGTTCCAATAACAAAAAATTGGAAGCTTTCATTCATTGATACGTGATATAATTTTTTCGTTATGAAAGTTGATATTCATGTAGATATGAAGCCCAATGTTGCCCTAGCTGAAATGTGATAAAACTTAGATTTGAAGCCCAATGTTGCCCTAGCTGAAATGTGATAAAACTTAGATTTGAAGCCCAAATGTGATTCATGGATGGAATTGCCACAAAGAACCAAAGAGTTTTCATCCCCAAGCTCTTGTCCACTGACGTGTTTTCATCCTCTAATGCACCAATAAAGGGTTTTCATCCTCAATGGTTGAAAGTTGTAGTAGAATGCTCAAACTTACCAAATATAGATGAGTCAAAAATGATTGATAAAATATGTTTTCCAAATGAGCTCAATGCACATTTTTATAATTTCCCTTTTACCCTTTTTAAGGAAAGACACTCATAAAGAAAGTTCACCTACTTTTATTTTAATTTTGAGTTACTTTATAAAAATTTACCATTATTTTAATAATGAAACATAAGTTACATTTTTATGATATAACAAAATGTTACTTTTTGGCCACTTAAGTTAAATTGCTAATTAATTCCCCTTATCAAAATATTTTGAAAGGGGGGCATGATAATCCGCCCTTCCCAAGATTACTTGTCCTCAAAAAATTGTAAACCTAAATGATGAATCATGCTATAATGTCCATAGAGTCTAAATCATGTACCTGTTAGATGACACATTTCCTACCAAAGAATACTATGTAAACCTAAATACTCAAGTGTCACCGTGCCTATGTCATGAATCAAGCTGAAATTCCCATGTAATTTTATCAAATATTTGAAAAATAACTTGACCTCATGACTCCCAACCTCATAAATTTAAACCTTAGGGAGATCCATGAAATGGTGCATGATTATACCTTTCCACCTTTGAATTGAATCAAACAATGAATGCAACCCTTACAACTTAGGAAACAATTCAAAAATTAAGAGTGTATACAATATGAGTCCTCTAGGAGTCTCCTTCCAATCCTAATTAATATCCATGAGTTCCCACAAGACCAAAAGTTGCCACATGTACTCACCACCATGTTCTTATTACACCTCTTGGTTTTTCAAATGTGATGGAGAATTTGGAACACTTATTTCATCTTCATGATCTAACTTATGGGTGCCTATATCTAGATAGATAGATAGATAGATAAATAGATAGATAGATAGGGGTGTATAAATGACTGACCTTCATCAGGAGAGGGCCCTGGGCTTGACCCCAAACTCTCGATAGGGGGTCGAGTACCCCATAAATAGGGGCCCTCGGCCCCTCAAGTTGATCCCGTGGGTTAGGTGGTTGTGTTCGGAGGGATCAATCGAGTTTAATTTCATATGGCCTCTTCAAATATATTGAAGTGTATACCTTATAAATTAGATTTTAAATCACATTGTGTAAGGGCTTAAAATAAGTTAGAACAATCATAATTCACTTGAAATTTTACCCAACTAGATACCATGATGGCTGCAATGATGATTATATTCAGCTAAAACCTTTCTCTAACTTCTTCCATTAAGGATATTACCTTGAATTATGCCAAATTGTAGTTATTTGTGATTGATAACTTTTGTTCCAGCAACTTGACAATGTTATAAAAACAACAAAATGGATATGCCTTTACAAAAATCAAAGGTGTGAACAATGTAGGAGCTTTTGAGATATTTTCCTTGACACAACCATTCTTGTGATTCATAATTTTGGAATTAGTGGCATCAACAGAAACATTATCCTTACTTACATGCCCATCACTTTAATAACTCTAAAATTCATTTTCATATGGTAATGAGTCAAATTTTGCAATGTTTCGAAGATTAATATGTGCTTTCTATGGATAAAACAACCGTAATTTTGGATAGTTAGAATTTAACATGTAATGCTTCTTCCTTTATATTTTTAATACAAACATTTTTTTATGAGAAGTCATACCTTTTTATATTGAAGATACTTCACTTTCCACTTGCATGGTGGATTCCTTTATGGGTTACTCACTAGCTTCTTTCAAATATGAATTTTCTTGCTTCGTGATTTCTTCATGCTTCAACACTACAATTGGATAGTTTTTTCCCTTCATTTTATTTAGGTTTTATTTTTCTCGAGTGATTATCAACTTAGCTTCATTAGCTCTTCTTATCCATTCATCACAACTTTTTTGGATCCCCATTACATCCTCTGCGCTTGTCTACAATGTGGTTAGTTTTTTTTCAACCACTTTTTCTTGTTCCTTTTCTTCCTTCAAGAGGAACTATTTTGGTTTTACCTCTTTGGAATATTATTGAGGCTTAAATTTTGACCCTTCCTTATTTTTTATTTATATCTCCATCCATGCCATTAAAACCTTTTGATATTCTTGCAAATCTTGCAACATTTCTAACATGGATTTTTGCACTATCCTCATCACTCACATGTTGGAAAGATCACAACTCTAATACCACTATAATGTTCCTTTTAAAAAATATTCATGTAATCTAGAATTTATACCAAAATCTTATCTAAACATTTCAAAAGTATGAGATTTGAATTTTAGAGAAAAACACTTAAAGGGAAAATTTAAGATTTATGGAATTTTTTAATATTTTCAATAAAAATCATATTTGAATCCCAAATTTGATTCATGGATGGAATCTCCACAAAGAACTGGAGGGTTTTCATCCCCAAACTCTTATCCACTGGAGGGTTTTCATCCTTTGATGCTCCAATGGAGGGTTTTCATCCTCAATGGTTGAAATCTAAAGTGAAATGCTCAAACTTGTCACATGTGGATGAGTAAAAAATGATTGATAAAAGATTCTTTCCAAATGAGCCTGATTCCCCTTTTTATACTTCCCTTTCATCTTTTTTGATGAAAGACACTCATAAAGCAACTTCAATAAATTTTATTTTAATTTTGAGTTGATTTATCAAAGTTTACCTTTAGTTTAATAACCAAACATAAGATTAATTTTTATGATATAACATAAAGTTACTTTTTGGCCACTTAAGTTAAATTATAATTTATTTCACTTATTAAAATATTTTGAAAAGGGAACATGATAATTTTTCCTTTCCAAAATTTCTTGTCCTCAAGAAATTGCAAACCCAAATGATGAATCATGTTATAATGTCCATAGAGTTTGGATCTTATACATGTCATATGATGCATTTCCTACTAAAGAATACTATGTAAACCTAGATACTCAAGTGTTACCTTTTCCCATGTCATGAATCAAGTTTAAATGCCCATATAATTGTATCACATCTTTTAAAAATGACTTAACCTCATGACTCACAACCTCATAAATTTAAACCTTAGGGAGATCCATAAGGTGGTGCATGATTATACCTTTCCACCTTCGACTTGGATCAAGTAATGAAGGAAACCCTTGCAACTTAGGAAACAATTCAACAGTCAAGAGTGTATTTGATATGAGTCCTTTAAGATTCTCCTTGCAATCCTAATAAGTATTAGAAAAAGGATGAAGTTAATTCTCAATATGTTTTTTTTCTATTTGACAATGTATGAAAATATCCACGAGTTCCTAGAAGACCAAAATCTACTACATGTACTTTTCACCTTGTGTTTGTTGCACTACTTGGTTCTTCCCATGTGATGGGGAATTTGGAACACTTATGTGAGTTTCATGATCCAACTTGTAAGTTCCTATGGCCTCTTCAAAAATATTATAGTGTACTCCTTCCAAATTAGAGTTCAAATCACATTGTGTAAGGGCTGGAAATATGTTAGAACGGTCAAAATTCACCTAAAAGTTTACCCAGCTAAGTACCCTAGTGGTTGCAATCATGATTCTATTCAGCTGAAACTTTTTTCTAACTTATTCCATTAATGATATTCCCCTAAATTGTGCCCAATTTTAGTTGTTTATGACTGATAACAACTATTCCATCAACCTGACAATGTTAGAACAATAGAAAAAAATATATTCCTTTACAAAAATCTAAGGTGTGAATAATGTAGGAGCTTTTGAGAGATTTTCCTTGACACAACCGTTCTTGTAATTCAAAATTTCAGAATTAGTGGCATTAACGGAAACATTCTTCTTACTTGCATGCTCATCACTATAGTTACTCTAAAAATCGTTCTCATATGGTAATGACTCAAACTTTGCATCACTTGGAAGATTGATATGTGCTTTTAGGGTTGAAAAAACCTTAATGTTAGATACTTGGAATTCAACATGTAATGTTTCTTTCTTTACATTGTTAATACAAACGTTTTGGCTATTAGAAGTCAAACATTTTTATATAGAAGATCCTTCACTTTCCACTTGCATGTTGGATTCCTTTATGGGTTGGTCACTAACTTCTTTCAGATCTAAGTTTTCTTTCTTTCTGATTTCTTCATGCTACATTATTACAATTGCAGAATTTTTTTCCTTTATTTTGTGTAGGTATTGTTTTTCTTGAGTGACTATCAACGTAGATTCCTTAATTCTTATTATCCATTCACCACGCCTTTTTTGGGTCCCAATTACATCCTCACTTATCTATAATGTGGTTAGCTTCTTTTCAACCACATTATTTGATTATTTTTCTTCCTTCAAGAAAATTAATTTTGGTTTTGACTCTTTGGAAAATTATTGAGGCTTAGATTTTGACCCTTCTTTCTTCTTTATTTCTATCTCCATCCATGTATTTAGATCCTTATGATATTCTTGCAAATCTTGTAACATTTCTAACATAGATTCTTGCACTCTCCTCGTGACTCACATTCTAGAAAGATCACAACTCATATACCACTGAAATGTCCCTTTTAGAAATATTAATGTAATCTAGAATTTGTAGCAAACCCTTAGATAAAATTTTCAAAATTATGAGATCTAAATTTTAAAACAAAACCCTTCGGGGGAAAAATTCATAATCATGAAATGTTATGATAATTTAAATAAAAAACCCTAGATCTAAAAATAAAATTCTGAATGTTAAAGTAGAACTAAAAATAACAAGTTTGTTGAAACAAATGGCAGAATTTTAATCCAATCAATATAGAAAATTATATTCTATTCCAAAGCAATCAAATGAATACAAAAAATATTGAATTAATCGTAGAAAAAGATGAAAATGAGGATGTCATATCATAGAAATGATGTCCTATCTACTAAAACTTATCTAAATTAGCAAATCACTACTTTGATGCCCAAACACTAAACTTGGATGGATTTCGGAACAAATTGTTGGATATTTTGTCAAGGATGAAATGTGAGGCTCAACCATACCATGTGGGACAAATTCCCTCCTCAAATAAAGGGGAGGTGCCCTATTTATTACTATTCTAAACACACCAAATAGAATTCATGATATTTACACTATTCTAACCATTGGGGGTTAGGATCTCATACCAATATTTTTAATTTTGGTAGAATGCACGATAAATCAAGAATGGAAGAAAGATTTAGAAAGTGAGAGTAGGGATTAGAAGCATTTGAATGGATAGTGGACATGCTTTTTCTCTGGAAAATGTAGATCCGAAGATACTAACACAAGATAAAACATTAATAAATTGATTAAAGATATAAGGAATAATACAATGGAATCTAAAGAATAGTATAATGCATTGAACTTAAGAAAAATATTTTAAATAAAGAAATAACACTTCAACACACCATTTTTAAAGTATATTTTATATTTCATATCACAAAATATTGAAAATACAAAGTTTTTCTTCTCATTAACAAATCCAACTTATAAGCATTTTGTTCCAAAAATATCCTGTAGAAATGCCTCAGCATTTTACATTTATAGAAAAGGAGAAGAGAGAAAAGGGGAAGTTTTTTACATGATAGTCTAAAAATAGAAAATACACATTAAGCGTTTCCTTGAGTGGTTCTTACAAAATGACCAAGTCAACTTGCAAATCCAAACAATGTCTTGACATCTCAAAAATTTACATGCTTGATGTTAGAAAGGAAAAACATGGAAAAACCTTAATCATTTTTTTTTGTTCAGTTTCATGTTTGGTTTACTGATCCATAGGGATCCAGAAAAACACACCACTTCATCAGTTTTGTTGGTGCTCAAATTAGTCTCACCCCGTTTGTCATTGAAATTCCTCAGTTTGCAGCCTCTGTCATCTTTTATATCTCCCCGAGTTGGTGCTTGAAGAATCTCTCCTCCAATTGGTTGAAATGATCAGTCCCTTCCTTGGCCAAAGATCACCTAAAGGTCCAGAATTTTTTTTTTGTTTCTCTGTCCATCTGAAGGAGTCTATAAATTGGGCGTAAAATTCGGGTTGTTCCTTTCCTTCCATTTTCCGTAGTCATGTATTGTTATCCCTGTCATATTTGTCCCAAATACCTGAGGAAACATGATTGGATGTAGCTCAGAGGATCATGTTTGAACCTTATAAAATTTCCAATTTCTCTTTCCTTGAAGAAAAATTCATCTCCGGGCTCAAATGGTGGTTTTCCTGCATTTTTACGGTTTGATGGGTATGTTTTTCCCTATCCAATTTACATCTCTACATCAGTGGAAATGTGGCCCTTTTTGGTTGGATGTGGCTCGGCGTGTCACTCTAAAAACTCTAAGGCTTGCTTCAACCCAAAACTTGTCCACGTGGAGGAACGATTCTCATTTGAAAATTCACCTTTTGGTTTGGCCTTGGAGTTGCGCCAAGCAGACACATGGAGGTTTCCGTAGCTTTGTTCATACTTATAATTTTTAAAGTGACTTTCTAAGGCTTGGGAAACGTGGAGGGACCTCACATGTTTGGGGACCGGCCCCTAAGTTTTATTTTGAAGAAGCACCATGAGGACACTTGGAGGCTTCCACTCACTCTGCCCTTTGCTTGGACTTTTCAACGGCCTAAGGAAACTGTCTCGGACCCTAGACACATGGCACATTTCGCTGAACCTTCAAATTTTTATTAACAAACTCTGTCAGACTGAGACACGTGTTAAGCCCACACTTGTTTGGGGTCTCTACTTTTGGGGACCATCTCAAAATGTGCCATTAAGACACATGGAGGCTTCCTCTAGCTCCTTTTTACACCGAGACTTTTCAAAGGCCAAAAGGCATTTTTTTGGCCCAAGGTATGTGGAAGGCTTGCACTTGTTTGGGACTTTCCTCTGTGCTTCTCCTTTGTATTTGCGCTAAGGAAACACGTGGACGGTTATGATATAAAGTGGAAAAGGGGTAGAATCAACGGTTGTTGTGCATTTCACCTATTGTTTCCACCATTTTTGTTCCAAGATTCTTGGAGAGTGAATACACACTATTTTTCATTGTTCTTTGATGAAATTCCTTGTCATATTTGTCTATAAGATGCCATTGAATGGATTTGAAAATTAAATTATGAGTCCAAGGATTGTTAAGGTCGATATTTTGAAGTGGGAATTGCTCAAGCACTCGCAAACATGGGAATTACTAGAGGAAATGGATGCGGCGCATAATTGTAGAGGAAAGAGAGGAAAAAGGGATGAAATGATGAGGTTGTAGGCATAAAAGGTGAAAAAGGTGTTGCCTCGAGAACGAAAAAGATTACCTGTCAGATCCAGCTGTGCAGAGCCTCTAGAAAATGATTAAAAGGGGGATTTCTTGCATGACATAATCAGAATGATTAAAAGGAGTGTCAAAACGGTTGTGGCATGGCATCCTAGTCATTAGTCGAGGGTCTGAGAAATGTGATCAATTCATGATTTTTCCACCTGGCAGATGCGGGTGCGAATTTGTTAAACATCGATGTATGAAACAAATTGGTAACAAATAAAGGTCCCTCGAATATTATTCTCTTTTGGGGGGAAAATTGAGTGAGAAAAATGTATAAATGCAATGAGATTACTCTTGCAAAAGGTCAGAGTTTGAATTCCTAAGAGAAAATTTGAGAAAGCCTTATTCTAAGAATCCCATCTGAGATACCTGGTTAATTTCCTTTGTGCTAGATTTTCTATCATGTCAAGTTAGTTACATATGTATAGCCATTGACGAGCACTGAGATTACTCTGGAAGCTTACCCCTGCTGATGAATTTAAGCAATTTTGAAATGAATTTGTGTCCAATCTCTAGCAATTTGTATCTGCTTTGTTTCATAATGTCTTCAAATAGTTTATTTCATTCCTATTGCAATCTTACATTGAAATCTTTGTGAAATCACACAGGATCTCATCCCTGTGACAGTTTAATGGTATTTTCAATTTCATTTCAAGAAGAGCCTTCATCTTGGATGAGATAAACAAATTTAAAATCAATTCACTGTCATTTGTTGATAAAGATTGTTTGTAAGTCTTCGGGTGTACCTTAGGCATGATTGATCAGACACTTTGGTGTTTAATTGAGTGTTTCAATTCCAGCCTTTGTGTTAGAGTCTCAAATATTATGTGAAAATGTGCTGATCCAGGCCTCCACTGAAGCACACCTTCTGGTTGAAGGAACGTCTTAACTGTTCTGAAGTATTTTGTTGTTGAGTTGTTCATTATTGTGAATTCCCTTTGAATATCTGTTATAATCAACTTTATCCTACTTCATCTCCCACCAAAATCATTCAAAGACCATGAATCCACCCTGAACCACCCCTGTTTTCCCTATGTATCAACAAAGGAGCAAAATCTACTTGCAAAAATATGCAGAACAATCAGGATTCCATAATGTCTTTAGTAACCTTAGCCTTGTGTTGAAAATATCTCCATCTTCTGGAAGTGACAACTCGTGAGAGTCAAATTTGGTGTGTTGATCATATTTTCCCAAGGTTTTCTTTATAAAATTTGTGCAAAAGAAAGGTATTTACGTCTCCTTCAATAACAAAGGTTAAAAAATAGGTTCTCTTACCTTGGTTGAAAGGAAAAAACCTAAAATAGTTAAGATAAGATCAAATATTTTTAAGGTGCTACCCACTTCTTCAAGGCCTGAGTGCTAAAAAGTAAAATAAATTGCTTCCCCGGCTACAAAACGACATACATAATCATTTATTTGCTTTGGAGTGTCCTGTCAAATCCATGATGTTGCTCGGTTTGTGAAGAAGAGTAAATCTGGGTACCAACATACTTCTGGCGCCATTGTCGGGGAGCTGATTTGCATTGCTAGGAACTGATTTGCATTGCTAAGGATTATTTGTTGCCAGTTCATATCCATTTGGCCCATCAACAACACTTCTAGCACCATTTTCAGGGATTCTTTGAAGAATTTAAATTTTTCCAAACCTGGGTAATGTTTCTTGCAGTTTTGTGTGCAAATACATTTTGTAAACATCATTCTCTGATCATATCTATAAAGATTGAACAAAGTTATAAGTTCCGTGTGTAGTATTTCTATTTTTCTAGCAGTTATTGTACTAATTTTTCCTCACCATTGATATATTTGGGTGAAGGAAGGTCTGATTTGTAAAGCTTTGTATGACTTTTTAGTGCATTTGCACAGCTAGGGTA
Organism: Taxus chinensis; assembly: GCA_019776745.2. Lineage (NCBI taxonomy): Eukaryota > Viridiplantae > Streptophyta > Pinopsida > Cupressales > Taxaceae > Taxus > Taxus chinensis. The sequence continues at coordinate 542,276,392 of CM034154.1, read as the reverse complement.
AAAATCCTTTGTGACGACTCCGTGTTGATTTATGTTTGGATAAATGTTAGTGTCTTGACCTCTGTCAATGTGAATTTTTTACTAATCTTTGCAAATCTGGAAGGAAGAAGATATTTCTTTGTTAAGGACCCTGCTAGAAGGTTGTTTCTAGAGCTAAGAAAATCAAATTCTGAAGGAAGAGGAATTTGGAAAGTGGTTGGAGATCAGAATTCAAGAAAAGGGATCTCCATTGTGGAAAGTGGTCAGCCTGTCATTGAATTTTTCAGTTCTTCCTCAAGTGTTTATTGAATCAAGTAGTTTCTTTGTAAATCCAAATTCTCCAACTAAAGAGGGTCCTTCTATTGTATTTGAAAGATTTACATCTCATTCTACTACCCTGTATTTTTCAAATCTGATAGTGTCTTACCGTGAAAAAGATCCATTAGGGGATATTCATTTTCAAAATCTCATTCATATTCCTAACAAACCCCTCAGTCCTCATCATCTTGTAACTCCTCTAAGATCACCTCCACAAAACAACATGGCTCAGCCTCCACCTAGACCTCCATTTGTTTTTAATACTTTTGGTCCCATCAAATTTAGAGGTATGGTTGGCTATCCAAATGTTGTGCCACAGGATGTAAAAAAATAGATTGCCTAAAGTTTCAAGGAAATAATGCAATCACTGGTGATAAGCACTTGGAGCTCTTTGTCAATATGATGGAGGACTTTGAAATAGAATTTGAGGATGTATACATTAAATTGTTTATCCATACTCTAGAAGAAGATGCAAGGGACTGGTATAAATCTTTGCCAGATAATTCCAGTAACTCCTGGAAAGAGATGAAAAATGCTTTTAGAATGCAGTATGGTGATAAACAGACCCTAGGTTTCTTTTATCAGAGTTTGAAAATATAAAAAAGAATCCTAATGAATCAGTGCATGATTTCAATACTAGATTTTAATAAAACATCGAGAAGACTGCCTGTTAATTTGAGGCCATTTGATTAATCATGTCTGATGAAGTATTCAGATGCATTTGATAAGAAAGTTTCTTACTATTTGAGGGATAAGAACCCTGGAACTTTAAGGCAAGCCTTTACCATGGCTCTGCAAATTGAGAACAACATTAAAGTAGTTGGAGAACTTCCTAAGAGGGAGGGTGTTGAACTGATCAACCTAGAGAAGCCTCAATCAAGTAAGGTTGTGGATCTTGGGGAAGTTGTAAAGACTTTGGTCAGAATTATCAAATAAATCTCTTACAAGATAGCTAGGGCAGATAAAGGAATTGGACAAGGTTCTCAAGGTCATCATAGGCAACAAGGACAAGACAAATCTACAAATCATCCAAGAAATGATCAAAGATCCGATGACAGAGGTAAAGGACCCATGGGAGCTAGATAACCCCAGGCTCGGGAAAATAGAGTAGTCCCTGATCCTCTAAATGCTAGAGTTGTTGTTGGTGGTGAAGATAATGAAATTTAGTGGTGTGATAACTATTTCTTGCCACATTCTTCTTGTGAAGTAGATCAGCAAGTTGAAGAAGCTAATGATGATGATAACACTGATGATGATGCATGAATGATGGTTTCCTCTATGATTTCACAGCAGGGAGAAACCTCAACTAACCTGATGAGTGCCAGAACTATTAAATATTTCTAGGATTGCATTCACCTGGTATTACCTCTTCCTCCCATTCATACTTCTAAAATTGATATGGTGCAATATTTTTAACTTCCTAATAATGATTTTGAGTACCTAAGAGCTTTAATGATTGAGAAGTATGTTGGAGGGATCCCTTCTGAGGAGGATAGGAAGTTGTTAATGAATTTTGTGGTTGGCCATGAAAAAGAATATAATACAAGGAGTAAGGTTGCCAAAGGGGCGAGGCCTCAGGCCAAACCAAAAATTCTAGTGCTTACAAGTATCCCAAAAGAAACTCCAAGGAAAGACGCATCTGGCAAAGGCCTTGTTGTCTCAAGTAGAACTTGTGTCCCTCCCCATGCTAGACTGTACAAAAGCCATTGACGAGCACTGAGATTTACTCTGGCCTCTTCCCTGCTGATAATTTAACAATTTTGAAATGAATTTGGCCAATCTCGAGCAGATCTTGTATCTGCTTTGTTTCATATGTCTTCCAATAGTTTATTTCATTCCTATAGCAATCTTACATTAAATCGTGTGAAATTCACCAGGATCTCATCCCTGTGCAGGTTTAATGGGTATGTTCAATTACATTTCAAGAGAGAGCCCGTCATCTTGGAGGAGAAAACAATTTAAAAGTCATTCACTAGCATTTGGGATAAATATGTTGTAAGTCGTCGGGGGTACCTTAGCATGATTGATCAGACACTTTGGTGTGTAATGGAGTGTTGCAATTCCATCCGCTTTATGTGGAGTCTAAAGATGTGTAAAAGGGGCTGATCTAGGCCCCACTGACGCACACCTGCGGGGGGGACACGTCTTAACGGTTCTGACGTATTTTGTTGTTGAGCTTGTTCATTATTGGTGAATTCCCCTTTGAATAGCTGTTCTAATCAACTTTGCATCCACTTCAGCTCCCACCAAAATCATGCAAAGACCATGAATCCACCCTGAACACCCACCCCTGTTGGGCCCTATGGATCACAAAAGAGAAAAACTCCGACCTTGTCAAAAATTCAGAACCAAATCAGGATTCCAGAATGTCTTTAGGACCCTTAGCCTTGTGTTGAAAATAGATCAGCTTCTGGGAATGTGCCAACTCGTGAGAGTCAAATTTGGTGTGGTGATCATATTCCCCAAGGTTTGCTGTATACAATTTGTGCAAAAAGAAAGGTGATTACGACGTCTCCTTCATGACAAAGGTTAAAAAATAGGTTCTCCTTACCTTGGTTTAAAGGCAAAACCTAAAATGTTCGATAAGATCAAATATTTTGAAGGGGGGCTAACACCCCTGTCGGCAAGCCTAGAGTGGCTAAAGTAATAAATTGCTTCCCCTGCTACAAACGACAGACATATCAGTTATTTGCTTGGAGTGTCCGGTAAATCCTGATGTTGCTCAGGTTTGTGAGAAGGTAAATCGGGGTACCAACATACTTCTTGCACCATTGTCGGACCTGATTTGCATTGGCTACAGGAACTGATTTGCATTGCTAAGGATTATTTGGTTCCAGTTTCATATCCATTGGCCCATCAACAACACTGCTAGCTTCTAAGCACCATTTTAGGGATTCTTTGAAGAATTAAATTTTTCAAACCTGGTAATGTTTTCTTGCGTTTTGTGTGAAATCGTTTTGGGTGAACAAAACATCCATATCTCTCTGATCATATCTATAAAGATTAACAAAGTATAATTCGTGTGCAATTATTTCTATTTTTCCTAGCAGTTATATGTACTAATTTTCCTCACCATTGATTATTTGGTGAAGGAAGGTCCTGATTTGTAAAGGCTTTGTATGACTTTTAGTCCCTTTGGCACCTCTCGGGTAAAAAGCATTGTGACACTCCATGTTAGTTATGTTTTGGATAAATGTTAGTTGTTCTTTTGACCTCTGTCAATGTGAATTTTTTCTTAATCTTTGCAAATCCCGGAAGGAAAGATATTTCTTTTCTTTTCTTTGTTAAGGACCCCCTGCTAGAAGGTTGTTTCTAGGCTAAAACTCAAAATCAAAATTCTGAGGAAGAGGATTTGGAAAAGTGGTTGGGATCAGAATTCAGAAAAGGATCTCCATTGTTGAAAGTGTCAGCCTGTCATTGAATTTTTCAGTTCTTCCTCAAGTGTTTATGATCAAGTAGTTTCTTTTAAATCCAAATTCTCCAACTAAGAGGGTCCTTCTTTGAATTTGAAAGATTTACTCTCATTCTCTCTACCCCTGTATTTTTCCAATCTGATAGTGTCTACCGTGAAAAAGATCTCATTAGGGGATTTCATTCAAAAATCTCATTCATATTCCTAACAGACCCCTCGTCCTCATCAGCTTGTACCTCCTCGACAGATCACCTCCACCACACCACATTGCTCGCCTCCACCTAGACCTCCATTTGTTTTTAATACTTTTTGGTTCCCCATCAAATTTAGAGGTATGGTTGGCTATCCCAAATGTGGTGCCAACAAGGATGTAAAATAGATTGCCTAAGTTTCATCAAGGAAATATGCAATCAGTGTGATAAGCACTTGGCGGCTCTTTTGTCAATATGATGGGGACTTGAAATAAATTTGAGGATGTATACATTAATTGTTTTACCATACCGTCCTAGAAAAGATCAAGGGACTGGTATAACAATCTTTCCAGATAATTCCCATTTTTTTCCAGTAACTTCCTAGAAAGAGATGAAAAATGCTTTAGGAATGCACTATGGGTGATCAAACAGACCTCGGTTGCTTTTTATCAAGTTGAACAATATAAAAAGAATCCTAAGGAATCAGTGCATGATTCGCAATACTAGATTTAATAACACATCGAGAAGACTGCCTGTTAATTTGAGGCCATGTGATTAAATCATTCCGAATGAAGTATTCAGATCATTTGATAAGAAAGAGTTTCTTCACTATTTTTAGGGATAAGAACTCCTGGAACTTTAAGGCAAGCCATTTACCATGGCTCGATGCCAATGAGAACACCTTAAAGTAGTTGGCGACCTTCCTAAAGGGGGTGTTGAACTGATCAACCTAAGAAGCCTCAATCAGTAAGGTTGAATCTTGGGGAGTTTTAAAGATTTGGGCAGAGTACAATAAATCTCTCTCTTACAAGCTAGCTAGGGCAGATTAACAGAATGGACAAGTTCTCCAAGGTCATCATAAGGCAACAGACAAGACAAAATCTACCCAAATCATCCAAGAAATGATCACAGATCCGATGCAGAGGTAAAGACCCAGGGAGCATATAACCCCAGGCTAGGGAAAATATTAGTAGTCCCCTGATCCTCTAAATGCTGAGTTTTGTTGGTGGTGAAGATAATGAAATTTTAGTGGTGGTGATCACTATTTCTTGCCACATTCTTCTTGTGAAGTAGATCGGCAAGTTAAGAGCTAATGTAATGAGATACACTGATGATATGCATGAAATGATGGTTTCCTCTACTAATGATTTCACAGCAGGGAGAAACCTCAACCACCTGAGAGTGCCCAGACCTATTAAAATATTTCTAGTATGGCATTCACCGGTATTACTCTTCCTCCCACTCCATACTTCTCAAAATTGTATGGTGATATTTTTAACTTCCTAATAATGATTTTGAGTACTAAGAGCTTTAAGATTTGAGAGTATGTTGGAGGATCCTTCTGAGGCGGCTAAGTAAGTTGTTTAATGAATTTTGTGGTTGGCCATAAAAGAATATAATACAAGGAGTAAGGTTCCAAAGGGGCGAGCCAGGCAAACCAAAATCTAGTGCTTACAAGTATCCCCAAAGAAACTCCAAGGAAAGACGCTCTTGCAAAGGCCTTTGTTGTCTCAATAGAACTTGTATCCCTCCCCCATGCTCAACTGTAAAAATCATGTGCCATTAGAAGAATTTGTAACCTTCCTCCTAACACTGCTTACCAAATTGTTCCTTGTGATATAGCCCAAATCTTGAGTCATGATAAATTTTTTGTCCACTATGGTTGAATTGCTTAGATCCCTGACATAGGATCCAATCATTCAAATGTCTGGGTTTTAGAGAAGAAAGGTCACCCAGTCAAAATGTTGAGCTCCTCCTACAATTTCATAGTTAAATAAAAAAAACCCTTAGTACCTGGCGGACCAGGTGAACCACCTGAAAGTTACTGGGAACATCGTTGGTTGAGTCTCCAATTGAATGTTGATCTATTTTTTTTACAAATAACTTGATTATTAAGACAGACTACTATACACAATTGTAATGTTTGATTCATAACATCATGTAATGTTATGCCTCCTGGAGGTTTGAATGAATTGAACATTAAAGTGACATCAGCTTATGGCAGTTTACTGCAGATGATTTCTAGAGAGGTGTTTGATTTGTAGTCTGTGGTCAAGGGTTTGGTGGTACAACTTGCAACGTATCTATCTGGGTAAGACTTGAAACACTTGATGTTGTTGTTGTTGATTTCCCTCCAAATGGGACATGTTTTATCAAGAAGTGGCTGCAAGTGTTGGTGGAAATTTCAGATGGACATGTCTTATGCCACCATACTTGAGGGAAGCCCCTTGTGAACTTACCTGGTGAAAATAAAATGGTATATCTTATAGGACCCCACAATGCTTTCTTATATGAAGTAGTGCATGCAGGATATTTATATGAACTTTGTGAGCTATGTTGCTTCAGAATATGAAAGTGAATCATGTAGGTATCATGAGTGGATGATTTTTCCTGGGAATTTGATGTTTGATTGCAAGCGTCCGAAGGGGGATGTTAAAAAAACTTAGCCAGGCACGAGGGATCGCCTGAAAAAATTGGTCAGATAGCAACTTCGCTGAAAAAGAGAGACAATATACTGACCAGCTGTTACAGAACCTATAGGGTTGTTTTTAGCGATGGTGCTATATAGAATGTCAGCACTTGAATATTTCCCGTGATTGTGTTTTGAATCATTTTTTCGCCATGTATCGTGTAGAGGTCTTTGTTTTTCGTCAGCTTTTGTCCTTTTTTCATTCTGGTCCTTGGGACCTAGTTTGTTGGTTTTCTAGTTCATTTTTTTAGAGGATTTTATGGTTTCTCTACTTACAAATTTTCTCTTTGACCTCGTTTCCCAATGGTTAGTTTTTGAGCACTTGGTCTTGCTATTTGTTCTTTTGGCACTCATAGGGGTGCCCATTTCCTCGATCATTGCGATGTTTTGGTGCTCAAAATTAGTCTCACCTTGTTTTGTCATTACATTCCTTAGTTTGCGGCCTCTGTCTGTTTTTCTATCTCCTTGAGTGTTGTTTTAATACTCTGTCCTCCATTTAGTTGCCATGATCAGTCCCTTCTTTGAGTCAAAGATCACCTAAGGTCTATACTTTTGTTTTTCGTTTCTCTGTCCTCTGAAGGCGTCTTAAATTGGGCGTAAACTCGGGTTATTCCTTTCCTCTATTTTTCGCAGTCGCGTATTGTTGTTGGTCCCTATCATTTTTGTCCCAAATACCTGAGGAAACATAAATTGAATGTACTCGAAAGGATCATGATTTGAACCTATAACATTGACAAAATTCTCTTCCTTGAAGAAAATTCCTCTCCGTCTCAAATGGTGTTTTCCCTAAATTTTTATGGTTGATGGGTGTGTTTTTCCTGTCAAATTGCATCCTCCTTACTCATTGGAAACGTGGCCCTTTGTTGGATGCCGGCTTCGCATGGCAACTCTAACAACTCCGAAAGCTCGATTCCACCAAACTTTTCCACGTTGAGGAAAGGCCCTCATTTGAAAATTCACCTTGGTTTTGCCTGGAGGTGTTACGCCAGGGAGACACGTGGATTTTCTTTCTTTCTTCTGCTCTAATACATAATTAGACTTTTTAAAGTGAATTTCTAAGGCCTAGGAACAGGTGGAGTGACCCGTGCATGTTTGGGGACCCATACCCCTAAAGTTTTATTTTGAAGAAGGCACCAGGAGGACACTTGGAGGCTACGCTCACTCTGCCTTGCGTGCTTTTCAACGCCTAAGGAATGGCGTGGACCTTAGACACATGTCCTTCTGCTGAACATAGGTTTGAGCCCGCACTTGTTTGGTTCTCTACTTTTGGGGCCCTCTCAAAATGCGCCAATAAATACACGTTGAGGGCTTCCGCTGGCCCTTTTTTACCCAAGACTTTTCAAAGGCCAAAAGGTGTTTTTTTTTCCCCAAGGTTTGGAAGGCCTCGCCCTTTTTAATACTTTGCCGCTGTCTCTCCTGTTGCAGTTGCGCCAAGGAAACACAGTGGACAGTTTATGGCTATAGAGGGGAAAAAGGGGTTATCAATGTTTTATATATCAATTTCACCTATTTTTTTCTGCATTTTCTCCAGGGGGCAAGAATTTCCTGGAGACGTGAATACACACTATTTTTGTATCGTTCTTTGATGCAATTTCCTGTTATATTTCTGTAAAGGTGCATTAAATGGAGTGAAACTTAAATTTTGTGGATTCCCAGAAGGATTATTACAGGTCCGATATTTTGAAGGGAAATTTTCTTCCTCTAGGCACTCCAAAGAGGGAATTACCAAGGAAATGATTGGGATAATTGCAGAGGAAAGAAGGGAAAGGGATGACATGATGAGGTCACAGGAGCAAAAAGGTTTTTCCTCGAGATGAAAAAGAATTTCTGTCAGATCCAGCTTGCAATCCTCTAAGAAAATATTAAAAGGGGGGATTTCTCGCATGACGTAGCAAATGATTAAAAGAGGTCCAAAATGGTTGTGGCAATGCATCTCATTCATTAGTCACGGGTCCTGAGAAACTGATCATTCATGCTTTGTCCACTTTGCAAATGCCGGTGTGAATTGTTAAACGTCCTGTTTGCAACAAATTGGGTAACAGAAAAGGTCCCCAAATATTCTTCTCTTTTGGGGGAAAATTGAGTGAGGAAATGTATAATGCAATGAATTACTCTTGCAAAATTCAAGTTTGAAATTCTTAAAAGAAAAATTGAGAAATCCTTATTTTTGATAGCCCCGTCTGAGATCCTGGTTAATTTTCTTGTGTTCTAATATTTTCTATCAGGTCCCAAGTTGGTTACAGATGTATAGAGCCATTAACGAGCACTGAGATACTCTGGAAGCGTTCCCCTACTAATGAATTTTAGGCAATTTTGATTAATTTATGTCCAATCTCTATCCATTTGTGTCCTGCTTTGTTTCCGATGGCTTCAAATAGTTTCTTCTTCTTCTTCTTCTTCTTCTTTTTTTTTCCCTTCTTCCATTTCCCTATTGCAATCTTAGGCATTGAAATCTTTGTGAATCACATGTATCTCTCACCTGACAATTTCATGGAATTGCCATTCTTTCAAGAAGATCCTCATCTTGGATGAGATAAACAAATTTAAAATCAATTTCACTGTCATTTATTGATAACGCTTGTTTTGTAAGTGTCTTCGAGTGTACTTAGGCGTGATTAATTAGAGACTTTGGTGTTTAACTTAGTCTTTCAATTTGAACGTTCATGTAGAGAGTTCTCAAGATTAAATGTGAACACGTGCTAATCTGGTCCCTCCACTGAAGCACAACTTCTGGTTAAGGAACGTCTTAACTGTTCTGAAGTTTCTGTTTTGAGTTGTTCATTATTGTGAAAGTCCCTTCGAATATCTGGTATAGCAACTTTATCCGCTCCTCTCCCCACCAAATCATTCAAAGACCATGAATCCACCAGTGAACACCCCTGTTTGCCCTATTTATCAACAAGACAAAATCTACTTGCACAAAATATGCCAGAACAATCAGGATTCCAGAATGTCTTTAGTAACCTTAGCCGTTGTGTTGAAAATATCTCCATCTTCTGGAAGTGACAACTCCGTGAGAGCAAATTTGGTGTGTGATCATATTTTCCCCAAGGTTTTCTTTATAAAATTTGGTGCCAAAAGAAAGGTATTTTTGCGTCTCTTCAATAACAAAGGTTAAAAAATAGGTTTCTCTTATACCTTGGTTGAAAAGCCCAAAACCTAAAATAGGTCAGATGAGATCAAATATTTTTACGGTGCTAACACCAACTTCTCTTCAAGGCCTGAGTTCTAAACGTCAAATAATTGCTTCCTGGCTACAAACACATACATAATCATTTATTTTGATTTGGAATGTCCCTGTCAACTCCATGATGTTGCTTCGGTTTGTGAAGAAGAGTAACTCTGGGTACCAACAATTTCCATCAACCAGAAGGAGAACACAAGAAAAGTGAATAAAATAGGTAAACGACAGTTCTGGAAGGGACCGCCACTTTTTGTAGAGCTGTCGTTTTCATGAGTAGCCATTCCCCCTGTAAGGGCGTACAGTCATGAAACCACGACCCCCAGGTGTGGTCTTGAGACGTCTGTCTCCTAAGGGCAGCGGGTCCCTGACACTTTGAAACAAAAGAAGCATGGAATGTGAATGGACGTGAATTTGAAGGCCCAGCCATGTCTCATCCCCTTCCATTCCTTCCAATCCTCGTGCCGGGGGACATGTGAAGTAGCCGATAAATGCATAAACTGAGCAAGAGAACGATCATATTCGAATTCTAGAGAGACTGAAAGAAGTGTTTTAATGGAGAGCATGAGGCAAGATCTTCAGTGCTGGAATGGTGTGGAATTAATATGACAAGGTTAATCCCATATGCAGCAAGTACTTGGAGAGAGAAGGTTTACATTGTTTCTCTCTTTTCATATTTACTTGTAATTTGTATTGTCTATATTAGACCAATAAAAGTGGGAAGAATAGCATTGCGCTCTCGACTGGTTTTCCTCCATAGGAGGTTTTTCCAGGATAAAAATTGTTGGTGTTGAAGTTTTGATTATTGCATCTCTACAATTTTCAGTTATATAGCACTAATAATCAGTCACGAATCTCTCATTTTTCAAGCGAATCCATCATTTTCTAAGTTTGAAACTAGAACAACATAATAATGTGATTCTTAGAGTTCCAAGTAGAATTTTACGAATCATTTTATGTATCAAGTCTGATTATATATCTAGGAATGTGGTATTCAAATCTTTCTTTGTGATTTTTGTTACAGGTGATAGATCCAAAGTGAAGATTTTTACCTGTGAGCCAAATCTTTCTTGAAGAAGTGGAAGAGATTTGAGCTCAAAATGTAGGAAGAGAACCTTGTTCGTAGAGTCGAGATGCTATATATCATATGATAGATGCATAGGACACAGAAGACAGATGTCAGATCTTGCAAAAGATGGCTCGGTAAGAAAGATTTCATGGACTCATTGGTTCTAGCACTAGCCAAAGAATTAGGTATCGTCAAGAGCCACGATACTTCTGGCACCATTGTCGGGAGCTGATTTGCATTGCTAGGAACTGATTTGCATTGCTAAGGATTATTTGGTTGCCAGTTCATATCCATTTGGCCCATCAACAACACTTCTAGCACCATTTTCAGGGATTCTTTGAAGAATTTAAATTTTTCCAAACCTGGGTAATGTTTCTTGCAGTTTTGTGTGCAAATACGTTTTGTAAACATCATTCTCTGATCATATCTATAAAGATTGAACAAAGTTATAAGTTCTGTGTGCAGTATTTCTATTTTTCTAGCAGTTATTGTACTAATTTTTCCTCACCATTGATATATTTGGGTGAAGGAAGGTCTGATTTGTAAAGCTTTGTATGACTTTTTAGTCCATTTGCACAGCTAGGTAAAAATCCTTAGTGACGACTCCATGTTGATTTATGTTTGGATAAATGTTAGTGTCTTGACCTCTGTCAATGTGAATTTTTTATTAATCTTTGCAAATCTGGAAGGAAGAAGATATTTCTTTGTTAAGGACCCTGCTAGAAGGTTGTTTCTAGAGCTAAGAAAATCAAATTCTGAAGGAAGAGGAATTTGGAAAGTGGTTGGAGATCAGAATTCAAGAAAAGGGATCTCCATTGTGGAAAGTGGTCAGCCTGTCATTGAATTTTTCAGTTCTTCCTCAAGTGTTTATGAATCAAGTAGTTTCTTTGTAAATCCAAATTCTCCAACTAAAGAGGGTCCTTCTTTTGTATTTGAAAGATTTACATCTCATTCTACCCCTGTATTTTTCAAATCTGATAGTGTCTACCGTGAAAAAGATCCATTAGGGGATATTCATTTTCAAAATCTCATTCATATTCCTAACAGACCCCTCAGTCCTCATCATCTTGTAACTCCTCTAAGATCACCTCCACAAAACAACATGGCTCAGCCTCCACCTAGACCTCCATTTGTTTTTAATACTTTTGGTCCCATCAAATTTAGAGGTATGGTTGGCTATCCAAATGTTGTGCCACAGGATGTAAAAAATAGATTGCCTAAGTTTCAAGGAAATATGCAATCATTGGTGATAAGCACTTGGAGCTCTTTGTCAATATGATGGAGGACTTTGAAATAGAATTTGAGGATGTATACATTAAATTGTTTATCCATACTCTAGAAGAAGATGCAAGGGACTGGTATAAATCTTTTCCAGATAATTCCAGTAACTCCTAGAAAGAGATGAAAAATGCTTTTAGAATGCAGTATGGTGATAAACAGACCCTAGGTTTCTTTTATCAGAGTTTGAAAATATAAAAAAGAATCCTAATGAATCAGTGCATGATTTCAATACTAGATTTAATAAAACATCGAGAAGACTGCCTGTTAATTTGAGGCCATGTGATTAATCATGTCCGATGAAGTATTCAGATGCATTTGATAAGAAAGTTTCTTACTATTTGAGGGATAAGAACCCTGGAACTTTAAGGCAAGCCTTTACCATGGCTCTGCAAATTGAGAACAACATTAAAGTAGTTGGAGAACTTCCTAAGAGGGAGGGTGTTGAACTGATCAACCTAGAGAAGCCTCAATCAAGTAAGGTTGTGGATCTTGGGGAAGTTGTAAAGACTTTGGTCAGAGTTATCAAATAAATCTCTTACAAGCTAGCTAGGGCAGATAAAGGAATTGGACAAGGTTCTCAAGGTCATCATAGGCAACAAGGACAAGACAAATCTGCAAATCATCCAAGAAATGATCAAAGATCCGATGACAGAGGTAAAGGACCCATGGGAGCTAGATAACCCCAGGCTAGGGAAAATAGAGTAGTCCCTGATCCTCTAAATGCTAGAGTTGTTGTTGGTGGTGAAGATAATGAAATTTAGTGGTGTGATAACTATTTCTTGCCACATTCTTCTTGTGAAGTAGATCAGCAAGTTGAAGAAGCTAATGATGATGATAACACTGATGATGATGCATGAATGATGGTTTCCTCTATGATTTCACAGCAGGGAGAAACCTCAACTAACCTGATGAGTGCCAGAACTATTAAATATTTCTAGGATTGCATTCACCTGGTATTACCTCTTCCTCCCACTCATACTTCTAAAATTGATATGGTGCAATATTTTTAACTTCCTAATAATGATTTTGAGTACCTAAGAGCTTTAATGATTGAGAAGTATGTTGGAGGGATCCCTTCTGAGGAGGATAGGAAGTTGTTAATGAATTTTGTGGTTGGCCATGAAAAAGAATATAATACAAGGAGTAAGGTTGCCAAAGGGGCGAGGCCTCAGGCCAAACCAAAAATTCTAGTGCTTACAAGTATCCCAAAAGAAACTCCAAGGAAAGACGCATCTGGCAAAGGCCTTGTTGTCTCAAGTAGAACTTGTGTCCCTCCCCATGCTCAGACTGTAAAAAATCATGTGCCATTAGATGAATTTGTAAACCTTCCTCCTAACACTGCATTACCCAAATATGTTCCTTGTGATATAGCCCAAATCTTGAGTCAGATCAAGATTTTTGTTCCTATTGTTGAATTGCTTAGAATCCCTGAGCATAGGAGCAAAGCATTCAAATGTCTAGGGTTTAGAGAAGAAAAGGTCACCCAAGGTAAAAATGTTGAGGCTCCTCCTACAATTTCAGAGTTAAAAAAACCCTGAGTACTGGAGGAACCAGGTGAACCACCTGAAGTTTACTTGGGAACATCTTTGGTTGAGTCTCAATTGAATGTTGATCTATTTTTTACAACGTTGATTATTAAGGACAGACTACTACACAATTGTATGTTTGATTCCATAACATCATGTAATGTTATGCCTCTGGAGGTTATGAATGAATTGAACATTAAAGTGACATCAGCTTATGGCAAGTTTACTGCAATGGATTCTAGAGAGGTGTTGATTGTAGGATGTGTAAAAGGTTTGGTGGTACAACTTGCAACTTATCTGGGTAAGAACTTGAAACTTGATGTTGTTGTTGTTGATTTCCCTACCAAATGGGACATGTTATTATCAAGAAAGTGGGCTGCAAGTGTTGGTGGAAATGTTCAGATGGACATGTCTTATGCCACCATACCAATTGAGGGAAGCCTTGTGAAGTTACCTGGTGAAAATAAAATGGTATATCTTATTAAGGACCCCAACAATGCTTCTTATGAAGTATTGCATGCAGATATTGATATTGAAAACTTTGTGAGCTATGTTGCTTTCAAGGAATATGAAATTGATCAATGTAGGTATCATGAGTAGGATGATTTTCCTGGGAATTTGATGTTTGATGCAGCGTCGAAGGATGTTAAAAAACTTAGCCCAGGCACGAGGGATAAGCCTGAAAAAATGTGGTCAGATAGCAACTTAGCTGAAAAAGAGAGACAATCATATGACCAGCTGTTAAAGACATATAAGGGTTGTTTAGCATGGTCATATCTAGAATGTCAGGCACTTGAATATTTTCCTTGATTGTTTTCTTTGAATCAAGTTTTTCGCCATTGTATAGTGTATAGTTCTTTGTTTTCGTCATGCTTTTGTCCTTTTGTTCATTCTGGTCCTTGGTGACCTAGTTTTGTTGGTTTCTCAGTTCATTTTTTAGAGGATGGTTATGGTTTCTCTACTTTACAAGATTTTTCTTTGACTCTGTTTCCCAATGGTTAGTTTTTGGCACTTGGTCTGCTATTTGTTCTTGTGGCACTCATAGGGAGTGCCCATCCTCGAGTCAGTGCCGATGTTGGTGCTCAAATTAGTCTCACCTTGTTTGTCATTGAAATTCCTTAGTTTGCGGCCTCTGTCTGTTTTCTATCTCCTTGAGTTGGTGTTTTAATACTCTGTCCTCCATTTAGTTGCCATGATCAGTCCCTTCTTTGGTCAAAGATCACCTAAAGGTCTAGAATTTGTTTTTCGTTTCTCTGTCCATCTGAAGGAGTCTATAAATTGGGCGTAAAACTCGGGTTATTCCTTTCCTTCTATTTTTCGCAGTCGCGTATTGTTGTCCCTATCATTTTTGTCCCAAATACCTGAGGAAACATAATTGGATGTAGCTCGAAGGATCATGATTGAACCTTATAACATTTCAAAATTCTCTGTCCTTGAAGAAAAATTCATCTCCGGGCTCAAATGGTGGTTTTCCTAAATTTTTATGGTTTGATGGGTGTGTTTTTTCCTGTCAAATTTGCATCTCTACATCAGTGGAAACGTGGCCCTTTTTGGTTGGATGCGGCTTCGCAGGGCACTCTAAAAACTCTAAAGCTCGATTCAACCCAAAACTTGTCCACGTGGAGGAAAGGCACTCATTTGAAAATTCACCTTTTGGTTTGGCCTTGGAGTTACGCCAGGGAGACACGTGGAGGTTTCTTCGGCTCTATACATAATTAGACTTTTTAAAGTGAATTTCTAAGGCCTAGGACAGGTGGAGGGACCGTGCATGTTTGGGGACAGACCCCTAAGTTTTATTTTGAAGAAGCACCAGGAGGACACTTGGAGGCTTACGCTCACTCTGCCCTTTGCTTGGACTTTTCAACGGCCTAAGGAAATTGTCTTGGACCCTAGACACATGGTGCCTTCTGCTGAACATGTGTTGAGCCCGCACTTGTTTGGGGTCTCTACTTTTGGGGCCATCTCAAAATGCGCCAATAAGACACGTGGAGGCTTCCGCTGGCCCCTTTTTACACCAAGACTTTTCAAAGGCCAAAAGGTGTTTTTTTTTCCCAAGGTATGTGGAAGGCTCGCCCTTGTTTAATACTTGCCTCTGTGCTTCTCCTTTGCAGTTGCGCCAAGGAAACACATGGACAGTTATGATATAGAGTGGAAAAGGGGTAGAATCAATGGTTTTTATGCATTTCACCTATTTTTTCTGCCATTTTTCTCCAAGATTCCTGGAGACGTGAATACACACTATTTGTCATCGTTCTTTGATGAAATTCCTTGTTATATATGTCTGTAAGGTGCCATTAAATGGATTTGAAACTTAAATTGTGATTCCAAGGATTATTAAGGTCGATATTTTGAAGTGGAAATTTCTCAGGCACTCGCAAAGAAGGGAATTACCAAAGGAAATGGATGTGGGGAATAATTGCAGAGGAAAGAGAGGGAAAGGGATGAAATGATGAGGTTGCAGGAGCAAAAGGTGTTTCCTCGAGAATGAAAAAGATTTCCTGTCAGATCCAGCTGTGCAAAGCCTCTAGAAAATGATTAAAAGGGGGATTTCTCGCATGACAGTATCAAAATGATTAAAAGGAGTGTCAAAATGGTTGTGGCATGGCATCTTAGTCATTAGTCAAGGGTCTGAGAAACGTGATCAATTCATGATTTGTCCACTTGGCAAATGCAGGTGTGAATTTGTTAAACGTCATTGTTTGAAACAAATTGGTAACAAGAAAAGGTCCCTCAAATATTCTTCTCTTTTGGGGGGAAAATTGAGTGAGGAAAATGTATAAATGCAATGAGATTACTCTTGCAAAAGGTCAGAGTTTGAATTCTTAAAAGAAAATTTGAGAAATCCTTATTGTGAGAAGCCCGTCTGAGATACCTGGTTAATTTTCTTTGTGCTATATTTTCTATCATGTCAAGTTGGTTACAGATGTATAGCCATTAACGAGCACTGAGATTACTCTGGAAGCTTTCCCCTACTAATGAATTTAAGCAATTTTGAAATTAATTTATGTCCAATCTCTAGCAATTTGTGTCTGCTTTGTTTCAGAATGTCTGCAAATAGTTTCTTCCATTCCTATTGCAATCTTACACAAACTTTTTTGTGAAATCACACATGATCTCTTCCTTGTGATATTTTAATGGTATTTTCAATTTCATTTCAATAAGAGCCTTCATCTTGGATGAGATAAACAAATTTGAAGTCAATTCAATGTAATTTGTTGATAAAGATTGTCTGTAAGTCTTCAGGTGTACCTTCAGCATGGTTAATCAGAAACTATAGTGTTTAATTGAGTGTTCTAATTCGAGCCTTCGTATTGGAGTCTTAAATATTATGTGAAAATATGTTGATTTAGGCTCCATTAAAGCACAACTTCTGGTTGAAGGAACATCTTGACTATTCTAAAGCTTTTCTGTTCTAAAGTTGCTCATTATTGTAAAGTCCCTCCAAATATCTGGTATAATCAACTTTATCCTGCTTCACCTCCCACCAAAAATTCACTTAAATACAACCAATCATACCCATATTACCCCTGTTTGTCATGTGTGTATGCAAATGCATAATTTTTACTACTAAAAAATGCAGAAATAATCAGGTTTTCATTGTCTTTAGTGGCTTGAACCTTGCTTAGAAAATATCTCCATTATCTAGAGTGACAACTAGTGAGAGTTAGATTTTGTTGCATTGATCATATTTTCTTCAAGGTATTCTTAATAATTTCACAAGGAAGGATGTCTTCATCTCCTCCATAAATAGTAGGCTACAAAAAGGGTCCTCTCACCCTAGTTGAAAGGCATAACAATAAAGTAGTGAGGATAGGTCAATTCCTATTGAGGGTGCTTATACCCATTTCTCCACATATGAGTGAAAAAGAGCAAGCTGCATTTCATCCCCAGCTAAAAAACGACACACTACATGCTTTTCTTGTTTCTAAGCTTCCTTCTAAACCAGTGATGTTTCTCAACTTCTAAGGGAGAATCAATTTGGGTACCAACATAGTTCCTCATTGACCAAGAAGGAGAAACAAGAAAAGTGATTCTAATGAGGTAAATGGAGTTCTAGAACCCTCATTTACCTATGACACACACACACACACACCACAGGGCACAGTCACACAACACACGACCGCACACACACACACACGCACACACACACACACACACACACACACACACGGTCCTGACACTTTGGAACAGAAAAGAAGAATGGAATGCAAAATGGATGAATTTATAAGTGCCAAGCCGTGTCTCTTCCCCCTTCCATGTAATTTCACATCCTCTAGTGCAGCGGGAGGACATGGGAAGGCCTATAAATATGGTTTAGGAGCAAGAGAATTTCATCTTCAATGAACATCCAGAGAGATAAAGAGATTTAATGAGAGCAGTGAGCAAGATCTTTATGCTGGAATGGAATTACTATAGCAAGGTGTAAATCATCAAAAATGAATTGGAGGAAGGTTTACATTGTTTCTTCTTTTCATACTTATTGTAATAAGTAATTGTCTATATTAGACCAATAAAAGTGGGAAGAAATTGCATTTGCCCTTCTCGACTGGTTTTCCTCCATGGAGGTTTCCAGGATAAAATTGTTGGTGTTGAAGTTTTTTCATGAATTATTGAAATCTCTACAATTTCGCTTTGGATAGACACTAGATAATCAGTCACGAAGCTCTAATTTTTCAAGCGAATCCATCATTTTCTAAAGTTGAAAAGTAGAACAACATAAAATGTATTCTTAGAGTTCCAAAGTAGAATTTTACGAATCATTTAGTACATGACATCATAACTAAACCCTTTACATGGATCTAAATTGTAGGTTATTATTCAAATATTCTTGTATTTTGCTATTGAAAGGCTAAGGAAAATGAAGAATTATTTAATTGTGAGCTCAAAGAGATAAACAAACAATGAACAAAAACTAAGGAGACTTGACTCAATCAAGAAACATTCGTAGAGAATTTTGAAATCAAAGTGTTACAAGAACTGCAGTCCAAACAAGAAGAGATTTCAGATCTGCAGCTTCATGTTCACTGAGACTATGTTTTTTTTGAGGACTTCTTTTCTTATTTTAGCACTATGTAAAGTAAATTATTATAATGAGTAAAGATCCAAATATATACAAAGTAAGGTGATATGTGTACAAAGGTACGAAAAATGGGGGAACAATTAAAAGGTAATAATGTGAATTGACCTTTCCTAAATTCTGTGTTGTAGGAACAAAAGCTGTGAAATATATCATTTTTGTTCTAATCTTTTATATGTTACGGTTCTTTGATATATATACAATTATGATGAGAAAACTATAATATCACTATGGACTTATCTTCCAATTCATATCTTATAAATTTTAGGCGATTTACACAACCACACTATTATAAAAAAGCTCTAAATTTAAGAAGATCCAAAACATTTTAATATTTTTGTTTTAATGTTTACTAAATTTATTAAATAATTTTTATAGTGTAACTATCTATCTAAAATCCAATTAATGACTATATGATCGATGGCAACTTTTTAAATTATTTTAAAGTTTGTATAACTATTGATTCGATTTTGTAATAAAAAATATGTTGGATCTTAAAATTACAGTGAGAAATTATAAAAACTATAGAAAAAGTTTAACTATCAATTCTAATGGGGCTAAACTCAATTTTCAACCTCCCTAATCAAAAATGAACTTTATACAAGCTAGGGACATTGGTTACGAAAATAAGGTGCTAGGTATGTGCCAATGTGGATCCAGTCAACAGAATGTGTGAAGAGTCTAACTAAAATTGCGATGAGGTACATTCAGTTAAACATTACACGTCTATGCTTTGACACTTGAAACATGCGATTAGATGAGAGGACAAAGAATTAAACCTTTGTAAATGGCATCATTGACTGTATATGTTAAGAATTCTAAGTTGTACAACAAGAGCAGGAAAAATCCAAAAAGCACATGGTGTAACTTTTGAAGATTAAAACTTTCTAACCTAGTGAGATTGAGTTTTGATCAATTGTATTTACAGATTAGGTGCACGTCTAAGTAGATTAGTATGACATCATGAACGGTTGAAACATGATATTATATATATCAGGGGTATATAATATATAGAAGATAAGGTAAACGCTTTACAGATTATGGTTTTCATTCAGACCGGATGCATCTGATGCCCTATGTAGAACATCAGTGGTTATTTAGACTTATGCAGCATCCGACCATGGGATACCCACTGGGATACCGGGTTATAGATTATGCTTCTAAAACCCTACATCGAGGAATCTTTTTTTGCGGTTTTTCATTCAATTGCCAATTTTTACTTGTAAAATGTGGGAAACCTCTTATTCCTCTTGTACACTTTGACTCCATACAGACCACCATCTCTTAAACATCCGATGTAGATGATGGCTCCGTCTGATACGAAACTCAAAAGATAGGGACTACCAATTCAAAATGTTCTTGACTGATGGAGTCCTCTTTTCACATCTGGGCACACCAGAGTATTCGCAAAAACTTTGGAAGTGCCCCAACTCTAGACTTCAAAAGACCTTATTGTAGGATTTAATCGTATATGTAGTTTCCTCAGTTTGCATTGGAAAAGAGGCAAGGGGAATGTTCGTTTGTCCTAGTGAATAGCTTATCTGCCATTTGTAATGTATTTTCTGTGATTAATAGCCTTGTAGCCTGCTTTCATTCCACCATGAACTTGTCTCACATTACAAGGGGCACTCTTTGCAGTTGGTTATGTACCTTTGCATGGAGATCTACCTTGTCATTCTTCGCTTTGTTGTATCACACTAAGTCTACATTTAAGATAATGTCCATTTGTAGTTTGGTGTATATTCATTGTAGAGTGTTGGAAAAATTGCCAATCAATCTGCAACCAGTAATTGAAAGAACAGAACTAGAATACAAAAATAACACAAAAATTTATTATAATCAACCTTTAAAATTTCTTCCCAAACTCAGATCATGGATTTGAATTATTTTTGCTTCTTTTTAATATTATTCGAGCCATCTATGCATGGGTCTCTTAAAGATTTGTATTTCTTCTTTTGCTTTGTGTGTTGGTTCACATGTTTTATCACTGGAGCACTATACCAAGACCACAAGAGCTATTGCTTAGCATATTCCCTTACACCTTCTCATACACTATGGTACTGCAATAGCATCTATATATTTGTCACTCTACTATTTTTATCCCAATTAGATTTTCCTCGTATCACAATCCTCCAAAGAGGTTGACTTAGTGATCACGGACCCGAAAGATATATTAGCTCCATTCATCACGTCCAATCAAATCCAATAAAAAACATTGCCATTAGTTAGATTGAAATGTCTCCATGTTTCGTCTTATATTAGTTTCAGGGTGTCGGGAATGTATCCTTTTCTATGCAGAGCTTAGACCATTTTGAAGACCACCGTCTGTTGCAAATGTAGTTTCCTTTGTAAGACTTGTCAATCCCAAAGCAATGAGGAAGCTTCATGCTTCTCACAACTTTGTTTTTTCTTATAGACCCTTTCAGTACATGAAGCCGCATCAATGGGAAATCTCCAGGCACTTAAATGCATAGAAGGCTTGTCATTTGTTAGCTATGGGTTCACATCACAACTCTTAGTTGGGGGTGACTAAAACTTCTGGCTCCATTGAAATGCAGTCACATGTCTCTACCTTAGTTGGGATATTTTATGACTGTTGACTACTCTAACTCAAATTGGACCCGAAAAAATATAAGTTGTTGATTATTCCATGGACTTCATAATCTGCTAGGGAGATATTCGAGGGGAGGTGCTAGAAAGCAGACACATGTTTTTTCCTTGACCATCTGATCCTCGCTATGTTGCCGCCTAGAATAGAAAAATGATTAACTACAGTTAATTTCATGACCTTTGCGTCCACTCGAAACATGAACAAAAGAAAGCACCAGAAACATGCCACGTAGCCTATGGATTTGGAGGGAAAAAATAAATAAATTTCAATAGTAAAGACTATGAATATATGCCTGTCAGCGGAGAGGTTGAGAGAGAGGGAAAAAATAGGTTTGAAAACCTATTTGTGGCTCAAGATTACAAACTGCATTAATTTTGATACTCCCCCTTAATATTGTGCCAAACAAAAATCAATTCAAGGACTGATTTTCAAGTCTTGAACATCTACGATGCCAAGAATTCATCTTAAATACTCAAACCTTTCTTTTGACAAATGTTAGGTAAAAATATCATCTAGTTGCATCTTAGACCTTCAAATTTTAAGCTCAATTTCACCTTTTTCAACTAACTCCTTATATTCCTTGAAGATGTCATCAGCTGCTAGCATATTTAAATCATCATCTAGGACATGGTGAAAAGATCTTGGAAAACTCATCACTAGTATCAGTGGTGGCATCTATTCCCTCTTCTCGCACCTTTTAAAGATTTTCAAAAGCTTCTTGTAAAATATTGACTCGAAAGTCAACAGATTTGTGAAACTCAAAATGTTTTTCCCTTTCATTAATTACCCCTTTTTTAACAAGGGTATCCAGATTAATTTTTTTGAGCTCGCTCAAGGATTCCAAAATCAAATCCCAAATTTTGCATTCTTTTTGGAGCTCATCATTCATTTTTTCAATATCTAATTTCTCCCTCTTAATATCATCATGGACTTCAATAACATCCTTGATCAACCTTTTACCTTGAGTTAGGATTCATTGAATCTAACAATCTACTACTCAACCCTTTTGTCGAATCTTTTCCATCTTAAATATGGAGGACATGTCAAAATTGATCAGAGCTTGAGAAGTGATCAAGGCTGGTTGGTAGATTTTGAGAAGGATAGTCGTCAATTGTTCCACTTTTTCTTTCAGCTCATCCTTGGTAGCCTTAGTTTCTTTGATATTTTTGAACAAATTTTCCATATCCACCTATACATCCTTTTGTGCTCCTTCAATACTGAATTTCCTTAGTGCCACCTTGGTTATTTGATAAACGGAAGCAATGATTTCTTCCTTGGTCTTATCAACAACATGCATAACAATATAAACAAACCTTTGACTTGATGCATCAATGGCGATGTGATAAATGGTCTTGGGTTTCTTAGATGTGTGAGATGGGACGTGGGTCAACATATTGAAATCAAAGGCTTTAGGAGGGAAAACATTCTTCCTTTTCTTTGGGGTTTGGCTTGCTAGCCAAGATGAAACACAAGAGAAGGGTGCTTACTGAGGGGGAGCATTGATCATCAATGTGGTACTAGGAGTAATAAATGTGGCCACTAAGGATGGAGGAGTGTAGAAGATAGTTATGGCAACAACTGAAGATAGAGGAGGGGAAGAAGATGTGAAGGAGAAAGTAATGGACGAAGACGAGAATTGGGTTATGTGAGGAGAACCCAAGGTCATACTTATCCCAGAGGAGAGAGGAGAAAGGAATGAAAAAAATGTACCATAAGTGACACATGATGAGATGAAGGTGAAGGAGAAGAAATGGGAGCAGTGGAAGTGATAACTGATGATATCAGAAATGAAGAGGAGAGTGGAAGGGATGAAACATGTAGAGAAGACGACACGTGAGGAAAGAAAACATGAGGAGGAGATGTGAGAAGAAGTTTCACCTATGGGAACAAGGTTATAGTGGGGACCACATGGGTGACATGGAGGGAAGAAATGAGAGGATACTAGGTAACCATGGTATTGGTTGATGTCTCATGTGCCTGTTGAGGAGAAGGAGATTCCACGTTGACAATGGTTGTTGAAGATAGAACAGAATAAAGAGGAGTCCTTACTCCATTGCTATAGAAATTGAATTTCAACTTCTTCCTAGGTATTTCTTTTATCTTTTTCTCCTTGAGAGGGGCCCACTTTTGACAAAGAAGTCATTGCCACTTTTGGGAATTTGAGATATTTTGGTTGAATATTCATTTAGTACAACCAAGATTTGGTTTGGAAAAGAATTTAAGAAATTTGATATTTGATGGATGTGTATTATTTGATCAACTAATTGATAGGAGGAAAACCCATAGGCTCAACATTTATTTGCACATACATGGGGTCTAAAATGTCCCTGTCATTAACAACACCTTTAGGGATGTCAGTGAGATTAAATGTTGCTTCCTCATCTAAATTCAAGCAACTATAGTCCCTCCTCCTGATTGCTACCTTGTCCCTGTAATCAATCTAAATATCTTTAATGTCAAGGACATGAAACTACAATGCCCCATAAGCCTTTAATATTCCTTGATAATCAAATCCAGGAATTGGAAGGAGAGACTTTTTTATTACTCCCTGCATTTCAATAGTGATATTTTTCACCTTGATTACCAACGTGTAAGTATAATGATCAACATATTCATGTCTTATGCTTACTCTGTTAGAATTTGTGAAGGTCCAACAATCGCCTAACCAATTCCATTAGAACCCAATTGTCACTTGGAAATTTGGGTAACAGATATGGGGATCTTTGGAATGCTCCTACTTTGAGGTAGTTGAATGTGGGAAACTATAGAAAGAGACAACCCCAATGAGAAATTGTGTTCCAAACTGCATCATTGCAAAGACACCTAGAAATATCTCTATCTAGTTTACAGATGATGTTATAAAAATGACATCATTCACCCTCCCGAAGTGGCTCAAGCTCTACTTCAATGTCAATTGGGTGTAGAAGTTGTATACATGATTTGATGACCTGGTTCCTTGGGTGGTTAACCCAGGATAAATTCTCATTCTTGTTGCCACATAGGCAACATATGAAGGCATATATAACTTCCTCGTTGTTAGAACTTATTTCAACTGATCATTTAATTTATCACTAATGAGTTCACCCTAATCAAAGAACTGGTCATTCTTGCATATGATATTAATAAAATGGTACATCCATCCTTGGAATTATCTTGCTTTGAGAAGAAAAAAAATTGTTTAATAATTTGATAATGTTGTTGATTTTGAGAATGAAATCACTTCGAGGTAAGGTATTACAGAACCTACTTACTATGGGCTTAGGTTTCACAAGATACTTATTGTTAACATGTTTGATGTAATCAATTGAGATCTTATCACAAGCTTGTTGGGCCTTCTTGAGGCGGTGTCGACATATGGAGTGATGTTGGGAAACTTAAGGAGATTATCAAAATAATCAATATCCAAATGAATTACCACCTCCCCATCATGATTTTTGACATCGCTAACTTTGGAATCATAGTGACTGGTTGTTGCAAGAATTAACTTTAGGCACTGAGTGGATATGGAAAAGGTAGTAGCAAGAGGTAATCCGTTATTACAGATGCATTGCATCCATGCCATTTGTGAAGAACCCTTGACCCTATTCCAAAAGGCATCCATGTCTACAAGTCCAAATTCAGTATCTCTAATATCAATATTAGAAGTTGACACAAGCCCTTGGTACTTAAACTTCATATCTTTGGATGATTTTGACTTGCCCCCCTTACTCGAATTAGACATGGAGAAATAACTAAAAATACTTGTCTGAAGAACCCTCTGAATGCTTAAGAATGAAATAAGAAAACTTTTCCTTTTTTAAAACCCTAGAAAGTCCAAAAAAATATTGTCAGGTTTTTCTTTGTGTAAGACACCTTAAAGAGTTTGACAATCTATCGGGAACTTGGCCTTGGTTTACAGTTTGGAATCCTCGAAAGACCTTCGAGATTCGGTGCCTATCCGAACACTTCATGAAACCAGAAACATGGGAGGAACAACGGCCCTACTTTGCAGCTTTGAAACCTTGAAAAACTAGCGAGAACTTAGTTTTGCTTTACAATTCCAAATCTCAGACACATTGTCGGAACTCCAGACCTATCTCGCAATGAAAAAACCCTAAACATGATGAGTTAGCTCATAAGTACATTTTTCTTTTTGATTCAGGATTTTCACCATGACGAACATGTCAAAAATCCTTACAAGTTCATGTTAGATTTTTTGACATGTTTGTCATTGTGAAAAATCAAGGGAATGACAAGAATAGTTGAGTTTCTTTGTCAACACAAAAGAGAAATGAGTAAGGGAGAAGGGGAAGATAAAGAAAAATAAGAATAACTCCCACAACAATGGTGTATTAAAAAATGGTGAAGAAAACCTAACAAAAACCTCAGAAAATGAAGGAAACCCAACAAGATGAGAAGCACTTACCAAGAAATGAGGCTAGAAGATAAAAAATGAAGAAAAATATATTAAAAACACCAAAAAATCCAAAGTTGGGTTTTGGAAACTGAGAGCAAGAGTGAAAATTAAAATTTGGAAATCATAATGAGTACGAATGACGTGGAAAATCACATATTTATACTCCCTAACATTAATTACATGTAAGACAGTACATGTGGTGACCAACCTCCACCGTAGCAATAATTGCGTTGACCTGGGGGTGAAAAGTTGATTGTATGAAGCATGTTATGCCAATGTGCAATCGGGTCCCACAAACCCGACATGAACCGAACCCCAAGTAATTTTTAGAATCAAGGATCAAAGTACATGATACATTTGACATATTTCATACCCTCTCATGTTTTGGTGTAGAAAAATCCAAAAGTTCGACAAGAAGAAGCCATCATACTTCGGAGTTGGGAAACATTGTATATTTGACATGTAAAACCCTCATGATGTTCCGATGTACATGAAACCTAAAAACCCAATACACTATAGCGTTTTGGGGTTCAGGTTAAGAAAACATCAAGCATGAAGCATGTGTTTTTATATTTGATGTCATGATGCTTTCAAAACCTGAAACCAGAAATATTATAGTGTATCAGGTTTCGAGGTTGGAAAACACTTAGCATAAAATATGTAGATAAATCCCAAAACCTAAAAAAGACTTAGAAGAAAAACTTCAAGGTAGAAAAAAAGGGATTTTCAAGGTCACTTAGAAAGATCAAAAACCCCTGAAGATGGAAAATATTTGATTGGTTATATCAATTTTATCGTAAAACTCAAAAATTGGGAAAATAGTTGGCTCCAACTGGGGACTTTCTTTGGTTTAAGACAAATCAGAGGAAGAGAACTCCATATTTCACAAGTGCCTATCCATTAGGCCATGGAGTCAAAGATTTGTGGAATGAAGAGATATAAATAAATACAACACACAAAAGTAAAAAATGAAGACCGAAAGCAAGCAAACCAAACGGAAAGGGAAGCACATGACATAAAGGGAATAATATGGTAAAAACAAGAGAAAAATTGCTCTACTACATGAATAACTTGAGGTATTTCCCACTGTGAGGTAGAAGGAGATGATTTCCATCTAGGTATGACATATAAAAATGTTTTTCTCCACACATAAGGTGAATCTTGAAGGGGCTTCTCCATAAGGAATCAAATTTGCCATGTATTCCCTTTGGCTCTCTCCTTTTTTCCCATAGAAGGACCAAGTCTTCAACCTGAAAATCTCGTTGCTTGGCCTTCTTGTCAAAAATGTTTTGACCTTACTCTGGTGCTTAGTAATCCTATCAACTAATTTGGACCTCTTCTCTTCCAACTCTATCAAGTACACGATTCTCTTCTCCATATAATTTTGGAATGTGTCATCTTCAATCATCTTAGATAACTTCAAAGCAGGAAGCTCTAGGGAGATAGGAATTTCAACATCGAGACTATAAAAACATGGAAAAATTATATACCGATAGCACGTTTAGGAGAGATATGGTCTTCCCAAAGTGCATCATAGAGAGCCTTGTGCCAAGTTCATTGATTATCATCAACTAACATGTTGATTATAGTCCCTAAGTGTTTGTTACTTTATTTCGCTTGACCATTCTCTTGAGGATAATAATCAGAAGCATAAGCCAGGGTAATCTCACAGCCATAACATAAATTAGTGAGTTCATAAGATGAGAAGTTGGAAGCATTGTCGACTATGATTTTATGAGGAATGCCACACCTTACTATTGTATTTTCTTTAATTAAGTTACAAACAACTTCAGGGTAGCATGTTTCATAGGAATGGCTTCTACCCACTTGCTGAAAAATCAATTTTTGTTTGGACATAACTATGTCTAACACTTGACAAAATATTCAATGCTACAATAAAATATATTCCCCATTTCTAAAAAGGCTCATCGATCACTACTGTCCTGAGGGAAAGTGCTGCTAATTTAGGACAACCAACAAATTGTTAGCAAGCCTCACTTCTTATCACCCATTTTTATACATCTTGGAATACAATGGGCCAATAATATCTTTCTCGTTGGATATTATGAGTATTAACAGATGCTGAAAAATCTCCTCCACAAGCCAAGTTATGATAAGCTTCCAAAAGGTTACCTTGTTGATTTTTATCCCCACAACAAAGAAAAACTCCATGAATCCCTCTCTTATATAGGCCAATGTACCAAAGCACGTACTTAGTTGATCTCAACTTCACATTCATATTTTCTTTTGAGATTAAGTTCTCAGGACATTCTCCATAGGTGAAGAAGTATGCAATGTTGGAGTACCATTTATCTATTGTGCTTACAAATAACACCATGGGTAAATGCTCCTCGACATCATTTTTGCTATTAGTTGTTTCTCCTAGGTTGTTCTCAACAACGAGTTGACATAATCCTCTCCCACGTACAATTTTAATAGGTTTGATCTCTGATTCATACTTTTGGACTTTAGTGATCTAGTTAAATTTCTGACTACCTAACTCTTGTTGAGTTAAAATGGACTTGAAAGCCGTATCAGGAACTATAACCAATGAGTGAGAATTCATGATATAATACCTAAAATGTTTTACTTTATTTTGTAAGCATGTTTCTAGATGTGCAACATATTTAACTCATGATCCTTCAGAGGAAAAATCATAAAAGCAATATGAGGCTCCACTCCTTCAATGTTCTTTTGCATCAGTATGGTAGATATGGTGTAAGTTGAGGCGTAATTGTACATGATGAAGTCTTTTTCAAAATTTGAGCATATAAGGACTAGGACATGCATGATGGCTTCTTTGATTTCATTAAAGGCATACTTTCCATCAAAATTCCACTGAAATGGAAATTTTTCTTTCATCATCTCAGCAATGTATCGAGTCTTATCAACAAAATCAGGTACAAACCTCCTCAGAAAATTGACTTTTTATGAAGAATGATTGCATGCCCATTTTACTCATAGGAAGCATGAGACTTTGACTTGTTTAGAGTCAATTTTTGTTCCTTTGTTACAATGTGCCCCAATAATTTTCCTTTTATGACCCCAAACATGGATTTCTTAGGATTCAAGGAAATCACATGTTGTCGACATCTAATTAGGATTTGATCTAAATGATCGCAATGATCCTTTCTTTTCTTTGAAAATACTGCAAGGTCATCAAGATACACCATAATAATATTTCCCATCAAATCCCTGAAGGCCATGTCCATTGCCTTCTGAAAAGTGGCTCCTACAGTGATCAGACCAAATGACATTCTTTGGTATGTGAAGGTACCCCAATGTGTAGTGAAGCCTATCTTGTGTTGGTCCTCAACAAAAACTTCAACCTAGTTGTATCCTAAAAACCCATTCAACATGGAAAGCATTTCAGAACCAGTTATTGTTTGTAAAACTTGATCCATAATGGGCAAGGGATAATTATCATTTAGTGAAGACTAGTTAAGGTTTCAGAAGTCTACACAAATGTGGATTTCTTTGTTTATCTTCCATATTAGAATGATATTGGCAACCCACATCGAATGACGAATGGGAAACCAAAAGATGATCCTTGCATCTAACATCTTTTGAATTTCTAAAAGAATTGTGCATGAGATCTTTGGATTATAATGACGTTGCTTCTACCTGTAGGGTTGAGCGTCAGACTTAAGAGGAATGTTGTGTTGAACATCCTTCATCTTGAAAGATTTTAAATCTACATATGACCAAGCTAGAACATCTATATATTTCTTTAAAAGCACGACAAACCTTCTCTTTTCCTTGGGAAAGCAATATTTTTCAATATTTACAATCCTTGGTTGCTTTGCGGATCCCAAATTCACCTATTCGACTTCAATGGAAGAGTTGGTTTCACCATGCCACTTCTTCTGAATGAAGCAATCATACTTATGGAACAATCCTTCCAAAGCCACCAATCCTTTTAGGATCTTGTTCCCTTTGAGTTGAAGAACTTATCCATTAACTTCTTATCACGAATTAGAGGTTGATTCATGAAAAGCTGATTTAGAACCTTTGAAGTAGACTTCGTTAAAGTTATCAGACTTCTCGAGAAAAGTCAAGATCTATTGATTCTCATTAAAAACTTGCCAACGGGTAGCATTATTAGGAACACTTGGTCAGTAAAATATCTCAATTGTGTATTTTTCTTCCTTGAACTCTAGATGTGGTAGCAATAGCGAAGTAGACATGGCATGTGAGTCAACTTTGTCATTTTGATCTTTGGATACCGCCTTGAAAGAAAAAGCTTCGAAACCTTCCATGCAGTCCAAAACCATGTTCCTGTAATGTTTTAAGTGATCAATCTTCACTTGATACACATTCATGAATTAATTTACTATGAGTTCGACATCCCCTTGGGACTTGAGATTCTTAAATCCTTTTTTCTTTTTCCATCTTTAGTCCTAATAACAAAGCCTTATATTTGGCTCTGTTATTGGTGTTGTTGAATTGTAGTTTGAAAGAGAAACGAAACTTTTCATAGTAAGAAGATATGAGCACCACACCAGTACTGGATCCAGAAGTTGAACAACTTCCATTAAATTCCAATATGAGCACCACACCAGTACCAAATCTGGAAGTTGAACAACTTCCATTAAATTCCAAAGTCCAGATTTCACTAGGATCCCTTTCAGTGACGAAAAGGCTTATATATGAGTAGAAATCAAGTGGAAGGCAAAAATGTTGATGTCTTAGCTAAGGACTCCTTGTATCATCTTAAATGTGAGGACGAGGTTGGAAACCTTTGAGGAGTGAGAAATGAGAATATGCCTATTTTATAACAAAGGGTTGGTGGAGAAAGAATGACACTACATCATAGAGTGTGTAGAAATGAGAATATGCCTATTTTGTAACATAGGGTTGATGGAGAAAGAATGCCACTACTTTATAAAATGTGTAGCCTATAGAGACATCCGTAAACCTTTATGGAGGAGTGGGAAACGAGAATCTGCCTATTCTATAACAAAGGGTTGGTGGAGAACGAATGTCACTACATTATGAGTGCATAGCCTATAGAGACATCCTTACCATGTATAAAGACAATATGAAAGGAAACAATCTAACCGCCTTAATCTATGTAAAAGATCCAACATCAAAAAAGATTAGTTACAACACTGGTAGAACACTTGTTGAGACAAGTGAATGTGTTAACATATTGTGAACGTTTCTAAATTTTGTTTTGTTTTGAACGTTATTGAATGAATTCTTTATTTAATTTAATTTTATTTTGTTTTGGATGTTATCGAATGAATTCTTTATTTTGTTTTGTTTTGGACGTTATTGAAATCTTTCATTCATTCAACATTGACATCGTCATAAGAGTTGCCTGCCAGCTCAATGTGCAACTGCTAGTAAAGATGGTGGGTAGTAGCTCCGCAGGGTTGGCCCTATTCTAATGTGGACAAAAACTTCGAGTTGCATCTACCTGGTGGGGATTTGTTGCTGGAATTCTAGGTTGTTAGTTTACCTCCACCTCCAACTCCAAGAGATCAGCTATGTCTTCGCTTTTCCTCATCCCTTTTTCTGCGTATGCCAGGGTCGCTCACCCCCGCATGTCATCACCTCACGGAAATGCCAGACTGTCGCTGCCACCTCATATCTCGCACCATGTCGGGGCCTGGAGTTGTCCGCCTAGTCCAATCAATCTCCGCCAGCGTGGAATCTTTGAGTCCACGTGTACAGCGAAGCGGATGATTGCATGGCACACATCCAGGAAAAGGCAGAGCATTTGCAAAGTTCAATCGAGCGTCATCCCGGCGGATTCAGGGAAAGCGTTATTCTGCGCGCTTGCAGCCTGCGCTGCATTTGCTCAGGTCAGACATATGCAAGGAATGCTAATCTTATTAAATGTTTACAGTTGATTGTTTTGGTTTTTGTTTTTCACGTTAAGTTGAAGGTTTTCAAGGGCAATTCAATTAGATTATATTTTTTATCGGAATTTTATTCAACTATGTTGAAGTAGTTATTTCCTCATGTATCTTTGTTAATAATAGCAAGTCTGCCACCGTAAACATTTATTAAATGTAATCCGCCAATTGGGCCTTTCACCTTCTAACCTCTTCCCTATTAACAAATTTAAACTTTTTGATGGTGATTGTTGGGAACTAACTCACACTTAACTACACAGTGAAATTGGTTGGTAGAAATAACAAGTGATTGCAAAAATAAGAACTGATTCACACTATCCTCATTGTGGAACTGGTAGATGAATGAATAAAATTAAATGGTTTCAATCACGTCCATGATACCCGGCGGTTTATGGGACCACAGTTTGTTACAACTGTTGAGCAACCACGTGACGATGCAGAAAATGAGGAACATGTTGTTTCATTGAGAAGGTGGTTCTTCTCCAATTGATTTGTGTCAAGAACTCCCTCTACGCTTTTATTCTTGTCTCTTCAAAGAGCTCCGACTTGAAATCTACTCTCAATGTTTCTGTGTACTTGTCTCGGATGTCTTTGTAAGGTGGTCGTTCTAGGACAAAGTGCTTCTCTATTTCTATTGCTCGTGTGGTGTAGAACAAATATATCCTTTGCTCCTATTCTTCCTCAGGGGTCACCCATCTACTTGTCTCACATCTGAGCCTGTAGGAACCAATTTTTATCTAAGCTATGAGTATCTTCTCCCTCCATTTGATTTCAGCCCCTATGTAT
Source organism: Taxus chinensis (assembly GCA_019776745.2). Lineage (NCBI taxonomy): Eukaryota > Viridiplantae > Streptophyta > Pinopsida > Cupressales > Taxaceae > Taxus > Taxus chinensis. Next base: position 542,244,231 of record CM034154.1, on the reverse strand, counting down.
AATTTTTCACGATGTTTATAGGTTGGCTTGAATTTTAGAAGATTATATTGTCATTTCATGCTTGTTTTCTTTCTCCATACGATTGTTCTAAAATTTTCATTCACACAACTTTTTTTTTTGTTAAGTTTTGGACATTTATTTATGTCAATATTCAATCTACCCACCCATTTGCAGTTATGTTTCATCAACGTGCTCTTTCTCCTATGTAACTCTTCTCTTGCTGCCATTGACCGCATGGCAGTCATGGTGTCACTCAGATTTCACCCTGAAATCTCTGACTACCCAATCCGAAATTTTTTTGTACTTTTAAAATAATGAGTCATTTGTTGTTTTTATTGCCTGAAAGTTCTTGTATTGCGTCAAGATAATCCCAAAGAGCCATATTAGCCCTTTTCGCCAAATACCCAGATGCCCAAAATTGTTTTATTCTGTCGTCGGGATTTGTCTGCGGGAAATTTGTATTTAATTATTTTGAGCCCCGTATGAGGCTATTTGCGCTCCGTTTCAACTCTGTTATGAGCGGATATGTTATTATTCCTATGTACCAGAAGGATTTTAACTTATTTTAAGTTTTGGGCTTTATTTGTAACTTTTGGCAATTTTTCGTGTTTTTGTGGTGTCCCGTTCTGTTTTTTGTAAAATTTCTCTGGAACAACTCCTTCGCCGGGTAAGCCTGATTTTTGGCCTGGAGCAGCTGGAAAACATACACGCACATTTTGCTCAGAGGAAGTCGTCATCAGAGTTCTGGATCACTGGGAAAAAGCGAAGTCGTGCACAGAAAAGCCCCTGCGGGGATGGGCGCATTTTTGGAAAGCAAAGGATTTAAGCTGCGATGGGAAAAATATAAGCCGCAGGCAGGATGGGAATTGTATACCTGCCTGGCAGGGTACTTTTTCCCGTGTTATAAAAGTCACTTAAGCTGCAGTGGGAAAAATAGAGGCTGCAGGCAGGTGGGAATTTATTGTGTGCCTTGCAGGGTAAAAATTCCCATGATATAATAAAAGGAAAGTGATTTAAGTGAAATCATGGGATTTTAGTGCCTGCCTTGCAGGGTAAAGAATCCCATTGTCAAAGTCAAATCACTTAAGTGGATCACGGGATTTTGGTGCTTGCCTGGCAGGGTAAAGAATCCCATTATGGAAAAATTCTTAAAAATAGAATTACATGTGCAAAAAAGTGCGCCCCTATTAGAGGAAGAATTTTGCACAGACAAAGTGCTAACAAAGGCTAAAAGCTTCCAGATTTGGCGCATGCTTTGGAGAAGGTTGATCTTCGTCTGCATAATTGTTTTCACAGGTGTTACAGGAGCTCAGGTGTTGATTGAAAGGATTCATGCTCTCTTTATGTGCAAATTAAACACCAAATTTTGGGGCAGCAGGCTTGAAAAGTGCAGATTTTTATAATTTAAATTCACTATTCATGCTCCGGTGGCCATTTTTGTCTGAATAAATTGCAGGAACTCATTACAGGTGCTTTATAAAAGAAAAAAAGTTTTTATCAATGTCCAATACATTGCAAATATCCTCCGAATCTGAAGAATTGTCCAGATCTGCACCAGTATTGAAGAAATCCGGCCAAGTTAGAAGAAAAAGAATTATTCAGACAAAGATTGATAAAGCCATGGCAAAAGGAGATGAAAAAGAGAGCACGATGGATTCATGCATTGTTTCCAAACTTTCAGACATAGGAGACACAGATTTAGGCCCAGAACCTCTTTCTGATTTGATTGACAGATCAAGAGCTGGAAAGACTTCACTTATGCGTGCGGTCAAAAGTAGTGGAATTATTCGAGCTGCAGCTTTCCCGTGTACAGCCCAATTGCTAGAGTTTGTGATGGAGTGTGCTAGATCTTATCATCCTTCATCCAGATTAGTGCGTGATGTTGCGGGAAAGACAATAATTCGTTTGGATGCAGAATTCTTCGATTATTGTCTGAAGATTCCAGTACGAAAGGTGGTGACTTCTATTAGCATTCAGGATGCTGACAGTAGGTGGGAAAAACATAGAGCTGACTGTGTGAGCATCATGAATAGCCGGTTCATGAAGAAGCCTAGATCCCCTTCCAAGTTCCCGAGAACTCTTCCACGATCCAATTTGGTGCAGGGGGTGGATGATATCGTCAAATTGCTATGCAGGTTGAATGGTGAAGCGAATGCCTACACTTTCCGGACATGGATGTATGCTTTCATCAGGACCATTGAAATCAACAAGGTTGATTCTATAATCAGTTGGTCAGAAATTATTAGCAGCAACATCGGTGAGCAACTGCGGAACGTGAAGCGTACCTTCAGCTTCAAGATGACTTCATACTTGGTGTATGCTGCAGCTTCACAGGGTGTCTTTTCCAAGCTGGATAGATGTGGTATCCTTTCCAAGGATCCCATTTTCGAGTGCTACCCACAGCTTACTGTACCTGCATGCGAGAAGGACTTCAAAGTGATCAACGATGACTTCTTCTATGATTTCATCTGCAGGTTAGACAAATACTTGAAGACTCACAGGGTAAGCAAGGAAGCATGGGAAGCAGTGTCCAAGATTGACAGTGTATTCATCAAGTTTGCAGATTTCACATACCTCAGGGTTACGAGCTTTTCAGGTGAACCAACAAAGATGCCAAGGTACCCGAGTGACAAATTGATTGCCATGGAGCTGAGCAGGCAACTTGTGGAGTTACACGACCTTCAGTCGAAGCGGCACAAGTCTACGGGCTTCTTTCCACTCACTGTGGGATATTACAGTTGCATCAGCATTCACAGAGCTCGAGGGATGGAAGCACAAATATTGTCCGAGTATGAGTAAGAGTTCTTCCCTGCGCGGCTTAATTTCGATCCATTTGGAATAGCCAGGAAGACAATCTCCCAGGAGTACGCACATGTGCCTTCGCTAGAAGATTTCTGGATGAAGTGCAGAAGTGAGTACGAGGTCAGAAAGAAAGATTTCAGCAGGCTATCGGCAAAGCAAGTATTTGACTTTGGACTAGCGCGGATACCTGCGGATCTTAAAGATGATGGGAACGTGGTACTTGATACTTACCATCAAATGGGAGGAGATAAGGCTATACTGCAGGATAGCAATGGCAGCTGCAGCACAATAGAAGAGAGATCTGGAGCAGTGTTGGTGAGTACTTCGAGCTGGCTGCTAACAGAGGGATACTGCCTTGATGAAGTATTGATAAATCAAATCACGGGCAACTTCGGCGCAGGAGATTCCCTCAAACGAAAGCATGAAGGAGAAAGCAGCAGAAGGTCCGAGAAGTTGAAAGTACACAGAAGATCTCAAGAGAAAGAGAAGACCACTTCTACGACCATAGCTTTGACTCCGACTTCTCCAATACCTAGAGGATCATGAACTATTGCACCACAGCAGCAGGATGCTTCCATGCCTTCATTGAAACCAGCAACGTTCGTCTTCTCTGTGCAGCCACTTCGTTCAGCACCCGTTCCAGAGGAGATGTTAAAGCTGCAGATGACAGAGTTCGAAAGAGCTTTGTCCTTGGATGTTTCAGAAGATGACAGCCATGATACTGTGGCACTTTCTGATGGAGAGGATGCAGAGCGGGAGATGGTAGTGCACTCAGCGACTTCTCACTCTCCGAGAAGTAATTTCTAGGAATGGTTAGCTTTGCAGTTGGTTCCGGAAGCAAGAGTAGAGATGAACTTAGAGGAACATGACTTGCAGCTACTTCAGGATCTAAGCAGAAGAGACAGAAGGCCTAAAGTTGCCTAAAGCAACTTCTAGGTTGATCATCAAGGATTCGGGAGAGAAGTTTGCTGATATATCAATTCCGGCGGAAGGAAAGGTAGAAGAGGAGCTCACGGCAGAAGATGTGACGGTGACCAAAATACCACTCGGTCAAGCTACCACTGAAGGATTGAAGCAAGACACGCAGACGTTGCTGAATGCTTTGTTCCTTAGGCTTGACAGTGAAAAGGAGGAGAAAGAAGAGCTGCAGAAGCAAATATCTCAATTATGTGAGATCATAGCCAAGGTTGCTAAACCTTCTGTTCAGCCCATTTCAGCGCAGGTGAGTGATCATCTTATGCAGGAAATGGAAGATGCAAGCAATCAAGTAAAGGCTATTGACGAATGGAAGGATCTGATTATTCGTCAAGCTTCTGTGCAACTTGGGGAAGTGCCAGCCCGCCTAAAGGTTATGAACGATGCAGCAAATCAACTAAAGCAACTAGTAGAAAGCATAGAAGGAATGAATACAGTTGCAGAGAGTAACCTGAGTATTTTGGCCGAGATCAACAAACTTCCGAGAGATGTATTGGTTGCAGAACAAATTGTGCCGGATGGATCAGTCGAGAAGGGGAAGCAGCTAGAGTTTGCAGTATCTTTCCGTTTGAAGATCTGCAGAGTTTTGCTGAAAAGGATGCAGACGCTTGAGAGTAGAACATCAGATTTACCGGATAGTATCATTTCTTTCACTGAAGAAAGAGTGGATGGAGGTGTTACTTCATACGTGCGGATTGTTTCTAACGAGGTGTATGATTCCCTGGAAAGTTCTCTTCTGATGGTACAAAAGAGAATTGATAAAGCTACCAAGCCTTTCACGATGAACTCTATCAGTAGGCTGGTGACACTGCAGGCAGACATTGTGAGATTTGGGCCAAGTTTGGAAGAAGTGGAAGCATGCAGCAAAGTGTTGAATGAAGGATTGCTGCAATTCAGGACAGAAAAGGAAGTGGTAGCTAAAACAGATGGAAAGACGCTGAATTATATGTTCGACAAGTATATCAGATATCAGAACAAGAAGAAGATGTAGATGCTACAGCTGGCATGACTTCTTCTATTTCTTTCTTCTTCTACTTTCTATGATCCTGGATGAAATTGTAAACTTCTAAGTTATTGGTTTTGCAACCATTACTTGAAGTCATGTGGAACCTTTCTATTAGTTAAGTGATACATGTGTCACTTAAGAAGAAGTTAGTTGAGGATGATTGCCAAATGTCATCTTTACTTGTTGTTCATCCTTTAGTTCAGTTTGAGTCTTCTATTTGTACTTTCCCTCCTACATTCTATAAGTAGGAGAAGAACCTACGGGTTAATGATTGATCAGAATTTGTAAGAAGCAATCTTGTGTTCTAGACTTTGTGCTGAACCCCTGAGAGCCACTTGTTGCAGAGGAATACAAAGAAGCAGGTTTCCGGAGAACTTTGTGTCACGGCGTACTGTGTTTCTTGCTTTTAAATTCTTAGATCTTTAAAGTAAACTTTGTGTTATTTTAGATCTGGATCTAGAACTGCCTTTGCTTTAGAATTCTGTGTGTTCAAATCTATTAAGTTTCTTCTATGTGCATGCAATTAGCTCTGCTATCTACTAATTGGGATGCACATCTTCCTTACTTCTTCTCTGTAATACCTTGACTTTCTTCTTCTATCATTTTTCCTTTCTTAGACAGTTGCTTACTTGCTGCAGAACTTCTTAGTTATGGTTCATGAACTAAGTGGTTAAAGTAAAACCCCTGATAGATAAAAACACATTTATATTGACAAATTCTGACACGGGAGCCTCACCGGTTAAATGAGGGAGATTTATCTCATGACTGCCTAGGTTTGATGCTATGCAGAAAATCTAGCCAACAAGTCATCATGCTTTGTATTTTTTCAAGTAGCATAATACCCTGATCATAGATGTTGTCTTTAAAGGTAAAGTGCCCCATTTTTAGTGTGATATATGAGGAGCGACACTTCAAGCTTGAAATGGAGGCAAATAAAAAGGATGAAAAAATGCTTAATTACAAACAATCATATAGGGCCTCCGAGGTGACAAGTAGTCCAAATAAGATCCCGGTGGTCTTCCAATCCCATAGCTCTACATTCTTGCTCCTATTTTGTAGCATGTACAAAGCTGTCCAACCATCTTGCATTCTTTTGATTCTATATGTTTCCCAACTAAGTTTGTTGTGAAAATCTTGACCAAAATACTTGTATTCAGGGATAATTTTAAGAACGGACCCCTAAAATTTTCTTTAATATCCTCGTGAATCCTAGACGAAAGACATTATTTCCATTGGCCAATCTTTGAAAAAATTGCCATGTAGGTCTAAATTGACTGGCTATTTCACTGGCCCTTTCAAAAAAAACATTTATCTGGTGAACTAAATGTAATATTCAAAGCAAGATATAATTTGGTGGCATCTGAAGAATATGTTAGATATTTAGATCTAAATTATATATTGTAATTATTATTTTTGTGCATTTTTGGAGTTTACAAACTTTGAGCCCCTAAATCCTAGAAAGGATTATAGTAAAGATTGTCGTAGAAGAAATGTTGTAATTGTTTCCTTATGTGAAAAGGTTCCATTCCAGTCATAAAATAAACATTGTTTTAAATGGGCACAAAAAACCCAAAAAATAAATGCAAGTAAACAGTGACATTTAAAGATTCGGGGAAAGTAAAATAAGACAAAATCAAAGGCACTTAACATATCCATGTGAAGGGGGTGGGGGGGAGAGGGGTGAGGCTTTTTTATTCTAAACTGTAGTCGGAAATAATGAAGGGTAATAATCAATGCAAACAATAATAATTTGAACAATATCTCATCTCAAGTTTTGTCTAGCACTATAGATTTCTCAATGCTAACTCTGCTCATCTGCATGTATCAAATATCTCATTATCAGTACTGTCGATAAAAAAAAGACCTTTCCAATAAAAATATTCAAGCCTTGCATTCATTGCTAAACTACTGATTCCCTTTCTGTAAAACCAATGCTAACAAAATTGAAAACAAGGTATCAAACAATTTGTACGGCTTATATACTAACAACTTAATCATTAAAGCATGGTTTATAACTCACTAAAAGTACCAATTTAACTTTTCAATCTTAAGGATCATTGATCAACAGTTGGGTCTAAAATCTTGAAATGATAGAGCTCGGAAAGTGTTATTGTAAACATAAATCTCTTTAAAACTCTCGTTCATACATCTAACTAACAAATAAATAGTGAAGTAATGCTTTCAAAATATCAAGCTTCTAATTGATCTATCGATATTTTTATCAAAACCGGATGTTGTAATGGGGGATGAATTGTAAGCAATGTGTTCAAAATATTCTGCTATAACTCTGAATCTCAAAGGAAAACCACTTCATACTGATATAACCCACAGACCTTTAAAAGACCAATTTTGAAAACAAGAGAGAACATCTTGGATTTTCAACAGAGTGTCATATTGAAGACAAAAATCAATACAAACTTGTAATCCTTAAGCCTCTTCAAAACAACTCATATTCTTTGTCAACTTAGATCTCTGTCATAAATATCAATCGAATTCTTGTGGAAGGAAAAATCCTTCTAGATGAGAATCAACTAAGCTTGCCCAACAACTTTTCAAATACCAAACTTCTCTTGACGCCTTAAACCACTTCTTACTGAAATAACTCACAGACCTTTAAAAGACCAATTTCAAAAACAAAAGAGAACATCTTGGATTTTCAACGCAGCGTCATATTGAAGACAAAAATCAATACAAACTTGTAATCCTTAAGCCTCTTCAAAATAACTCATAGTCTTTGCCAATTTAGGTCTCTGTCGTAAATCTCAATCAAATTTGTGGAAGGAAAAATTCTTCTAGATGAGAATCAACTAAGATTGCCTAACAACTTTTCAAATAACAAACTTCTCTTGACACCTTCTGGGAGATTTAAAAAGATTGAAATCATACTTTAAAATATCAAGGCGTGAATGATAATTTTCTTACATCAATACAAAACTCCTGCCAATGGGTATATGGTGCCTCCAGATCTCTTAGAAAATGTGATAATGCATTGACTAATGGAAAGCATAGATAATCACATCACAATAAAACTCAGAGCAGAACTATACAAATGAGAAATGACAGTGAGATTTAAAAGAACTTACTGAAAACTTATCCAAAATCTGCAGTTTCAGCACATTAAGGTGCTTGAAATTCCTATAACGAGTTCAAGAATGGCATGGGATATGGCATAGATCAGTAATATCTTCTATTATAGAGCACACCAAAGGAAAAAAAGCTACAAAGAGCTGCTTATGATCTGAACAAGAACGCAAACAAAACACCAAGAGGGAAAACACAGATCATAGAAAATCCACCCCTCCTCCCCCCAAAATAAACATTGCATAAGATCTGATATAAATTTAGATAAAAATTTCTCGATAACCAAATGCACACAGCTGAATCAACAAGAAAATTACTGTATGGAAAATCAAGAAGAACTATATGCTCAACTCGAAGTACGGCACTGTTACAAAAGAAAGAAAAATAGCTGAAAGAACAACGAAAGACATTATTCACAGCCATTTAATTCTTCGAGACCTCATAAAGAAATACTCTTAACTCCATTCTGACAAGAACAACTAATGAAAACAAGCATCTTTTCTTGACAAATAGGTTAAAATAATACTTGGAACCGACATCTTTAACACATCGGTTTTCCAAAAAAATCCACCTTTTCTCAACAAAAAACAAATTCGAAATTATGCAACAAAGATGCTTGAAACCATGCATAACCGAACTCATTCAAGAAAACCACCTTTCAGATCCCAAAATTGTCAGGGCTACACCATCCCATTAGACACTTAGCAAAGAGGAGAATAAGCACTATATATATAGATTTTTTGATAACTTCTCCAAGAGGCCTCCCAAATTTTCAAAGCACTAAAATAATTCAATGTTTGCCTCGGATTCCTGACAGGTGATGGTGCGGCATTAATGTTTGGCAATGTCACGGGAAAAGATTTTGAAATAAATTATACTTTTGTTAATATTAATGAAGTGAAAGATGGTAAGTACCTAATTTCAATACAAGGTTAGTGAGGTTTGCAAACGTGAAATTTGTCAAATTAAAAGCATAAATAACCTAAAAAAAACACTGGAATAAATATATGTACAACTAATGAAAGGGTTTGCACACACAAATTCTTTTTAAATACTGAAGAGAATATTGTTTTAGAATAAAAGTTCCTCTACTCATTCTTTTGTACATCTGTGGAGGGAAGGTTATACCAACAATTGGCTCTATGCCTTGCCATTTCCACATATCCAAAGCAAAGCAAGGTATGAATTTTATGCCAAAAATAACAAGAAATTTTCTTTTCCCTTGATAAAAAATATGAATGCACATCAAGTTGACCTAAGAAAATCATATTTATCAACTTAAAACAAGCTTTTCATAGCCTTGTTGAAATCTACGCATGAAATGTGAGAAGACATTGAAGGGATGTGCCATTATCAAAAAATCTGTACTTGCACTCTTGAACATAGCCATGCTTCGCTTGTGTTTATGTGTCTACCATGGAACATTTGGCATATATCTAACAATACACCCCAAAAATGCATATATATAATTTCGTGGTGACAAAAAATAAATGCCATGTCACCATTATAAATTGCCACCTAGATATATGTTCAGGGTTATTGTTTTGGGAATGTAACTTCGATAATGAATGATAAATACAACTTAGTTAAAAAAACATATATCACGACTCATGAGGAGGCTGAAATGATGGGGTGAAGGTCATAAAAAACCACAAGCACCGATCAAGAAGGGTATGAAAAATCACCTGAGAATATCTTACCTACAAGAAAATGTTGCCTACAAGATTAATCAATTAAATTCATGTTCTTGCTTTTTTGAGTTGTTGATGATAATTATAGACTTATAATGTAAAAAGAGTTCAGGGATCAGAAAGTGATCCATACATCAATAATGAAAGTGATACCAAAATGGACAATTATACTTCAAACTTAATACATGAAATTTTGCATCCATTGCTTTTTCAAGTAACCATACAGAATAAGTATGTGCTCGGATGCCTCTGCCATTACCTATAAGATTATATTCATACAAAACTAAAGAGAGTGATATTTGTATTCAAGAAATGCACAACATTTAAACTGAAAAAGAGAAATATTAATAGAGAAATGGAAAAAAGACTGCTCTATTTTTATAAAACCCAGAATGACCAGCTTATCCTCCAACAAACTATTGCCAATTTTCTTGTTCCCTATACCCTCCTCATGCTAGCTGCGATACAATGGAGGAAGTTTTGGGCTTGATACTAGGCTTGGAAAAAGTCAAGCTACTACTCAAAATTTAGTGCAATACCATGTTGCAAAAGTTTGATCTTCTCTGATCTTTTTTGTAGTTGTTCTGCACCTAACACCCTTCTGCTTTGTCCTGAAATTCTTCTATTTTCCCTAAAATTCCCCCTTTCTGCATTTCTGGGTTTCTTCCGTTCTATCCAGAAACCCCTCCGTTCTGCTATGGAAAGCCTGCCTAGAAACCCCTCCATTATGCCTTGAAACCTCCGCTCATTGTGATAACTTGTTACACCACTCTCAAGGACCATCTGCTTTCCAAGTAAAAATACATCTTATTATTAATGTCTGCTCATTATATTATTATTAGTATTTAAGAGGTCCCATTGGGCTATCTGATGATTAAGGCCATCTTCATTGTCATCTGTGGCGAGCATGTTTTGATAAATTTGCCACCAATCTAGGCTAGTCTCTTCCATATGAACTGCAGCAGTTTGGATCTTGTTAGCATCAATGCTCCCAGGGCAAGCTTCGAAATATACCTCAAGGTTGTGAAGCAAGAGTTGAGCTTCTGACTATTGCAGCTACTATCAAAACTATGGATCTTGACGGTGTTTGATGTGTTGCTATTGGAGCTCTATTCAACAATGGGTGTTGAAATGATCTCATCATTTCTTGTATCATCTTCTTCTGGTTTTCAATTTGACTTGTCAGAATCTGTTCAATAGTGCCAACCTGATTGGCAAGGATTTGCTCGAGAGCATCACTATTCATAGATGCATGTGACGGTTCCTCAATAACTTTATTTTTCAGAGGCATTATGAACCCAAACAGGGACGTGTCAACAAGATCAAGGCTTGTTTTGCGGTGATCTGAGCTGAAATGCAATGATCTATAGGATTGAGGTTTGAATGTGATAATCTATTGGTCTGTGATGCTCGCAGATGTGGCTGAAAGCCGCAAGTGTGTTTTGTTTATATTATATAATAAGAGGGGGGAGTCATAGGAAGCAGTAGCAACAAAGGAGGCAGAAAAGAAATCCATTATGTTCTTGAAGTGAGTTAATAGGAAGGGTAAGAAACTGAAACCCTCAACGAGACTAGATCAAAGGCCTTGATCAGGAAAGGCCTAAGGGTGTTAGATGACCTTGATCATGATAATCCTAAGGGTTTTAGACATAGAAAGAATAAAAGATGGAAACCCTTGAGAGAGCTGGATCTCTTGTGGTCTCTCTTGTTGATTCAATTGTGCTCACATCATTTGGTATCAAAGCCTGACAATCTGTATCAACAAATATTTCTCTAAAACCTGCTGAAGATGAGATTGGTGTTGATCAATCCCCTCATTGACTATCCAAAGTATTGCTCAACCTGTTGATAGACTTGAACATCCCAGATTTTCTCGATTATTTGCAATTTATCAAGTTTTTTTGAATTAAAAAACTTGATTCTATGAAGCATTAATTTCTTCTTCTTAGGTAGCATCTTGCTTTTTTTCCACTAAAATCCTTGCAGTCAGAATTTTGTTCTTTCCTGAGTAAAATCCTTGTAAGACTCAAATTTATATTGCTTCCTACCACAATTAACTTACTCTACTACACTTAATGCAGGAAATTAAAACAAAAACACAAAACAAACCTTGATTCAATCAACATCATTGCTCATGTGATTCCAAAGCGGATTATCTAAATACCTGTATAAAGGCACAATCCTTTCCCCGCTTCCCCCCTCTCCCCACCCCCTACGTAAGAAAAAAATTCTTCTTTATTCAAAAACAATGAAGAGAGAGGATTGTGAACTTTCCAAATCAAAATCATAAAGAAAGCAGGTGGTGGAATTTCTCAGCAAAAAAATCTTCAAAGATAGATTTACTGTCATCCCCAAACTCCAAAGAACTAGGCAGATGCCTTGGCAATTGGGGCATCCTCTATTTCCGCTGAAGTGCCTAGGAAACAGTATGACTCTGAGCCTTGACCAGCTTCCTGAATTGGATTGCAACAGTCAATTGTGCTTACCCTGGCTCATCCATGTAACATATACGCAACTCATGATCCTTCCCCTGTGTAACTCATGATCTTCCCCAGGAATGCCTTCTATATTAGAATATAAAAAATTACTTAGGCTGGAAGCTTTGCAGCCAAAATTGAGTTTATTGGATTACTTTTTTCCTCCACGGACTTCCAAACATTTTCCTTGAAGAGTCCATTGTCCCTTTCAAGTCAATTATTGTTTAACTTGCTTGCCCATATTATTTGGAAAAAATCTTGTAAGATCTACAAAGTGTTTCATTGCTCTCAACGGTTGAGGAAGAAGCCAAGTAGCTTTGATCTCCCAAAAGTGCAATCTTGGATCCAAATATCATATCTTTATAAGGGAATCTAAATTAAAGATATGTTTTGGATCCATACAATTGAGATACTTTGTTTTCAAATCCGGATACTGGACCTTCCTCTTTGCAGATGTTTGCTTGAGACGATTCTAATTTTTTTCTGGGATTCATGCCTCTTATTGAAAGAGCTATTGGCCTATGAGCTTGTTTGTGGTGGTTTTTGGGCCATATCTCACTGCTAAACGTTTTATAGCCTCATAGTTATTTTTCTGCCATCAGTTGATGATGATGTATTGACATGTGTTTTTTAGATGGCAATGGTTCTTGTTATAAAAACCACATTTATCCATCCAAAAAAGATACTTTGTTCTTGTTTACACCCTTTTTAAATTTTAAATTAAGTTATGGAAATACACAACAATAAAAAGGAATGCAAGGTTTGTTATAGGGGGTTATTCTGACTAATCAACTTCTAATATTTATCATGCAATATCAAAACATCACATTAATACTTGCAACTAGTGATGACAATATGCACAAACTCAAATACACAAAAGAGATGCACTTAGCTATACAAAGTGATACATGAGAGATCTGGGTGCACTAATTGGAAAATTTGGGAGTACTGAACTTGGGAAGATGCTTTGTTCCTTAGATTGCCATTGGAAAATGCCTTGATATGAAACCGTACAACTCTTCAAAAATCGATTGTATGGCCTTGGACCTATTGCATGGTCTTGGACCTGCTTAGAGTGGGGTTCTGTAACTTTATGTGCCCTTCGGTGGTTTAGAAATGTGTGTCGCTGTCAAACACTTAGTGTCACACTATCCCGAAACCACCCGAATCAAACTCAAACCCTAACCATGGGTGGGAGACCTTGCAAGAAGGTTAGTGTTTGGGTTGAAGTGCTTTGTGCATTGCCTACATCGACACTACTCCAAAGAGGCCTCAAACCATACATAGTTCTCCACCTAGCATGTAATATCTATATGAATGCAACTAGTTGGTAACTTGAACTGCTTTGATCGTGCTTGAGGTGACCCTAATGAGTGCTTCAAAACTATAGTAGTGACCGCCCTAATGAATGTGCATCATCTCTGGGAAGATTTAGGAGGATGTGTCTGTCCAAGACCATACAGGTTGGCCAGGATCGGAAATTACATCCTGACCTTACTATACGGTTTGGGACAAGATGAGAGTGAACGCAATCTGAAATTTATATCATGACAAGCAGAGGTTAAGTACTGATTTTATGCATTTATATTCAGAATGTGATGACACATTTTTTTGTAGGAATAAGCAAGTTGGGAGAGAGATAGTAAGATGTACAAAGGAACATAGTCATAAACAATAGTGTCAAAAGGGTAAATAGTCAATTTAGTAGATGACTAACTATGTGGCTGATTTTTAGAAGTTATTAGTAATGCTACTGGGTGTGGTAGAAAGGAGGCTTGTGGTATTGTTTATCGAGGGTTTGACTGAACCACTTAGAGGATTAGTGAAAGCTTTCGACCCTACTTCTCTTCAAGAAGCCATTAAAAAGGCTTTGGATCTGGAAACATCAACCCCAAAAGGGAAGTTTTTGCCCTTAGGACAACAAAAAGTGGCAAATGTTGGGCAACCAAAATCAATACTTAATGAACAACAAGAGATATCAGTTATAGCGCAGAAAAGAAAACCTCCAAATGGGCAACAAAGAAAGCACTTTCAACAAGCAGGGAATTCACAGAAAGAGCTTCCCCCAGGTTTAGGTACGGATATCAAGACCATAAATGAGCTTAGAAGGAAGAAACTTTGTTTTACTTGCAAAGATCCATGGGAACTGGGTCATAGTTGTCTTGGGCAAGGTCAGGTACACTACATAGGTGATATTAGATGATGAGACAAAAGCAGAGGAACCTAAACCAGAAAATAAAAAAAGGAAGAATGAGGGTAGCTCAGGAGGTACCCTGACCACTCCAATTTTCGGGAGCAGTTTTGCTTCACTTTTAGGTACACCATAGTATCATCCTTTCAGAGTTCGTGGAGTGTTGCATGGGCACAAGATCCCAGTGTTGATTGACAATGGGGCAACCCACAATTTCATAGAGGGATTAGTAGCTAGAAGAGGATTGAAAATAGAGAACTTTGATGTGTTCAATGTTATGGTAGCTAATGGCTCTATTATTCCTTGCACTAGGAGAATTCAACAGTTAGAGGTGACACTTGGCAGTCATAGGATGCATGTTGATTTCTATTGGTGGGCATAAAACACCCTGTGATGGTCTTAGGTGTGTAGTGGTTACATTCCCTCGGGGAATTCACAAAGAATTACCAGATTATGGAGCTGAAATTCCAATTAGATGAGGAGGTAATACTTTAGGGTATTGCTAATGGAGCCCCTACAGTTGTCACAACAAACATAATGGAGAGTGTTGCATTTGGTAGCACTCTCACTAGATCACAACAGATTCATGATTCAACTATCATGGGTTCACTTATGGAGGTTGTTGGGGAAACATCATTGGGTACATGGCTTCCATTTCATCATTATATTAGAGTAGCGCAACATAAGCTAACTACCTCACATGGAAGAATGGAAGAGACAAAAAGGTTGGTTTGGGATCATGGTATTTGCATGATGGTTCATGCATTGCTTGAGGGAAAGCAATTCTGGGAAGGGCGGAATGTAATGTTCCCTTTCTCGAATTAATTAAACTGGAGGACCTGAAGCCTATTTTTTATTCCCCGTTGGCTGGGGGGTTAAAGAGAGATAATATAATAATAATTCATTAAGTTGTTCAAAAAAGTACTTTTAAGTTATAACTTGGAAAAATGACACTTGGTGTATTATTAAAAGGGGCCAAAAAGAAAATATTAATTACATGGCTCTAATGTCCCCTATTTTGAGATAAAATAATTAATGTTTTAAGTTGGGCCCAGTCATTTCCAAATCTTGAGTAACTTAATATAATTAAGATAAAAGGTTTGTTTAAATACTTAAAAGTATTCAGCCTATTCATTATTATATGTCGGCTAAAGGGATGAAAAGAACGGGAATTTATGGAATAAAGTGAAAACATAAAAAGGAGAAAAGTATTAAAATATTAATTTATTTTAAATGCTAAAGTGGCTGACCCAAGGTGAAGAAAGAAACTAGAGGGAAAATACAATAATTAAATCAAATTAATTCTTCAAGTGGGGTGACCCCTTTTGGAGATTTTTCTAGAGGTTTATGCCATCATTTGTGTATAAAGGAGGTCGCTTGGCTTGTTTGAGGATTATCGATTCCTTATCATAATTTTCATAAGGTTTTTGGGCTGTTGCTCATTCGTTTCCAGTTGAGGATAGAAACCCTCTCGTGGGGCTGCAAGTGAGGACGAAAACCCTCCTTGTTCCCTAATTTAAGGACGAAAACCCTTCAATCCTTGAGGATTCTGTATTCAAGGGTTTACATTGGGCTTCAATAAATTGATTTCAACAAGGGTTCTTGTTATGAAGGGCTGCTATGGCATTTTTGCGAGTTTTCAGACCCTCTACTAGGGTGGCGACCCCTCTTGGAGTGAAGTTTGTTGGCTTATAGGGCACGAAAACTCATTTTCTATCCGTAATTGGGTTCCTCATATTTTTAGAGGTTGATTGCACTTTCCAGAATTGTATTTGGGCTGTGGAATCATTATTTCCAGCCATATTGGTGCAGTGTATTTGCTGCTGTCATTCATTTATTCCAGCTGGTCCAAAAATACAATTTTTTTTTTGTTTCAGCGAGCTCTTACCTTGTAATTGTTCTAGCTCATGAATAAAATATTTTGAAGGATTTCTATATTTATTTCTAGGTGTTTTGTGTATGAGAGCTGCCATAAATTAATAAAAATTAGTCGCTGCTAGGGTTTGAAAATTTACTTCAGTTTGCTATCATCAGGGTTTCCTATAAATTTCGTATCTTTCATATTTGAGCCCAAAAGGGACATTACAGTGGTATCAAAGCACTTGATCTTACCAACCTGTGATTCAGAAGAAGAAGATTAAATGTTAGATATAATTTTTAATGATGTTAGGTTTGAGAGGTTTGCCTAAGGACAAGAGAGATTGGCTAATATGATGGCACAACTGATCCATACTGTGCAACAACCAAATGGTGAAAGAAGCTCTTTAAAGGAAAACAATTAAATCTAGCCACCAAGAACCGTTAGTGATTTTTCATCTAGGTCATTCCGGCCTACATTCCCTCCAAAAGAAGAAACCATTCTAGTGAGGCAAAGTCAACCCTCCATAGTGGATGACATTATTGCTAGCTACGTTGAATATAGAGCCCTTCCAATTGAGATCTAGAAAGAACTACCACTTGCCAACTTCATAGGATGGAAGAAAGATCGAGTTGGAATTAGACCAAGACCTAAACCACGAGCTACACAAGGAGACTTGCAACATGTCTTGTGGATGGAAGAGGAATTTTTTTTCCAAATGGTAATGGTGGAGTAAGAAGAACAATCAAAGTTGTTGGACATTGAGGAGCAGCCCATGGAAGCCCGAGAAGTACCTATCACTCCAAAGATTGAGGCATTACCCTATGAGGTGGATTTTCAGGACAACTCTGGGAAGATACTTGATACGAGCAATAGTGTTAAGGCAAATCTATCAAAGGCTCCTACTTCATCTCAAAGGTGAGAATTCTAATGACATCCCAACAAATACTCATCCAAAAAAGAAGGTAAACACTCAGAGGACAACCAAAGGTATGAAAAAAAATGTTTCTAAAATGTGGCATGGAGCTGAAGTTTTTGATAAATATCTTCAAGGTAGTACATTGAATAAGAATAACATTCCTTGCATTGAAAAGAAATATGTTGCGAGTACTAGCCAGATCATAGAAGTTCAATGGCTGCAGCCCATGGGACATATGTAAGGTCAAAAGACACGTCACTCCACATTTGGAAGTGTTCACACAACTACAAGGGGGCAGCGTAGGATTGTGTAATATCCTCTTTCTCGGTAGCAACTGGCCGAAGACCCTTAGCCCATTCATTATTTCTGGATGGCTAAAGGATGAGAAAAAGGAAAACTAAGTCATAATAAATTAATTATAAAGTGCAATATAAAATTTTATTATAAGCACTTAATTTATTAATGAAAAAATAAAAAAAGAAAAGGGAAAAAGTATTTTATATATTTTTATTTCCCCTAGAGGAAAAACGCAACCCATGTGGAGAAGAAAATAAGCAAAGGAAAATATTAAATGTGGGTAAAGTGAGCTGATTGGTTGTTTTGAGTGGCTTATGGGCCAAAACAAATTATAAAAGGTCACCATGGATGTAGAAGACATCCTTTTGACATCTTATCATTTCAGAATTTTGGTCTAAGTTTGCATGTTTTCCAATTCAACTCCAAAGGACGAAAACCCTTTGTAGTCTTGCTCGAGAGGACGTGTGATGACCCTTTCAAGGGTTTAAACCAAGGAAAAAGAATTTAGCCAAACACCAAAATTATTCAGATTTGATTTTTAATTGCAGCAGATTGAAAATGTAAAATCGGTGAACTGTACTCTCACAAAATATGTTAAAACACCATGAAATACTTCAAATTCACTTGCCACAATTTATATATATATATATATTATACATTCCATAAGAGCCAAAATCAATGAAAATACTGAAGCAAACACACTGCTGGAAATTAATTAATGTCCATGTAATTATGCAGCCACAAGAAAAATGTAGATCTAGGGTGTAGAAACCCCCAAAAATCATGAAACTTGAGATTCTGGCCTTAGAAATTATGATAAAGTCAAATTATCAATTTAAAATGCATATATAAATTCACCAAACCGCCTAAAACCCTACTCAAGGTAGGTCGCTCCACTATGTAGGAAGCTGAATAAAATCTGAAAATGAAAGATATCTCCTTAAATCAGCCTTATACTTCGATCCCAAGTCAAGATGAAGGGTTTTCGTCCTTCACTCAACCTCTAGAAGGGTTTTCGTCCTCCTAGGCAAACACACATGAGGGTTTTCGTCCCCAAGTGCAAGAACAAGGAGTCACTAGCTCACAATGCCCAAGTAAGATAAAATGTGCCAAAGTCTAGATAACTGAAATGATGCCTTAGCTCTCCTTTTATAACCTCTTTTTGGTGCCAAGGCTCATAAAGGAAAGGCCGACCTCTAATGAGCCATTATAATCATTTTATTAAGCCTTATTAAAGACACTAAACCCAGCTGACCTCATTAAGAGGGGAAATACAAAAATAAAACATGAATATAAAAGATGAAATTTGAAAGCTATAATCCATGATCTCCCATGATTCAACCGCTGCTTGCTAAGGAATGTCTTTACTTCAAATTTATTCGAAAAAGATGGGACATTACAGTCCTCCCTTCCCGAAATTGCTTGTCCTCAAGCAATTGCAAGAACCCTAGATCCCAAATGAATCTTAACTGATTCTTCTTCGACATACTTGCGCATGAAGCAAACATATTTGAGAAAAAACTGTGTTTCCTTCATTCATCCACTTATGCCTTGTGGAAATGGTGGCCAATTCCCTTCTTTGCTTGCACAACTCTCATACATACATTAGCTGTCCCAAAATACCATAATGCTGCCCCAAACACTGTTATAGTCATGCATTTTCCACTCAAAATTTAGAATTAAAGTGGCTGGAATCCACCTCAAAACAACCTTGCATAAATGAACATCAAGTGTCAACAACAGACAACTTTCAACTGTATGGCTGGAAACTTCATCTGTGGAAGTGATAAGGGGGCTGGAAAAGTTTATGACAGTAGTGAAAATAACATAGCAACAGTTGTCATACATCAAAATTCTTACCAAATCAAGAAATGATAGCAATCTAGGGACTGGAAATGACCTTATAATGATTGTAGCTTTACCACCAACTTCAGCAAACTGAAAATAACTCAAGTGCATCTCTCAGCCACAAAATTTTGTATGTAGCTCAATCCCCAATCCATTCTTGGTGAATGATGATCACGGATCAACTTCGTGGCAAGAATGTACACTACTATGCACTAGTGATCCTTGAATAAATTCATTGGGTGCCAAACAATGTTGTATAGGAAACATTTGAAAGCCAACATCAACAAGGAAATCATATGGCTTACCCACTTTATACAATAAACACCTTGTTGCCCCAACTGTGATGATTGCCCTTATAATCTTGTTCTCAAGTGTATGACTTGGCTTCAAAGAGTGCTCCATAAATGGTGAGCATTGGTTCTCCATCATACCATTGGTATGCATGACATAACATATAAGCTCTTTTCCTAACCATATGCATGATGTCATCACTTCATTACACTTAGAAACATGGAATCTTTCAATGAACTTACCTTTTGTGGTTGTTATAACAAGTTTCCCAATCAACAAATTACCATTAACACCTTGGAAAGTGCTTTTCCTTTTCACTTCCGGATCTTCTAATGCCAAATCTGAGTTGCCAATACTCATGCTTGCCATAGACAACTTTGAACTGTCCCTATTTCTCATGAGATCAGATGTATACATCACAAAATCAGATCTGATTGTCTTTGTAGAAAGTGAAAAAACACTTGATTCCCATACCTTAGAGAGCCCAACATGGTGACTTTGAACTTGTAGTATCCCTTGCTTGGCTATCACGGATTCCTCAAAAAACTGAATCCATTGCATCCCATGAACCAATGTAACTTCAGTTGGCTTCAATCTAAGGAAAGCATCACATACCTTGCACCTTTGGCTACACCATTCACTTCTTATCTTCCTTCTACTTGGCATAGGCTGAACATTAGAGTAAAAACCCAACAATAACATGGAGTAGAGCAATGAAATATAGTCATCATACCTCTCTAAAAATGCGAACTGTTTTGGCATGTTAGGGGAGCAATGAATTTGAAACCCTCTTGAGCCATGAGCTGCCCAATCCTCCCAACTCTTCCATTTTTATGGATCCATGGGTTAGCCACATAAGAAATGAAAAGTTAGGATCATCATTATGACCCCCACACTTCATGATAGAGCTCTCTTTCATACTGATTTTAAAATTAGATATTCTTCCCTTTGAAGGCCTCATCATAGCACCTATATGCCATTTGTGAGAACACCATAGAAATTGAGCCCAAGTGTCTATATGTTCTTTGCAAAAAACAACACTTCTTACCTCCTTACCCCATGAAGCATGATGTGCACAAAGGTGTTCAATCAACGGTGACAAAAGAGGATGCAACATACATGAAACATGAGTATTCCTAACCATCCGTCCATGGTAGAAAATCTGAAATGATACATAGGCAAAAATTGAAATACCTTCATTCCATGGGCTGCCCATAACATCCAGAAATTCTGAGTTTAAATCAACATTCCTTCTTGACATGATTTCCTTGCCGGATGGGATAATTTCTTCCTTGCATTCATTCCCAAGTTGTTGGTGCTTGTCTTGGGTAACTCTTGGCTTCTTGCTTGGGCTGAGATATCCATCAAATGAACTCCCATTGTCTGCTGTTAGGAACAGTCCAACAGACTCCACCTATTGCGATCCTCGGTTTATCATGGAGAAATTCTTCCTCTCTCCTTGACCTTATCAATTTGGGTGAGTTATCTTTAAGGCATTCATCATTGTGACCCCAAAATTCCTCTTTAAGCACATGTATAACAGCTGATATATGAATCAAATGAAAAAAGGAATTGGTTATCTTTACAAACATACCATAGTCTTTGGAAGGGGGGAAGTTTCTCACCAATTCTATCTTGGCCCATGCACATAAAACTGTCTTCACCCGGTTTGGATGTTGCATGAGAGAGTGTATGTGCCCTTTACCATCAAGGTGTTCCCACTCTTTGGTCCATGTCCATGTTTCTTTTTGAACTATCAATCAAATGATCTTCGTCATTTTTTTGACCACTATCTCCATATCTTGATACCATAGTCTTGAGTTTGGTTTCTTCCTTTGTGGCCTTTACCAAGGCTCAATTCTTCCTCTTTTTGAACTTATGCTTCCTTTGTGACCGCTCAATTTTTCCTCATTATGTTATAAAAATTCCAGCAAGCTTGTTGTCCTCATATCTATTAGGACAAAGGTTCCCTTCTTCTTTTCCCACTTGCTCAAGCCTAAATTCATCATGAGCTAAAAGAAAATTAGTATTAACCAAACCATGATCCAAAATTACCTCATATTGTTGAATATCCGGAATAGGAATGGAAGTAAGGGCTGCAACTTCATCCTTCCTTGGCTCGTGCTTCATTAGTTCATCAAACCCTTGTGTCACCAAGGTGTTGTTAGGACACCCATCCAAGTGATCAATTGTGGCAAGAGGATTGGAGGTTTTTAACCCTCCCAAGGGCTGCTCCCTCTCAATAACCCAGCTGCTGCAATTTATCATCCATTTTCTTGTCCTTAGGGGCAATAAGACATGCCCATTATCTCCCTAACGAACTTGGGGTTTTGACCTCTTCTTCAACTAGCTCCATAGCCACTCCTTGCTTTGCCAACAAGATGGAGACTCTCTTCCACTAGGGTAGGGATATTTTTCCCTAAAACCCTTGTGCATGCCTCTAGGCTTGGACCGAGTTTCAATGCCCACTCTTTTTGTTTCCAAATTTATGAATTCTGAAAAGGTTAGGGAATCACAGATATTCTCCGGAAGGGCTTGATATTCTTCAAAGCAAGTTGCCACCTTGTTGACCTTGGAAACCCTAGGCTCTTCTTTGAAAGTCCTTTCTCCTTGTAGGCTTTGCATGGTGGAGGCCAGATAATCCAAAGGTGCCTGCTAATCTTTCTTAAGCCTTCGTCAATCTATCCATTGAAACTCTAGGTCTTGAGAATCCATGCTCTGATACCACTGTAATGGCCCTTTCAAGGGTTTAATCCAACGAAAAGGAGTAGTAGAAGCTTTGGGTGATCAGTTGGAAGCCCAAAGATATGTTCAGTTTGTTGGCATGATATTGGTGATGAAAAGAAGGGTGCCAAGAGGTTGCTGAAGTTTTTCCAACACTCTGAATGAAGACTTTCGAACGTCGATGCTGCCCACAAATGATATCTTTAAAGAAGGTACAAAGATCTAGTTGAGGACTCCATGGCAGGAAGTGCATTTGCTTGATTTACAATTAAATTTGGGAGGGGAAGACTAATTGTATATGCAAAATGTTTCTGAACAATCTGGCCAAAATCCTTAATAAGACTCCAAAAGCTTCCTGGAAAATTGATCAACGTGCTCGACACATGTCGATGTAACTTAATTGATACTCTTGTGGACCTAATGAGAAAGAAGTGCAAGAAATGACTTCAAAAGTATCCAGCACGTACTCATGACAATGTTGAAGCTGAGAAAGGAGTCGATAAAGAAAAGGACTGATTGATGGATTTATCAGTGTTTTTCCATAAAAAGGATCACAGTCATTAAAAGATTAATTTAGGTTGAATGCTAAAGTGGTCGACCCAAGGTGCACAAAGAAACCAAAGTCAAGAGAGCTTTAATGTAAATCAAATTCTATTATCTCCAGATTGTAATCCAACAACTTCCTTGGAGATTGTTCTAGAGGTCTGTCCCTTCATCTCTATAAATATAAAGGATGTTCGCTTGGCATTGTTAAGAGAGATTTTTGATTCCTTAGCATAGAGGCTTTTCATAAGGTTTTTCGGCTAGTTGCTCATTCATTTTCTGGAATTGTGAAGACGAAGAAAAACTCTTGTGTTTTCGATCTTTGATATAAGTGACATACGAAAGACCCTGCTTGTTACCTAACTTTTTGTTGAATGTTATCTCTTTGTTCCTAATGAATTGATTCTTAAGTTCAATGCATTATCCATTGTTCTTCAATAAATTCCGGTTTAGTCACTCTTAGATGAGGGTATCTTTTGATGAAGTTTGAATAGGGCTATTTTATGGGAGTGTTCAGACATCTCCTAGATCTGGCATTTGCTCAAAGGGTGAAGCACATATTCGCTTCTTATTTCTTTGACAATTCTCTTTCTCTAGTGTTCTCTGGGTAACTAGAGATCTTTCTCCACTGCAAATTGCTACTTTTTGGACTTCAATAAGGGATTTGCAAATCTATCGGGATGAGATCCCACCCCATATTGCTAGATTAGTGTAAATATTGTTGAATGTTCTTTGGTGTTATTCCAGAATAGTCCAATAATACAAGGTGCCTCCCCTTTAATTGAGGAGGGACTCTTGTCCCGCATAGTTGTGGTCTGAACCTCATATTTTGTCTCCAACAAAATATCAAACCAACAAGGTAGACTCCTTATAATTATATAAGAGATCGCCTATCTATATGTAGAGTACCCCGAATTATTGATTAAGATAATAAAGTATTGCTTGTGTTTGAAACTACAACTTCAAAATTTAAAATGGCATTAGGGCAGTCTGGTCTAGCAAATTTCGTGATCTTTCATATTTGAAGTGCGAAGAGGCAGCCCTCTAATAATTATGAGGCCCCATTTAGGTGGATACTCTAATTGAGAGTAATATTAATCAATTTTAGGGTGTTTGCATGAAGTTTAAGACCTTATTAAAAGCATATTGATCAGGTTCTACCATTGACTGATCTCCATTCATGTGAGCATTTTTATTGTCATTGCAAATGCTTCCATGCGTGCAAGTTTTGTTGCTAAGCCATCCGTTCACTATTTCCACATATTGGCAACACCATACAGGATGACATGTAGCCCCGTTCTTGTGTCACAGCTTGCTATTGGGGACGAAAACCCTCACAGCGTTTATCTTGGTAACTCTACCCTTGGATTATGCAATTCTCAGAGTCTCTTGACATCATGTCAAAGCAAATTTCTGTTCGCCAACATTTATAAACAAGCTATTTGCTATGGATATCTCAGTTTCGGCCTGCAATAGTTTAGACAACATGCATCAAATCATTCTCTACCACGTGACATGTTAGCTTGGTGTCATTGATCCTTGGTGTCACTATTCACTGTTGCACCTCCACATCATTGTATGCCCACACTACCTTTAGAATGCATCTTCTAGCCTTGGCATCATTCATTTGAAAGACAGTCTCTACCAGCATCACACTCACACGGAGTTCTGTAATATCCCCTTCTAGGACAAGTTAGGAATTCATACAAATCTGATCACACAGCTGAAAATAATTAATTTTCAAACCCTAACTGCTGCAAACTTCAAAAAATTCATATCTTTGGCTAGAGAAGTCCAAATGAGCTGAAATTTTGGATAATGGACCACAAAAATATGAGGAACAATATGCAAAAATTAGATTTCGCACAACCAACCCGAAACCCTAATTTTGACCTAAAAAGTAGGTCGCCCAGCACTTTTAGGGCACCAAAACTCACTCCAAAAATTATGAAATCATCTTCATCCTTATTCCTCCTAATTTCTATAATCAGATGCAATATTAAATCAACCCCCAAATTGTAGATCTGAAATAAATATCAATTTTCCATACCCAAAAAAGCCTGCGGACAGCTGAAATATTCAAAAATGCATAACTCCTTCAATATACTCAATATTTCTTCACCAAATAAATTGCAGATTGTTATATAAATTAAGGGCTTTCCAAAGAGCTATCAGATCTTAATTTGTATGAGCAACTTAAAACCCTAGCCTAACCAGTCCTAGAAAACTGATCCAGTCAAGTCGTCTAGGGTTAGATGGAATGACAAATTATATAAAGCTAATTCTACAGCTTGAAAAACCTTCCAAATAACAGTCCTACACTTGGAAAATTACACCAAAATAGAGCAGATTATATTTTTCCTTGCTCACTGACAATACATGCCAATAACACAGTGGCAGATTAAGTCAGCCATTGTTATCATTTATGAATCATGCAAAGAACATAATTCAACATCATCACCAACTCAACAAGTGGAACAAGAGAGAATACTTCAATGGATCAAAACTAGCGCACTAACTTCCCACGCAACAGACAGATAGAGATGATTCAGAGAGAGAGCAGAGAGAATCAAATGGCATGCATCACAACTCTAAACTTGGTGCATAAAGATGAAATATCATCATAACATAAGTCTAACAATGATCCTAGCACTCCTTTTATACAGCAAGGAGGCACTCAAGTTCAAGATCCCTGGGAGCAAGAGAAAATACTTCAATAGATCAGAAGTTTATTTCCCCTAGGTGTGGCGTCCCCTTTTTAAAAGGGTGATTTTAATATTTAAAAGCCACCTAAATATTATTTAATTAATTCCCCTTTTTAATTTGCATTTTGAGAATTTAATTAAATAATTACTTGCTTCATAAATATTAAATAATTAAATAAATATTGCTTTATAATGTCAAATGATTAAAATCACTCTCCAGGCAATATTATAAAATTATTTAATATAATTTTCCCCTTGCAACATCCCTAAAGCCCACGGGGAATGATAGGCTAAGGGTCTTCAAAAATGGGGACATTAGAGTCCTTCCTTCTCAAGATTGCTTGCCCTCAAGCAATAGCAAGCTCATGTGTCTGTGTTGGCTAGATTTTCTGCATAGCATCAAACCTAGGCAGTCATGAGATAAATCTCCCTCATTTAACCGGTGAGGCTCCCGTGTCAGATTTGTCAATAAAAATGTGTTATTATCTATCAGGGGTTTTACTTTAACCACTTAGTTCATGAACCATAACTAAGAAGTTCTGCAGCAAGTAAGCAGTTGTTTAAGAAATGAAATTTATAGAAGAAGGAAGTAAAGAAAATACAAAGAAGAAATGGGGAAAATGTGCATCCCAATTAGTAGATAGCAGAGCTAATTGCATGCACATAGAAGAAACTCAATAGATATGAACACATAGAATTATAAAACAAAGGCAGCTCTAGATCCAGATCTATAATAACACAAAGTTTACTTAAGAGATCTAAACTTATTATTATTGATTGCGGTTCCGGTTGTTGAAATTCCGAGCAAGGGCAGTATTATTGCCTTGAGCCATTTGAGCCATTTGTTTCTTCATCTGCATCATCTCATTTGCTAACTTTTGCAGCAGTGAATTAGAAGTAGTAGAGGATGAAATTTCCGCTCTAGAAGTGTTGTTTTTTATCTTTCCAGCGATGATGAGGTCGTCTTCAATTTCAACTGCCATGTTTTGAGCTGCTAACAAATTAGTAGGACGTGCTCTTCGCAGTTGATAGCTTACTTCAGGAAGCAAAGCATTGATGAAGAACACCTTTTGATTCTCATCATTCAGAGAAGCAGAAGCTGGAATTTTGTACAATAATCTTTGGAATTTTGCAATAAAATCCCGCATGTGCTCATGTGGTTCCTTCTTCAGCTGAGTCAGTTGGGTTATCAAAGTGCTGGAATCTTCAGCTGCCTTGAATCTTTTCAGGAACACATCCCGCATAGTAGACCAGTTGGTTATGGTACCAGGAGCTAGCCGATAGAACCATTCTCCAGCCAAGTCATGCAGAGTCTCTATGAAGAGTCTGACAGATACATCTTCATGTTCGACTGCAAGCACTCCACAGGATATGAAAAACGCAGCCAAGTGGTCATCTGGATTTTGCTTGCCATCTCTAAAGAATTTTCGAAAATTCTTTCTCGTCCCTTTAGGTAGATCATGCATAGGAGTTAGATTCAAAGGTCCAAAGGCTGCACCCCATGGAATAGGCGCTGCAGGGGCAAGTGGATGACTCTACATCATGAAAGGAGCACGTCTTCTTTGAGAATAGACTTGATGAATAATTCCAGCTGCCGGATTATGTTGAAGATGATCCGGATCTAGATGTGTTTGCACTCTTCTTCCTGGTGAGAGACTAGATCTGTAGCTTCTAACTTGAGGAGGATGATTGAAATTGAATTGCTCCTGCAGTCTGAAGAAATGATCAGTCCTTCCTTGCGCCTTCACAGATCGGGTGAATGAACGTTCAGCCAGGTTGAGATTTGTATGGAAAACACTCTGATCTACAATAGATAAACCTTGATTTGCAAAGATAGTTGTTCCCCAGCGGAGTCGCCAAAAACTGTTGGCTAGATTTTCTGCATAGCATCAAACCTAGGCAGTCATGAGATAAATCTCCCTCATTTAACCGGTGAGGCTCCTGTGTTAGATTTGTCAATAAAAATGTGTTATTATCTATCAGGGGTTTTACTTTAACCACTTAGTTCATGAACCATAACTAAGAAGTTCTGTAGCAAGTAAGCAGCTGTTTAAGAAAGGAAAGTTATAGAAGAAGGAAGTAAATGAAAATACAAAGAAGAAATGGGGAAGATGTGCATCCCAATTAGTAGATAGCAGAGCTAATTGCATGCACATAGAAGAAACTCAATAGATATGAACACAAAATTATAAAACAAAGGCAACTCTAGATCCAGATCTATAATAACACAAAGTTTACTTAAGAGATCTAAGATTTAAAAGCAAGAAAAACAGTACACCGTGACACAAAGTTCTTCGGAAACCCGCTCCTTTGTATTCCTTTGCTCCAAGTTGCTCTCAAGGGTTCAGCACAAAGTCTAGAACACAGGATTGCTGCTTACAAATTCTGGTTGATTAACCCGAAGGTTCTTTCTCTACTTATAGAATGTAGAGGGGCAATTACAAGTTGGAAGCTTTTAGTTGAACTGGCACATGTGGAAGTCGGAAAAGAAACAACTGACAATCTCCCTCCTGGAATTCCACTTTGCATGACATGTATGATTTGCAACTGAAAATAGAACCTTCTATTTTGCACGCCTGCCACCTATCTCCAAGTAATTGACTTCTTCAAATAATGGCTTTTAAACCAATCACTTAAGTTTTATAATTTAATTGATCGCTCAATTACTTTGTCGGAGGAAAGAAGAAGGAAGAGGAAAGCTGACTTTGTCTTTTTTCATGTCTACTTGCAGCTGATTCTTTTGCCTTTGATTCTCACCAAAGGTGATCTGGGAGTAGCTGGATTTGGAAGCAAGCTGGAATTTTGCCTTCGCCTTGTCTTCTCTTTTATCCTTGAAGCTTTTGCAGTTCTTCTCCAGTACATGCATCAATGCATTGTTTGCCGTAAATAACTCATCATCTTTATTTTTAATTGCATATGAGCAATTAAAAATCCTGGAAAGCACTTCGGATGAATGAAAATTCAATGAAGGCTTCAACTGGAAGATGAGAGCACATGCACAGGATCTTGGAGGGAATTTTCCACGCACTGACTTCTTCACGGGTTGCATTCGAAACAAGAGGATGAAGCCTTTGTGCCGGAAGTTTTTGCAACTATGAGATCTGGATCTGGATCTGCATATGGATTTGCATCTGCATCTGGATATGGATTTGCACCTGCATAACAAACTTTGGCAACTGGGCTATGGATGGAAAAGCTGCAACTCGAATAATTTCACTGATTTTAATCTGCATGCATGAGTGAAGTTTCTCCTGCACGCATGAGTGAAGTCTTTCCTGCTCTGGATTTGTCTATCAATTCAGCAAGAGGTTTCGAGCCTAGATCTGTGTCTCCAGTATCTGTAAATTTAGAAGTGATGCATGACTCTGTTGTGCTTTCTTTTTCATCTTTCTTCGCCATAGCTTTGTCTATCTTCGTCTGAATAATTCTTTTTCTTCTTACTTGGCCGGATTTCTTCAATACTGGTGCAGATCTGTACAATTCTTCAGATTCAGAGGATATATGCAATGTATTGGACATTGATAAAAGCTCCTTTTCCTTTGTAAAACACCTGTAATGAATTCCTGAGCTCCTGTAACACCTGTGCAAACAATTATGCGGACAAAGATCAACCTCCTTCAAAGCATACGCCAAATTTGGAAGCTTTTAGCCTTGTTGCCACCTTGCCTGAGCAAAATCCTTTTTCAAAAGGGGGCACACTTTTCCTCTTGGCTGCAATTATTTACCTGTGAATTAAATAATTCACCCATATGGCTGCCCATGCTTATATAACCCTCACAATTCTATAATTAATAATTGCCCTAACAATTAAAGGCAATTAATTAATTAAAAATCAAGCTCTTCTCTTTTAAATATAGCATGTTTAAGGACAACCATCCAATCAATTAAATTAATTCAATTTAATCATCCACACTTCACTTCACTTAAGCTTCATAGTGTACTTTGACCATAGCCACTGAAAATAGGAATTAATATAATCATTTAATACTTTAAAAAGTATTAATTCCTTCTCAAAAGGGGCTGCATTAAATAAATTAAATTTATTTAATTTTGGAATTCTATTTCCAATTGATTTATTCTCCTTTGCTTTTGTTGACTTTTCCACAAGCCTGGGTGCCAAAATTGGGTGAATAAATATTAACAAATATTTATTTAATGCATTATTATTCACCCAAGTTGGGTCGCACTTTTTTGCATAATAGAATTCTATTTTTAAGAATTTCTGACAATAGAATTCTTTACCCTGCAAGGCAGCCCCGAAAATCCCATGATCCACTTAAGTGATTTGACTTTGACAATGAGATTATTTACCTTGCAAGGCAGACAATAAAATCCCGTGATTTCACTTAAGTCACTTTTCTTTTATTTCACCATGGGAATTTTTACTCTGTAAGGCAGGCAATAAATTTCCGCCTGCCTGCAGCCTCTAACTTTCCCACTGCAACTTAAGTGAATTTTCTATCACAGGAAAAAGTACTCTGCAAGGCAGGCAATAAAATCCCACTTGCCTGCTGCTTCTATTTTTTCCATTGTAGCTTAAATCCTTTGTTTTTCAAAAATGCGTCCATCCCCGCAGGGGCTTTTCTGTGCACGACTTCACTTTTTCCCAGTGATTCAGACCTCCGATGGTGACTTCCTTCGGGCATAATGTGCGTATATGTTTTCTAGCTGCTCCAGGCCAAAAATCGGGCTTACCTGGCAAAGGAATTGTTCTAGAGAAATTTCACAGAAAACGAAACGGGACAACACAAAAACACGAAAAATTGCCAAAAGTCACAAATAAAGCCCCAAACTCATTCCTTGTTAAAATCCTTTTGGTACAAGGGAATAATGATATGTTCGATCATAATAGAGTTAAAACGGAGCGCAAATAGCCTCATACGGGGCTCAAAATAATTAAATAAAAATTTCTTGCAGACAAATCCCGACGACAGAATATAACAATTTTGGGCATCTGGGTATTTGGCGAAAAAGGCTAATATGGCTCTTTGGGAATATCTTGACGCAATACAAGAACTTTCAGGCAATAAAAACACAAAACGACCCATTATTTTAAAAGTACGAATTTTTTTCGGATAGGGTAGTCACAGATTTCAGGATGAAATCTGGGTGACACTAGTCTGTGTCCAAAAGTGTGGTACTCCAAAAGCCGTGCTCCCATGCCACTCAAGTGAAGTAGCATTTGCAATATCTTGGACCACTTCATTCTCTTAAAAGTTAGGAGCATAGTTCAAAAAATCGTAAATCGGGATTAATCGGTAGGGCAAATTTTGAATCGAAAATCGGGAATCGGCAAAAAATCGGCAACTTTATCGCTACTTTTAAAAACATTTAAATTCATAAAATATACTTAAAATTAAATGTAAAAACAATGTTAAATGATGCGAGAAGTGACTCTATAGGATGCCATTAGCCCATATGCATATTTTCGATTAAGTTTTGACCAAAAAAGAGAGTACAAAGTATATTACTGTTACGAAATATATTACTGTTATAAATTATATTATTGTTACTGTTATACATCATTGTTAAATGTTATAAATTATGATCTGTTTATATTTTATAACAATAATATATAATATATATCTTTGTATTAAAACTCAAAATGCCACGAACTAAATCGCCACGAACTAAATCGCCACGAACAGGTATAAAACGCGCACGAACAGGTATAAAACGCGCACGAACAGGTAAAAACTAGCACGAATTGGTAAAAACGAGCACGAACTGGTAAAAAACGCTCACGAATTGGTAAGAAATGCACACGAACTGGTAAAAAATACGCGCTGTATTTGCGTGCCCTCACGCGTCGACTGTAGCCCGTGGAAAGAGAAAACAACATAAAAAACAAATCGATTTACTTTATTTTCGTCTTATACCCTAGCCGCGTTTTTTTTCCCTGATTTTCGCCGATTTTAGCCGCGATTTTCAACGATTTTTGACCGCGATTTATCAAATTTCAAAAATCACGATTTTTAGTAAGTTTAATCGTTTTGCAGGCTAAACGCGATTTATCGGCGATTTTTGGCGATTTTTGAATCAGAGGTTAGGAGTGCAGTCTGTTGTAATTTCTTCTTCAAACCTACGCATGAAGCAAACAAATTAGAAAAATAAAAGTTGAAGAACACTTTTCCAATGTCTCCATGGCATGTACAACTCCTCTGTGTATGGGCTTCCCCCAAACTCTATTATGCGGCCCCAAGTGCTGCTGTAATCTCCAAAAATCAGAATTGGAGTGGCTAGTTTCCACCCCCAAATAGTCACCCATGAGTCAAAATCAAGTACCAACACCCATATCATCAACTGCATGTGAAAAACTGAATGATGGAAGTGATATTAAAGCTGGTCATAAAGATGTCTTCCATCAAAATGAAAGGAAAACATCTATCATATTTCAAAATTCTTTTCCCCACATGAATGAGCAACAATCTAGTGAATGAGATAGGCCCCCATGCAACTGAAATTTCATGCCCAACAATAACAAACTGAAGACTATCCATACGCTTGGCTGGAAAAGAAACTCTTA
Source organism: Taxus chinensis (assembly GCA_019776745.2). NCBI lineage: Eukaryota > Viridiplantae > Streptophyta > Pinopsida > Cupressales > Taxaceae > Taxus > Taxus chinensis. The sequence continues at coordinate 542,212,297 of CM034154.1, read as the reverse complement.
CCATGCAAAATGTGGTCCATGTGATCCATTCTTCATCTTCACAACCCTCAATACATTGATCCCAAGAAAACAAATGCTGAAACTTAATCATATGTATCATATAGAGCTGATTCAAAGTGAATCTCATGACAAATGTGGTACTTCTCACTATCATGGCTGAAAATACAACATGTTTACCCTTTTTTCTCAGAACATAACATGACAACTCAAAACCATACTTTCCTCTTCGCTGCTCCCCATGTAAAAGAAGTGTTAAATGGTCAAAAGAAGAACCTGTAACATGTACCCATGATGCTCCAAACTGAAAATCAGCGTACCATGTGACTAAATCCTTTTGTAAGCATGTTAACATGTCCTCGAACAAACCAAAAATGTACATTACAGTAGTGTGAATTTTAAGTATGCACATATTCTTCTTGGATGCAAACTCAAACATGAATAGATGATGCTCATACCTTCCTCTTATGACCTCAACAATCAAAAACTGAATTTTATCAAGGTATGAGAACAATAGAATGTCCATCTTAATCATCTTATGAGCACTAGTAAATACAAACAACTTGTTATTTACTTCTCCATACCATGTAGAGGGATGACATCTCACTATTTTTCTTGCACCATGCACATAAGAAAAAGAGAAACCATAATTCATGCATCCATAAACCATATCACCGTAAACCCAATGAACTTCAAACCTTTGATTGTGCCCATGTACCTTCTTTATGGATAAAGAAAATAAATCTAAAATATCATGTTTGGGGCTGCTCATTACATTTTCGTACCATAAAACACCACTTCTCACCTTGTAATTATGTACCTTTACTTGACATGTGCATGGAGCTTCCTTGGAACTTGATTCTAGAAGAGAAAAGACTATTTGCTCCCTAATAACTGCTGTTATACATAGGCCAGCAAACTTAGTGTCATGATTTTCATTTGTAGGAGTCTTCGGCATCCCTTTCCTTTTTCCATGTTGACACTTATGCACCCAAGTGTTAGGAACAAAAACATTAACAATAGTATGACCGAAATACCTTTTATCCATCCATCTAACATGCTCATACTCATATTCATCAAAGCTCAACATATAAGGAGGAAATAAACATGAAAAATCATACCTTGGGCTACCCCCAACATCTACAAAACTCAGAATTTCTGAGTTTTTGAGTTTAGGACAGCGCTCTTTCCCTCGTCATTTTCTTCATCTAAACCCCTTTTTTCTCCTTCACCAATGTTTGTGTCATGTAGGAAATGACTTGGAGTAACCATGAGACTCATACTCCCTTCTTGTCCTTCAAATGGCTCATGATGAAGGTGAATGGTATCCTTCAAATCTGATTTTTCCTTATACACATGCTCATCAACTCCACCATTAGTACTAGCCAAATCACACTTTGGAATAATTTATTACCTTAATGTAGTTGTTAAGTGGTTGCTTTTTATGTGGAGGGAGATATAGTGAAATAGACCTCTTTAAGGCCATATTGAGGTCTACACTTGGCTGCCCCTTTGAAGCTTGTGTTTGATCACTCAATAGTGACCTTGGCGGCTCCTCCTTCACTATTTTTCGTTGCACATGTACAACAGTACCGTACAGACCAGCAAGCTGAGAATGGTCTAAAGTGCTTGGAAATGCCTCTTCTCCTTTCCTATCGTTCATCTCCTCATCTTTGCATTCATTGCCAATCCAAGTAGCATTAGTAAAAACTAAATAATGATCATTAGTTACCTCTTGGCTATCCTCATTTGGCTTGTCCATGCAAACTTGCAAATCAGATTTCTCTTCCCTCTTGGGCTCATCTCCCATGATTATCTTATCAAAATGCATGCAATCATACAAAGGCAAGGAAACCTCTTCAAAAAATAACTCTTTACCTTGCTTATTTGCATCCAGGGGCTCTTCTTCCTTCTCTTCCTTTTGAACTAAGTCTAATTTTTCTGTGTGTTGGCTAGATTTTCTACATAGCACAAAACCTAAGCAGTCATGAGATAAATCTCCCTCATTTACCGGTGAGGCTTCCGCATTAGATCTGTCAATTAAAGTATGCTAGTATCTATATGGAGTTTTACTTTAACTGTTCAGCTCATGAACCATAGCTGTACAGTTCTGCAGCAAGTAAGCAGCTATTTAAAGAAAGGAAATATTTATAGAAGAAGGGTATTATAAAAACACAGAGAAGAAATGGGGAAGATGTGCATCCCAATCAATAGATAACGGAGTTGATTGCATGCACATAGAAGAAACCAATAGATATCAACACAGAATTATAAGCAAAGGTAGCTTTAGATCTAGATCTGAAATAACACAAAGTCTATTAAAGATCTAAGATAAAAAGCAAGAAACACTACACCGTGACACAAAGTTCTCCAGAAATCTGCTCTTGTATATTCCTTTGCTTCAAGTGGCTCTTAAGGGTTTCAACACAAATTCTGGAACACAAGGATGCTGCTTACAAATTCTGATTATTAACCCGGAGGTTCTTCTCTTACTTATAGAATGTAGGAGGGAAAGTACAAATGGGAAACTCAACTGAACTGAAACATAAATAACAAGTAAAAATGACATTTGGCAATCATCCTCCACTAACTTCTCCTGAAGTGACACATGTATCACTTAACTAATAGAATTGTTCCACGTGACTTTAAGTAATGGTTTCAAAACTAATAACTTTACAATTTCATCCGAGAACGTGGAAAATAAAAGAAAGAATAGAAGAAGAAGTCAAGCTAGCTGTAACATTTATGTCTTCTTTTTGTTCTAATACTGGATATATTTGTCGAACATGTAAGTTAGCATCTTCCCATCTGTTTTAGCCACTGCTTCCTTTTCTGTCCTGAACTGCAGCAATCCCTTGTTCAACACCTTGATACACGCTTCCACATCTTCCAAGCTTGGCCTGAACCTCGCAATATCCGCCTGCAGTGCCATCATTCTACTAATGGAATTCATCGTGAAAGGTTTAGTAGCTCCATCAATTCTCTTTTGTACCATTAGAAGAGACCCTTCCAGGGAATTAGGCACTCTGCTAGGAATAATCCGTACGTATGAAGTAACACTTCCGACCACTTCCTCAGTAAAAGAAATGATACTGTTTGGTAAGGATGATGTCCTATTCTCAAGTGCCTGCATCCTCTTCAGCAAAACTCTGCAGATCTCCAAACGGAAAGATACTGCAAACTCCAACTGCTTCCCCTTCTCAACTGATCTGTCTGGTACAATCTGCTCTGCAATCAATACCTCTCCCAGTAGTTTGTTGATTTCGGCCAAAGTACTTAGGTTACTCTCAGCAACTATGTTCATATCTACTATGCTCGTCACCAGTTGCTTCAGCTGATTTGCTGCATCGTTCATAAGCTTCAGGCAGGTTAGCACCTCTCTAAGTTGGACAGAAGCTTGACGAATAATCAGATTCTTCCATTCGTCAATAGCTTTCACCTGATTGCTTGCATCCTCCATCTCCTGCATAAGATGATCACTCACCTGCTCTGAAATGGGCTGAGTAGAAGATTTAGCAACCTTGGCTATGATCTCGTACATCTGAGATACCTGCTTCTGAAGCTCGTCTTTCTCCGCCTTTTCTCTGTCAAGCCTAAGGAATAGAGCATCTATCAATGTCTGTGTGTCCTTCAATCCTTCTGTGGTGGCTTGACTGAGGGGTGCTCTGGTTACTGTCACATCTTCTGCCGTGAGCTCATCCTCTTTCTTTCCTTCCGTCGGAATTGACATCTCAACAAATTTCTGCCCCGACTCCTCAATGATCAACCTTGAAGTTACCTTAGCAACTTTAGGTCTTATGTCTTTTCCACCTAGGCTCCGGAGTAGCTGAAATTCGTGTTCTTCCAAGTTCATCTCCACTCTAGCTTCTGGAACCAACTGCAAAGCCAACCATTCTGAGAAGTTACTTTTCGGGGAATGAGAAGTTGCTGAATGCACTACTATCTCCCGCTCTATTTCCTCTCCGTCAGAAAGTGCTACAGTGTTATGGCTGCCATCTTCTGAATCATCGAAGGACAAAGCTCTTTCGAACTCTGCCATCTGCAGCTTCAACGTTTCTTCTGGAACAGGTGCTGAACGGAGTGGCTGAGGAGAGAAGATGAATGTTGACGGATTCAGTGGAGGCATGGAAGTGTCCTGCTGAGGTGTAACAGTTGGTGAAGCAGTAGATGCTGGAGAAGCCGGAACTAAAGTCATAGCTGTGGAAGTGATCTTCTCCTTTGATGGAAATCTTCTGTGTACTTTCAACTTCTCGGACCTTCTGCTGCTTTCTCCTCCGTGCTTCCTCTTGAAGGAATCTCCTGCGCCGAAGTTGCCTATGATTTGATTCATCAGTGCTTCATCAAGGCAGTATCCTTTCGTCAACAACCAATTTGAAGTATTCACCAGAACATCGCCAGACCTTTCTTCAATCGTATGGCAGCCCCCTACGTTATCCTGAAGTACGGCTCTATCTCCTCCCATTTGATGGTAAGCGTCGAGTAACACATTCCCATCATCTTTAAGATCCGTAGGTATCCGTGCTAGTCCAAAGTCGAACACTTGCCGTGTTGATAGCCTGCTAAAATCCTTCTTTCTAACCTCGTACTCACTTTTGCACTTCATCCAAAAATCCTCTAATGAAGGCACATGTGCGTACTCTTGGGAGATCGTCTTCCTGGCTACTCCAAATGGATTGAAGTTCAGCCATGCCGGGAAGAATTCTTGCTCATATTCGGATAACATCTGCGTCTCCATCCCTCGAGCTCTATGAATGCTCTGGCAGCTATAATGTCCCACAGTGATTGGGAAGAAGCCCGTAGACTTGTGCCGTTTCTATTGAAGGTCATATATCTCCACAAGTTGTCTGCTCAGCTCCATGGTGATCAACCTATCATTCGGATATTTGGGTAGCTTAACCGGTTCTCCAGAAAAGCCAGTAACCCTGAGGTATGTGAAATCCGCAAACTGAATGAATAGACTGCCAATTTTGGATACAGCTTCCCACACTTCCTTGCTCACCCTTTTGGCCTTTAGGTCCCTGTCTAGCCTACAAATGAATTCGTAGAAGAATCCATCATTGACCACTTTGAAATCTTTCTCGCATGCAGGTACAGTAAGCTGTAGGTAGCACTCGAAAATGGGGTCCTTAGAAAAGACGCCACATCTATCAAGCTTGGAGAAGACGCCTTGTGAAGCTATAGCGTATACCAAGTAGGAAGTCATTTTGAAGCTGAAAGTACGTTTCACGTTCCGGAGCTTCTCACCAATGTTGTCGCTAATGATTTTTGACCAATTGATTATGGAATCAACCTTGTTGACTTCAACGGTCCTGATGAAAGCATACATCCATGTAAGGAAAGTGTGAGCATTCGCCTCGCCATTAATCCTGCATAACAATTTGACAATATCATCAACCTCCTGCACCAGATTGGACCGCGGAAGAGTTCTTGGGAACTTAGAAGGAGATCTGGGCTTCTTCATGTATCTGCTGTTCATTATGTTCACGTAGTCAACTCTATGCTTCTCCCACCTGCTGCTGGCATCCTGAATGCTAATGAAAGTCACCACCTTTCGCGCTGGAATCTTCAAACAATAATTGACGAACTCTGCGTCCAACCAAATTATTGTTTTCCCTATAGCGTCTCGCATTGATCTGGATGAAGGATGATAAAATTTAGCACACTCCATAACGAACTTTGGCAAGTGGGTTGTGTATGGAAAGGCTACAACTCGAATAATTCCACTGCTTTTAACCGCACGCATGAGTGAAGTCTTTCTTGCTCTGGATTTATCAATCAATTCGGAAAGAGGTTCCGGACCTAGATCTGTGTCTCTTATTTCTGCAAATTTTGAAGTGATGCATGACTCCGTTGTGCTTTCTTTTTCGTCTCTTTGCTATGGTTGTCTATCTTTGTCTGAACAAATTCTTTTTCTTCTTATTTGGCCGGATTTCTTTAAAACTGGTGCAGATTTGGATAATTCTTCAGATTCGGAGGATATATTCAATGTATTGGACATTGATTAAAGCTTATTTTCTTTTAAAAAGCACCTGTAATGAATTCCTGCAATTAATTCAGACAAAGATGGCAACCGAAACATGAACAGTGAATTTTAATCATAAAAATCTGCATTATTCAAGCCTGCTACCCCAAAAATTGATGTTTTATTTGCATGCAAAGTGAGCATGAATTTTTCCAACTTCACCTGAGCACCTGTATCACTTATGCAAACAATTATCCAAACACAAATCAGCCTCCTTCAATGCATGCGCCAAAATTGGAAGCTTTTAGCATTAAATCCACCTTCTGAGCAAAAATCCTCTCTAAATGGGGCGCACTTTTCCTCTGGGCTGCACTTCTTTACCCGTGAATTAACTAATTCATCCTTATGGCAGCCCATGCTTATATAACCCTCATAATTCTATAATTAATAATTGTTCTTCCTATTCCTGACAATTAATTAATTAAAAATCATGTTTTTTCTTTAACTGGTGTGCTAAAATTGCATGTTTAAGGACAACCATCCAATAAATTAAATTTAATCAATTTAATCATCCACTCTTCACTCCACTTAAGCTTCACAGTGTGCTTTAACCTTAGTCACTGAAAATAGAAATTAATTTAATCATTAACTACTTTAAAAAGTATTATTCTTCTCCCAAATGGGGCGCACTTTTTAGCATGAAGGGGTTGCTTTAAATAAATATTATTTATTTAATTTAGACAATCTATTTTCATCTCCTTTATTCCCCTTTGCTTTTGTTGACTTTCTTCCATGCTTGGGCGCCAATTTTAGAAGAGGCATTAATTAATTCAATCACTTTAAAGGCTGCCTTTATCCCTAAAGGGGTCACACTTTTTGGCTAAAGAGAATTCTATTTTTAAAAACACATGACAATGGGAATTTTTACCCTGCCAGGCAAACTCGAAAATTCCATTGTCACTTAAGTTATTTGACTTCCATAATGGGATTATTTACCCTACAAAGCAGGCAATAAAATCCTATGATTCACTTAAGTGATCTTTCTTTTATTCAACAATGGAAATTTTTATCCTGTAAGGCAGGCAATAAATTTCCGCTTGCCTGTTGCCTCTAATTTTTACACTGCAACTTAAGTGACTTTTCTATCATGGGAAAAAGTACCCTGCAAAGTAGGTACAAAATTCCCACCTGCCTGTTGCTTCTAATTTTCCCATTATCCACTCTAATCCTTTGTTTTCCAAAAATGTAGCCAGCCCAGAAGAGGCTTTTTTGGTGCGCAACTTCGTCTTTTCCTAGTGAACCAGACCTCCGATGGTGACTTCCTCCCAGCGTAACATGTGTATATGATCCCCAGTTACTCCAGGACAAGAATCAGGCCAAACCGGCAAATGGAATTGATCTAGAGAAATTTCACAGAAAACAAAACGGGAAAAACACAAAAACATAAAAAGTTGCCAAAAGTCACAAATAAAGCCCAGAACTTATTCCTGGTTAAAACCCTTTTGGTATATAGGAATAATGATATGTTCGATCACAATAGGGTTAAATCAGAGCGCAAATTGCCTCAAACGAGGCTTACAAATAATTAAATACAAATTTCCAGTAGACAAATCTCAACGACAGAATATAACAATTTTGGGCATCTGGGTATTTGGCGAAAATGGCTAATATGGCTCTTGGGAATATCTTGATGCAATACAAGAACTTTCTGGCAATAAAAACACAAAACGACCCATTATTTTAAAAGTACGATTTTTTTTCGAGATAAGGTAATGACATATTTCAGGATGAAATCTGGGGATACCACTGTGCAAATGCCAACTCTCATGCAAGTATTAGATATCAAAATTTTATCATTAGACACCAAAGAACTCATACCTTGGAAAATCATAGTCTTCACTTTGTTCGACACATTTCTCGAGGACACCTTGGGCTAGTGTATGAGCAACACATGATGCCTCTTGACCCAATCCTTCCTCCAACATAGATAGCAAGTGTGTTGGGGGACTCTCATATTCATTTAATATTAAAGACATAATGGCTTGCTTGGAAATCATGATCTTTTGAGCATGATCATTACATATAAGATCAAAGAACACCTCAAACATTTGAGAAATAAGATCATTACATTCTAAATCCATCATTATAACACAAGATCTTACTTTTGCCATAGTGTTCAAAATGCAAACCCTCTTACTAAAACAAGGTCTTGTGAGGTCCCACAGACCTTGGAAACTTCCCACCATGACCTCAAAAATGTCTTCCATGATAACATCACAATATGACAATTTTGGGGTTGTAATTTGTATAACCGCACTAATGCAGAAGATAACCGTAATTCCTACCTCCCCATTTTCATGATCCAACAACTCGTGCTTAGCCAGCTGCATTACCAAGGAATCCCTTGCAATAAGCATAGATCCATAATCATCTTGCTCTATTGTTACCAAGCAACTTGCCGCTTCTTCCAAAATTTTGAGCAACTCATCCTTCGATGGAGGTAGGTGCTTGAGAGCTCTACTAAGTCTCCGGAATCTTGCCTTCATGTTACCTACACTAGATAAATCCATGGTCCACAAGCAATGTCAAACCTCACAGGTGTAGAAGAACATGCTCTCATACCACTGTAATGTCCCCTTCTAAGACAAGTTAGGAATTCATACAAATCTCATCACACAGCTGTAAATAATTAATTTTCAAACCCCAACTGGTGCAATTTTTAAAAATTCATATCTTTGGCTAGAGAAGTCCAAATGAGCCGAAATTTTGGATAATGGACCACAAAAATATGAAGAACAATATGCAAAAATCAGATTTCGTACAGCCAAACCGAAGCCTTAATTTTGACCTAAAAAGTAGGTCGCCCAGTACATTTAGGGCATCAAATCCACTCTAAAAATTATGAAAACATCTCCTTATTTCTCCTAGTTTCTACAATCATATGCAATATTAAATCAAACCCAAATTGTAGATCTGATATAAATATCAATTTTCCATACCTAGAAAACCCTGCAGACAGCTGAAATATTAAAAAATGCATAACTCTTTCAATATCCCATATTTTCCCCTCAAATAAAATGCAGATAATTCTATAAATTAAGATCTTTCCAAAGAACTAAAGATCTGAATTTTATGACAACTGGAAACCCTCCAAAACAGCCCCCAAAAGTCCCAGTCTAGTCGCTAGGGATAGATGGAATGACAAATTATTTTCAGCTCTTTCTACACTTCAAAAACCCTCCAAATGACAGTCATACACTTGGAAAATTATACTAACATAGAGCAGATTATATTTTTTCTTATTCACTCACAAAACATGCCAAAACAAGTCCCATATCAAGTCACCATTGTTAGCAAGTATGAATCATGCAAAGAACATACTTCAACACGAGAAACTCAACAAATGAAACAAGAGAGAATACTTCAATTGATCAAAACCAGCTCACTAACTTCCCACACAAGAGAGAGAGAGAGAAAGAGAGAGAGAGAGTATCAATGGGCATGCATCTCAACTCCAAGCATGGAGCATAAAATAAATATCATCATAAATAAGTCTAACAATGATCCTAGCACTCCTTTTATAAGCAAGGAGGCACAAAATTCAAAATCCCTAGGAGAGGGAAATTATTAAATAAAAGCAGTTTATTTTCCCTAGGTGTGGCGTCTCCTTTTGAAAAGGGTGATTTTAATATTTAAAAGCCACCTAAATATTATTTAATTAATTTCCCTTTTTAATTTGCATTTTGAGAATTTAATTAAATAATTACTTGCTCCATAAATATTAAATAATTAAATAAATATTGCTTTATAATGTTAAATGATAAAAATCACTCCCCAGGCAATATTATAAAATTATTTAATATAATTTTCCCCTTGCAACATCCCTAAAGCCCACGGGGAATGATAGGCTAAGGGTCTTCAAAAATGGCGACATTACAGATTTATTATTACTGCCAGGGGTCTGTCGTACATTCCAACAGGGTGCTGTACTTCCACAATTCCTCTTTCAGATAGGGTTTAAGAGAAAATTCCGTTTTCATGCTTTCTATGTAGTTTCAGGTTAGGGTTTGATGTAATAAATTCGTATTCAACATATTTGAATAAATATTGCAGTTGGATATTTTCAGTTTTACATATGTAAGTGTTTTATTATTATTTGGGGTTTATATCAGCATTGATACTAAGAAAAATTACAATATTGAATCTTTTTATAATAGAAATATTACAATCAAAATAATTTTCTATGCACAACTTATCTACCTAATCCTTTAAACACCATTTTCATAATAAAATACATGATAAAATGCAATGGAAAGAGGATAGGAGCGATTTTAGAAATGAATCAGGCAAGCATATGGATGCAAGAAAGACTATCCATGTACTTGTAAATGGACTAATGGAAGTTCTACTTTTATGATGGAAATAAGCTATAGCCGGTTGCTAAAGTTGAATTTCCATTCACCTTGAAAGCACAACATGCATAAAAACCTAAATCCAGTAAGTCTTGAAACAAAATAGATGAAATAACATTAAGTATGAGCAAGACATGATTGATGGTTAATAATGACGGGTGGGTTTATGGTCTTAACAAAAATGACAATAAGGGCTTGGGCATGGCTAATGGAAAGGTGACAATTGAGTACTTCCCACCTATAGAAAAATACATGGAAAAAATTGGTAGGAAAATCCCTACAAATTCACTTAGAGCTGAGGGCATAAGATATTATGTAAAAGAGCTCGGAAGGAAATTTGGCATTTCTCAGTCTTGGATGGTAGTAGTCAAGTTTCTGAAATATGATCACGAGGGCATAAGATATTATGTAAAGGAGCTTGAAAGGAGATTAGGCAATTCTCAGCTTTGGATGGTAGTAGTGAAGTTTCTGAAAGATGATCCAGTCAAATGAGCTCTTTTGCATTAATGATTTGTCACCAAAGAAAGCTTATTTGAGGTACACCATCTATTCAACCATAAGTCGTCAGCTTTCTCATTTGAAAAATTTAAATGATATTATTCCTAGGCCTTATTTGAAAAAGAGGTAAGTTTCTTTCATGTTCTAAAATATCACAGGGAGCCGTATGCAATCTGGCAACTATAGTCTAATTTGTTTGCAACATGTACTCCTTGTCCAAGATGTATGAAGCTCTCCACTGAATGTTATTTGAGTTAACAATTGAATGCTTATTTGACTTGATACTGAAATAAATCTGACTTTCCTTCAACGAGTTTAATTTTGCCTTTCAGAGTATATTTATTAACAAAACTTGACATCCAATGGAAACTCTGCATATTTAATGACAATAATGAAAGGATGTACATGCCAATTAAATCTATGATACTAATGAAAGTACATGGTGGTTAGTTATAACATAGCAGTAACTAGGTAGTTTTCTGTTGATTTTCTGCAGTCAATTCTCTTTTTCAAGTGTTTGAAATCGTAAATGACATGGAAAGGATTGTTTTTGTGTTTAACAAAGGCGGTCATGTCAAATGGACAGGTTACAGAAAACAATACAAAGTGGGGATCTTATATTTCAGCTCCCCTGATTGCAATGGGCACAACTATGTTTTTGTCTGCCATCCAGTTTATCCCAGTTGCCTCTGCAACATATGATTCTGTAGGTGATTTCTGCTCGTAGTTTGTTTTGTGCATTTCTCCAGATACATTCTATTATACTCTACATTTATTTGGTATTGATGAAATTATTCAGTTTTATGGGCTTACTAGACAGTTTCACTTTTCTATTCATGCGAAACTATTCAACCCCTTTACCTGCATGCATGTTGCTTTTCACTAAAGACACACCTCTTGGAAAATGGAAATGTTTCTTTGTTATTCTTTTTCTGTTTTTTGCAATAGTCACCTTGAGATGCGGGGTTGTGGGTACAGGTACGGGGGCAGGGATGCCATTTGATATCAGGGTATGGGAGTAAATGAATAAGGGTACGGCTATATTATATATAAATTCAAGCACCAGAAGAAGCAGGTATGTGGATGAGGATGTGATCCTTGGCTTTATACTGGAATCCCATAGTGAATGAATTTTTGTTAGATTGAAATGAGTGTTAAAGTATCGAAACAACTATCTGGAGAATAAAATTTACACATTCCAGGAGTGTTCTCATGCAGAAAGCAAGGTAAAAAGCTTTATTTACCTTTAACTCTTCAATAAGTCTATACACACTTTGAAATTCCAAACTACCAGCGTAACACGAGTGATTATATCTTGGAGCTTAGAATGCCAATTATGTGTCTTGTATATAGTTCAATTGCGCTCAATTAGAACTACCAAAATATCAGTGACCTGTCATGAGAACTTGGCATGAAATGCATGGGCACAACCTTCATTCCTGAAATATCAAATTCTCTAAACAAAGTTGTATTATTAGGTTCTTTGTTTATGTAGAGAGTTCACATGAACAAAATATTGTTTACATTTACATTATATTTTACAATTTTTTTGCATTTCCTATTTATTATCAAAGCCTCCACATCACTGTAACATTTCAATCATGTAATTGATGTGTTTTTCTAAGGAATTTTGTAGATTCTAGATCAAACATTTTGAGTGTCTTGGTTCTGATTGCTGATTTTGTTTCCCAAAGCAAGTCGTGGAATCTACATCATCTTGTTTGTTCTCTACCATCTTTGCTTGTAAATCCCACTTCACTGTCTGATCTCTACCAAGAAAAGGGTTTTATACTTTCCAATAATTGGAGTCAATCTCAGCTTCCCATTGCCATTATGTTACTTTACCCTGCTCAATCCTGTCCTGGTTTGGAATGTCATCCAATTCGGCTTATGTGGGTCCTCAATTCCCGGAGGTACTACTAGTTCAATATCCCTTGAACATCAATTCTTGTTGGGTTTTTGACGCTTTCACAAACTTCTAGTTTTGTTATAACATTCCTTTCACGTACCAATACAAATAGCCAAGTTGGGGGAGCTAGAATTCCCAAACAACACGGGATGATGAAATTTAAAAAGATTGGAGCTAGTCCCATCATACATCTTTGACCATGCTTGGGATAGAGGAATCATTTGTGTCATCGTCTATCACTATGAAAAGGTCAATGCAAGATCTCATAATGCTCATTGGGGAGTGTCTAGGGCTGAGGGGTCTAGATTGGGTAAATCCTAGGAGGAAAAGCATTCACCCTAGAATCCATTCTCACATCCAAGGATGAAGAAATTCCCATAGCAGCGAAGAAACTTGTAATGTGTGCCTACTCTCATAGCACAAGAAGCAGTCTAGATGGAGATACATAACGTCGAGAAGGAGTGGATCCAATTTACCAAAAGAAAGTGTGATGGGGCACCCTAGTATTAGTGGTGTGTAAAGGTGAGCAGTGCCTCATTGACCTAGCCCCTTAGTATGTGAAGCAACAATATCCAAAGGGTGCTTAAATCCTCCAATCTCCAAATGTCTTGAAAGAAAGAGGTGATCACCATGGAGGCTTTAAGGTTCCTAGGGGATCCCTACAAAGACCTATGTCTAAGGGTGACAACCAACCAAATAAAAAGGGCAAGGCACCATTGGTCTAGGTACTGAAAGAAAGTGGATAGATAGTTCCCTGAGTCTCAATGAAGACAATGGTATCTCCCTCAATGTCATAAGAAATAGGGATTTTGACAATTAAGTGCTCCTTAGTCTCCACTTCTTGGAGAGATCAAAGATGACAAATGTGATCCCTATGTGGAATATGATGATCAATTTCAACCTACAATTGATGTGAGTGCACCTTCTAGTGGTTAAGGAGATACCTCAAGTTGTGAGACCAATGATACAGAAGGTAGTTAGGACAATGAATGACATTGACAAACCACAATAAATGGTCAATGCAAAAGGTAAGCTTGGGGCTAAGCGGCTGAGAAGGGATCTCCAAGTGACGTGGATGTATTGCTTGTAGATATCCTCTTTGAAAAATATAATTATGACCTCACTTAAGGAAAGAAGTCAATGTGGGACATCTAAGGAGTACCTAAAATGAGGTAATATATCAATAGAGATGCCAATAGATTGAAAGAGAAATCTAGTCTTAGAGTACCAACAATGTCAATATCTATTAGGGCCCAATGATGCAATACTCTAAGAAAAACAAAGGGTTAAGTATGGATATGTGTCACTGCTTGAAGTTGAATCGTTCTGAGTATGTGAATGCAGAAATTAAGGTTGAAGATAGTCTCAAGGTATAAAGACTGAATGAAAAACTCATCTTGGATCAGACACTGAGGAACAATCCATTTGCAATTTTTTGTACACTGAATCATGAGAGTTTGCACCCTCTCGATACAAGGACATTCAATAGAACCCAAAATAGGTTTCCAAACCTCAGACTCATACAAAATCAAAGGATTGATAATTGTATCGAAGAGGCATATCTTCAAACAGATGCCCTAGAAGTTGATTTAAAAACATAGACGGTCCAATATAAAAAGGGAGGCATATCCCTTGCAAAGGATTGACTAAGAGGAAGGCTTCAATTAAAAGTCGGTGTAGAAAACTAGACTTCCAATTATGTCTACACTGATGTGACCTCCAAAGGTTCCCTCTCAGGTATTTGAATTTAAGTTTCAAAAGCTCCTTCTCTTAGGAATATCTCATTTGGATAACACACATTTAGATTTAGAGAGAGAAAAATGAGAAAAGTAAAAAGATTTTAAAAAAAATTGTATCCAATTTATAACTAGCCTATGGACATTCATGACATCAATGCACACAAACTTTTTAGGTACTACTATAAGGATTGGATTACGATAGGGCATGGAAAGATACCATTCCCTACATCTCATGTAATGGTAATGCCAATTGTTCGGTTAATGGTAATGCTTGGTTGTTTTATATGCCAACATGGATGTGCCTCTGTTTGGCAATCTAGTGGCCCGATGAACTGTGGTGGCGTTGATGGGCACTACATCTTGCCCACTTGAACCAAAATACACCATTATTATATCTGCTCATTATGGTTTGCATGACCTTGGGGTGATCTCCTGGCTACAACAGTTTTGTGTGCCTCTCGATATCGACGTCGCGAAATGGGTCCTTCTCCACCAATTCACCTCCCGTCGCCTCTAAGTTTACCACTGGTCTTTCTACTCTCCACAACTGTTCGGCCCTTGCTTGCATCTCTTGGTGTGGCATATCATTCCATTTAGTCTGCCAGAGCATTGCATTGATGCTCATGTCTTCTTTTTCTGTATCACTCAAGTGGAAGAGTGTGATCCCGTGCTCCATCATGCCCTAAATGTTGGGTCCAATTGGTCAAGTGAAAGGGTTTGTCATTTTTGATTGCGCACTATGAAAGTTCTTGAGTTTGGGTGCTACGATCTTCTTGCAATTTCTATAGCTCTAGAGTTTTTCTTACCTTGATGATTTCTATGCTCTCAATCTCAATCAAAAATGATGATATTACCTTGCCACCTGCCCCCTTTTAGAACTTTTTTCCCTCAATCGAATCACACCTATTTGATATTTTTTATGGTCGTTTGTGAATTGATCTACCGCCTTCAATGTACTTATCCATTGGACCATGTCATGTCCCTTTTTAGAGGCTGATTTCTCGATACCTCTACCCATTTTGTCCCCGTGGGTCTAAGGAGAAAAACAAGGGAAAGATCTGAATTATGTTTTTATTGTTGTTTATATAGTTGTTCTCATTTACTATCATTTATCCTATTTGGAAGCCTTGTGCTCTAATAGAGAAACTTAAGTAGTTTAGTAATAAAGGTATAATAAGCATGAAGGCTCCAAATACCCTTTGAATATTTAAAAAGAACTTACTTAAAGGGTCTGCCATCATTTCTCATGTTAACAAGCACTCCTTATGGCTATTTAAGGAGGTCGCTTCGACATCATGCTATTATGTTTTGGTGATTATTCTTATCTTGGTGAAATTTGGCTAGTGTAGCCCTTTTACTATCTCTCTCAAGGACGAAACCTTTTGCGTTGAGGACCTCATCCAAGGGCGAAAACCCTTGGTTGGGAAACTTGTGGAGGATGAAAACCCTTCATGAGGTTTTTGGTGTGCAAGCTGATTTGAAAAGCAATAAAGTATCTTTCTCTTACATGTGGTGTTTTTGGTGCAATATTTTATTTGTTTAGAGTGGAGTGACCTACCTTGGTGTGGAAATTTGGTATATGTGATGCAATTTTGGAAAATTTGAAATTACTCTCTTGTTCTCCATATTTTCTAAGGCCAAGATTTCGAGTTTGATGTATTTTTGTGTTCTACTATTTCTTTCAAGATTGAGGATGTTCGCTGGTTAGGGTTTCGTAATTAATGAATTCCACATACAATTCCGATTTTTAACAACTATAATCGTTTGCTAAGGGTTTTCTACTAATTTTGGCATAAGTTTGGAAGGATTTTCGCAATGTTGGACCCCTCTGTGAATGGCTTATCTCATCTAGGGTAGTCGCCGCCCTAGGAAAAGTTTGAAATTCAGTTTTGCAGGGTTATATCATCAGTTCTATAAATCTGATTTGTAAGCTTTTTTCCGTTTCTTGAGTCCCCCTACTAAAGGGGGACATTACAGTTTTCTCAACTGCCACACCCATCAACTATCATTGTGCTTATGGTCGTGACATAAAACTGGATAGGGCGATCTTGTGTGTGTAATATCCTTGGTTTTCTATCTACTGTACTTTGCTATAGATAATACAAGCACTGATGCATATATTTGTGTTGCACTCAATCTTGATTTTTAACAACTGCAATCATTTGCTAAGGGTTTTCTACTAATTCTGGCATAAGTTTGGAAGGATTTTCGCAAGGTTGGACCCCTCTGTGAAGGGCTTATCTCATCTAGGGTAGTTGCTACCGTAGGAAAAGTTTGAAATTCAGTTTTGTAGGGTTATAACATCAGTTCTGTAAATCTGATTTGTAAGCTTTTTGCCAGTTCCTGAGTCCTAAAAAGGGACATTGCAATTTTCTCAACTACCACACCCATCGGCTATCATTGTGCTTATGGTCGTGACATAGAACTGAATAGTGCGATCTTGTGTGTGCAATATCCTTGGTGTTCTATCTATTGTACTTTGCTATAGATAATACAAGCACAAATGCATATATTTGTGTTGCACTCAAATTTGTTTGTTTACATTGTTTTTTCATAAATTTGTTTTTACAGTTGTGTTGGTTTTATTGTACGTTTAAACTAGGAAATCTACATTTTTGGCGCCATTTTGTAGATGAATCCAAGTCGATGAGTGTAATGTCCTCAATGGGATTAATTCTGACCCCAAACGGGACAACCGCAATTATGATCTAAAACAACAGTGTCTAGAAGATATACTTAAAAGAATTTGATGCATATTTGAATTATTTAAGGAAAATGTGACTTGCCTAAGAGATGGAAGACACTCAAAATTGAAGTAAAATCAATAAAATATTTTACCAAACAAATCAACAATTTTTATTATGCAAGAACATCAACAAATATAAATTTTATGACGAAGAAGAAGAGTTTGGAATTTTTTAAAATTCTGCAGAATTTCAGCTTACAAAAATGGCTGGAAGGAAGTGATCCCAAGCCCAAATCCACTGAAACAAAGTTGAATATGGCATCCAAAATTATGGCAAAGATGTTGGTGATGAGATTCGGGACAGCCGTTCCCTAGAATGTGTCAAACTCCACCCAAAAGGGTGTAGATAACCTTAGATCTGGCTGAATTTGAAGGTAAAAATCTGCCCCAACACTTGAGTCTTCAAACCCTGGCTGGAAATGCCTCAAATCTGCAATATTGGGTCTTCAATCACTGTTGAAATTCTAAAATAATCAACCCTTGAATAGAGTTTCCTCACACAAAGGATGAAGAGTTTTTCGTTCTTCAACTGTGGCAATAAAGGGTTTTCATCTTCTAAGGAAAAACCCATCAAAGGGTTTTCGTCCTTCAATGTAAAATTAGAAAGCAATCAGCTCAACCAAAGTTCAGATGTAAAAATAAGCAAAAGTGATGGTCTCTCCCAAGTGTGGCGACCTCTTTTTATAATTGCAATTGGCACATGAGCCTCCACAAAAGCCAAATCAGCTTGCTCCACTTGGTTACCTTATTTAATATTTTTATATCCTTGCTTTTTTTCCCTCTATGGGTCGCATTTTCTCCTTAGGAGAAAAATAAAATAAAGTGAACATTTGTTTTATAACTTTATCACTAATAAATTATTAAAGTGCTTATAATAAAATCATTATGCACTTTTAATTAATGTATAAGCATTAGTTTCCCTCAGTTCTACCCCTTAGCCGTCGGGAAACAAAGAATAGGCTAAGGGTCTTCAACCTGTTATTCTTGAGAAGAGGATATTACACATAGAACCATCATGAGAAGGCCAAAAAGAGAAAAGTTGTGGCTACTAAAACTTAAAAGAGATGTTAAAAAAGAGTTGCAATAAGAGAAAAGCCTTCCATTTCAAAGGGCACAGTGATTAGAGACAAACAAGTGAATGTTATTGGAGAACATTCTGACTACGGCATTCCACAGTTATATAAAAAGATGGTAATTAGTGGATGTGTTTTTTACTCGAACCCCTTAAACTGGTGTGAATAGGAAAGATTGCTTATTTGCAACCACCACACTTCACATGCACTTTTCAGGACCTTCTCCATAAATGAATTTTTGAAATCTATAGAGACTAGATAAGAATCGTACATTATTCTCTTGGAGAGGATGCTTGAGATGCAAAAGGAATTGCAAGTAATGGTCATTGCAAGAAAGTGGAGTTCGTGGCCCAATTCTACATCAAAACAAGGGAAGAGAGCGAAGGAGGTAGTGAAGGGTAACATTTTTTGGCTGATATTAAATGCATTGTCTCCATCATTACTCCAATGCTCAAAGTTATTAGATATGGCGACGCTAACGCACCTACTCTTGGAGGGGTGTATGAGTTCATTGACAATATGCTTCGCCAAATGAAGGTCATTGTACACAAGAAAGATCCCACATTGCAATTCTATAATGAACATATTCAACCAATCATTCACCAATGATGGGAGAAGCTCAATACTCCATTGCACGTCCCTGCCTTTGCATTGAACCCGAAGCGGTACATACAAAGGTTTGGCAAAGTTACCCCCATACAAGAGGTTGAGGTGAAGGCGAGGTTCGCGAAAGCTAATTAGAAGATGTACAATTCTATAGATGTTAGCATCATTCATATTAAGTGGTCAAAATTTTCCACTCTTAGGGGATATCCAAATAGAGGCCAAGCTAGATAAGGAGACTATGGCACAGGAGGACCCAATTTTGTGGTGGACTACACATGGCCCTACTTATTTGACAACCACACTAGCCATTCGTGAGTTGTCTGAAGTTTCTAGTTCTTATGTTGCTCAGAGGAATGGTCTGCTTATAGCCTCATTTTGTCCGTCCCCGATTGGACCTTCACATCTCCCCCGATCACTAACAGCAAGCTCGGCCGCAAACTCGTACCAGAAGGCAACCCAGCTCCACCTGCTTCCCTGGCCATCGTTTTAGTCTCAGATCTCAACGGGGGAGGGGGCCCTTGCCCCCCTCTTCAGATTGCCATCACATCAGGAGCTTCTTTTCGTCAGCCTCGAATGTTGGAAGGGATGTGGCTACCATTTCAAAGTAGACCACTGGTCCTTGTTTGCCCCCTCCTTCATTCCATTCTCTAGAATTCCAGGTCCCTTCTCCTTCCTCCCTCGTTTGTTTCATTGTCCCCGCTTGTGGGGGTTTAGCTTCGGGGTTCTTGTTTGTTTTGGTTGTTTTCCTTTCTTCTATTTTTGGGAACTTGTTTTTGAGTTTTCCACGCTTGCACTTCATATATTGTTTGGGTTGCAGTCCCATTGACCTACTTTTGTGGTCATTTGTTGGACATTGATATATTTATCTTATCTTATCTAATAAAAGGAACAAACTTACCTTGAGGAGGATGGAGAAGCTTGTACATAGCGCCTTACATCTTATTTATCGCAACACACTTAAGTACAATTAGAGTCCAATATCCTAATGAGATGTTGAGCCAAAGGAGCCAACATAGGGTAATGATGATGCGGCATAGACAAGGTTGGTTGGTATTGGTTTAGAGGAGCTTTACCTTGAGAATTCAAGTGATGAGGAGTTTGGCATGAACTTTGGGAATGATTTCTAATAAGAGGCATTGGACCATTCACCAATTGTATTTGAAATTTGGATGTAATCATCATTTTGAATATGAATTATGATATAATTATTAATATATTGATATTTTACATTTTCATTGTTCAATACAATGTGTTTAGTATTTCAAAGTTTCATTTGTTGTTCCTTGTAAAAAAATTTATAACTAATTTTTCAAGTACTATATATATTTGCATTGTCGTCCCCAAACCTAGGCGCTTGGTCCCCCCATTCCTGAGACTTGTCCCCCCATTCCAAGATTTTGTGGAACATAAAGACTTTGCCTTTTGACTTTTATTGAGAAGCATGGCTTTTGATTTTGTTCTTTTCATGATTTTGATTTTTCTATTATCCTCCTCCATACAAATTCAAAAAGACAACAATGATTTTGTACTAGGACATCACTGAGAACGCTTACACATAATTAGATAGAGGGAAACCTAAGACCTATCCACTTAGATACTCCTAACTTGCACTTTATGAAAGGATGTGACCTTATCTCCAATCTAAGTATCCCTTGAATAGAAATAGAAAAGGGAAATATTGTGTCTCCAAGCTAAGAGTGCCTTAAAAGAAAAATATGAGTTGTAAATATGGCATCTCGAACTAGGTGTCTCAAGGGGAAATAGGTACAAGAAAAATAGGGACTATGAATAGTCTGCAAGATAAGATAAGATAAGATAAGTATATTATATGTGCAGCAAGTGACCACAAAGATAGGTCAATGGAACTGTACCATACAATGCAATGCAGAAACAGCAAGGGAAAACCCAAGAGGGTCCCAGAGAACAACAAGAAAAAAAGAGAAGAAGCTCGGGCCTGAGACGGAGAATGAGCAAAAGAGATGACAAAGAGGAAGGGGGTGGAGGGAAAGGATCCTCACACCACCCCTCTCAACTGTCATCTAAGGTCAACTGGAAAAATCTGGTGATGTGCTGATGTCTGGTATCAAGAGACTGGAAACTGCCTGGAGACGCACATGTTTCCTACGGAATGTCTAGCTCTCTGATTGGACCTAGTAAAATGCCGCCTAAAAGAGGTGGGACTCTTGGCCGAGTGCACGAGTCCGGATGTCTCTCGTTTGGGAAGTAGCTCCTCTAATCCTGACAGATCTAGCCACGGAGATCTCTACTAGGGTCATGCCCCCGCTTGATGCCCCTCACACCCGGGAGCACAATCAAAGAAAGATGTGATATGTCGAATAGTAGTCTTCCTGGAAGGGAGGATGAAGGATCCCGACACGGAGCTTAATGGCTTCCTGTAAATAGAGAGCGAGACACCTCTAATCATAATACCTGAAGAAGGTCGTGAAAGTTGGATGTTCACAGAAAGAGACAGTGAAACCTCCCTCTGATCTCATAATAGATGGGGCACCTGAAAAGATGAAATGTTCCTCTGTCTCAATCTCCTGGAGGGAGCAAAGCTGGCAGATCCTCTCGGAACGGTCCAAATGGTGATTGCTCTCAACTCGAAGCCTGTGGGAGCCAACTCTGAACTGGCCTAGAGATATGCGAATAGCATGCATCCAATGGCGGGAAATATAGGTGGGATGAAAGATCAGTCCATTGCTGATCTCAAGGAAGTGATTGGCGTAAAAGACCATTTTCGCACGTAGCTCACCTCTCAGGGATTGGTCCAAGTAATCTGGATAAACTAGTCTGTATATGTCGTCCTGATGATTCAGTGCAAATCCTGCGTGCTCGACAAAAGGTGTGTGCAAGCATCCATGGCGTACCTAAATGGGGGAAGACAGTGCAAGTTGATCCCGAAGAGAATGTAGGAAGATAGAGAAACCCGGCATACCAGCACCGAAGCACAGCCGCTATGGTCATAGAGAGCAATGGCCTCCGAAGAATAGTAGGCAAGATAGATGTATCTTGTCTCTGCCAGTGGAGGAATTTGAAAGTCCCTAGAATGCGGTGCAAGAGTGAGATGAGACCAAAGATGACCTCCAGTCTGAAAGGGTGAGCTCCAAACTCAGCAAGGATGATATTGATGGGGAACAGTCTCCGTACATCTTGATGATCCGTCTGAGCATAAGGATCTGAACTCGCTCAATAGAGGCCCAATCCAACTCAAGAAGGGAGGGACCCCAGACCTCAAAACCATAGAGAACCATGGGTCTCACAAGAGAGTCAAGAGAGACATCTTGGACAATGTGTCCTAGAAGTGATGGCGGAAGCATTGTCTCTCCAAGATCGCGAGGGAACCATACCCCTTGTTGATGCGGGGTTGAATAGCCGGACGTAAACTGAAACGAGGTCCAGAGAAGAGAACCCCCAGATAGGTGTAGGAGTTGGTGATCTCCAACTCCTCCCCCTTGTAGAAGAAATGGAAATCAGAGGTCTTCAACACATTGAAGACCATAACCTTGGTTTTACCCATGTTGACTGTAAGTTGTCCTATGATCGTAGAAGAGGGCTAAAGCATCAAGTTGTCTCTGTAACCCCTCCGCCGAAGAGGCCAAAAGGACCACATCATTTGCGAAGAGAAGAATGTAGATCAAAACATGGTGGAGAAGACAACCATCTCCGTCCTGTATGTGGTCTCTAAGAAAATCCTCCAGCTCATCAATATAGATACCAAACAAAGTAGGAGAGAGAGGGCAGCCTTGTTTGACCCCGATGGTGCTCCTAATGAAATCGGAAAGCCCAGCAATAGTACTCAGGCGGCCCAAGACTTCCTCATATAAGCCAAGTGATGGCGGCAAGAAGGGTTTCAGAAAGGCCAATGTCTCTAAGTCTGCAGAAAAGAGGCTTCTTGCGGAACAGAGTCAAAGGCTTTCCGAAAGTCCACAAAGCAACAAAAGACTCTAGATGAACGATGACGTGCTTCCTCAATAATAGCACGGAGGGTGAGAATGTGATCAATAGTGTGGTGATCTTGTCTGGAACCCTGCTTGCCCCTTGGCATCGCACTGTTACTGCTCTAGAACTTGGAAAGCTACATGTGGAGAATTGTGGTATACAGCTTCGAGAAGGTGTGACCCACCATAATCATCTTGTAGTTATTTGGATTAGAAGTAGGCCCAGATTTATGAATAGGGTGGATAATATGGTGGGACCAAGATTGCGGGACGCCAGCACACACCACTTGATTGAAGAGGTCTACCAAATAACTAATGATGGTGTCGATCCCATGTTTGAAAAATTCTGCTTGGAAGCCTTCCTCATCTGCTGCTTTGCTGCAATTCATGGGATAAGACTAGAACTATGACATCTAGGGATGATGGTCATACTCACACCATGAATGGCATGGTACACATAGTGCAACCCTTTTCTCACAAAAACGTACCTAAGCTATGGAAACTTTTTTGCAAGGCTTGTACCAAGTGCAAAACAAGAAAACAACTAGTGAAAGGTCTAATTCTTTTCTTAACATGATATGGGTTTTCAGAATTGACATGTCTCGACAAAGTGTGAAAGGAGGACAAAGGGGTTATATATTAGTTTGGTTTAGTTAGCTAAGGCAAGATAATATCCGTCTAAACATTCTAAGTGTTAAGAAGGAAAATACGACAATTAACGTGGCAAAAGATTGTTTTAAACACCTTAAATCACAAGTACAACATTCCAATACAACTACGTATCCATTTCGATGAACACATGGTATATCCAAATTTTATTCTATTTCGATGCTATAAGATGATTGACGATTTCCGCCCAAATGAAACACACAATTGCAAGTTGTTATTCTTCCTAGGAGACTAAGAGAGTTCCCTAGGTCAACACCTCACCTAATCATTGAATAAATTTAGCCATTCTCACTTTGTCACCATCAATTTTACTGGTACAAGCAACATTTAAACTACAATTGTTCTAACAGTTCTAAATAACAAGTTTTCAAATTCCTCTACGTACACTGATTGCAGATACTATCTAAAGGAGTTCTTTTGACATCAAGCTTGACATAATACATCAACTTATTTTACTCAACGAACATATAAAAGTATGACAAGTAGGGAACCATTCAAACATATATTAAAGTGTAACAAGTATGAAAATAACACACTTTTCCCAATGGGCTAACAATTCCGTAATCATCACAGAAAACAATAATTTACATTTCCATTCATAACAATGTCACTGATATAACATATACAACTGCATTATTTCAAGATCACATGCTAATATGCAAACACTAGTATGCTCCACTTGTCCTTATTTTGGTACCTGCATCCACCGCATGGTCATCACAAACTGTTGGCATAACATCTACCCAAAAACTAGCATAACTCACGTTTTCATAGTTTCCCATTCTCATGATTACAATTCTAATCACGCAACAAGAGAGAGTTAAAGATATATTCATTCCATTCCATTCATTTCCTAACTAGAGAGAGAGAGAGAGAGAGAGAGAGAGAGAGAGAGAGAGAGAGAGAGACCATTTTCTAGATAGACAAATTCCTAAAAAAAAAGCAACAAAAGAGAGTTCCATATAGTCGTATATAAGTGTCTACAAGCTTACTCGTCATATAATTGTCTTGGAGAGGGTCCTATGACATTCTTTCACATTTTCCTACTAATATGCGAAAACGCTCAATTTTAACCCGAGGGCTAAGAAAACGCGTTCAAAAACTGGTTTCCAATGGGCGAACGCACCGCGGGGCAATTCCTATTTGCTCTCATATACAGGGAATACACAAGGCTTTACGAAACTTACAACTAGTGAACGGGGTACAAATGACGAATACTTTTCCAGAGTCACCAGTCGTAGTTGGACCAATTTGTACTGGTCACCCAATGACCGGAGGCCTACTAAACCCCCTTGTAAAACTAACTGGCCAGGTGTTTTTCTTAGATTTAAGGGTTGCAAGTAATTTTCATGTAAAAATACTAGAGGCATATAGAGGCCGATATCCATTTTTTCGCTCAGGTTCCAAATGGCAAGCCGAAACCAAACCCAACTTTTGACTTTCAACAACTTCCCAAAACTGTAAAATGGGTTAACAGGGCTCCTAGAAGGGTGGCGAAAAGTGCACAAACAGTCATTCGAGGGTATTCGAAGCTTTGATGCGACACCCTACATGATAGGGAACATATCTAAAAATTGACTTTCCCATTTTGGGGTTTGTAGAGGCGTTTTGCTAGTCACCGAAAATCGTGTTTGTTAACTTTTGTAAGGTAAACAACAAAGTAGTCTTAAACTAGTAAAACAAGTTTTTCTTGTCATTCGAGTGGTTTCTATTATCCAATAAGAGTCTCCAAGCTAACCAAACATCTAAGGGGGTAAAACAAAAACTGGGTTTGCACTAAAAAAGACATTTCTTCAGTTGCACAGAAAGAGGGAATTTTCAGGGCTGTGTTATGGTTCGTTTTAATCACACAATAATATATTCCTCTTTTAGTTTATTTTCAATATCATTGTAAAAAAGAAAACTAGAATACAAAAATCATGCAAGGGAGAGAAAACCATGCCTGTAGCTGATGAGGCGGTGAGGGAAGGGTGTGTTCGAGGCACTTTTGCACGCACTCTAAGAAGCCACATTTTGTTGATGCATATTGTCATTCATTTTTTGTTCCTTTGGCACGATTCCACACTTTTACATCTGACTCAAACTTTCATTTCCACATAGTTGAAAGATGCCCGTAGACTGATCTAAAGCCCCTATTTGATATGCCTTATGTCTCCATTTCCATCTCCAGTACCCCTCTTTCTCTAGTCTTATGTTTCTACCACTTCCCACCGTCTAATCCTAACCACACTTTGCACATATATACTTCCACTCTACTATTCATTTCCACTTTATAGTTATATCATCCATCTCCCTCTCACATTCATGGCACACTTCACCTTGTACACTAACCACCTCGTGCGTAGATACAATATTAAATCCTTCTCACCTTTTCCTCTAATCAACAACAATCTTTGTGTTTTATTCATTATTTCGACCTTACCAAACATGGGCCTAAGGTCTTTAACCTGACACAATATCTGTAAAAACCCCTCTTCTTTTATCTAGTCCGTTGACTCAAAGACATCTATGTTCTTAGAAAAGGGATGAAAATCAAGATGAATTGAAAAGGAGTCTAACTATGTTTACATAGTACCAGATCACTTAACAGGTGTTGAAGGTGAAAGATATTTTCAAAGTCCCTTTCCACAACAAAAGCTTCTATTTCTTTTGTTGCATCTATGAATTTAGTGTCTCCCATACAAGTCTTGGGTAGCCAACTTCACTTCACAACAAGGAGATATTTAAAGGGATAGGGGGAGCATTTTGAGATGACCTTTTAGCAGGTTTTTCCAGCAGTCACAAGCTCTAAGCAAACAAATCCACACAACCACCCCAGGTTTCCTTGGCATGTTGAAGGTAAAGTTTAGAGTTTCTTCAAGACAACAAGCGCAACCCAGAAGGTCTTGCACGCCTGCCTGCCTATTATTAAAATAAAAGAATCTTACATGGTCAGAACGTGACCCTTGAGACTGCCTCTCCCTTAGGCGCTTTGCCCAGCTGTCTCTCACATGTGTTGGACCTCACACACGGCTGTCAGGCACTTGCAAAAAATAACATCTAACAAAACCAATGCCATCCACTATAAATCTCAGACTCACGGCAATATGTAAAGGGGGGTGAGCTGACAATCTCAAACGCCTTCCAAGGCATTTGCCAAACAGTCCATATGCCTTGTGTTTGCTTCCATATTTTCCTACACCTCTACCATCAAACAACCAATGTGCCTTCTGTATGCGTCCCCATTTTGCATCCATGTTTGCCAGGGCACTTGAACTACAAATTTGGAAATCTGCTTCCCACTGCGCTTTGATGGATGACCAAACCTGTTCCAAAGCTCTCATCTTGGCACGACAGGGAGACATGAATGCTGGCAGGAGAAGAGTGATGGCACTCATTCCCTGTCAATCTGCAACCCCTGACACAGGCCTGCCCCACACATGTCTCCTCCTTTTCACCTACTCGCCTTCCCTCATTTACATTCCACCGCCATTTTCATTCACCTGCTTCACCAACTTTCCTACCCGCCACTAAAGCTTCATCCACCCACTGCACTTCGAAACTTTATTTAATGTTTTTAATTATTTATTTTTATTTTCATTGCTTTACTTTGCTTAATTTTATTTTAATCTCTTAAACATTTTATTTACTCAAATCTAAATATCGATTTTGTATAAATTTTATAAACGTAACTTGGATTTATGGTTTGTTTAAGAGGAAAACTCTAAACATTACGGTCACCTCAAAATTACTTGACAGGCATCAGTAGGGTTTGTCTCCCCGTCAAATAATGGTAAGAGCAACCCCACCTTAACACTTCAACCGAGTTCACGACAAGATTCCCAAGGAATTAGATCGGTTAGTTTTGTGCACCACTCCAATGATCAAAGTTGAAAAAAATGACGGCCTATGGACAACTCTTCAACTCGATTGGATAGGACAGGGTGAGACACACACGTAACAGGGTACTACAGGATCTGATATTTTGAGCAAATGAAGGTGAAGAGAAAGCACATCCAAAGCCTTCTAGGAGATAGATAGCCAGGCTCCAAGGATTGTGTACAAGTGGATAGGAGTGGACAATGATTCATTTGCTAGTGCTTAGAAGTGAATTACAACACGAGCGTGTGAAACACTATTTTATTAATAGAGGAGGATCTTGCATTATGAGGATTGCTATGGAGAAGGCAATAATGCTTGGATCACCATCATACCAAGTCTGGAAATGAATTTAGAGAGATTGCAAGTCCTGCCCAAAGTATGGTAGAGGGAGTTTGAGGCGATGAGGTCAATGTTGCTAACAGGGGTTGCAGTCAGGCCACATGCCTCATTGTTCTGTCAAAAAAAAGAAAGCATCTTGTGTTGATAGTGGGTTGCGAACAATATTTTCCCTAAGTGTTTAGGAAACATACCATTCAAGTTTGGCAGCATAGGCATAAAATACTGATCTGGAGATAGTAATACATGAGAGAAAATGGACGTTTGTCCTCAAAATGACTTCATTCAACATGATGGACAAGAAAATACAAGCACACTTGAAAGGAAAAAGGAAGAAAGAATGTTGTTTATATCGGAAGAAGTATATAAGCAAAGTGAAACTTGTGCGGAATCCTATAAGGGAAGTTGAAGGAGTGGTTGGGAGTCAAAACCATATCCTATTCCAAATGCCAACAAGTTGTCAGGGCGATTTGAGCCTAAAGAACAAGTTGAGATGAAAGATTGAGTACAAAGTGTAAACTAAGTGTTCTGTGGTATCATAAAGAAAGATGTAGAAGCCTTGACATTGTCTCTTACATTGGGTGATCTAAGTGCAGTTGGTTTCCATTTTCTTGATGATGAAGCTAACTTTTCTATTGGGTCAGAGATTGGTGTTATTTTGGTGCTTGAGTGTAATGTCCCTTTCTAATGGAACATTGCTGAAAATGATGCCAACCACATGTAGAAAACCTGATTTTTATGATAACAAACCAATTTTATTTAATAATTAAGGCAGTGATCTGTTTTAGGTCCACAAAACCCTAAACGACCTAGGTCGAATTAAGATTTTAGCCTTTCCCACACACAATCTTAAAAAATACATCAATAACATGAAACACTTGATGAATTCATGCAAAATAAATGCATCAACAATAAATTATAGATTGTTGTAATTAATTATTGCTCAAAAACAACCGAAACTTTAAAATTCCATATCTTCATAAATACTTGGAGATAAAATGCAAATGATAGCTCAAATTGACTACAAAAATATTAACTATCCAATAAAATTAGAATCATATTTTTCCAACCACAAAAACCCACTGAAAAGGGATCCTGAAATCTCCAAATGGGTAGATCAAGCTAGAAACGAATGTGACGGCCCCCTAAAAGTGTGTCCTAGTTGGAATGTGTGCCCTAGCACTGATAGAAACCCTTGCCGTTTTGAAATTATAAATTTTGAAGATCCAATGTGACTCTCGGACGAAGTCACCAATGCAATAAATGAGGGTTTCCGTTCCCAAGTGTTGTGACTATTGAGGGTTTTCGTCCCCAATAGGATCCAAAGAGGTTTTCATCCCCGAAGGGTGAATATGAGAGCTCAATGTTCCAATTTCCAAAAGAGAAGTATATAATTTACAAGATGATGATTATAATGAGCCCGAACATCTGCTTTTATAGCCTTTTTTTCCTTTCTTTGTGGAGCGCTCCATATAGGCCTCTTTATTTCTTTTTTTAACATTTGCTTTTCTGTAATGTCCCCTTTTTCAAGCAACAATTAATTGATGAAGGTTGATGTCCTTTAATCCACTCCCCTTGGATTAAAGGGGTTTTATTTAGGGGAAATCGACTTTCGTTGTGCATTTAAAAATTTAATATTATTCATCTCGGGTAAGTCAAAGTTATAAGGAGAAAATTGATTTATTTATAGGCTAATTAATTATCATTTGGTGGTAAATTGATTTAATTAAGGCAAGTTGAATTTATTGAAGGCAAATCAATTCATCCCATAAGCTAATTATTTGTTATTTTGGGTGAATCGATTTATTTAGGCAAAGGTCGATTCCTTTTGAGCATTAATTATTATTTTTAAATTCTCTCTTGTATTTAATTCGAAAATGTTTTGGAGGGAGTTAATATTTTTAAATGGAGTTTGACTTTTCAGGACATGGAGACTATTTTAATTCAAATCTCTCATATTTAGAGAATTGTGCCAAAATTGGAGGGAAACATTGAAGCTCTACATTGCAAAATCTATAAAAAGAGATGAGATGTCCCCTTTTTGGCATGTTTGACGGTTCTATGAACTTATCTTCATCCTTGAAGATGAATGTATGCCTACTTGTGATCCAAAAATAAAAGGTGTTTTTTAGCACCATCATTGTGTGAAGTGCGTGTGACCCCTCAAGCTTTATTTGATAAGTTTTAGCATATTATTATTCGGTTTATATAAGGCACTTGTATGTGAGTTCATTCACATGCTTTGTGGAGGTTTAATTGAAGGTTTATGTTGAATACATGCTACTGGTAAATCCTAGTGAAATCAACTTGATTTGGGAGTGTGTTTGCATATTTTCGAGGTCTTTCATGTGGCTAAAAGTCTGCTATTAATTCCATCATTTACTCTTGCCCAAATTGACTAGTTTGGAGGTTAATTTGATATAATTTCATGGTAGTTTCATATGGGTTTAAATATGATTTATTTCTGCATGTTATTCCAAGTATATTGTGCTTCTATTGATGATATTTTGAGCCTTATTCACTGTTGGAATTAATTAAAGCCAGATTGACTTGCTTGAAGATTTAAAATATTATTTTGAGTGGGTTTTTGGCAAGATTACAAGTTGCTATTGTTTAGATATTTATTGCAGATCCGGGGACAATATTTTAAGGGTTTTGAAAGCATCTAAAAGACTGTAAATTATTTATTTAAATTTTCTAACCCTAGGCGACTTGTTTACAGATTTTCAGGGAATCCTGTACAGTGGCACATGCACAAATTCTGTGAATAAATATACTGCTGTCAATGAACATGCAAGGCACTGTGGGATACTATGTTTGATCCATGTGCAACCATTCAACCTCACACTCTTGCCTTGAGTGCCTTCATAACTTGTGCAAATTCATGCAAATCTGTGTTGCAAGCACCTGCGAGTAGCCCCTTACATCATGCACACTCTCCACAATGCGCAGAAGACTCCATTCCATGCTTCTAGCTTCACATCGCAGCCCCTTGCATCACTCCAACCCCATTTGGGTTGTATTAATGTTGATCATTGGATTATTTGAGGTTGAACTCTAGCAAAGATCTAATCTTCTAGGGTTGATTTGATTTAAGCAGACCGTTCATATTTATATTTATCCCAAAGGAGGATATTACAGGATCAAATTGCTGTCTGGGGCCTGATTACGATTATACAGTTGTTCAATTACACATGGATGTTACAACCCTTTAATGACTCGCTGCAAAAGGAGTAATTGACACATCTCCAGGGCAGTTTTTACTTTCAGATGATCTGAAGCATCCCGTGCAAGAGGGTTGGCGAAAGAAATGTTCATTAAAGTCATGGACTGAAGTCAACATGTAATCCCAATAGTTCATTTTTATAACGGATGTGCCTTGGGCCACAGATGAGCAGACAAATAGTAGTGAAGGCATCAAAATGGGAACAGTATGCCATATAAGCAAAGACATAGATTAATATAACTCATTGTTCAAGTTCTGATGGACTTTCTTACTTTAGGTGAGGCATGTCTTATATTCAGATATTAGCTTCCCGCATTTGTTGACAACACATTGGACCTTTGATGCTCATTTAAAGTGTTTACCCCTGGAACGTCTTGAAGGATCCAGATCATTGGTAATAGACATGTTCATTGCAGTCAGGCATTGTACATAAAACAATTCTTGCTGGAGTATCTAAATATTAGTGTCAAAATGCACTAGATCCACAACTACCTACCGTGTCTGGTTAGACAAATATTTAGATGGCACCAATGCAAGACAAGTATTACAATTCTAATGGAACTCTAACAAAGAAATCGGAAAGAAACTCTTGGAACCTAGAAATTTCTGTTCAACCAATTTTAGAAATTGTTGAAAAGAATGGACACTTTATGTTCAACCTGTTACGATCAAAGAGAAGGAAGCTTAACATTGGTGGTTGATGCTTCAAACTCAGGTTTTAGGTGAATTTAGTACATGGATGCTTGAAATCCTTTCTAGGAATAACAAAATGGAAAGGGATGAGGTGATAGCCATTTAGATCAATGGTGACTCTTATTTATTCATGCATGATTTTTCTGAGGAAGGACCTGCCAAGCTTGCATGGCCGAACTTCCCTTCACCGCATCAAGAAGTGGTGAGCTTGAAAGGGAATAATTTCAAAATGACGATAAATATCCCTTTCAACAAGGAAAATTGAGCCAAACCAGGATGAGTATTATGAATTATAGATGAAATTATGAAGTACTTATCATTCAGTGGCAACAACTTTGTAAGGACATTTAATCCATGAATTTGCAAGAATGGATTATAAAATGTACCTATATTAATGCGCAGGAACTTAAAATTAAAGTTAAATGCGGCACATTCGTAATTCCTGTAAAACCCAAGTTCAATGGAACTTGAGGTTACATAATGAGTGCTAAGTTAAAAGCTAGTTTGAATGAATGCTTCAACCGTGCATGAGCCTCACATTCTTGCCATGAGTTCCTTCGTAACTTGTTCAACTTCACTCAAATTTGCGTATCGAGCAGCCATGCTAGATTATCATGCACACTTTGCGCAACACCAGGTAATTTGCCTTATGGCTCATAAAGCATTTTGTGTTGTGTTATTGTATTGGATCAATGGGGTATAGAATATACACATTTGCTTTGGTTCAATCAGCCATTACATGCAGTTGTTCCTTATAGTATACTTGATTTCAGGGGATCCTCGCTTTGTGTTCACATATCATTGGTACATGCAGACTTGTGCCATACACAGCATATACTGAAGGAGATGAAGACTTTGTGCTTCCCAGTATTTCACACTCATTAGCAGCCTTTGTGCAACACTATAGTAGTATCTCCCTGCACCGTGAAGTTTTTTGCTTACAAAACTTCAGCATACCATTCCCTCATTGAACAATGTAAGCTTGGTAATTTGCACAACCAAGAAGGAACTGTGAGTCCATTGCCTAGTTGGATGTTGCAAGACTTTGTGTCCAGGGCCCCCATTTATCCATGATTGCCAAATGCAAGTGACATTATTGCATTCTTACACTATACTAGAACACTTTTCCTCCAACATCTTTTCCACCCAATTGGCGTTGCCATGTTGATGGAAGCTTTTCCATTTAACACCAAATCCAAGCGGTTCAAAATCCCATAACTGTACGAAGGAACTGCCTCTCATGGAGGAACTTGTACCCTGTCGAATATGTGAATTTAGCCTTAATAGTTGCTGCAGATAGTGCAAAGTAGACAACCATACATCCTCTTCAAGGTATGCCAATCCAACCAACACCTTCTAGATTGACTATAACTTCATGTTCTAAGGACCCATGATTAGCAACTGAAAGTCCCCATCTTATTAATATCAGCTTCTGCAAGTCGCATTTCATCTCTCTTGATCCTCTTCTAGAGCCTAATGGCAATTTGAATCTCACACTGAACTCTTGGGAGTGGATCAATTCCACCTTCAAAGCCCTACATGTTTGAAGAAGTTTATTTTGTGCGCTTAAAAAAAACCATGTGGGTATGTTGTTTATACCCCAAGGCCCTATCATGTTGCCAAGCAGGAATTTTCACTAACCTCAACATCGTACCTAGTCAAAGGACCATGGGTAAATAAAAAAATACAAATATGTACCCGAGATGTAAACGTGGTTCGTACATTTACCCTTTACCAGGTAAATAGCAATCACCAACTTCTGGTCAATGGGGTCTAAGGTGTTTCTAGAATAGTAGGGTACATCTATATGTTTTAACTTTATTCAACGAACCTTTCGGGAATTAGCACTTGGAATTAAGTTGGCTACTCTTAAGTACTTTCAAGATTAGACAATGCTTTATTTGGAGGAGCAAATAAGAGTGAGGCACTTTGAAGTGAGATGATTTTAAGGAATCATACAAATATATTATTTTAACAAAGAACGTCCAAAAAGTTATAGGTTGTGCTTCTCTTCCACCAAAATGGGAAGATCCCCACGTAAGGCTATTGGTGAATATGAAAAGGTTTTAGATTCCTAAAAAGACCCGAAATAAGAACTTGGGACCTTAACATGAACAACTGTTGCCCAAGAGGATTTTATAGAAAAAGCAAGAATTGATTTTTATGGTTACTCCAGGTTGAGTACCATACTCTAGCCAAGGAATCCCTTATTCAGGTGCACCCCTTAAAAAAAAAGAGCCTTGTGCGAATTTCTGAGATGGCAAAAACCTATGTATTAAGATGATACATTGATCAATTTATCTCTTTAAACTTACATGTAAAATTACAAGCAAATTAAACAGATCTTTCATACAGCCTACATATAGCCACTATCAAAAAACCTTAATTTCTTGTAATAATAATGATATTCAGATACCCTCTTCAAAAGATAAGAGAAATTACATCATAGTTCAAACACTCGTACTTGAAGCCCAAAATTCAAGGCTTGTACTTGGGACTCCGGAAATTACTCAACAACTTTATTTGTACTTCAAGAAAAACACCTAAGTTCATAACATAAATTGAAATTATCATGCAAAACATTTTAAAACGCACGAGAATGCATAATGTAGTCAGAAGTAAAGGTGGAGATAGCTCTATGAAACTTACTTTTTGGTTGGTAAGTATAGCTAAAAAACAATGTATTTAAAACAAGAAAACACATAAGTATGTCAAAAGTTCCACGTTCAAAAACGAGGACATAAAGTGTAGTTCATGTTCAACAAGGATGAAGTTCAGAAAAGTTTGTAAAATTTTTCTAGAAAATAAGGCATAGCTTGGTGACATACAAAACCATATCTAGCTCAAAGACAAACCTATCAAATAACTTGTCAATCCTACTTAAGATATTAGACTCTTTACAAACCTGGATAAGAGTAATTATAACATAGTTCAAAAAATCGTACTCGGCAATTAATTGGCAAGCCAAATTTTGACTCGGAAATTGGGAATTGGCAATTTATCGACATTAATTGGTCAACTTTATCGCTACTTTTAAAAACATTTAAATTCATAAAATAAACTTAAATTAAATGTAAAAACATTGTTAAATGATGCGAGAAGTGACTCTATAGAATGTCATAGGCCCATATGCATATTTTCAATTAAGTTTTGACCAAAAAAGAGTACAAAGTTTGCAAACAACAATGCTCATAGAGTCGTGTCACATGTGACTTTTGAAGTATCACTATCGAATATCAATAATAGTTATCATTGCACCATAAAATCATCAACTCCTCTGTTGTGCCTCGTGAAAGTGGAAGGTAAATATTCCTCCTCTGCAACACCATTTGTCATCTACAAACATATCATCTAGATCATCACCAACTTCTAATGTCCCTGATGGTATTGCTTCTTCACTCTCCCTCTCCAAAGTTGCGATCTCCTCTGTAGTAAACATAGGCTCCCCACTCATCAGGTTCAGCAATCTAGTCTCATATGGATCAATGTCATCCAAGTCAATTGCATCATAACTCTGTGCCCCCTCCACTTGTCTCACACGAAGACGAAGATTGTATTGCACGAAGACAAGGTCATTGAGGCATTGTGTTGTCAACCTGTTGCGCTTCTTTGTGTGAACAACTTCGAACATGCTCCAATTACGTTCGCATCCAGAAGCACTGCATGGCTGACACAAAATGTGGATGGCTAGTTTTTGAAGATTTGGTGTTTTTGCACCATAATCTTCTCACCACAAATTTACAAATAAAACATTTTTAATTTTGTAAGTTAACTATGTTTAAATAAATAAAAGAATTCTAGACTTCTAGTATCTAGTTCTACGTGTAACGAGACTAAATACAAATGACTTAATTTGTTTTTACCTTGTTGAGAAGTGTTTCTTCTTTTCACACATAGAGTCAAAGAAAAGAACATCCCCTCTACAGCCTTGTAAATTTGCAACTCATCAACAATTTCATCTCTAATATCTTCGTCAGATATCATCCTCTCTATGCATGTATTAAGGCCATCCATAACCTCCTCATCAACCTTAAATGATGGGGAATAGAAAAACTTTGGGTTTAGGTAGTACGTTGTTGCATGTATATGTCGATAGCATGTTTTGTTCCATCTCCGATCAACCTTCATGATTTCTTCCATTTGCTTTGCAAACATATCATCAAAAATGGTCTTCACGACCCTTTCCCCTTCGGTCTTCCTAGCATAGGGAGACTCCAACTATCGTGTGCTCACAAACATTTTCTTAAGGGATGTTAATGAAGCTGCAATGCTCTGCAATGTAATGAAGTTTGTGGTGAATCGTGTGACCCCTAATCGCACAAGCTCTTTTCTATTGGTGTGCTCTCACATCAAGTTTAGCACCCTAGTGTGATTTTAAATGAACTTTGTAATATTTCTTGCATCTTCAACCACATTTTTCATCCATGAGATTTTTCCTATGACCTCCAATAAGAGATTCAAGAAATGGGCTGCACAAGGGGTCCAAAAAAGTGTAGGGTGCCTCTCCTCAAGAAGTCTCCTTGCTGCTACATATGCCACCCACATTGTCTGTCACAACTTGGATGGCATTCTCCACGTCCACCTCCTTCACCACCTCATCTAATATATCACACAAAAGTGC
Source organism: Taxus chinensis (assembly GCA_019776745.2). Lineage (NCBI taxonomy): Eukaryota > Viridiplantae > Streptophyta > Pinopsida > Cupressales > Taxaceae > Taxus > Taxus chinensis. The sequence continues at coordinate 542,176,008 of CM034154.1, read as the reverse complement.
TTGCAGTTTTCACTTGGTGGGAAGCATCAATCGATTTCAAGAAGACCAAATGCCCACTTGATGCCACTAAGAAGTTAATTAATGTGCGGTTTTTCTCATCTGTCCACCTATCAGACAAAATTGTGAATCCATTTTTTTCTTTTTTTTTTTGCTCTTCTACAAGAGTTTTGGTATGTATGACAGAATCCTCCAACAATGGGTCACTCAAATCATGGGGAGTAGGAGCCTTGAACCCCTTCCTATGAACAGTCAATGCAGTGACCAAATTCTCTCAATATGGACATTTTGCCACATTAAAAGGAATGTTGTTGTAGTACCAAAACTTTGCCGTGGTTATTCTTGCTTCATTGTGCATTTCTTTATTCCAAGTGTTACCTTCGAGTGAAGGTTGTGAACCAGGGGTACTTCGAGGAACAAAAAACATTGCTGAACTACTATTAGTGGATGTGGATGAACCCCGTCCCAATGTTTGACCTCGTGGAGTTGCGGCATTAGAAGATGCCTCAATGTCAAAACCTTCCCTCGCTTCCCTTCTATTTGCTAGGGCTGCAAGTGCATCAGCTTTCCTCTTCTTTTCTTCTTTTTTCTCTGCATAAGTTGCAAGGTAAGCAAACAACTCTCGTTGAGCCTCAGGAGGTGCTTGATTGCACACTGTCACTTCATTCCCTGGTATCCGTGCAATGTGGAACTTAAGGCGATAAACACCTCCACTCATCTTCATGCCACAATAATTGCATATAACACAAGTGCCCTCTGCTGGTTCACAATGCTTCCAAGAGGGGTCATTTGATTTAGGCTTACTACGAGCCGCTGAACGGGAACCGGATCCTGATGCCATTCTACCAAAAAAAAAAAAAAAATTGTCTTAGATTTAGAGGCCTTGAAGAATAATACTATAAATATTAATATTAATACTTATAGTATTTATTAATATTAATATACAGTTGTATACACTATACACTGTAATATGTATACAGTGACCACTGTACACTGTACAGTAAACACTCAGCTTTACACTTACAATATTTATTATTTAATATTTATAATATATATTACAAGCTTTACATATTATACATGCATTAATAATAAATATTAAATATACAAAATGCACATACCTGCTGCCACGAACAGGGAAAAATCGCTGTAAAAAATGTAGACGCGGACAGGGAAAAATCGCTGTAAAAAATGTATACGCGGACAGGGAAAAATCGCTGCAAATAGGTATAAACCGCGCCCAAACAAGTATAAAACCGCGCTCCGAACAGGAAGAAGGAGCACGAACTGGTAAAAACGACCACGGATCGGTGAAAAACGCGCACGAACAGGTAAGAAATTCACACGATTTGATAAAAAATACGCGCTGTATTTTAGTGCTCTCACGCGTCGACTGTAGCCCGTGGAAAGAGAAAAAAAAACAAATCGATTTACTTTATTTTCGTCTTGCACCCTAGCCGCGTTTTTTTCCCCCGATTTTCGCCGATTTTAGATGCGATTTTCAACGATTTTCGAGGGTTTTTGAAAGCGATTTATACCATTTCGAAAATCGCGATTTTTTGCAAGTTTTATCGTGTAGCAGGCTGGACGCGATTTATCGCAATTTATCGGCGATTTTTGGCGATTTTTGAATCTATGGTATGAACAACAAGTAAAGATGACATTTGGCAATCATCCTCAACTAACTTCTCCTTAAGTGACACATGTATCACTTAACTAATAGAATAGTTCCACATGACTTCAAGTAATGGTTGCAAAACCAATAACTTAGAAGTTTTACAATTTCATCCGGGAACATAGAAAATAGAAGAAGAAAGAATAGAAGAAGTCATGCCAGCTGTAATGTTTACATCTTCTTCTTGTTCTGATATCTGATATACTTGTCGAACATATAATTCAGCATCCTTCCATCTGTTTTAGCCACTGCTTCCTTCTCTGTCCTGAACTGCAGCAACCCTTCATTCAACACTTTGCTGCATGCTTCCACCTCTTCCAAACTCGGCCTGAATCTCGCAATGTCTGCCTGCAGCGCCACCAATCTACTGATAGAATTCATCGTGAAAGGCTTGGTAGCTTTATCAATTCTCTTTTGCACCATCAGAAGAGAACCTTCCAGGGAATCATGCACTTCGTTAGAAACAATCCGCACGTATGAAGTAACACCTCCGTCCACTCTTTCTTCAGTGAAAGAAACGCTACTGTCTGGTAAATCTGATGTTCTACTCTCAAGCACCTGCATCCTTTTTAGCAAAACTCTGCAGATCTCCAAACGGAAAGATACTGCAAACTCTAGCTGCTTCCCCTTCTCGGCTGATCCATCCGGTACAATTTGTTCTGCAACCAATACATCTCCTGGCAACTTGTTGATCTCGGCCAAAATACTCAGGTTACTCTCTGCAACTGTATTCATGCCTTCTATGCTTTCCATCAGTTGCTTTAGTTGATTTGCTGCATCTTTCATAACCTTTAGGCGGGCTGGCACTTCCCCAAGTTGCACAGAAGCTTGACGAATAATCAGATCCTTCCATTCGTTAATAGCCTTTACTTGATTGCTTGCATCTTCCATTTCCTGCATAAGATGATCACTCACCTGTGCTGAAATGGGCTGAACGGAAGGTTTAGCAACCTTGGCTATGATCTCACATAATTGAGATATTTGCTTCTGCAGCTCTTCTTTCTCCTTCTTTTCACTGTCAAGCCTAAGGAACAAAGCATTCAGCAACGTCTGCGTGTCCTGCTTCAATCCTTCAGTGGTAGCTTGACCGAGTGGTATTTTGGTCACCGTCACATCTTCTGCCGTGAGCTCTTCCTCTATCTTTCCTTCCACCGGAATTGATATCTCAGCAAACTTCTCTCCCGAATCTTTGATGATCAACCTAGAAGTTGCTTTAGCAACTTTAGGCCTTTTGTCTCTTCTGCTCAGATCTTGAAGTAGCTGCACGTCATGTTCCTCCAAGTTCATCTCTGCTCTTGCTTCCGGAACCAACTGCAAAGCTACCATCTCCCGCTCTGCATCCTCTCCATCAGAAAGTGCCACAATGTCATGGCTGCCATCTTCTGAAACATCCAAGGACAAAGCTCTTTCGAACTCCGTCATCTGCAAATTCAACATCTCCTCTGGAACGGGTGCTGAACGAAGTGGCTGCGGAGAGAAAACGAATGTCGCCGGTTTCAATGAAGGCATGGAAGCATCCTGCTGCTTGCGGTGCAATAGTTGGTGATCCTCTGGGTACTGGAGAAGTCGGAGTCAAAGCTATGGTTGTAGAAGTGGTCTTCTCTTTCTCTTGAGATCTTTTGTGTACTTTCAACTTCTCGGACCTTCTGCTGCTTTCTCCTTCATGCTTTCGTTTGAGGTAATCTCCTGCGCCGAAGTTGACCCGTGATTTGATTCATCAATACTTCATCAAGGCAGTATCCCTTCGTTAGCAACCAGCTCGAAGTACTCACCAACACAGCTCCGGATCTCTCTTCAATTGAATGGCAGCCTCCAATGTTGTCCTGCAGTATAGCTTTATCTCCTCCCATCTGATGGTAAGTGTCAAGTACCACGTTCCCATCATCTTTAAGATCCGCAGGTATCCGTGCTAGTCCAAAGTCGAACACTTTGCTTTGCTGATAGCCTGTTGAAATCTTTCTTTCTAACCTCGTACTTACTTCTGCACTTCATCCAGAAATCTTCTAACGAAGGCACATGTGCGTACTCCTGGGAGATTGTCTTCCTGGCTACTCCAAATGGATCGAAGTTAAGCCGTGCAGGGAAGAACTCTTGCTCATACTCAGATAACATTTGCGCTTCCATCCCTCGAGCTCTGTGAATGCTGATGCAACTGTAATATCCCACAGGTGATTGGGAAGAAGCCCGTAGACTTGTGCCGTTTCAACTGCAGGTCATGTAACTCTACGAGTTGTCTGCTCAGCTCCATGGCGACCCACTTCTATCACTTGGATACCTGGGCATCTTTATAAGTTCACCAGAAAAGCCCGTAACTCTAAGGTATGTGAAATCTGCAAACTGGATGAATAAACTGCCAATCTTTGACACTGCTTCCCACGCTTCCTTGCTTACCTTGTGAGTCTTCAAGTCTTTGTCTAGCCTGTAGATGAAATCGTAGAAGAAGTCATCGTTGATCACTTTGAAGTCCTTCTCGCATGCAGGTACAGTAAGCTGTGGGTAGCACTCGAAAATGGGGTCCTTGGAAAGAACACCACATCTATCCAGCTTGGAAAAGACACCCTGTGAAGCCGCCAGCATATACCAAGTACGAAGTCATCTTGAAGCTGAAAGTACGCTTCACGTTCCGAAGTTGCTCACCGATGTTGCTGCTAATAATTTCCGACCTATTGATTATAGAATCAACCTTGTTGATTTCAATGGTCCTGATGAAAGCATACATCCATGTACGGAAAGTGTAGGCATTCGCTTTGCCATTCAACCTGCATAGCAATTTAACGACATCATCTGCTTCCTGCACCAAATTGGAACGTGGAAGAGTTCTCGGAAACTTTGAAGGGGATCTAGGCTTCTTCATGAAACGCGCTGTTCATTATGCTCACGCAATCAACTTTATGTTTCTCCCATCTACTGTCAGCATCTTGAATGCTAATAGAAGTCACCACCTTTCGCTCTGGAATCTTTAGACAATAATTGATGAATTCCGCATCCAAACGAATTATTGTCTTTCCTGCAACATCACGCACTGATCAGGATGAAGGATGATAAGATCTAGCACACTCCATCACGAACTCTGGCAATTGGGCTGTACTATGGGAAAGCTGCAGGCTCGGATAATTTTGCTATTTTTGACCGCACGCATGAGTGAAGTCTTTCCCGCTCTGGATCTATCAATCAAATCAGAAAGAGGTTCTAGGCCTAGATCTGTGTCTCCTATGTCTGAAAGTTTGGAAGCAATGCATGAATCCATCGTGCTCTCTTTTTCATCTCCTTTCGCCATGGCTTTATCAATCTTTGTCTGAATAATTCTTTTTCTTCTAACTTGGCCGGATTTCTTCAATACTGGTGCAGATCTGGACAATTCTTCAGATTCGGAGGATATTTGCAATGTATTGGACATTGATAAAAACTCCTTTTCTTTTGTAAAGCACCTGTAATGAATTCCTGCAATTTATTCAGACAAAAATGGCCACCCGGCAGCATGAATAGTGAATTTAAATTATAAAAATCTGCACTTTTCAAGCCCTGCTGCCCCAAAAATTGGTGTTTAATTTGCACATAAAGAGAGCATGAATCCTTTCAATCAACACCTGAGCTCCTGTAACACCTGTGAAAACAACTATGGCAGACGAAGAATCAACCTTCTCCAAAGCATGCACCAAATCTGGAAGCTTTTAGCCTTGTTAGCACTTTGTCTGAACAAAATCCTTCCTCTAATGGGGGTGCCACTTTTCCTCCTAGCTACAATTCTTTACCTGTGAATTTAAATTATTCACCCATATGGCTGCCCATGCTTATATAACCTTCACAATTCTATAATTAATAATTGCCCTAACAATTAAAGGCAATTAATTAATTAAAAATCATGCTTTTCTCTTTTAAAAATAGCATGTTTAAGGACAGCCATCGAATACATTAAATTAATCCAATTTAATCCTTCACACAGCATTTCACTCAAGCCCCACAGTGTGCTTTTGACCATAGCCACTGAAAATAGAAATTAATTTAATGTTTTAATGCTTCAAAAAACATTAAATAATGCCCAAATGGGGCGCACTTTTTGAGAGGAAGGGGGCAGCCACTAAATAAATTAAATTTAATTAATTTAATTCCTTTCTTTTATTCCACCTTTGACTTGTTGACCTCGTCCAAGCTTGGATGCACTTTTTGAGAAGAAAGATTAATAAAAATAATCAATTTTAATTCTTTTAATCTCTCACCAAAGGGGGCGCACTTTTTTGCACATGTAATTCTATTTTTAAGAATTTTTTGATAATGGGATGCTTTACCCTGCCAGGCAGGCCACCCCAAAACCCCGTGATCCACTTAAGTGATTTTTATAACCCGGGAAAAAGTACCTTGCTAGGGCAAGTATAAAATTCCCACCCTGCCTGCGGCTTATATTTTCCCCATCGCAGCTTAAATCCTTTGTTTTTCAAAAAATGCGCCCATCCCCGCAGGGGCTTTTCTGTGCACGACTTCGCTTTTTCCCAGTGATCCAGACCTCCGATGGCGACTTCCTCCGGGCACAATGTGCGTATATGTTTTCTAGCCGCTCTAGCGCCAAAAATCGGGCTTACCGGCAAAGGAGTTGTTTCAGAGAAATTTTACAGAAAACAGAACGGGACACCACAAAAACACGAAAAATTGCCAAAAGTTACAAATAAAGCCCAAAACTTAAAATAAGTTAAAATCCTTCTGGTACATAGGAATAATAACATATTCGCTCATAATGGAGTTAAAACAGAGCGCAAATAGCATCATACGGGGCTCAAAATAATTAAATACAAATTTTCCGCAGACAAATCCCGACGACAGAATAAAACAATTTTGGGCATCTGGGTATTTGGTGAAAAAGGCTAATATGGCACTTTAGGATTATTTTGATGCAATACAGGAACTTTCAGGCAATAAAAACAACAAACGACCCACTATTTTAAAAGTATGAAATTTTTTCGAATTGGGTAGTCAACAGATTTCAGGGTGAAATCTGAGTGACACCACAAAGAATATTTAGTGAAGTGGAAGGATTTACCAATGATGTCACATAGGAAAATGATTCAGTTTTAGGGCATCCAAATTTGATATTGCTCGAGGACAAGCAATCTTGGGAAGGGAGGATTGTAATGTCCCCCTTTTTCGAGGCAATAATTAATTGATGAAGGTTGATGTCCTTTAATCCACTCCCCTTGGATTAAAGGGGTTTTATTTAGGGGAAATCGACTTTCGTTGTGCATTTAAAAATTTAATATTATTCATCTCGGGTAAGTCAAAGTTATAAGGAGAAAATTGATTTATTTATAGGCTAATTAATTATCATTTGGTGGTAAATTGATTTAATTAAGGCAAGTTGAATTTATTGAAGGCAAATCAATTCATCCCATAAGCTAATTATTTGTTATTTTGGGTGAATCGATTTATTTAGGCAAAGGTCGATTCCTTTTGAGCATTAATTATTATTTTTAAATTCTCTCTTGTATTTAATTCGAAAATGTTTTGGAGGGAGTTAATATTTTTAAATGGAGTTTGACTTTTCAGGACATGGAGACTATTTTAATTCAAATCTCTCATATTTAGAGAATTGTGCCAAAATTGGAGGGAAACATTGAAGCTCTACATTGCAAAATCTATAAAAAGAGATGAGATGTCCCCTTTTTGGCATGTTTGACGGTTCTATGAACTTATCTTCATCCTTGAAGATGAATGTATGCCTACTTGTGATCCAAAAATAAAAGGTGTTTTTTAGCACCATCATTGTGTGAAGTGCGTGTGACCCCTCAAGCTTTATTTGATAAGTTTTAGCATATTATTATTCGGTTTATATAAGGCACTTGTATGTGAGTTCATTCACATGCTTTGTGGAGGTTTAATTGAAGGTTTATGTTGAATACATGCTACTGGTAAATCCTAGTGAAATCGACTTGATTTGGGAGTGTGTTTGCATATTTTCGAGGTCTTTCATGTGGCTAAAAGTCTGCTATTAATTCCATCATTTACTCTTGCCCAAATTGACTAGTTTGGAGGTTAATTTGATATAATTTCATGGTAGTTTCATATGGGTTTAAATATGATTTATCTCTGCATGTTATTCCAAGTATATTGTGCTTCTATTGATGATATTTTGAGCCTTATTCACTGTTGGAATTAATTAAAGCCAGATTGACTTGCTTGAGGATTTAAAATATTATTTTGAGTGGGTTTTTGGCAAGATTACAAGTTGCTATTGTTTAGATATTTATTGCAGATCCGGGGACAATATTTTAACGGTTTTGAAAGCATCTAAAAGACTGTAAATTATTTATTTAAATTTCCTAACCCTAGGCGACTTGTTTACAAATTTCTAGGGAAAATTTGAAATGGTTTTTTGTTGTCAGAAAAATCAGTCTGAAAGTTGGTTAGAAATATTATATTTTTAGCTTTCAAATGCACTTGGTTTCATGGAAAAATGATAAGTATTGAGAGACTTATTAATTTTTGAAGTTCAGTTGATTTTCTGTGCATTTGATTATTTTTCCACTTCTACAAATGAAATCTGGTTTAGTGAAATTTGAATTCCAACTAGCTAGCCCATGTAACCTATCACCTTGGCTCACTCCAACCCCATTTGGGTTGAATTGAAGCTAACAATAGGTTATTTGAGGTGATTTCAGAAGGGTTTTCTCTTCTAAGTTCATTTGGGAGTAGTTTATTATCTAATTTAATTAAATATCCCACGAGGGGATATTACATTTTCTCTCTTAAAGAGGTACAACGTCTCCCTTTTAACCAACTGAAAATAATGAAAATAGGCTAATGGTATTTTTTCTAATTTAGTATTTATAAATACCTCTTATTTTAATAATAATATTATTAAGTTGTCCGAAATTAAAGAATTGGTTGGGCCCATTTAATGTCCCTTTTTTGGGGAAAAATGTAATGTCGTCATTCTGACCTCCACGGTCTAGCGATTGGTTTTTCGTCTTAGCCTTGGTCATACCCAAGGGGCTAGCGGTGTCGATGGTTGTTGGTATCCCTTATGGGATACTACTTAAAAATGCACAAAATATGGGAAAATTGCAGCAAAGTAAAATACTGATTTATGCAGATTTTTACGGTAAGGACAGCAAACAGTATTAAATTGATGTCACACAAAATATTTGTCCACCGTGCATGACATTTGAGGGAAGCTTGCAACAGTAATATTAAACACTATGAAAAAAAATTTAGAATAATATATTGCTGCCAGAAATGTTACAGAATGCCCTAGGCGGTTGGAAAACTTCAGAGGCTCATAACTCTCCAAATATCAGAGCAGAAAATAAGGGTCTATGGTAATAACATTAACAATTACAAGAAATAATATTTCCACCTTCAGATCTGACAACGACCGACTGGAGGAATATTACAGAGATTAAAATGCTGACAAGAAATCACAGCGAGCCTAGACAGCTGGAAAACCCTCCACGTACAGGCTGTACCTTCAGATCTGGCAACGGCCGACTGGACAACCCCCAGATAAAGGCTGCAAGTCGCCACGCTTGGAAAGGGGTAGGAAAATGATGGAGGCTCCTTCAACGAGCTGCCACGCCCAGCCCAAATGGCTACCGTGAATCGGATCCGGAGCCCCTTTGCTTATCTTCCCCAAATGCCCGAAAGACCCTCGAGATCCTTCCTCTGAAACCTTTGTTAATGTTTCTGCCGCACGGCCCTGAAAGCGGCTCCAAAATGACAAACTAGGGTAGATCTCTCACTACCGAAGAATGCCCTACTAGCTAGAGACGGGTCTCTCACTACCGAAGCTAGAGTCCCTGTGGGATTTGACTCCACAAGCTGTAGATGTGCAACAACAACAGCTACACGAGAAGGGGTCAATAAAGTGTATATCAAAAGTGTCTTTCCATTCTCACCCAGCTCCTTATATACTCCTTAGGCAAACGGGCCCCCAACAACCCTAGGCGCATTTCATTCCAAGGTGGGGCTAATAAATTAAAAGTAACCATATTTACTTTTTCCTTTTTAGAGTCTCCATGGTCCAAAAGTGACCCCCAAACGCAAAACTTGGATATTAGAACCACGGCCTCCTTCCCAAAAGTTCTCAGCGTCCACAACCTTGGGTCTGACCACAGCTTGGACTCGACTTGACCCTCAGGCTTTTGGCGTAGAAAAGGAGACTTTACAGTCCTCCCTTCCCGAGAAATGCTTGACCCCAAGCATTATCCTGTCATGCTGCAGAGGCTGAATACCACGCCGTAAGCTTCTCCACCTCACCCTGCAGTCAACTGATGAACGGTGTGATGCGAAGTAATCAAGACACCCCATGTAGTGATCATGCTCTCCATGTCGTGTGGAGAACAACGTTGCTCCTAAAGTAGTATGATGCCCGCACCGACTCTCCCCTGGTACCCACACCAAAATTGCCAATCTATCCAATCCCTGCCAATGCAAGGCTATCACCATGTGATCACTCACTGCCTCTCCAATCGACTCCTAAGTATGAAAATTCACCCTGGATCCTGTAGAATCCCCTGAATCCACCTGTGAAACAACCTGTATACGCACAAATGGTGCTAACTATCCCACATGACCTACACTCGTGTGAGAGCAAGGCTCCTCATAATGTATCTCAGGGTGTCTCATGGAGGAAAAGTCCCACAACTCCAGTAGACAGTCAACCGGCAATATTGGCTCCACATAGTCCACCTTCTGCGTTGAACGTGAACCTACTGAATAACCATGAGTCAATTTCGTCTCTCCACTGACTAACACGTGGGTGAAGTGCTCACCAGGCATAGAAGCAGTAAAATACATAGGAGTGTTATCCAACGTCGGTTCAAAAAAATGATGAACCCGTAGGCTTTGACTTGTCACAGTGACAAACCGTATATGACTGTATAAAGTTGGGAATATCCTCCCTCAACCTGTAGGTCTCATCGCAGCTCAAATGCCCAGTCACAGAAGGGCAAAGCACATGTCGCAATATCTCCATCCTCAACCATGAATCTGACACAAGGCTCAATCTTCCCTGATAGAAGATCATCTCATCCTCCGATCTGTAGCTATCATCCTGTATGTGACCATCCAGAAGCTCACAAGTGTGTCGGTTCTTGGAGTACTCAACAAGCAAATGAGGTCTCCAGTCTACCGAAACTTCAGATAACCAACATAATGATAAGCTTCGGATGATCTGAACCTGTAATCCCAATCTCAGTAACAGTCTCCTGTGCAACATTGTTGGCCACACCCACATCCATCATATTCCACATCGATCAACAATAATAAAACTCCTCACCATGCCAGATCGTCCTCTCCATCCCCTCAGTTGTAACCACCCTAGGTGCTCCTATAGATAATCCCTCAAAATCACATTCCTGCCCTCAAATTTAAACTTCAGCTCCATCGTCTGAAAGTTAGTCTGAGACTCACCAAGAGAGTGAAGCCACTGCACTCCCAGCACTATGTTGGTCACTCCCATACCAACGATGTGGAGATCATCGGTAACTATATAGTTACCCATCATGATGCTCACTTGGGGAACCCACCGTGTGCCCCTCATAGACTTTCCATTGGCTATAACCCCGTTGAGGCCCTCAAAATCCTCTGTCTATAATCCTCGCCTCTCAACCAATGAGGCATCAATATAGTTGTGGGTTGCCCCACTCTCAATGAGTGCCCCAACTCGCTGACCCTGCATAACTCCTCTAATCCTAAATGCCTTGTACATCAAAGTACTAGACAATGTGGCTATAATCTCCCGAGGAAAAGTCTCCTCCTCCTACCCCGCATCAGCACTATCCAACGCAACCCCATCTCCATCATCCATCTCGCGAGTCTCTAACTCCTCACCTCTATCACCCTTGCTCTCCTCAAAGACCTCAATGAATTGGGCCTTCCCTCTACCTCTGCAATCATGTCCGGGAATCCAAGGTGTGTGGCAATCGAAACATAGTTTCTTTCGCCTCAACTCATCTTTGTCTTCTCGGGAAGTGATTGGCTTCTTAGCCACCTCCTGCCTCGGTGGAGGCTCCCTCTGCTGAAAGTTCGTCTGATCTAGATGGAGGTTCCCTTTGCTGAACGCAAGGTGGAACCCTCGACTTTGGAGTGGATAACTCCAAGTCCCGAGCTCTCCTAACAACCGCGAGCAAAGAAGAAGGTTCAAATGCCTTCACAAACCCAGAGAAAGCACCTGTCAAACCTGCTGCAAACAGTGAAATCAACCTCATCTTTGTGACATCAGGTACCATGACTGATAATCTTTGAAAATTTGCAATATATTGATCCAGGGGACCGGTTTGTTTCAAATGAGTCAACTCCTGAAATACCTGTCAGGGTCCCTCCTATCAAATCTGCTCACCAACCTCTGCGCGAACTCTGCATAAGTAGTAATGTGTATGTGCCCCTGTGTAATCAACCCATGATGCCACCAATCATGAGTGTCTCCCTCAAGATGCAAGCTTGCAGACTTAATTGCATCTTCCTCGCGCATAGGATTCAAGTCGGAGTATGTCTTCAACTTCTGGACCCAAGACGGTGCAGTACACTTCTTAGAACCATCGAAGTGTGGAATGGAGATCTGTCCCAATCTCCTCTGTAACTCTGGTACCTGTTTCTGATGATCTTTCTTGGGTCTACTGCCAATCTTCATTTTGCAATATTCCTGGAATGGCATGTTGTTACGAAAGCCCTCGCTCAAGGTTTGGTTCCTCTCCCAACAAGACTCCTCATCCAAAATATCTACTAGCTGTTGTACCTGTGAAACTTCTGGATCCTTCAAGAAAGAAGGTTCGTGAAGCCCCAAAAGCCTGGCAGAAGAATGGGGAGGCCGCTGCCCTGAATGTCCACTCTCACCTCTTTGACCCTGTTGTCCCATATTGCTATTTTCTCCTCTCATTATGACTGTTGTTATACACAGTCCAGCAGGCTGAAGATGATTAAAGAATATTCTCTTACCCTTCCTAGCAATCATAGAACCAATTCTAGTACCTTGAGAGGTACTCTCCCTTCTTGCACTGGAGTCTCCAATGAAGAAATCATGCTTGCCAACACTTGTAATCCCAAAAGACACATTGGAATTCCTTCTTTTGCTTATGAAATCAGTCACAAAGTTTTCAAAAACAGAATTGATAGTTTTGGATAATGGCCACATATTACCAGGATCCCATAGCTTATAATGCCCATGAGCCCTTGTATCTGTTAAGTGAGCTAAAACTTGCCACCATATATCATCCACAAGATGCTTCATATACACATAGTTGGAGCAATGGTCCAACAAACTCCATGATGAAGACTTCATCATCTACAATACCATGCATCTCATGATGGAAATAAATTGGAATAGGCAACAATAAATAAGACACCTTAGTGTGCTCTTCATACATTTCAAAGCCAACAATGCCCTCCGTGTGTTCAAGATAGACATATGTTGAGTTGCCCCCAACTTTGTTGCCTAAGTGCCTGTTGAAAGTATCTGAAAGCTGATCAACAGTTGCTGGTTTGGAAATTACAGCAGGCTGCAATTTTACACAAGTGTCCATGTGAGGCTCCTCCTCATGTGCTAGCTGCTCCATAGAGTCTTCTTTTGTGGGTGTAGACTTCCTTGCATCAATTGCCCCCATTGTTTCCTTGAACTCTTGTATGGGTTGTCTTGCTTGAGTCGCTATCAACCTAGCAGCTCTAGCTCTGCTATTCCCTTCCTCACACTTTTTAAGAGTTTCCATTACATCCTCCTTGCTTGCATAAACAAGTTTCTTCTCCTGAGCTGGAATAATTTCTCTAATAAGTAAAGTTTCACTAATGCAATTATTTTACTCAATGGTAATCATACCCTTTTGTCTAGAAGCTTCTTCTACAAATGAGTTCTTTTGTAATTTAGGTACACAGTATATGATGATCTCAGCTTGGGTTTGCTATCAATCTTCATCATGCAATAATCTGGAAATGGCTTATTATCTCCGAAACCCCTACTCAAAGATTGGTATTTCCTCCAACAAGAATCCTCATCAATCACCTCTATTGGCCGCCCTCATATTACTGTTCTCACCATGTTCCTTATTGTCCCAAGATTTGCTTTGATTCAACATTCTAAGTGAGCTGACTCAAATAAAGATTAGTGGCTTCTTGTTGTTTCACCATGTTGGTGAACATTTTACCTTCATAAAACTTTTCACATTGAGATCTTTCCAAACTACCATATTTAACCCACACAGGTTGGAGCTTGGAACAACTTCTGATACCATTGTAATATCCCTTATGGGATACTACTTAAAAATGCACAAAATATGGGAAAATTGTAGCAGAGTAAAATTTTTGATTTTTACTGAAGTCTGTCCAGCTAGGACAGCGAATGGTATTAAATTGATATCACACAAAATATTTACCCAAATTTCAGTGCATGAAATTTGAGGGAAGCTTAGGTCAACAGTAATAATAAACACTGAAAACATTTTTGGAATAATATTAATGCTGCTCAGAATAATTACAGAATGCCCTAGTAACGGTTGAAAAACTTAGAGGCATTCGTAACCCTCAAATACCTGAGCACATTCAATTATTCTTTGGTAATAACATTAACAAGATAAAGTGAAAGGTAATATTTCCACCTTCAGATGTGTGTGAATGGTGCCGACTGGAAAACCCTCCAAATAAAGGCTGCGCTTTCGGATCTGAAAATGGCATTGCTGGAAAACCCCCAAATAAAGGCTGCAAGTCGCCTCGCTTGAAATGGGGTCGGAAAATGATGGAGGCGCCTTCAACATGCTGCCATGCCCAGCCCAAATGGCTGCCATGAATCTGATCTGGAGCCCCTCTAATTATCTTCTCCAAATGCCCCCAAAACCCCCTAAATCCTTCCTCTGAAACCTCTGATAATGTCTCTGCCACACAGCCCTGAAAGCGGCTCCAAAATGACAGACTAGGGTAGATCTCTCACTACCGAAGAATGCCATGCTAGCTAGGGACGGGTCTCTCACCACCGAAGCTAGGGTCCCTGTGGGATTTGACTCCACAAGGTGTAGATGCGCAACAGCAGCAGCTGCACGTGAAGGGGACGGTAAAATGTATATGACTGAAAGTTTTCTCTCCTTTCTCCCCTAGCTCCTTATATACCCTGTAAGGCAAAAGAGCCCCAAAAGACCTAGACGCGTTTTATTCCATGGAGGGGCTTAATAAAATAAAAGAACTTTAAGTTGCTTTTTCCCTTAAAGTCGCCATGGTCCAAAAGCGACCCTCAACGCAAAATTAATATTGGAACCACGTGGCCCCTTCCCATTATCTCTCAGTGTCCACAGCCCCTTGGGTTTGACCACGACTTGGACTCGACTTGACCCTCAGGCTTTTGGCGTTGAAAAGGGAACATTACACACTTAAGTGGACCTTTTTTTGGCCTAGGTGAAATAAAGTCACTTTAAGTGACGATTAAATCATGACATATCTCCAAGGGGGGTCGAATTAGGGTTTTATGGGCACTTTTATGATGGAAAAAGTTATAAAAGGTGTTTTTTGGGGAGGAAAATTGGATGGGGGATCATTTTGCCATCTTATGTTGGAGCTTTCAGCTTGCTTTTCCTTTCTGTGGAGGTGAAATTCCCCAGGAACCCTAGCTTCGGTAGTGAAAGATCTACCCCTAGCTAGAAGAGCACTCTTCGGTGGTGAAAGCATCCAACCCTAGTTTGCTATTGTGGAGTTTATTTAGATCGGGTTGTTAGATTTAGAGTTTCACAGACTTGTTGATCCAGTTTCAAGTCCAGAAAGAGAAGACGACACATATTCAGTAAGAGAATATCATCTATTTTATCAGTGGAAACTTCTTGTTGATGCATGTCATTGCATATTGATGAATGTTACTGTCATATTGATGACATGTTACCAAAAAATGCATGTCATTGCATGTTGATGCATGTTACTTGCATGTTGTTGCAAGTTAGTTTAATTGCAATAAAAGTGAAGATATTGGTTATTTTCTGATTTTATACCTTGTTGCTATAACTGTACTTTACTGTCATATTTTTCTATATACTGCTGTCATAAAAATCAGATTTTTATTTGTGAAAATTTGGTTGGAAATCTTGAATATAAAATAAATCCGGAAAAGGGATATTTCAAAAAACTGAAGAATAAGGAATTAACACACATCCCAATTATATCAAATATGATTTTCAAATTAGCAAACTGAAAATTAAGCCCAGTTCAAAATCAGCGATCAGATTTTCAGAACAACAGTACAAAAATGGCTTTGCCAAAATATAAATATGTATTTTAGGCATCAACCAAACCAATTTTCAATATGAAATCTGATAGAAAACACTGCTGGAAATTAATTAAAAATCAACAAAGTACAACTCCAATAAAAATTATGAAATGAGGGTTTACAAACCCCAAACTCACAAAGAATAGTAGATTCCAGCTTTACAAATTATGAGAAAGCCAAATATGAAAACAAATCTGATTTCCATGCCCTAGAAGGCACCAAATTCCACACTAGTGTAAGTCTCTCCACTAGGAGAGGCTCAACAATGCATGTAAATATATGAAATTGTCTTCTCTTGATTCCAAATCTGCAATATGCCTTCAAACCAAACAAGATGGATGGTTTTCATCCCCCAACCAGCCACAAGAAGGGTTTTCGTCCTTCTTGGAAAGAGCCACACACTTGGATTTTCACCCAAGAGTGGAGAGAACAATGAGCAACAACCCAAAAGTCCAATTTAGAGAAAGTGCGCCAAAAGTAGATGCTCCAAATGAAGTCTTCATCTCCTTTTATATCCCCAACTTTGGCGCCAAGGCCCAAAAGGACAAGCATGATCCCATATAAAGCTAATTTAATCTTTTAATTTGCTTTTTAAATGCACCAAACCCAGCCAACTTGCTAAAAAGAAGAACACACTAAAAAGAAACATAAAAAATTAGAAAATAAAAGTGCAACGAGAGTTCACTTCCTTTTCCGGCTCATCCCACTTCGTTGCCATGGAAAAGGGAATGTCAAGAAGTTTAAAATCATGCTCTCAAGTTGGAAAAGAGGGACATTACACGGTTGTGGCCCAAGCTCCAAAATTGCTTGTCCCCAAGGGGAATTGCAATTGATGGATGCTCGCAAGATTGTTAGCATTGGTGGGGCCATGTAGCGAGTATTGTGTCATTTTGCTTGACGGTTCAAATACTCCTTGAATTCATCGATAGTCCTTAAGCTTGTGTTTGGATGCTTATAGGAATGCATGATTCGATTAGACAACTTGTCCATCATGCGTTCATGTAATGGATACCAATAGGCTCATGCTTTGGAATAAATGATTTTAGAGCTCTAGATGAGCTTTTTGTAGGCAAGCATAATATGAGACAAAATTAAGTATCTTGCTATCCCCTCGGAAGCTCCAGTTTATAGGCCAATTTCCCACCTTTTCGTTTACCTGATCAATGGTGGATAAAAGATTGGAATCATATTAAAAGTTTGAGCACCTCTTTGCTCGAGAGAAGATTGCCTATAGGGCTGCAATCTAAGAAACACCATGTCAGGAACCTCAGAAGGTCCTTTCTTTCCTAGTGCTGATCTGAGTAAGTAGCTTTTGCTTATTTTGGGCACAGTAATGAGGTTCGGGACATTGAGCTCTTTTAAAGGATGTTATGAGGCTGAATTCAATTACGGGTGACGCCTTGGGGCACGGCAACTATCTGTCATAGGCAAAGTTCAAATTGAATGAGAGAACATCAGTAACCTACAATGTCTTTGAAGAGGAGACATATGTGGATGATTGGAAGGTGGCAGATTCTAGCAAAACTCAGTGGAGGGTATGACCGCTTCAGCCATGTTGATTGATTGCCCATCAATGGAAAGTCTGGTAAAGAGTCATCCTTCGTCACCTATTGTATCCACAAGCCTCAGTTTCCCATTGTTTGAGCCGGATTTAGATAGAGCTTCCCTTGTGAGTTGGAGTGTCCACCAATACTAGAAGTCATCATCTTCCCATAAGTGGACATGCTGGATGGTGTTCTGCATGTCCCTATTTCTTGGTGATATTGCTGTGCCAAGGTAAACTGCATGAAGTCTAAATCACTGTCTTTCTGCAATACACATTTGGCTCCTTTAGGAGCTGGATGAGTTGAGATGTGGCTGAAACCGAGTTCTCCTATTTAGTGAGGGCTATCAGGGACTACATGGAAGTGACTCCCATTACCTTGAAACATGGCAACCCAAATGAAGTCCATAGTGATGCTTTACCATTTTTGGAGATTGCGAATGCAAAAGATTGTAGGAGAGTTTAGAAAATGTATGTTGGTGCATTGTTTTGTTGGCATGCAAGGCAGTAAACACAACTTTATTGGAGCATTCCCCTTTTGAAGGCCTATTTTTGAAGACGAATCTCATTCCTCCCCATGGGGCTATATGTCTTAAGCAATGGGAACTCTGGATTACCATTTGATGGTTGTCATCAGGTAGTTACCCTCAATATCTTACTTATCATGTACCTATTGGGAAGCCTAGCGCTCCAAATAGACCCGGTCTTTAGTTAGAAGAATAAAAGCCCATCCATTGAGCTTGTAGGCTCTCAAACTTATTTCCAATTAAATATTTAGCAAGCACTTGTATCTTGACAGGAGTCAGCTATTATTTTTGTATTGTAAAATCTGTTGTAATTTAGAAAAGTGAGGTCGTTTGACTATTAATGACAAAGTATGTTTTACCAATTAATTCATATTGTGGTGTTTCCGGAAGGCTTGCCTTGTAAAAAACCTTTCCTACCTTTGTCAAGGATGAAATCATTTCCATTGGGGTCCTTTGGTAAGGACGAAAACCCTTGATTGAGGGCCAATGAATGACAAAAACCCTTCCATAAGGATCCCAAGATACAAATTCAATCAGCCATTATAATCATTAGAAATCATGAACATAACTCATTTTGGATCCAATTATCTATTAACATGAAGTTGGGAACGACCTCACTTGTACATTTCGAATGTGTTGATGAACCATTTGACCTTCAATCGTGAATTTATTGAAGTCTTCTACCATTCATTTCCAAATTGGCCACCAAGCACTCTTCAAGTGAAATTTTGAGTGGATTCCACCATTTTTCCTATAACTTCGTTTGAAGATCGCTGAGTTCATATTGAAATGAATTATTTCCAAGCTAATTGCTGATTTCAAGGTAGCAAGCTGTACTATCAAATTTTTCCGTTGATCCTTTCTGGCATACTATCAATTTTGGTTTCATCAAGATCATTCTCAGGGTGTTAGCAATTTGAAAACGCTTCAATATGAAGGGTTTAACTTTTCCAAGAACAGTTGATGCCCTAGGAGTCCATAATCCTTGTATGTTACAAGAATAATACTCAGTCGTCTAAGCTCATTTCACTAGATTCTGATTTTTGCTTGTTTTGGGCAGCTCCTTGTTATTTGGTCATTTCCTTCCCCCTGAAAAAGGACATTGGCATGGTCTATGGAGGGGTTTTTAGACTGTCCCAAGGATAAAGTTGGTGTCCTCCATTGAATTTCCCTTGGTTTGAGCTTTGTTCAGCCAAGGGAGTTTTTGGGGACAAAGACAAAAACATCCAAAGCCCTTTTGATTGACTCTTAAGAGACAAAGGATCAAAGACTCTAATCAAACCTTTGATGGGCTTGATCAAACTCTCAATGAAGATTGCGATAATGTCAGATTGTGGCAAGCATTGGGATGAAAAAGAAAGCCTTTGAAATTTAGGTCTAATGACTCATGAACCTCTGATTTTGTTGTCTCAAATGTGCACGCTCACGAAAGTAACTTTTGGATAAAGTCTATGCAAATTTGAAGTCTTTGACAAAACACATGGAAGGAATGGATGTTTGGTGTAATTGTGTTGAGGTAAATTGTGGCACCATTCAAATGAGCAATTTCAAGTTGAAGGGTTACAAACATGAGTAGCAATCCTTGGAGAAAAGAGGTTCAAGCATAAATATGCCTATCAAGCTTTTGGATCCAAGCCTTAGCTCTCCATTTGGATGTTTCATCAAATCATGGAGCAAGGTCAATCTTCCCCAACAGCGGATTTTGTACCACCTTTTGCTCTATGTTGCACGCTGTGCATAGTGCCATTGTATTCCTTGAAGTGTTTTAGGCAAGTGAACACTATATTTGAAACCCTAGTAGGCTTGAAGAGTCATAAGCTCTAGCAAAACACGAGGGCAAAAATCACACAAATTGGCAGGTCAACATCACGGAGGAAAAAATTGCTTGAAGAAATAGCTTGTGAAATGACCTTTTTTTTCTGGCCTGGATGTATTATGCCCCACATGGTGATTTTCCATGATTTTCAAGGCATCCTTTGTGAGCTATTTTTCACAAAGTCCATAATGTGCCGTAAATCTGCCGATTCATCACCAAAAAATAAATTGTGATTTTCTTCAAGCAATTTATTCTTTATCCTCTTCTCTGGCTGTATCCGATTTATCGTAATTTTTAGAATAGTGGCCCATACAACACTTGTGTCCTCTTTGCATCAAGTGCGAGATCTTCTTTGATAGCATGTAATGTCCCTTTCTGGGGGACATCATTGAAGAATTAATCAACGTTTTAAAAACCGGTTGAATCAGAACTGAAACCATCCGGTTCGACTAGTTTTAGCTCATTTTTGGCGGCCGGTTCTATATAGAACCTACCGTTTGAGTTAAAACCGGTCAAACCGTCCGGTTTCGTCCTAAACCGGCCAGGTCCAAGCCCTGTTTAGCCTAATACGGTGACCAAATTAAAAATACACTTTTTTAATTAAATTTTTGTATTTTTTAAACTCTCTAAACCCTAATTTGTTACTAAATACACCTCCCCTCTATTCCACTTCACACCTCTCTTATTGAGCATTTGTGAGCATTTGTGAGCAAAAGCATTTGAGCATAAGATTGAAGATTTTAGTTTTTGTAGTGAGCTTGGAAGTTGGAGGCTTGGAGTTTGTTTGGCATTGCTTGTGGGCTCTTTGTGGTGATATTGGCATCCATTTGTGAGACACCTCACCTCTATTTTTGAGCACCTCTCTTATTTGCAAGGATTTGGAGGATTGGGGCAGCATTGAAGAGTAGTGTTCATTTGGAGTGAGTTTGGGGGTTGTTTGGCATCAAGCTGTGGGCTCTTTGTGGTGGTCATTCACATCTACATTTGGAGAAGTGCAACCCATATACAAGCTTGTAGCATTTCTTCACCTCATTTGTGTGCACATTGAAAGGTATGTTACATTTTAAACTTGCCCCTTATTTGTAAATTTTATTAAATAGGAAATCTGAAATTTATTTTGTTTTTATTTGCATTTTCAGATTTGTTTGCATTTGCAATGGCCTCCAAAACAAAAGACCCTACATGGACCCATGAAGACATAATTGATAATCATGTTTTTTGTAAATATTGTAAGAAACACATCAAGGGGGGGATTCATAGATTGAAACAACACTTGGCTGGTCAAAGAGGCCAAGTTACCCCATGCGATGCACCTGATATTGATGCCATTAGGTTGGAAATGAAAAACTATGCTTGAAAAACATAGAGAAGAGAAGGCTAGGCAAAAAGAGATGGAAGCTGAAATAGGGAGGGCACATGCCTTGAGTGTTGAAGGATCCTGCTCTGACCCTTCTGTGACTGTTAGAGACCCCTTTCGGTATATGCCTCCCCCATCCACTCATAGTCAAGAAAACCGGCCTCAAAAAAGAAAGACCATTCAAAGCTTTTTTCCATCTTCCACACCTGCTAGTGCCTCCATGCCAACAGAAAATCAACCCACCTTGGATAACCATTGGAAGAAGCAATACAAAGAAGCAACTTTTGAGGACATTGCTAGATGGTGGTATGATGCAGATATCCCTTTCAATGCTGCCCGCTCACCTTATTACCAGCCTATGTTTGATTCCATTGTTGTTGCTGGTAAGGGCTTCAAAGGCCCTAGTATGCATGACTTGAGAGGATCACTTTTGAAGAAAGAAGTTGTATCCATAGATGAATATTTGAAGGTTGCAAAGTTATCATGGGCCAAAACAGGATGCACTATTATGTCAGATGGGTGGAGTGATGGCAAGAACCGCACAATAATAAATTTTCTTGCCTCTTGTCCACAAGGTATAATGTTTTTGAAATCAGTAGATGCATCTGATAGGGTGAAAGATGCAAATTTATTGTTTGAGCTTTTGGATGATATTGTTTTAGAGGTGGGGGTGGAAAGTGTTGTACAAATCATATCAGATAATGCCTCTAACTATGTTCTTGTTGGTAAGATGTTAGAGGCTAAACACAAAACAATATTTTGGACTCCATGTGCTGCACATTGCATAGACCTCATGCTTGAGGATATAGGGAAAAAAGATTGGATCAAGAACACCGTAGAGCATGGCAAAAGCATCACCAAATACATCTACAATCACTCATGGGTATTGAACCTAATGAGGAAGAACACTGAGGGCAGAGAACTTGTTAGGCTAGCCATCACGAGATTTGCAACAAACTTCTCACGTTGCAATCTCTTCTTTCCCAACAATAGAACTTGAAAAAAATGTTTTCAAGTGATGAATGGAATGCATCAAAGTGGAGCTGCAAACAAGATGGGAAAGACACAAGGAAAGTTTTTGATAATTTATTTTGGAAAAAAACAGTAGATTGTGAAAGTTGTTGAGCCTCTTGTTAAGGTGTTGCGGTTGGTGGATGGGAAAAAATTAGCCATGGGCTATATTTATGAGGCTATGGATCAGGCAAGGAGCAGATAAGGGCAGCATACAAAGACAGGGTAACTAAGTATGGGCCTATATGGGAGATTATAGATAATAGATGGAACAATCAACTCCATCGGCCTATACATGCAACTGGATATTTCTTGAACCCAAGATATCATTATAGAGCTCATCTTGGAGAAGATCAAACAGGAGAAGTAAAAGATGGTTTGTACGAGTGCCTAGAGCGCATGGTCCCTGATGAGATGCAACAACTTGAGGTTCACCAACAGATCAGTTTCTTCAGCAAAGCCACAGGTACCTTTGGGAAAAATCTTGCAAAGATTGCAAGGGATGTGGACCAACCAGGTAAGCAATTCTAAGTTTTTTGAAGTTCATTTGATTAAACTTTTTAATGAATAATCATGAATTTTTAGCATAAGACAATCTAATTTGTTGAATTACGCTTTAAGTTATAAGTTTTACTTTTAATTTTTAACTTTGTGTTTTTAACTTTTTATCGTCATTGTTTACTAATTAAACATTTACATTTTTTATTGCAACACATTGGTGGGATTCATTTGGTAGTCAGTGTCCTCAATTGCAAAAGTTTGCAATTAGGATCCTGAGCCAAACTTGCAGTGCTTTTGGGTGTGAGCGCAACTAGTCCGTCTTTGAGCGGATTCACACGAAGAAGAGAAACCGTTTGGAACAACAACGGTTGAATGATCTTGTCTTTGTGCAGTACAACCTTCGGCTAAGGCGCAACTAGTTGCTGAACCGAAGACCTGATACAGATCCCATTGTCTTGGATGATATAGATCCAACCTCAGAATGGGTAGAGGAGAGTCAACCAGCAGAGTTTGATCCCGATGACTTGGGGTGGATGGGTTTGGATCAGGATGATGAGCCATTAGCAGCACCGCCAGCCCACCGTCATGAGACATAGCAGGCACTAGTCACACTCGTGCTACTCCTCAGTGCCTAATACAGTTGTTGCAGATGTACCTGAGGATTTGGATGGATCCAAGTCAGAGCCAGAGGCGGTGATGATATTGATGAGGATGAGCCTTGAGGATCCCATTCTCCAGCAGTGGTGCAGAGTTTGATGATTGATCATTGATGTCATCTAGTTTATTCTAGAGTTTTGTAACTTGTAGTATTTGTATGTATCAATGATCATAGCATGTTTTTTGGAGTCTCGGACTATGGAGGCCATTTAGAGCCTCATTATTTATGTATTTTGTTTCGGAATCTCATATATGATATATGTATTGTGTATTGGACTTGGAGTTCGTGCCATTTTGCTATAAACACCTTTCTTACATATATATAAGAGCAAACTTTGCATATTTTGTGTGTAATTGTTGGGAATCATGGTTTTTAACCTTTCAAATATATTATTTTCATTAAAAATATAACATTTTTATGTGTTTTTTAGTAAACCGGTTCATAAAGTTTGAACCGAGTCCGGTTCCGGTCAGATTTTGGTTCCTCGACCGGTTCCGAGTCCGGTTCCGATTTTTAAAACATTGGTCGCACACTGACATAACTTAGAGTTTGGCCTAACAAATAACTTAAATTTACTTAGTTTTATTCAAACATAACTTTATGTAATACTTGCAACTGACTTATACAAAATGCAGGACCACATATGGAAAACTTAAATGACATATTTTGGCACCTACATCTACCCCCGACATCCATGCCAAAACTCAATAACTCAACTCTCCACTGTGGTTGCTCATTTGTCACAATTGGCAGTCCAATAGTGGTTGCTTCAAAAAACTCAAAACATAGAGAAATATCTATACAATTTTTTTTTATGGCCAAATTTTTGATGTTGACCACATTGCCATTGTTGACCAACCTCTCTAATTTACATATCACTTCACTAAATTTTATTGGCCAACCAGTGTTTCCACCATATGGGCTCCATTAGGTGGATGTTTTCTTTCCAGTGATGCCCAAGTGTCTGACGATGTCTAGGTGCAAGGCCAACAATGTTTTCTAGAAAATCTTGCAACAAGCCTTCAAGAAATTTCAATTTCTTGTATTTGAATTTCATGCCCTATATGACACCCATGCACATCTTGGTTTTTCAGAACGTACAACCTTGTTCTATTTTTGTACAACTTTAACAACATACGATCATGGTGTGGCCCTATACCCCTCTGAAAGGAGTACCATACAACATTGTTAGAGGCTCACACAACTTTGTCATTCCCTGCTACTATACAACCCTAACAAAGGCATGTAAGGCCTTGTTAGGGGCCTAACAACCTTTTGGGCCAACATGTATGTGTAATGTCCCCATTTTTGAAGACCCTTAGCCTATCATTCCCCGTGGGCTTTAGGGATGTTGCAAGGGGAAAATTATATTAAATAATTTTATAATATTGTCTGGAGAGTAATTTTTATCATTTGACATTATAAAGCAATATTTATTTAATTATTTAATATTTATGGAGCAAGTAATTATTTAATTAAATTCCCAAAATGCAAATTAAAAAGGGGAATTAATTAAATAATATTTAGGTGGCTTTTAAATATTAAAATCACCCTTCTAAAAAGAGGATGCCACACCTAGGGAAAATAAACTGCTTTTATTTAATAATTTTCCTCTCCTAGGGATCTCGAATTTTGTGCCTCCTTGCTTATAAAAGGAGTGCTAGGATCATTGTTAGACTTATGTTATGATGATATTTATTTTATGCTCCATGCTTGGAGTTGGGATGCATGCCCATTGATGCTCTCTCCTTCTCTCTTGCGTGGGAAGTTAGTGAGCTGGTTTTGATCAATTGAAGTATTCTCTCTTGTTCCATTTGTTGAGTTTCTCTTGTGTTGAAGTGTGTTCTTTGCATGATTCATACTTGCTAACAATGACGACTTGATATGGGACTTGTTATGGCATGTTTTGTGAGTGAATAAGGAAAACTATAATTTGCTCTATGTTGGTATAATTTTCCAAGTGTAGGACTGTTATTTGGAGGGTTTCCAGTTGTCATAAAATTAAGATCTTTAGTTCTTTGGAAAGATCTTAATTTATAGAATTATCTGTATTTTATTTGAGGGAGAAAATATGGAATATTGAAGGAGTTATGCATTTTTGAAGATTTCAGCTGTTTGCCGGCTTTTCTGGGTATGGAAAATTGATTTTTATATCAGATCTGCAATTTGGGGTTGATTTAATATTTGCATATGATTGTAGAAACTAGGAGAAATAAAGAGAAAATGTTTTCATAATTTTTGGAGTGGATTGGATGCCCTAAATGTGCTGTGACGACCTACTTTTTAGGTCAAAATTAGGGTTTTGGGTTGGCTGTACGAAATCTGATTTTTGTCATATTGTTTTTCATGTTTTTGTGGTCCATTAACTAAAATTTCAGCTCATTTGGACTTCTCTTGTCAAAGATATAAATTTTTAAAAATTGCAGCAGTTTAGGGTTTGAATATTAATTATTTACAGCTGTGTGTGATCAGATTTGTGTGAATTCCTAACTTGTCCTACAAGGGGACATTACAATGGTATCAGAGCATGTTCTTCTGCACCTGTGAGGTTTGTACATTGCTTGTGGATCATGGATTTATCTAGTGCAGGTAAGATGAAGACAAGATTCCAAAGACTCGGTAGAGCTCTCAAGCACCTACCTACATCAAAGGATGAGTTGCTCAAAATTCTGGAAGAAACGGACAAGTTGTTTGGTAGCAATAGAGCAAAATGATTATGGATCTATGCTTCTTGCAAGAGATTCCTTGGTGATGCAGTTGGCTAAGCATGAGTTGTTGGATCATGAAAGATGGGGAAGTCAGAATTATGGATCATCTTCTGCATTAGTGAGGTCATGAGGAATTGCAGCCCCAAAATTGCCATATTGTGATGTTATCATGGAAGACATCTTTGAGATCATGGTAGGAAGTTTCCAAGGTCTGTGGGACCTCACAAGCCCCTCTTTTGGTAAGAGGGTTTGCATTTTGAACACTATGGCAAAACTAAGATCTTGTGTTATAATGATGGATTTAGAATGTAATGATCTTATTTCTCACATGTTTGAGGTGTTCTTTGATGTTATAAGTAATGATCATACACAAGAGATCATGATTTCCATGCAAGTCAAGCCATTATGTCTTTGATATTAAATGAATATGAGAGTCCCCCAACACACTTGCTATCTATGTTGGAGGAAAGGATTGAGTCAAAAGACATCACGTGCTGCTCATGTACTTGTCCAAAGGTGTCTACAGAGCAATGATTGAAGCAAAGTAAAGACTATGATTCTCCAAGGTATGAGCTCTTTTGTTGTTGATGGTACATTTTTAACATCTAATGATTGCATGGGTTTGAATGGGTGCAAGAAATCAGATCTGGATGATGAGCATGAAGAGGGCATTAGTGTCAAACATGTGTATGATGAAAACGAAATAATGGCTAAAGAACTTATGAGAGAAAAATCAGATTTAGTTCAGAAGGAAGAGCAGGTAGAAGATCCCCTAGATGCAAATGAGCAAGGTAAAAAGTTATTTTTGGTTGAAGAGGTTTTGTTGCCTTTGCATGATTGCATGCATGTTGATAAAATAATCATGGGAGATGAGCCCAAGAGGGAAAAGAAATCTGATTTGCGAGTTTGCGTGGACAAGCAAAATGAGGACAGCCAAGAGGTAACTAATGAACATTATTTAGTTATTACTAATGCTACTTGGATTGTCAATGAATGCAAGGATGAGGGGATGAATGATAGGAAAGGAGGAGGCATTTCCGAGCACTTTAGACCATTATCAGCTTGCTGGTCTGTACGGTACTACTGTACATGTGCAACGAAAAATAGTGAAGGAGGAGTAGCCAAGGTCACTATTGAGTGATCAAATAAAAGCTTCGAAGGGGCAGCCAAGGGTAGACCTCAATATGGCCTTAAAAAGGTCTATTTCACCATATCTCCCTCCACATAAAAAGCAACTTCTTAACAGCTACATTAAGGTAATACATTATTCCAAGTGTGATTTGGCTAGTGCTAATGGTGGAGTTGTTGATGAGCATGTGCATAAGGAAAAATCAGATTTGAAGGATATCATTCACCTTCATAATGAGCCATTTGAAGGACAAGAAGGGAGTATGAGTCTCATGGTTACTCCAAGTCATTTCCTTCATGACACAAGCATTGGTGAAGGAGAAAAAAAGGGTTTAGATGAAGAAAATGATGAGGGAAAGAGTGCTGTCCTAAACTCAGAAATTTTGAGTTTTGTAGATGTTGGGGGCAGCCCAAGGTATGATTTTTCATGTTTATTTCCTCCTTATATGTTGAGCTTTGATGAATATGAGTATGAGCATGTTAGATGGATGGATAAGAGGTATTTCGGTCATACTATTGTTGATGTTATTGC
This sequence comes from Taxus chinensis, assembly GCA_019776745.2. Classification (NCBI taxonomy): domain Eukaryota; kingdom Viridiplantae; phylum Streptophyta; class Pinopsida; order Cupressales; family Taxaceae; genus Taxus; species Taxus chinensis. The sequence goes on along the minus strand of CM034154.1, from coordinate 542,148,340 downwards.
TCCTAACACTAGGGTGCATAAGTGTCAACATGGAAAAAGGAAAGGGATGCCTAAGACTCCTACAAATGGAAATCATGACACTAAGTTTGCTGGCTTGTGTATAACAACAGTTATTAGGGAGCAAATAAGTGTGTTTTCTCTTCTAGAATCAAGTTCCAAGGAAGCTCCATGCACATGTCAAGTAAAGGTACATAATTACAAGGTGAGAAGTGGTGTTTTATTGTACGAAAATGTAATGAGCAGCCCCAAGCATGATATTTTAGATTTATTTTCTCTATCCATAAAGAAGGTACATGGGCACAATCAAAGGTTTGAAGTTCCTTGGGTTTATGGTGATATGGTTTATGGATGCATGAATTATGGTTTCTCTTTTTCTTATGTGCATGGTGCAACAAAAATAGTGAGATGTCATCCCTCTACATGGTATGGAGAAGTAAATAACAAGTTGTTTGTATTTACTAATGCTCATAAGATGATTAAGATGGACATTCTATTGTTCTCATACCTTGATAAAATTCAGTTTTTGATTGTTGAGGTCATAAGAGGAAGGTACAAGTATTATCTATTCATGTTTGAGTTTGCATCCAAGAAGAATATGTACATAACATTCACACTGCTGTAATATACATTTTTGGTTTGTTTGAGGACATGTTAACATGCTTACAAAAGGATTTAGTCACATGGTACGCTGATTTCCAGTTTGGAGCATCATGGGTACATGTTACAGGGTCTTCTTTTGACCATTTAACACTTCTTTTACATGGGGAGCAGCAAAGAGGAAGGTATGGTGTTGAGTTGTTATGTTATGTTCTGAGAAAAAAGGGTAAGCATGTTGTATTTTCAGCCATGATAGTGAGAAGTACCACATTTGTCATGAGATTCACTTTGAATCAGCTCTATATGATGCATATGATTAAGTTTCAGTATTTGTTTTCTTGGGATCAATGTATTGAGGGTTGTGAAGATGAAGGATCACACGGACCACATTTTGCATGGTAAGAGTTTCTTTTCCAGCCAAGCATCTGGATAGTTTTTAGTTTGTTATTGTTGGGCATGGAATTTCAGTTGCATGGGGGCCTATCTCATTCACTAGATTGTTGCTCATTCATGTGGGGAAAAGAATTCTAAAATATAATAGATGTCTTTTCATTTTGATGGAAGATATCTTTATGACCAGCTCTACTATCACTTCCATCATTCAGATTTTTCACATGCAGTTGATAATATGGGTGTTGGTACTTGATTTTGACTCATAGGTGACTATTTGGGGGTGGAAACCAGCCACTCCAATTCTGATTTTTGGAGATTACAGCAGCACTTGGGGCCACATAACAGAGTTTGGGGGCAACCCATACATGAAGGAGTTGTACATGCCATGGAGACGCATTGGAAAAGTGTTCTTCAACACTTATTTTTCTAATTTGTTTGTTTCATGCGCAGGTTTGAAGAAGAAATTACAGCAGACTACACTCCTAACTTTGAGGAGAATGAAGCAGTCCAAGATAGTGCAAATGCTACTTCACTTGAGTGGCATGGGAACAGGGTTTTTGGAGCACCACATTTTTGGACGCAGACACATGAGCTTGCTATTGTTTGAGGGCAAGCAATCTTGGGAAGGGAGGACTGTAATGTCCCCATTTTTGAAGACCCTTAGCCTATCATTCCCCGTGGGCTTCAGGGATGTTGCAAGGGGAAAAATATATTAAATAATTATATAATATTGCGTGGAGAGTGATTTTAATTATTTGACATTATAAAACAATATTTATTTATATTATTTAATATTTATGGAGCAAGTAATGTATTTAATTATTTAATTAAATTCTCAAAATGCAAATTAAAAAGGAGAATTAATTAAATAATAATTAGGTGGCTTTTAAATATTAAAATCACCATTTTTAAAAGAGGGACGCCACACCTAGGGGAAATAAACTTCTTTTATTTAATAATTTCCCTCTCCCAAGGATTTTGAATTTTGTGCCTCCTTGCTTATAAAAGGAGTGCTAGGATCATTGTTATAATTATGTTATGATGATATTTATTTTATGCTCCATGCTTGGAGTTGGGATGCATGCCCATTGATGCTTTCTCTCTCTATCTTGCATGGGAAGTTAGTGAGCTGGTTTTGATCAATTGAAGTATTCTCTCTTGTTCTCTTCATCGCGGTCTCTTGTGTTGGTATTGGTGCATTTATTTGGATGATAAATCTATATTTTTGTGAAGTGTTTTTGAAGTACTTTTATGACTATTATTGCTGCTGCAATTTATTTAGCCGTAGCAATTGGTATTGGGGTTTGATCTTTCATATTTTGAAGTTATTTATGCTAGATCTATTTGCTATTGTGTCTAATCAATTATTTTAGATCAAGGGTTGATTGTTTAAGGGTTTTTGGAAGGGTTTTATGAGTTAGAAATTATTTAATTAATTTTCCCTAACCCTAGCGACTGGTTTTCAGATTTTAGAGGTAGATTTGAGTGGTTTTCAGTAGAATAAAAATTCAGTTTGTTGGTTCATTGGAAAGATCTTTATTTCTACTTTATTCTGCAATTTATTTCATGCAAAAACTCTAAGTATTGAAGGAGTTATGAGTTTTAGAAGATTTTAGCTGTCTGCAAGTTTTTTGGTTCTTATAAACTAATATTTATTTCATATCTGCAGTTTTGGGGTCAGATTAATATTGGTTTGGTTGTAGAAATTAGGAGAGATAAGGAGAAAGCAATTTCATAATTTTTGGAGGAGATTTGGTGCCCTAAAAGTGCTAGGCGACCTACTTTTTAGGTCAAAATTAAGGTTTCGGGTTGGCTGTGCAAAATTTGATTTTTGCATATTGTTCCTCATATTTTTATGGTTTATTATCCAAAATTTCAGCTCATTTGGACTTCCCTAGCCAAATATATGAATTTTTGAAGTTTGCAGCATTCAGGGTTTGAAAATTAATTATTTTCAGCTATGTGTAATCAGATTTGTATTAATTCCTAACTTATTCTAGAAGGGGATATTACAATGGTATCAGAGAAACTTTCTTTTGCTCCTTGTGGGTTTGTTTAAGTAGAGTGAATCATGGAGCTTGCTAGTGTCGGAGGTTTGAGGACCAAACTCTATAAGCTTGTAAAAATGCTCAAGGGTCCCTCACTTGAGAAGAGCATATTCGTGATCTACACTTTGGAAAATGTGGTAAGTTTGTGTTTAGTTAAGCAATCAGATTGTGGCTTGATGATTTCAGTTCTAGATCCTTTGGGGGCACAATTGGTTAGATTTTTGGGACATACAGATCCAGATGTAAGGCTTTTAGTTATCACTTGTATAAGTGAAATTATGAGGATTAAGGCTTCCGGAACCACCCTATAACGATCACATCATGAAGGAAATATTTCAGATCATGGTAGATAGTTTTGAGGGTCTTGGTGACACCACAAATGTTCTTTTTGCTAAGAGGGTCACTATTTTGAAAAATAGGGCAGACATTAGATTGTGGGTCTTAATGATAGACTTGGAATGTGATGAACTCATTTTTTAAATGTTTGACAATTTCTTTACTTCTATTCATAGGGATCATGCAGAGATTGTGGTTTCTTCAATGCAAATTATTATGACTTCAATTCTGAATGAGGCTGATATTTTGATGCCACTTCTAACAATTTTATTTGCCTACGTGAGAAAGGAGAAGGAAGAAGTGTCATCCATAGCAGAAACACTTGCTCAAAGTATAGTAGATCAGTGTCAAGAGAAGTTGAGGCCCTATTTGATTGATGAAGAGCTTGCTGGTCCTGCTGTACATGTGCAACAAAAAACAGTGAAGGAAGAAGACCCATTAGATGAAGAGCAAGGTAAAAGTTCCTCCTTGGTTGAAAGTATTTCCTTGTCTTCTAATATTTGCATGCCTAGTGAAGTGACAGAAAAGGGAATCATGAAAGAGGAGCAAAAAGATAAATCAGATCTGCACATGGTAAAGTTAAGTTTGGGAATGAAGCACCAAAGAAGGATATGATGATTTTCAGTTTAAAAAGCTTGCTAATGTAGCCCCTAAGGGTAAGCATTTTGATTTATTATAATTTCCTCATCATATTTTGTCTTCTTCATACCTTGTCACCTATGAGTATGATGCTAACATAAAGGTCAAGGAAAATGGTGCGTTGTTGGATGGAAATTGCAAAAAGAAAGGGGTTGAAATTCTGAGGGTATGAAGAGTTTATGGGCAGCATGTATGAAGGAAAAACACATGACATCATTCCAAGGTATGAAGCGTTGCATACTTCTCCATTTCATCTTTGTCATCTTTATGATATACATTTGAAAATTGATGATAAGAGAAGGGTACACTGGCATCTTCTTGGGAAGCGTGTAGAGAAGAATAAGCATGTTCATAATTTAGTACCGTATGGTTTACCTTGCTACAAATATGATCCAACAAGGGCAGCCTTTGATTGGATAAGAGTAGTCCATGTATTTCTAGTTATGTCATCATTCCTTGAGAACTTTACTTGCATACATGATGGGTATGTTTTTCCATGGGTGAATCTCCAAGGAATCATTGATAAGATGTCCCATAATTATTCTTTGCTAGACCATACTTGGCGTCAATATGACAAACTAAATGAAGGTATGAGCTCTTTTGTTTTTGATGACACATTTTTGGCATCTAATGATTGCATGGAATTGAATGGGTGCAAGAAGAAATCAGATTTAGAAGATGGGCTTGTGAAGAGGTATGCTCATGAAGGAAGAACACCATGGGATGCTTATGGTAATTTTCAGTTCGCTGTAATTTTCCAAACAGCAAGCCCCAATGGGCAAATGAATGAGGTTTTTCATGTAAGCACGGGTCTTATGAATGTCCCAAGTCATCACCCACCAAGTATGAAGGCTTGTGAGGAAGAAAAAGGGGCTTTAGATGAAGAAAATGGTAAAGGAAAGACTGCTGTCCCAAACTCAAAAATTTTGAGTTTTAAGTAGATGTTGGGAGCAACCCAAGGTATGATATTCTATATTTTATTTCTCCTTCCATATTGAGTTTCGTTAGGTATGATTTTGAGCATGATAGGGAGATGGATATGGTGTGTCACATGGGGTATAATGGTCACATTCTTGTTGGTACTTTTGCTCCTAACAATTGGGTGCATGATGGAGGAAAAGAAAGAGTGACTATCACTCTCCCCAATGAAGGAAGCCATAATAGTAAACTTGTTGTTCCGTATGAAGAAATCATCATTAGAGGACACAAAAGCATGATTGATTCCTATGTTTCTCTTTCTTTCATAAGGGAAAGTCATTTTCACAAAGAAAGGTACAAAGTTCCTTGGTATATCTATGATAATATTCATACATGCATGCACTATATTTCAGTTTTCTCCTCTTCTTATGAGCATAGAAAAAAAGGAAATTGGAGTATCTTCTTGCACATATTGCTCCATGTGGAATGAGAATAAAAGGATTTGATCTTTTGCAAGTTCGGTGTGGATACAAGGAAATCATTTCATTTCTTTTGTCAAATGATAACTAACTCTATCTCTTTAGAAGACTTGAAAGAAGGGTGGATCACATGGACTACACTTGGCATGGTAAAAAGTTCATTTTTAAATTTTGAGCTACCAGTTATGTCTTCCATTTGAATGTTTGATTGATGTGCTTCCAAAAGCTATGTGTTGGGAATGTTTAGTTGTTGCTTACATTTGGGCTTCAATGTAAAGTTTGGAAAAGGTGAAGGAACATGGTATGAATTCTTCTCAGAGCATTTCATTTTCAGCTATACATGTGGATAATTTTGAGTTGATTATGGTTGAGGATGAAATTTCAGTTATCTGGGAGCTATTTGTATTCATTAGATTGATGTTCTTTCATGTTGGGGAAAAGATTTTGAAACATGCTAACTGCTGCCCCATCATTTTTATGATTGACATCACTATGACCATCCTCCCTATCACATCTATAATTCAGATTTTTGCCATGCATTTGATGATATGGTTGTTGGTGCTTGATTTTGGCTCATGGGTGAATATTTGGGGTGGAAACCAGCCACTCCAATTCTGATTTGTGGAGATTACAACAACTTGGGGCCACATAATAGAGTTTGAGGTCAGCCCATACACAGAGGAATTGTACATACCATGAAGACACATTGGAAAAGTGTTCTTCAACACTTATTTTTCTAATTTGTTTGCTTCATGCGCAGGTTTGAAGAAGAAATTACAACAGACTACACTCCTAACTTTTAGGAGAATGAAGCGGTCCAAGATATTGCAAATGCTACTTCACTTGAGTGGCATGGGAGCATGGCTTTTGGAGTACCACACTTTTGGACACGGACACATGAGCCTGCTATTGTTTGAGGGCAAATAATCTTGGGAAGGGAGGACTGTAATGTCCCCATTTTTGAAGACCCATAACCTATCATTCTCCGTGGGCTTTAGGGATGTTGCAAGGGGAAAAATATATTAAATAATTAGATAATATTGCCTGGAGAGTGATTTTAATCATTTGACATTATAAAACAATATTTATTTAATTATTTAATATTTATGGAGTAAGTAATGTATTTAATTATTTAATTAAATTCCCAAAATGCAAATTAAAAAGGGGAATTAATTAAATAATAATTAGGTGGCTTTTAAATATTAAAATCACCCTTTGTAAAAGGGGATGCCACACCTAGGGGAAATAAACTTCTTTTATTTAATAATTTCCCTCTCCTAGGGATTTCGAATTTTGTGCCTCCTTGCTTATAAAAAGAGTGCTAGGATCATTGTTAGACTTATGTTATGATGATATTTATTTTATGCTCCATGTTTGGAGTTGGGATGCATGCCCATTAAAACTCTCTCTCTCTCTCTCTCTTGCGTGGGAAGTTAGTAAGCTAGTTTGATCAATTGAAGTATTCTCTCTTGTTCTCTTCATTGCGGTCTCTTGTGTTTGTATTGACGCATTTATTTGGATGATAAATCTATATTTTTGTGAAGTGTTTGAAGTACTTTTATGACTATTATTGCTGCTGCAATTTATTTAGCCATAACAATTGGTATTGGCGTTTGATCTTTCATATTTTGAAGTTATTTATGATAGATCTATTTGTTGCTGTGTCTAATCAATTATTTTAGATCAAGGGTTGATTGTTTAAGGGTTTTTGGAAGGGTTATTATGTACTGGAAATTATTTAATTAATTTTCCCTAACCCTAGAGACTGGTTTTCAGATTTCAAAGGTATATTTGAGTAGGTTTCAGTGGGATAAAAATTCAGTTTGTTAGTTCATTGGAAAGATCTTTATTTCTACTTTATTCTGCAATTTATTTCATGCAAAAACTCTAAGTATTGAAGCAGTTATGAACTTTAGAAGATTTTAGCTGTTTGCAAGCTTTCTGGTTCTTATAAACTAATATTTATTTCAGATCTGCAGTTTTGGGGTCAGATTAATATTGGTTTTGGTTGTAGAAATTAGGAGAGATAAGGAGAAAGCAATTTCATAATTTTTGGAGGAGATTTGGTGCCCTAAAAGTGCTGGGCGACCTACTTTTTAGGTCAAAATTAGGGTTTCGGGTTGGCTGTGCAAAATTTGATTTTTGCATATTGTTCTTCATATTTTTATGGTTTATTATAAAAAATTTCAGCTCATTTGGACTTCCCTAGCTAATGATATGAATTTTTGAAGTTTGCAGCAGTTAGGGTTTGAAAATTAATTATTTTCAGCTGTGTGTGATCAGATTTGTATTAATTCCTAACTTATTCTAGAAGGGGATATTACAGTAGGTTTGAAGAAGAAATTACAACAGACTACACTCCTAACTTTTAGGAGAATGAAGTGGTCCAAGATATTGCAAATGCTACTTCACTTGAGTGGCATGGGAGCACGACTTTTGGAGTACCACACTTTTGGACACGGACACATGAGCTTGCTATTGCTTGAGGGCAAGCAATCTTAGGAAGGGAGGACTGTAATGTCCCCATTTTTGAAGACCCTTAGCCTATCATTCCCCATGGGCTTTAGGGATGTTGCAAGGGAAAAATTATATTAAATAATTTTATAATATTGCCTGGAGAGTGATTTTTATCATTTGACATTATAAAGCAATATTTATTTAATTATTTAATATTTATGGAGCAAGTAATTATTTAATTATTTAATTCCCAAAATACAAATTAAAAAGGGGAATTAATTAAATAATATTTAGGTGGCTTTTAAATATTAAAATCACCCTTTTAAAAAGGGGACGCCACACCTAGGGGAAATAAACTTCTTTTATTTAATAATTTCCCTCTCCTAGGGATCTCGAATTTTGTGCCTTCTTGCTTATAAAAGGAGTGCAAGGATCATTGTTAGACTTATGTTATGATGATATTTATTTTATGCTCCATGCTTGGAGTTGGGATGCATGCCCATTGATGCTTTCTCTCTCTTGCGTGGGAAGTTAGTGAGCTGGTTTTGATCAATTGAAGTATTCTCTCTTGTTCCATTTGTGGAGTTTCTCTTGTGTTGAAGTATGTTCTTTGCATGATTCATACTTGCTAACAATGGCGACTTGATATGTGACTTGTTTTTGCATGTTTTGTGAGTGAATAAGGAAAAATATAACCTGCTCTATGTTGGTATAATTTTCCAAGTGTAGGATTGTTAGTTGGAGGGTCTTTGAAGTGTAGAAAGAGTTGAAAATAATTTATGTCATTCCATCTAACCCTAGTGACTAGACTTGGACTTTTGGGGGCTGTTTTGGAGGGTTTCCAGTTGTCATAAAATTAAGATCTTTAGTTCTTTGGAAAGATCTTAATTTATAGAATTATCTGCATTTTATTTGAGGGGAAAATATGGTATATTGAAGGAGTTATGCATTTTTGAATATTTCAGCTATTTGCGGGCTTTTCTGGGTATGGAAAATTGATATTTATATCAGATCTGCAGTTTGGGTTTGATTTAATATTGCATATGATTGTAGAAACTAGGAGAAATAAGGAGAAGATGTTTTCATAATTTTTGGAGTGGATTTGATGCCCTAAATGTGCTGGGCGACTTACTTTTTAGGTCAAAATTAGGGTTTCAGGTTGGCTGTACGAAATCTGATTTTTTCATATTGTTCTTCGTATTTTTGTGGTCCATTATCCAAAATTTCAGCTCATTTGGACTTCTCTAGCCAAAGATATGAATTTTTAAAAATTACAGCAGTTGAGATTTGAAAATTAATTATTTACAACTGTGTGTGATCAGATTTGTATGAATTCCTAACTTGTCCTAGAAGGGGACATTACAGTATGCCTTGTCAAGTTGTCTCTGACAACTCACATAACAGATTTGGTAGCCATACAAGTGGTGTATTGTAATGTCCCCTTTTCCGTGACATTATTAAATAGGTATTGGAGACCTTTAGTTCACTTTTCCCCATGGACTAAATGATCAATTTGGGGACTTTATTATATTAATTGATGAAGATTGCTCGAATATTGATTTTTATCATTTATCCACATAAGACAATTTTAATTATTTAATAGAATACGAATTAAAAAGTGGTTCTTACCACTAAAGCATTATAAAAATGGTTTAACCACTAAGCTCATCTTAAAATGTATTTTTAATTAATTATTTCCCCAAGTGATTTAATCACTCTCATGAGTGGGCGAGTTAATTAATTATTTATTTCATGTATTTATTAAATTACTGCCTTAGAGTAATTTTAATTACTAATTGTATTTGGCAATTAATTTAATATTAAAAGATGTAATGTTGGCTATTGGACAAGACAAAAGGTTAAAAACAAGATAAGCTGGAAGGGGGGGAATTCAAATTGTATTTTCCTTCTCTAAGTGATTCACCCCACTTGGGAGGGTATTTGAGCACAAGCAAGACTCATTTGAAAGGATGCTGATCAATATATTTGAGATTTCTTCATGCTTGAAGAAAGGGATGGATGCCCATTGATGTTGCTGCTGATTGAAGTCGTTGTATTGCTAATTTTGAAGGTTTTGTGTTGCTAGTTGAGTTTCTGTTTTGGAGCCATTGTAGTTGCTGTTCATAGACTTCATTGTTGAAGTATTTCACTTGTATCTCGCTGTTTTTCCCTCCTCTAGGGAAGCATTGGAATAGGCTTTTCAATGTGGTTGTTTGATGGTTATTTTGCCATCCAAAAATTGTGATTCATAGCTCATTTGAAAGATGCTGCTTGGTAGATGAAATTGATCTTTATTCGCTGGAAAATTCTAAGTCTTGAGCAAGTTATTGAATTTACAAGTTTTAGCTGTCCTTCGCGAATTAAAAATCATATTTCCATTATTTTGTGATTCCGCAAGTTCCATTGTGTTTGGTAAATCAAGGGTTGTTCACATTTCAAGTTTCATAATTTTTGGAGAAGTTCTAAGGGCTCAAATATAATTTTACCCTTGCTGCCTAGGGTTTGAAGGAGAGATTTTACCGTTGTTTTTATTTTTTGATTTTCTTGGATTCGTTCCATTTACCTCGGCTCTTTCCTAACCCCATTTGGGTTGGAAATTGCAGAAATTGGAACTTTTTAGGGTATTTGAAAATCGAGGGTTTTGATAAATACTTGTTGAATATTGATTTGTACAAGATGGAGACATTACAGTGGTATCAGAGCAGCGATATGGTGCACCTGTGAGGGTTTGTGGATGTAGATTTGAATGCAAGCTGAAAAAGAAATTCTATATTATCAAAGGAGAAAGAAAGCCATGGGTGATGAAGGGTTTATTTCGGATCAAGTGAATTTTTTGCAAGAGTTGGTCAAAGAGAGCCATAAGGATCTGCAACACACCATAAGTACACAAGTGACAACCATGTTGAAAGATGCCCTAGATTCAAGAAAAAACCATCATACTAATGGATGATGGGAAGTTCGAGTGGTGGTGAAAGGATTTCTACCCATCCCACCCCCAAATTCTTCAAAGGCACCTTCTTGCATAGAGAACCGGTTGAGGAAGAGGAGATATCAGTAGGTGAATTGTTTGATGCACAAAGACAAGAGTATTCCACTCTACATCTAGCTACACGAGCAATCTTGAATTGCAATGAATTTTGTAACTTTGAGGATTGGATCAAAACCAAGGAGACCAAGTATGCAGCCCCATAGAGATTTACAACAGAAGTTGGGTAAGGGTTCCCTTCCGGTTTTTGGTGGCACTGATAGAATTCCGGTGAGATCTTGGCTGCAAGAAAATGGAGACTTATTTTTCACTCAACCCTATGTTTGAGGATGAAGCTCTCAAGTTTATCATTGTTGGCTAGATTTTTTGCATAGCATAAAACCTAGGCAGTCATGAGATAAATCTCCCTCATTTACCGGTGAGGCTCCCATTTCAGATTTGTCAATTAAAGTATGCTAGTATCTATATGGGGTTTTACTTTAACTCTATTTAGCTCATGAACCATAGCTGTATCAGTTCTGCAGCAAGTAAGCAGTTGTTTAAAGAAAGGAAATATTTATAGAAGAAGGAATTATATAAGGCACAGAGAAGAAATAGGGAAGATGTGCATCCCAATCAATAGATAGTAGAGTTGATTGCATGCACATAGAAGAAACCAATAGATATAAACACAAAATTATAAGCAAAGGTAACTCTAGATCTAGATCTAAAATAATACAAAGTTTATTCAAAGATCTAAGATAGAAAGCTAGAAACAAAAAACACCGTGACACAAAGTTCTCCGGAAATCTGCTCCTGTATATTCCTTTGCTTCAAGTGGCTCTCAAGGGTTTCAGCACAAAGTCTGGAACACAAAAATGCTGTTTACAAATTCTGATCTTTAACCTGGAGGTTCTTCTTCTACTTATAGAATGTAGAAGGGGCAAGTACAAATGGGAAACTCAACTGAACTGAAACATAAACAAAAGTAAAGATGACATTTGACAATCATCCTCCACTAACTTCTGGCTTAAGTGACACATGCATCACTTAACTAATATAATTGTTCCACATAACTTTAAGTAATGGTTTCAAAACCAATAACTTTAAAGTTTTACAATTTCATCTGGGAACGTGGAAAATAGAAGAAGAAAGAGCTAGAAGAAGTCAAGCCAGCTGTAACATTTATGTCTTCTTTTTGTTCTGATACTGGATATACTTGTCGAACATGTAAGTCAGCATCTTCCCATCTGTTTTAGCCACTGCTTCCTTTTCTGTCCTGAACTATAGCAATCCCTCATTCAACACCTTGATACATGCTTCCACATCCTCCAAGCTTGGCTCAACCTCGCAATATCCGCCTGCAGTGCCACCAGTCTGCTAATGGATGATTCATTGTGAAAGGTCTTAGTAGCTGCATCAATTCTGCCTTGTACCATAAGAAGAGACCCTTTCAGGGAATTAGGCATTGAAATGCTAGGAATGATCTGTACGTATGAAGTAACATTTCTGACCACAATTCCTCCTCAGTGAAAGCAATGATACTGTCTGGTAAAGACGATGTCTTACTCTCAAGTGCCTGCATCCTCTTCAGCAAAACTCTGTAGATTTCCAAACGGAAAGATACTGCAAACTCCAGTTGCTTCCCCTTCTCAACTGATCCGTTAGGGTACAATCTGCTCTGCAACCAATACTTCTCCCGTGGTAGCTTGTTGATTTCGGCCAAAGTATTCAGGTTTCTCTCAGCAACTGTGTTCATATCTACTATGCTCGTCACTAGTTGCTTCAGCTGATTTGCCACATCATTCATAACCTTTAGGCGGGTTGGTACCTCTTTGAGTTTTACAGAAGTTTGACGAATAATCAGATTCTTCCATTCGTCAATAGCTTTCACTTGATTGCTTGCATATTCCATCTCTTGCATAAGATGATCACTCACCTGAGCTGAAATGGGCTGAGTGGAAGATTTAACAACCTTGGCTATGATCTCGCACAGCTGAGATACCTGCTTCTGAAGCTCGTCTTTCTCTGCCTTTTCTCTGTCAAGCCTAAGGAATAGAGCATCTATCAATGTCTGTGTGTCCTGCTTCAATCCTTCTGTGGTGGCTTGACCGAGGGGTACTCTGGTTACTGTTACATCTTCTGCCATGAGCTCATCCTCCTTTCCTTCTGTTGGAATTGACATCTCAGCAAATTTCTTCCCCGACTCCTCTATGATCAACCTTGAAGTTACCTTAGCAACTTTAGGTCTTTTGTTTTTTCCGCCTAGGCTCTGGAGTAGCTGCAAGTTGTGTTCTTCCAAGTTCATCTCCACTCTAGCTTCTGGAACCAACTGCGAAGCCAACCATTCTGAGAAGTTACTTCTCGGAGAATGAGAAGTTGCTGAGTGCACTACTATCTCCCGCTCTATTTCCTCTCCGTCAGAAAGTGCTACAGTGTTATGGCTGCCATCTTCTGAATCATCCAAGGACAAAGCTCTTTCAAACTCTGCCATCTGCAGCTTCAACGTTTCTTCTGGAACAGGTGCTGAACGGAGTGGCTGAGGAGAGAAGATGAATGTTGCCGGATTCAGTGGAGGCATGGAAGTGTCCTGCTGAGGTGCAACAGTCGGTGAAGTACTGGATGCTGGAGAAGCCGGAACTAAAGTCATAGCTGTGGAAGTGATCTTCTCCTTTGATTGAGATCTTCTATGTACTTTCAACTTCTCGGACCTTCTGCTGCTTTCTCCTCCGTGCTTCCTCTTGAGGGAATCTCCTGCGCCGAAGTTGCCCGTGATTTGATTCATCAATGCTTCATCAAGGCAGTATCCCTTTGTCAGCAACCAGTTTGAAGTATTCACCAGAACAACGCCAGACCTTTCTTCAATCATATGGCAGCCCCCTACGTTATCTTGAAGTACGACTCTATCTCCTCCCATTTGATGGTAAGTGTCAAGTAACACATTCCCATCATCTTTAAGATCCGTAGGTATCCGTGCTAATCCAAAGTCGAACACTTGCCATGCTGATAGCCTGCTTGAAATCTTTCTTTCTAACCTCGTACTCACTTTTGCACTTCATCCAGAAATCCTCTAATGAAGGCACATGTGCGTACTCCTGGGAGATCGTCTTCTTGGCTACTCCAAATGGATCGAAGTTCAGCCGTGCCGGGAAGAACTCTTGCTCATACTCGGATAACATTTCCGCTTCCACTCCTCAGGCTTATGAATGCTCTGGCAGCTATAATGTCCCACAGTGATCGGGAAGAAACCCGTAGACTTGTGCCGTTTCGACTGAAGGTCGTGTATCTCCACAAGTTGTTTGCTCAGCTCCATGGTAACCAATCTATCATTTGGATATCTGGGCAACTTAACTGGTTCTCCAGAAAAGCCAGTAACCCTGAGGTATGTGAAATCCGCAAACTGAATGAATAGACTGCCAATTCTGGATACAGCTTCCCACGCTTCCTTGCTCACCCTGTTGGCCTTTAGGTCCTTGTCCAGCCTGCAAATGAATTCGTAGAAGAATCCATCGTTGACCACTTTGAAATCTTTCTTGCATGCAGGTACAGTAAGCTGTGGGTAGCACTTGAAAATGGGGTCCTTAGAAAGAACGCCACATCTATCCAGCTTGGAGAAGATGCCTTGTGAAGCTGCTGCATATACCAAATAGGAAGTCATTTTGAAGCTGAAAGTACGCTTCACGTTTCGGAGTTGCTCACCAATGTTGTCGCTAATGATTTCCAACCAATTGATTATGGAATCATGCTTGTTGACTTCAATGGTCCTGATGAAAGCATACATCCATGTACGGAAAGTGTGAGCGTTCGCCCTCGCCATTTATCCTGCATAACAATTTGGCAATATCATCTACCTCCTGTACCAGATTGGACCGTGGAAGAGTTCTTGGGAACTTAGAAGGAGATCTGGGCTTCTTCATGTATCTGCTGTTCATTATGTTCACGCAGTCAACTCTATGCTTCTCCCACCTGCTGCCGGCATCCTGAATGCTAATGGAAGTCACCACCTTTCGAGCCGGAATCTTCAAACAATAATTGATGAACTCTGCGTCCAACCGAATTATTGTTTTCCTCGTAGCATCTCGCACTGATCTGGATGAAGGATGGTAAGACCTAGCACACTCCATAATGAACTCTGGCAACTGGGCTGTATATGGAAAGGCTATGGAAAGGCTGCAGCTCGAATAATTCCACTGCTTTTGACTGCACGCATGAGTGAAGTCTTTCCTGCTCTGGATCTATCAATCAATTCGGAAAGAGGTTCCGGACCTAGATCTGTGTCTCCTATGTCTGCAAATTTGGAAGTGATGCATGACTCAGTTGTGCTTTCTTTTTCATCCCTCTTTGCCATGGCTTTGTCTATCTTTGTCTGAACAATTCTTTTTCTTCTTATTCGGCCGGAATTCTTCAAAACGGGTGCAGATCTGGATAATTCTTCAGATTCGGAGGATATATTCAATGTATTGGACATTGATTAAAGCTCCTTTTCTTTTGTAAAGCACCTGTAACGAATTCCTGCAATTAATTCAGACAAAGATGGCAACCGGAACATGAACAGTGGATTTTAATCATAAAAATCTGCATAATTCAAGCCTGCTGCCCCAAAAATTTGATGTTTTATTTGCATGCAAAGCGAGCATGAATTTTACCAACTTCACCTGAGCACCTGTATCACTTATGCAAACAATTATCTAGACACAAATCAACTTCCTTCAACCTGTGCGCCAAAATTGGAAGCTTTTAGCATTAATTTCACCTTCTTTTGAGCAAAAATCCTCTTCAAATGGGGCGCACTTTTCCTCTGGGCTGCACTTCTTCTACCTGTGAATTAATTAATTCATCCTTATGGCAGCCCCTGCTTATATAATCCTTGTGATTCTATAATTAATTAATGCCTTTGCTATTACTGGCAATTAATTAATTAATTAATAAGCTTCACTCTTCAAATGGGGCGCCTATTTTGTGCATGCTTATGGCTGCCATTAAATAAATTAAATTTATTTAATTTTAGACTTCTGCTTCCACTTAACTCAAGCCTCACAGTATGCTTTGACCTTAGCCACTGAAAATAGGAATTAATTTAATCATTTAATACTTTAAAAAGTATTATTTCTCTCCCAAAAGGGGCGCACTTTTTGACATAAAGGGGCTGCATTAAATAAATAATATTTATTTAATTTTAGAACATGTCTATTTTCAACCACGTTTTGTCCACTTTACTCTTCTGTTGACTTTTCCACAAGCCTGGGCGCCAAAAATTGGATGAATAATTAATTAAATTATTGAATTTAAAGGTCTGCCTTTCTTTTCCTAAAGGAGTCGCACTTTTTGGTATGAGGGATTTCTATTTTTAAAAGTCAATTGACTGAGATTATTTACCCTGTAAGGCAGCTCTGAAAATCCCATGATTCACTTAAGCTGTTTGACTTTCATAATGGGATTATTTACCCTGCAAGGCAGGCAATAAAATCCTATCATTGCACTTAAGTGATTTTCCTTTTATTTCATAATAAGAATTTTTACTCTGCAAGGCCTGCAAGGCAGGTAAGAAATTCCTGCCTGCCTGCAGCCTCTGATTTTCCTATTGTGACTTAAGTGGTGTTGTTTCCATGGGAAAACAAATGATCCCACCTACCTGCTGTTTCCAAAAATTCCAAGATTCACTTCAAACCCTCTTTTCCAAAAATGCAGCGATCTCAGAAGAAGCGTTTTGGTGCACGACTTCGTTTTTTCCGAGAGAACCAGACTTCCGATGGCGACTTCCTTTTGGCACAACGTGCGTATAGGTGATCCCCAGATACTCCAGGCCAAGAATCAAACCAAACTGGGAAAGGAATTGATCCAGAGAAACTTCACAGAAAATGAAACAGAAAAACACAAAAAACACAAAACGTTGCCAAAAGTCACAAATAAAGCCCAAGATTCATTCCTGGTTAAAACCCTACGGGTATATGAGAATAATGATATGTACGATCACAACAGGGTTAAATCGGAGCGCAAATTGCCTCAAACGGGGCTCAAAATAATTAAATACAAATTTCCCGCAGACAAACCTCGAGCGACAAAATAGAACAATTTTGGGCATCTGGGTATTTGGTGAAAATGGCTAATATGGCTCATTGAGAATATCTTAACGCAATAAAAGAAATTTCTAGCAATAAAAAACACAAAACGACCCATTATTTTAAAAGTATGAAATTGTTTTCGGATAGGGTAGTCACTAGATTTCAGGGATGAAATCTAGGGACAACCATTACCAATGGTATTGGATATGGTAAACATTGAATTATGAGTTAATCATAGTGAAGATCCAAAGATAATAAGATCAGTATTCAGAGCCGACTTTTAAGAGAGTTTTTGCCTCTAGGAGAAGTCATACTTGAAGATTATTTGATCATAGAAGGGATCTGGAGGATCCAACGATTCGTGAGTTGTGACCTCCTTTGAGGGACTCTAAGGAAGTTTCATCCAAGGAATATTTGAATTGAGGAAGCTGTTGCAATAGATTTTACAAATATATTTAGTCATGGCATACTGGATGTTAGAAAAAGAATTTGGATGCCCTTAATTGGGTACCGAGCAATCATTGCTTGAAGAACTCTGAGAGATTAAATAGGGATAAGAGCTCTCTCAACCCTATTCAGTTACAATCATTGCCAAGGACGATGAGCCTTGGTGGATATCAGAATGACTTCAGCATCATAGTACTTGTCACTGGTTTGGATCAGCCATTGGATGACCACTTGCATTCGCTGCGCAGAAACTTTTAAATATGTGACTAGCCAAGCATTCCTCACATTTGCAGGACAGCCCCTAGGGCATCATGTGCCAATGAGCTGTGTCACAAGGCAATTCGATGTTTTACAGGTACCACTTCACTCGAAATTCACGTGATTTCCATAGTGGACAACAGCAAAAGGAAGACGTGGAGTGGACAAGTTGATAAAGGTTTGTGCTTTACAGATGGAATAGATCCGTGGGTTAGTGTGCCATTTTTTGCAAGGGCAGAGGGATCAAAGTGCCACTGAAAAGCTTGAGTGAAATTCTATAAACGTTTATGCACACTTCATTTTGTATGCACAGTTCACATTCAGAGAAACTGTAACAAATGAGTGGACGTTGTTAGCCTGACAATATCATGGGGTGGAACGCGACAATATGTGTGCAGCACACTTGGCTTCATGCTTGTTGAACTCTAGCATCCCATACTGCACAACATAGATTTCATGTGTGAAATACCCAAATCGTGTGAGCATCCACATAGGTGGAGGGACTGTGTGAGCATGTTGCTGGGCAAGTCAGCACTTTCACTGGAGCAGGAGTTTGGCTAGGGCATCTGAAACATTTATAGAGATGGTTGGTACGGGCAGAGAGACGGTTAGAAGGTGAAGAGTTCATAAGGTTTTCACCCAATTTGGTTCAACTTCCATAACGGTTTTTTTGCCTTTGCAAAAATTAATATTCCAAGCTTACACATTTTTTGTTTATATGATTGTCATTGAAGTAGTAAGTGATAGATTGTTTACGATACATTCCCATTGAGGATATGGATCTTGCATTACATTTACAATTGCATATGATTTATGGAATTCTTCTTGAATTATTAATCTTCTATTATGCTTCTTTGAATTCAAGGTGTTTTCCATATACAGTCACAACACTTCTAGGTTATGCATCTATATGTTATCTCTTGGAATTAGGATTCAAATATGTTCCCAAAGAAATGCTTAAAGAGACTATTTTTCAGAAAGGTGTAATGTCATTTATCTAGCGCTGAAATTGAAGTTGTTAAACTCGGAAATATCATCAAACTCGCAAATCAAATTTAACATATTTGACTTAGGATCAGCAATTGATCATTGCTGATCAGTACGGTACACAAGTTCTGACATTTGGCTTACACTCTACAAAGATCAAGATTCCTTCAATTGAATATCCCCAAAAATCTATGTGTGACGAACGTGGCTTTGATAAACCTTGTCCATGATCACTCCATTAGGACTATTCATCAAGGGTAAATGTCAAACACAACTTTTAGTCAACTTATCAAGAACAGATTCATCTAAGAGAATAATCAAAATTGTCTTGCCAAACCCCATTCGAAGTGGCATACTGTATGTCAAATGGCAAAAAGCTTAAAATGCATTAATCCAATTCTGTGACTATTGCAAACAGTGCCTAAGTTCGATGTCAGCGTAGAAGAGCATCTCCAAATGGTACTTCAGTCATGCTTGTCGCCTATGAGAGGGACAAACGATGCAAAAGATTGATAGGTTGTCTACTTGTATGCTACATAGAAACCATAAGAGGATCTGCACATTGATTTAATCCTTTACCAAAAATTCAAATTGTTCCTATGGTTGCTCCAATGTGTCATTTAAGGAAAGTATGTCGTAAATTGTATGGATGCCTATACATATGGAGTACACCCCTCTGACAGTATAGTTCAAATGAGTAATGTTGTTGGTCCATAACTTGACCCGTCTATCACGGGAAGAGAACTGATACGCTCAATGAGATTATCAGACTCCACGTAAACCTTTCGTTGGCGCAAAGAGTCAGTAAATATGTAGAGAGTTGATTTCCTACTTAAGGATCTTCTATTTCAATGTCTAGAATCATTCCCACAATCCTTGCAGACTCCCTAAGTGAGCTGCATATGGCTGAGTATTGCTACAACACAACTGTTGGGAGCATTATATACTCCAATTGACATCTCTTTCAAGGCACTCTATGGTTATTAAGAAAATTCATTCATGTACAGTGAAAATCCAAGTAGTATTTGCTCCACTCAGTTATTTTCCCTTGTGCAATTACCAGATAGACTAAATGTGAAACACCTACAATTGGTGCTAAAAAGGGGACCCATTACATTCCTTTCCCTTAGTGCGAACATGGGAGAAAGCACCACTCTGCAAGCTTGGATGATCCGAAATGATTGTTCTCTGTTGCATCGTCTTCCATCATGGAATTTCCACATGTTGTGTATTAGGAGGTCGGTTTAGCATTGACAAAGCATCCGCTACCACATTGTATTCCATTGTCCCTTCCACAATGATTCAATATGAAATATGGGCGTATGGTTTCTACAAGGGACACTTACACACCATTTATAAATTTGTTGGTCATTTAACCCCCCTTTTTGATGACAGAATTCTTCCAAAAATATTTTTTTGTAATTCAAGGTTATGACCACAAACCTCCCTTTTTATCACCCCCTTATTGCCTAAAATTGGTCAATGCATGCAAAGATAACATTTCTTTGCCATAGATGGGGAACTTCTTCACGATCCTTCAATTGCTGGCTCTCATATGAAATGGGATGCTTGTGTTGCATCAAAATTTCCCCTATACCTTCACTGGAAGCATCACATTCAGGGCATAGAAATATCTAGATCAAGTACTAGGCAAGAACACATCAAACCTTTTTCAGCTTCTCACAAAGTTATTTGGGTTGTATCAGTGACCATGCTGATGGAGCTCCCTTTCGTGTTAAAGAAGTCATATGGGATAACTTTGTTTCAGAAAACCCCATCACAAATCTCATGGTTGATAACACAAACAACGAGAAAGTCCTCTTAATTGTGTGATGTTAGGGTTGTGGCCAGGCCATAGGGCTTGAATCTTGTGTCTTGATGCACACAAGAGTTTATTGTGTCAGTTTTCTGAGAGAGAGAGGAGCTAGGGAAAATGTTGAGGAGAACTGCTTGCAACTCAGTTTTGAAATCTTTATATTTTGGTGTGTGTTCTAGAAAACTCTCTAGCACCTTATGTGTAGTCAGGAGATTTCACCTTGAAATCTACGACTACCCTATCCGAAAATTTTTCGTACTTTTAAAATAATGGGTCATTTTGTTGTTTTTATTGCCTGAAAGTTCTTGTATTGCATCAAGATAATCCCAAAGAGCCATATTAGTCCTTTTCGCCAAATACCTAGATGCCCAAAATTGTTTTATTCTGTCGTCGGGATTTGTCTGCGGGAAATTTGTATTTAATTATTTTGAGCCCCATATGAGGCTATTTGCGCTCCGTTTCAACTCTATTATGAGCAAATATGTTATTATTCCTATATACCAGAAGGGTTTTTAACTTATTTTAAGTTTTGGGCTTTATTTGCAACTTTTGGCAATTTTTTGTGTTTTTATGGTGTCCCGTTTCTGTTTTCTATAAAATTTCTCTGGAGCAACTTCTTTGCCGGGTAAGCCCGATTTTTGGTCTGGAGTAGCTGGAAAACATATACGCACATTATGCCTAGAGGAAGTCGCCATCGGAGGTTTGGATCACTGGGAAAAAGCGAAGTCGTGCACTGAAAAAGCCCTTGTGGGGATGAGCGCATTTTTGGAAAAGAAAGGATTTAAGCTGTGATGGGAAAAATAGAAGCCGTAGGCAGGGTGGGAATTTTATTGCCTGCCTTGCAGGGTACTTTTTCTCATGTTATAAAATTCACTTAAGCTGCAGTGGGAAAATTAGAAGCAGCAGGTAGGTGGAATTTTATGTACTTGCCTTAGCAAGGTACTTTTTCCCGTGATAGAAAATTCACTTAAGCTGCAGTGGGAAAGTTAGAGGCTGCAGGCAGCCGAGAATTTATTGCATGCTTTGCAGGGTAAAAATTCCCATGGTGAAATAAAAGAAAAGTGACCCATTTTATTGCCTGCCTTGCAGGGTAAAAAATCCCATTATCTTCTTAAAAATAGAATTATATTATGCAAAAAAGTGCGACCCACCTTGGGTGAATAATAATGTATTAAATAAATATTTGTTAATATTTATTCACCCAATTTTGGCACCCAGGCTTGTGGAAAAGTCAACAAAAGCAAAGGGGAATAAATCATTTGGAAATAGAATTCCAAAATTAAATAAATTTAATTTATTTAATGCAGCCCCTTTTGAGAAGGAATTAATACTTTTTAAAATATTAAATGATTATATTAATTCCTATTTTTAGTGGCTATGGTCAAAACACACTGTGAAGCTTAAGTGAAGTGATGTGTGAATGATTAAATTGGATTAATTTAATTTTATTGGATGACTGTCCTTAAACATGCTATTTTTAAAAGAGAAGAACATGATTTTTAATTAATTAATTGCCTTTAATTGTTAGGGCAATTATTAATTATAGAATTGTGAAGGTTATATAAGCATGGGCAGCCATATGGGTGAATAATTTAAATCACAGGTAAAGAATTGCAGCCAGGAGGAAAAGTGTGCCCCCATTAGAGGAAGGATTTTGTTCAGACAAAGTGCTAACAAAGCTAAAAGCTTCCAGATTTGGCGCATGCTTTGGAGGAGGTTGATATTTGTCTGCATAGTTGTTTTCACAGGTGTTACAGAAGCTCAGGTGTTGTTGAAAGGATTCATGCTCTCTTTATGTGCAAATTAAACACCATTTTTTTGGGGCAGCAGGCTTGAAAAGTGCATATTTTTACAATTAAAATTCACTATTCATGCTCCGGTGGCCATTTTTGTCTGGATAAATTGCAGGAATTTATTACAGGTGCTTTACAAAGGAAAATGAGCTTTTATCAATGTCCAATACATTGCATATATCCTCCGAATCTGAAGAATTGTCCAGATCTGCACCAGTATTGAAGAATTCCAATCAAATAAGAAGAAAAAGACATTCAGACAAAGATAGACAAAGCTATGGCGAAGAAAGATGAAAAAGAAAGCGCAACGGAGTCGTGCATGACTTCTAAATTTGCAGATATTGGAAACACGGATTTAGGCTCGGAACCTCTTGCTAAATTGATAGACAGATCCAGAGCAGGAAAGACTTCACTCATGCGTGCAGGAGAAACTTCACTCATGCGTGCAGATTAAAAGCAGTGGAATTATTCGAGCTGCAGCTTTTCCATCCATAGCCTAGTTGCCAAAATTTGTTATGCAGGTGCAGATCCATATCTAGATGCAGATGCTAGATGCAAATCCATATGCAGATCCAGATCCAGATCTTATAGTTGCAAAAGCTTCTGGCACAAAGGCTTCATTCCTCTTGTTTCGAATGCAGCCCATGAAGAAGACAGTGCGTGGGAAATTCCTTCCAAGACCTTGTGCATGTGCTCTCATCTTCCAGTTGAAGCCTTTCATTGAATTTTCATTCACCCCTGAGTGCTTTCCAGAATTTTTAATTGCTCATATGCAATTAAAAATAAGGATGATGAGTTATCTACGGCCAACCTTGCACTGATGCATGTATAACAGAAGAACTGCAAAAGCTTCAAGGATAAAAGAGAAGACAATGCGAAGGCAAAATTCCAGCTTGCTTCCAATTCCAACTGCTTGCAATTCCAGCTTGTTTCCAGATCCAGCCGCTTCAAGATCCAACTAATTCCAGCTTGTTTCCATCCAGTTTGAATCAGCTGCATGCAGACATGAAAAAGGATAAAGTCAGCTTTCCTCTTCCTTCTTCTTTCCTCCGACAAAGTCAGCTTTCCTCTTCCTTCTTCTTTCCTCCGACGAAGTAATTGAGCGATCAATTAAATTATACAACTTAAGTGATTGGTTTAAAAGCCATTACTTGAAGAAGTCAATTACTTGGAGATAGGTGGTAGGCGTACAAAATAGAAGGTTCTATTTTCAGTTGCAAATCATACATGTCATGCAAAGAGGAATTCCAGGAGGAAGATTGCCAGTTGTTTCTTTCCGACTTCCACATGTGCCAGTTCAACTAAAGCTTCCAGCTTGTAATTGCCATCTCTACATTCTATAAGTAGAGGAAGAACCTTCGGGTTAATGATCGATCAGAATTTGTAAGAAGCAATCTTGTGTTCTAGACTTTGTGCTGAACCCCTGAGAGCCACTTGGAGCAGAGGAATACAAAGAAGCAGGTTTCCGGAGAACTTTGTGTCACGGGCGTACTGTGTTTCTTGCTTTTAAATCTTAGATCTCTTAAGTAAACTTTGTGTTATTTTAGATCTGGATCTAGAGCTGCCTTTGCTTTATAATTCTGTGTGTTCATATCTATTAAGTTTCTTCTATGTGCATGCAATTAGCTCTGCTATCTACTAATTGGGATGCACATCTTCCCCATTTCTTCTCTGTAATTCCTTTACTTTCTTCTTCTATAATTTTCCTTTCTTAAACAGCTGCTTACTTGCTGCAGAACTTCTTAGTTATGGTTCATGAACTAAGTGGTTAAAGTAAAACCCCTGATAGATAATAACACATTTTTATTGACAAATCTGACACGGGAGCCTCACCGGTTAAATGAGGGAGATTTATCTCATGACTGCCTAGGTTTTATGCTATGCAGAAAATCTAGCCAACACACAGTCAATAGTGAAATGACAATGGAATAATTGTAACTGATACAAAGATCTTATCTGTTTCGGATCTATTGGAACAAGACAAAATATGTAAAAGCATGGATAGGCTAGAAGGGGGGGAGTTCAAATTGTATTTTCCTTCCCTAAGTGATTCGCCCCACTTGGGAGGGTATTTGAGCACAAGCAAGGCTCATTTGAAAGGATACTGATCAATATATTTGATATTTCTTCATGCTTGAAGAAAGGGATGGATGCCCATTGATCTTGCTGATGATTGGAGGCTGTGTTGTTGAATTTGAAGGTTTTGTGTCGCTAGTTGAGTTGCTGTTTTGGAGCCATTGTAGTTTCTGTTCGTGACTTCCATTGTTGAAGTATTTCACTTGTATCTCGCTGTGTTTCCCTCCTCTAGGGAAGCAACTGGAATTGGCTTTTCAGTGTGGTGTTTGATTGTGATTTTGCCATCCAAAAATTGTGATTCATATCTCATTTGAAAGCTGTTGTTTGGTAGATGAAATTGATCTTTATTTGGCTGGAAAATTCTATGTCTTGAGCAAGTTATTGAATTTACAAGTTTTAGCTGTCCTTCATGAATTAAAAGTCATATTTCTATTATTTTGTGATTCCTCAAGTTCCATTGTGTTTGGTAATTCAAGGGCTGTTCACATTTCAAGTTTCATAATTTTTGGAGAAGTTCTAAGGGCTCAAATACAATTTTACCCTTGTCGCCTAGGGTTTGAAGGTGAGATTTTACTGTTATTTTTATTTTTTGATTTTCTTGGATTCGTTCCATTTACCTCGGCTCTTTCCTAACCCCATTTGTGTTGGAAATTGCAGACATTGGAACTTTTCAGGGTATTTAAAAATCAAGGGTTTCTATAATTACTTGTTGAATATCGATTTTTCCAAGTTGGGGACATTATATGTATTCGCACAAAACATTGATTTTCTTGTCCTCATTATACGTGCACGTTCCTTCATTCTTCCCTCTCAACTGTCACAAACTCTTGATCACTGAATTTTTCCAGCAATGCAGAGTTATCTGCAAGTCTCAACGAACTTAACTTGTAGGTAAGTCTTCACCAAAAAATAAAACCTCTACTTTGCAAACAAAATTGTGTTTTCCTTATTTTTTTGAATTCATATTTGCATTGGTGTCTTCAATAAATAGATGTTCTGATTGTATCTCGCTTAGTGGTTACTGCCTCTTCAATCCACAGACATCTTGTTCACCATTCTCTTGTCGGTTCTCTTCTTCACTACTCACTTGGCAGTCCTCTTCTCCTTCTTTTCATATCAGGTTTTCCATATCACTCAATGTAATGTCCCCTTTTCTAAATTAAAAATAATTAATAATTTTTTAAGTTGGGATGTAATGCCCCCTTTTCCAACTTGAGAGCATGATTTCAGACTTCTTGCCATTCCCTTTTTCATGGAAACGAAGTGGAATGAACTGGAAAAGGAAGTGAACTCTCATTGCACTTTTATTTTGTAATTTTTAATATTTTTTTTTAGTGTATTCTTCTCTTTAGTAGGTTGGCTGGGTTTGGTGCACTTAAGAAGAAAATTAGAAGATTAAATGAGCTTTATATGGGTCAGCCTTGTCCTTTTAGGCCTTGGCGCAAAGTTGGGGTTATAAAAGGAGATGAAGACTTCATTTGGAGCATTTATTTTTGGTGCATTTTCTCTAAATTAGACTTTTGGGCTATTGCTCATTGTTCTCTCCACTCTTGGGCGAAAATCCAAGTGTGTTGGCTCTTTCCAAGAAGGATGAAAACCCTTTTTGTGGTCTGGTTGGGGGACGAAAACCTTCCTCCTTGTTTGGTTTGAAGGCATATTGCAGATTTGGAAGAAGAGAAGACATTTTCAAATATTTACATGCATTGTTGAACCTCTCCTATGTGGAGTGACTTGTACCCTAGTGTGGATTTGGTGCCTTCTAGGGCAATGAATCTAAGATTTGTTTTCATATTCAGCTTTCTCATAATTTGTAAAGCTGATAATCAACTATTCTTCATGGAAGTTTGGGGTTTGTAAACCCTCATTTCATAATTTTTATTGGAGTTGTACTTCGCTGATTTTAATTAATTTCTAGCAGTGTTTTCTATCATATTTCATATTGAAAATTGGTTTGGTTGATGCCTAAAATACATTATTAATTATTTGGCAAAGTTATTTGAGGAGTTTCAAGTGTTTTTCATCCATTTTTGTACCGTTGTTCTGAAAATTTGATCGCTGATTTTGAACTGGATTTAATTTTCAGTTTGTTGATTTGAAAATTAGATTTGATATAACTAGGATTTGTATTGATTCCTATGTTTTAAAAATCAAAACTGGACTCGGAAGAGGCCGAGGTGCTCAGAACTTGCCGGATGCACCGATATCTCATGAATAGTGCTCGAAACCGGATGCAAAAACTTATGACCAGTTTACTAAGAAATTACATAAAACAGACAATTTTTAGTTTGGCAAGAAATGGTCTCATTGTGTTTCCAAACCAAGTGATTTTACAAACAACTTGAACACTTATATTTTCCCATGTATATACTATTTTTGGGTAAATGCATATACAAATTACGACAGTCTTGGGCACTACATTGAAGATGCAAAATATGCATAAACAAAGAGACTCTAAATCCTTAGAGTCCAAAATAACAATATGCTAATTACCATTTTAAACCCAAACATAACATTGATGTCATGATCATCAAACTCAACAATACTGCTAAGTGGGATCCACATCTTCAGCAACTTATTTATCATGTTCCTTTGGCTTTCAAACACATTGGAAAAATGAGGGACATCTGTACAATAGTTAAGGTAGTAAAGGAGCTTATACTTGTTTGCCATTTCTTGTGCTATTAATACTAGGAGCCATCATCCAATGGGAGTTCCATGCCGTCCCAAGTCATTTAGAGTCACAACTTGCTCTTCAGGTGATTCTCCTTTACCCATTATGAGGTATGGATCAATATCATCACAACAATGGGATCTATATTAGGTGTCCTATTCAGTAATGGTTAATGCCTTAGCCGGAGGTTGTATTGCATGAAGACGTAAATATCTCTAACCTTTAACTGTTTCCTTTATATTTGGGGTCTATATAACATCATTTTGGGTTAGATGCATAATGTTCTAGACTAGGATAAAGTAAAAGTAAAATTGGGAAAAAATTATTTTAAGGCAAAACCCTGCCCTCACATGGTTCAGTTTGGTCTCAGTACGGAACTGGTCATTTTTGGTTCCTCTGGCATGATTTGTCAATCTTTTTTATTCTTGAACCCAAGTCAGTCAAGCTTAATATGCAATGGTGCTTAAAACACTGTGTGCGACCATTATTAATTTTTGTTAGGATTAGTGGACCCCAACCTCTATCCTAGCATAGATATTGGAACCGCCACATCTTTGATAGCCAGTGTTGCAATTATGTGGTCTAGATCCATAGACTTGGACATGGAGCTCTCAATGTGTGCAATCCCATCGATGCTTCATGTGTTGAATCGAGAATGTTCATTCAAGCGTTTCTTAATTTGCTATTATAATACAAGAAGTGTTGAGGTAATCTAGGTTTCTCTCTATTTTGTCTTACATGCATACACCTCATATACCTTAACTACAATTTTTGTAGTCTTTATTGTAATTTAGACTATGCAACTTACATTCCATGGTAGACATTGCATCCCCTTCATCCTTCACCTCATTCTCGTGGTTGATTCCAAAATGTCTACCTTACTTTGAGAATCTAGTTGCAACTTTCAATGATAACCATAAAGTCATCTCCATGGCTTGGTGGAGCATATTGCTTGATAATGTTATTCTCATCTTCTAATCTCTTACAACATTGGTGGATGATCTTCGGTTGTAATTTAAATTTTCCAACCATATCTTCATGTCTCTTGAACCTCTCGAGAGGCAATTTTTACCCATTGTAGGACAAACAACCAAGTGTTCACATTACATTTGCCTTGAGCCAATCAATATGATATGGTTGAAAATGTATGCAACTCCATCAAATGTTTGCAAGTTGAACACTTGGAAGCACATAAGAAAGATCATAGGGATACCATTTATCTGAATCGACATGGATTGTCCAAGGTGTACTATTCATTAATATGGACATACTTTCCTTAATTATTGTTCCTTATTTATTATGCCTATAAAACAACACCTAAAATGCTTGAATACTTGATGCTTCGTTGCAGTTATTATGACAGAAGTTTATATTAGATGCTGGCAAGCTTATGCCCAAACCATTCAATCTTCTTGTTCTACATAGGGTATTATAATATTTTTGTTCTAGCCAAAAGGACATAAACCTTTGAGGTCCCATAAAACAACATCCTGCATCAAGATGTTCTTGGTTCTCAATTGCCGAATTAACCTTATGAAATATCCCTTTTAAGGGCTGAAACCGAACAATGTAGTGAAATTAGCACCAATCCCAATTGAATCAAATCTGATTTCTAAATCAGCAGACTGGAAATAAACTCAGATTTGAGGACAACAACTATTTTTGGAACAGCAGTATGAAAAACATGCACAATTTCACCAAAATACCATTCAACAATGAATCTACAATTTTTGTAAACCTTTTTGAGATATTTTAGAACTGGTCTCAACCCCAAAAGTATGCATTGCTTAGCTGAAAAATTAATAAAGACCAACAGAAGTACAGGCTCCAAAATAATTATGAAAAGAGGGTTTAGAAACTCCAATTTCTTAACAACAAAAAGTAGATTCCGTCCTTAGAAATTATGAGGAAGACAAATGTGATTGTATAGCCTTAACTGGCACCAAACCCTTCACCAATGCAAGTCGCTCCACAAGGGAGAGACTCAACAATGCAAACTAAAAATCTGATAATGTCTCCTCTCCTACTGAACTTCTTCAAGCCAATGGAAGGAGGGTTTCACGTCTCCCCTAGCCAATCACTAGAAGGGGTTTTCGTCCTTCTAGGAAGATGCCACACACTTGGATTGCCCCCAAGAGTGGAAGAACAATGAGCTATGCAGCCCACAAGTTCAAAACTAGAGAAAATGCACCAATGTATGATGATGCAAATGAGCTCTCTGATTTCCTTCCTTTAAATCCTCTCATTGGCGCCAAAGCTTCCAAAAGGACAAGGACGACCCATAGCAGGTGTTCTTTTTTAATTCTTTAATTGGCTTCATTAGCTCCAAAACCAGCCCACCTTGTAAAAGCAAAATACACTTTTGAAGAAACATTAAAATTAGAAAATTAATACAAAAGAAGCTCAATTCCTTTTCCCAACTCTTCTACTTCATTGCCATGGAAAAGGGGATGACAAGACGTCCAAAATTGGTCCTTAAGTGGGAAAAAGGGACATTATGATCCAATTTCAACCATATCTTGTTGAGAAAGCTAATGATGGAATTTCCAGATCAAGAATCGTTTGTGGAAAACTCCTCCTCAACAATTGCAAAGGTGTAGATTTCTTGACATTTTAGCTAATTATTGCAAATTAGCAACATGATTGGCTTATTGATCTCACAATAGAAATTGAAGAAGGAAACATGCAATAAGCAATCATTGTGAAGAACTACTACCCACTTCCCATGGTTAATGATCTTCTTGACACAGCTTTAAGTGCCAAATATTTCATTAAATATCGATTACTAGGTATGACCAACTGTGTGCATGGAACCTCGGGTATGGCCTGGAAGACAACTAGTAAAGATCCAAGTCATGGGCTGCGATTCTTGACCAAGATGCCTATTGGTCTCACTAATGCAATTGCCAAATATCATTTAAAGCATCATGTAATGATATTCTTGACCAAGATCAATTGTTGGAAATATGGATTTTTACCTATCCAATTAGGATGAGGATCGACAATATCCTCCAAGTTGAATGACTCACGCTTGGTTGGCTGTACATTGACAAGTTTCATGGATTGCCAACATGAGCTAGAAGATCTAAGATGAAATCATTATGGGAGTGCTTTTCCAAGTAGTTAAGGTCTATCTCATATCTCATGGGTTTGGAGTACAAGTGTGAAATAAAGTCAGCTTTTGTTGTGAATGGTCCACTCCAAGTGAGTCAAACTTATCATCTTGGAAAGAATGACATTCTAGGGGCTAGGATCTTAAATCAAGAGAGTTCATTTGTAACTTGTCACATGTTATAGCCAACACCTTCATTAGTTCATAACAAACATCTAAAATCTTAGATGCTCCACCTTAGAGAAATAGTAGCTCCCCGTAGTAACTATGCATTTGAATATGAGACACATGCTTCCCTATTATCTTGCCATGACGGTAGATATTTAAGAAACTGGTAGGACATTTGAGGGAAAACACTTAAATGAGGATCTAGACAAGCTCGATTAACACCTATGTGGTAGTGTCCCTTTTTCCAAACTAGTTCGATTTGGAAGACTTTGAGCCCATTCCACTTCTCGCGGGCAAGAAGGAAATGAACAAGGGAAGTAATTGTCATGTTTTTCAGTTATCTTCCGTGAGCATTTGCATTTTATTTAATAGTTTTCTATATAAAGTTAGGTCGGCTAGGTTATGAAGTTGAAAATCCAAAGAAAAATAAAAGAAAAGTATCATTATGAGGTCGATCCTAGCTTGGAGGCATTCTAATTTGTTTTGGTGCCACAAAAGAGTGTAAAAGGGTGTTCACTTGGCTCATTTGATGATCATCATCTTGTCTAAAAATTAACTTTGCATGGTTTTTGCGTTGATTTCTCAATTACTTCCACTTAAGGGCGAAAATCCTTTGGGTGTGGCCAATAAGGAGGATAAAAACACTTCCTTGTTTGATTGAAGAATGAAAACTCTTCAATTTATTGAGGATTCTCCATCTTGGGGTTTCCAAAATGCTTCAAGAAGATTGATGTTGCAGAATTTTTATCCTAGGGTTTGTGTAATGTCCCCTTTTTGGGACATTACTAATATCTATTTTCATTTGCATTGTAATATCCCTTGGCATGCCTAGCGCTATAAGTGGGAGTCTCTAGTTAGTTTAAATGTGCACATATGATAGTTGCTTTTATTATTTAATTAAAAATAATAAAGTGCGCAAAGACTTAGTTTATTGCAGACTTTATTATAATGAGAGTTTATGTTTTACTTACAAATGGGGATCGGTCTTTTTGAATATTGCACTCCTAACTCTATAAAAGGAGGGTCCTATTTCCTCTAGTGGGGTTCATGTTATGATTGAACTTTTGAAATTACTCCATGCTTGGAGAAATGGGATGTATGCCCTAGCTTTGAAGCCTTCTTGCAATCGTTCTTGGGTGAATCTATGCATGGTTTATCCATTCTAAGTATTGGCGAGTTGGTTTAGAGTATTGGTGCATTCATTTTGAGATTCAGCAATCTGCATTGTATGTGAAGGGTTTGAAATACAAATTGCGAACTATTATGGCTTCTGCAATTTATTTATCCATAATGACTGGGATTGGGGTTTATTTTATCATGATTTTGGTGTCATATATGCTAGATCTGCAAGTCTGATCTGTGTTAGCATTTTTATCTAAGACTTGAGGATTGAATTATTTGGAGTGTTTTGAAGGCTAAAGAAGGGCTGATAATAGTTTATATAATTTTATCTAACCCTAGTGACTTGAAATCAATTTTCTGGGGCTGTTTTGGAGTGGTTTTGTTGATCAGAAAATTCAGATTCTTAATGCAATGGAAAACCCTAAATTTTTAGTTTATTTTGAACATTTTGTTTCATGCGAAAAACACTGAGTATTGAATGAGTTATGAATTTTAGAAGATTTCAGCTGTCTGCAAGCTATCTAGTTTATATTAATTAATATTTATTTCAGATCTGCAGTTTGGGTGTCAATTTAATATTGGATTTGGTTGTAGAAATTAGGAGGAATAAGGAGAAAGTAATTTTATAATTTTTGGAGTTGATTTGATGCCCTAAGTGTGACATGGGCGACCTACTTTTTAGGGAAAAATTAGGGTTTTGTGTTGACTGTGCGTAATTTTATTTTTGCATGTTATTCTTCATATTTTTGTGGCCCAAAATCCAAGTTGGAAGGTTCATTTGCTTGGCTAAGCAGGAAATCATTTTGGAAGATTGTAGTAGTTGGGGTGTGTGATTATTAATTATTTTTTCAGCTGTGTAAAAATCTGGTTTGAATGTGTTTAAATTCCAATTGTTTTCTTCGCAATCTATCCCACCACCTTGGCTAGTTCAGAACTCCATTTGGGTTCGAAATAATTGACATTGGAATATTTTAGGTTGAAGCAAAAGGGTTTATCCATTCTTTGCTTGATGTTGACTAGTATTTGTCCTTTTCCTAACTTGTCCTAAGAGGGGACATTACAGTGGTACCAAAGCAACTTTCCTCGACTCTAGATGCCACTGACTTAGTGTACAGATCTGCAGAGTTTTTGGATCATGGGGATTGCTAAGTGATCCTAGATGTCCTCTAATGGCCAGCAACTCTATAGGCCTTGGGAGATGGCTTGAATAAAATTACTCCTCATGAGAAGAGTGTGTTGCTCAACACTCTTGAAGAAGCGACAAAATGTTTATCTTTGATAGAGCAATCAGATTATGGCTCTATGTCTGCAGCAATGGACCCCTTGGTGATCCATTTGGCTAGATTTAATTTATTGAGGCATGAGGAGGTGGATGTGAGACTTCTGGTCATCACGTGCATTAATGAGATCACACGGATATCAGCCCCAAGCAAATTGCCATATGATGACATCACTATATTCAAGGAGATCTATGAGCTCATGATTGGAAGCTTTCAAAAGCTTTGGGACACCACCAACCCTCACTTTGGCAAGAGGGTTAAGATCTTGGAGAATATGGCTAAGGTAAGGTTTTGCATTCCAATGTTAGATCTTGATTGTGATGACCTCATTTCACATATGTTTGAAGTCTTCTTTGAAAGAGATTTTCTACATGAGGATCATTCACAAGATATAATGGATGCTATACAAACTATAATTGTCCCTAATGTTGAATGAGTATGAGGAACCTCCACAATTATGGCTATCCATACTTATGGAAGGATTGGGACAAGAAGGGCCATGCATTGCTCACACCTTAGCAAGAAAAGTTGTGGATCAATGCTCAAGGGAAAGTGAAGATACGCATCCAAGGTATGAGTTCCTTTGTTTTTGATGATAAATTTTTGGCATCTAATGATTGCATGTATTTGAGTGGGTGCAAGGACTTAGAAATTAGATTTGGTTGATGGGCATGAAGAGGAAATTGACAACAAGCATATACATGATGAAGAAATGATGGCCAAAGAACCCATGATAGACAAATCAGATTTGAGAG
Source organism: Taxus chinensis (assembly GCA_019776745.2). Classification (NCBI taxonomy): domain Eukaryota; kingdom Viridiplantae; phylum Streptophyta; class Pinopsida; order Cupressales; family Taxaceae; genus Taxus; species Taxus chinensis. The sequence continues at coordinate 542,114,961 of CM034154.1, read as the reverse complement.
ACATCATTCACCTTCAGCACAAGCCATTTGAAGAACAAGAAGGGAGCATGAGTCTCATGGTTGCTCCAACTCATTTCCCACATAGCATGAGCATGGGTAAGGAAGAAAAAAGGGCTTTGGATGAAGAAAATGGTGAAGAAAAAAGTGTTGTTCCAAACTCAGAAATTCTGAGTTTTGTAGATGTTGGGAGCAACCCAAGGTATGAATTTTCATATTTTATGGGGTATCTCCTTCCATATTGTGCTTTGATGGGTACGATTTTGAGCATGATAGGGAGATGGGTATGATGTGCAACATGGGGTATAATGGTCACATTCTTGTTGGTACTTTTGCTCTTAACCTTTGGTGCATAAGGAACATGATGAAAAAGGAGAAAGAGTGATTATCACTCTTCCCAATGAAAGAAGCCATAACAATAAGCTTGCTGGTCCATATGAGGAATTCATCATTAGAAGGCACAAAGGTATGATGGTTTCATGTGTTTTGCTCCCTCTCGTAAGGGAAAGTCATTGGCACAAAGTAAGGTACAAGGTTCCTTGGCTTATCTATGATGGTATTCATAAATGCATGCATTATATTTCAGCCTTCTCCTTTCCTTGTGAGCATAGAAGAAGAAGAAGTTTGCGGTGTCATCTTGCACATTGTTGGCTAGATTTTCTGCATAGCATCAAAACCTAGGCAGTCATGAGATAAATCTCCCTCATTTAACCGGTGAGGCTCCCGTGTCAGATTTGTCAATAAAAATGTGTTATTATCTATCAGGGGTTTTACTTTAACCACTTAGTTCATGAACCATAACTAAGAAGTTCTGCAGCAAGTAAGCAGCTGTTTAAGAAAGGAAGTATTTTATAGAAGAAGGAAGTAAAGGAAATACAGAGAAGAAATGGGGAAGATGTGCATCCCAATTAGTAGATAGCAGAGCTAATTGCATGCACATAGAAGAAACTTAATAGATATGAACACACAGAATTATAAAACAAAGGCAGCTCTAGATCCAGATCTATAATAACACAAAGTTTACTTAAGAGATCTAAAGATTTAAAAGCAAGAAACACAGTACACCGTGACACAAAGTTCTCCGGAAACCTGCTCCTTTGTATTCCTTTGCTCCAAGTTGCTCTCAAGGGTTCAGCACAAAGTCTAGAACACAGGATTGCTGCTTACAAATTCTGATCGATGATTAACCCGGAGGTTCTTCTCCTACTTATAGAATGTAGGAGGGAAAGTACAAATGGAAAACTCAAACTGAACTGAAACATAAACAACAAGTAACAGATGACATTTGGCAATCATCCTCAACTATCTTCTCCTTAAGTGACACATGTATCACTTAACTAATAGAATGGTTCCACATGACTTTAAGTAATGGTTGCAAAACCAATAACTTAGAAGTTTTACAATTTCATCCGGGAACATAGAAAATAGAAGAAGAAAGAAATAGAAGAAGTCATGCCAGCTGTAACATTTATGTCTTCTTCTTGTTCTGATATCGGATATACTTGTCGAACATGTAATTCAGCATCCCTCCATCTGTTTTAGCCACTGCTTCTTTCTCTGTCCTGAATTGCAGCAACCCTTCATTCAACACTTTGATGCACGATTCCACATCTTCCAAGCTCGGCCCAAACCTTGCAATGTCCGCCTGCAGCGCCACCAGTCTACTGATAGAATTCATCGTAAAAGGCTTGGTAGCTTTATCAATTCTCTTTTGTACCATCAGAAGAGAACCTTCCAGGGAATTAGGCACCTTAGTTGAGACGATCCGCACGTATGAAGTGACATTCCCGTCCATTATCTCTTCAGTGAAAGAAATGACACTGTCTGGTAAATCTGATGTTCTACTCTCAAGCGCCTGCATCCTCTTCAGCAAAACTCTGCAGATTTCCAAACGGAAAGATACTGCAAACTCTAGCTGCTTCCCCTTCTCGACTGATCCGTCCGGTACAATCTGTTCCGCAATCAATACATCTCCCGGCAGCTTGTTGATCTCGGCCAAAATACTCAGGTTACTCTCTGCAACTGTATTCATGCCTTCTATGTTTTCCATCAGTTGCTTTAGTTGATTTGTTGCATCGTTCATAACCTTTAGGCGGGCTGGCACTTCCCCAAGTTGTACAGAAGCTTGACGAATAATCAAATCCTTCCATTCGTCAATAGCCTTTACTTGATTGCTTGCATCCTCCATTTCTTGCATAAGATGATCACTCACCTGTTCTGAAATGGGCTGAATGGAAGGTTTAGCAACCTTGGCTATGATCTCACATAATTGAGACACTTGCTTCTGCAGCTCTTCTTTCTCCGCCTTTTCACTGTCAAGCCTAAGGAATAAAGCATCCACCAATGTCTGCGTGTCTTGCTTCAATCCTTCAGTGGTGGCTTGACCGAGGGGTACTTTGGTCACTGTCACATCTTCTGCCGTGAGCTCCTCCTCTATCTTTCCTTCTGCCGGAATTGATATCTCAGCAAACTTCTCTCCTGAATCCTTGATGATCAACCTAGAAGTTGCAATGTCCGCCTGCAGCACCACTAGTCTACTGATAGAATTCATCGTAAAAGGCTTGGTAGCTTTATCAATTCTCTTTTGTACCATCAGAAGAGAACCTTCCAGGGAATTAGGCACCTTAGTTGAGACGATCCGCACGTATGAAGTGACATTCCCGTCCACGTCTATCCTCAGTGAAAGAAATGACACTGTCTGGTAAATCTGATGATGTCCTACTCTCAAGTGCCTGCATCCTCTTCAACAAAACTCTGCATATTTCCAAACGGAAAGATACTGCAAACTCTAGCTGCTTCCCCTTCTCGACTGATCCGTCCGGTACAATCTGTTCCGCAATCAATACATCTCCCGGCAGCTTGTTGATCTCGGCCAAAATACTCAGGTTACTCTCTGCAACTGTATTCATGCCTTCTATGTTTGCCATCAGTTGCTTTAGTTGATTTGCTGCATCATTCATAACCTTTAGGCGGGCTGGCACTTCCCCAAGTTGTACAGAAGCTTGACGAATAATCAAATCCTTCCATTCGTCAATAGCCTTTACTTGATTGCTTGCATCCTCCATTTCCTGCATAAGATGATCACTCACCTGCTTTGAAATGGGCTGAATGGAAGGTTTAGCAACCTTGGCTATGATCTCACATAATTGAGATACTTGCTTCTGCAGCTCTTCTTTCTCCGCCTTTTCACTGTCAAGCCTAAGGAATAAAGCATCCATCAATGTCTGCGTGTCCTGCTTCAATCCTTCAGTGGTGGCTTGACCGAGGGGTACTTTGGTCACTGTCACATCTTCTGCCGTGAGCTCCTCCTCTATCTTTCCTTCTGCCGGAATTGATATCTCAGCAAACTTCTCTCCCGAATCCTTGATGATCAACCTAGAAGTTGCTTTGGCAACTTTAGGCCTTCTGTCTCTTCTGCCTAGATTCTGGAGTAGCTGCAAGTCGTGCTCCTCTAAGTTCATCTCCATTCTCGCTTCTGGAACCAACTGCGAAGCCAACCATTCCGAGAAGTTACTTCTCGGAGAATGAGAAGTCGCTGAGTGTACTACCATCTTCCGCTCTGCATCCTCTCCGTCAGAAAGTGCCACAGTGTTATGGCTGCCATCTTCTGAGTCATCCAAGGACAAAGCTCTTTCGAATTCCGCCATCTGCAGCTTCAACGTATCCTCTGGAACAGGCGCTGAACGAAGTGGCTGAGGGGAGAAGATGAATGTCGCTGGATTCAGTGGAGGCATGGAAGCATCCTGCTGCTGCGGTGCAATAGTTGGTGAAGTACTGGGTACTGGAGAAACCGGAGTTAAAGTCATGGTCGTAGAAGTGATCCTCTCCTTGGATTGAGATCTTCTATGCACTTTCAACTTCTCGACTTTCTTGCTGCTTTCTCCTCCGTGCTTTCGCTTGAGGGAATCTCCTGCGCCGAAGTTGCCCGTGACTTGATTCATCAATGCTTCATCAAGGCAATATCCCTTCGTCAGCAACCAGTTTGAAGTATTCACCAACACAGCTCCCGACCTTTCTTCAATTGTGTTGCAGCCTCCTATGTTATTCTGCAGTATGGCTTTATCTCCTCCCATTTGATGGTAAGTGTCAAGTACCACATTCCCATCATCTTTAAGATCCGCAGGTATCCGCGCTAGTCCAAAGTCGAACACTTGCTTTGCTGATAGCCTGCTGAAATCTTTCTTTCTAACCTCGTACTCACTTTTGCACTTCATCCAGAAATCTTCTAATGAAGGCACATGTGCGTACTCCTGGGAGATTGTCTTCCTGGCTACTCCAAATGGATCGAAGTTCAGCCGTGCAGGGAAGAACTCTTGCTCATACTCGGATAACATTTGCGCTTCCATCCCCCGAGCTCTATGAATGCTAATGCAGCTGTAATATCCCACAGTGATTGGGAAGAAGCCCGTAGACTTGTGCCGCTTTGACTGAAGGTCATGTAACTCCACAAGTTGCCTGCTCAGCTCCATGGCGATCAATCTATCATTCGGATACCTGGGCATCTTTATTGGTTCTCCAGAAAAGCCCGTAACCCTGAGGTATGTGAAATCTGCAAATTGAATGAATAGACTGCCAATCTTGGACACAGCTTCCCACGCTTCCTTGCTTACCCTGTTGGCCTTCAAGTCTTTGTCTAGCCTACAGATGAAATCGTAGAAGTCATCGTTGATCACTTTGAAGTCTTTCTCGCATGCAGGTGCAGTAAGCTGTGGGTAGCACTCGAAAATGGGGTCCTTGGAAAGAACACCACATCTATCCAGCTTGGAAAAGACGCCTTGTGAAGCTGCAGCATACACCAAGTATGAAGTCATCTTGAAGCTGAAAGTACGCTTCACGTTCCGGAGTTGCTCACCGATGTTGTTGCTAATAATTTCCGACCAATTGATTATAGAATCAACCTTGTTGATTTCAATGGTCCTGATGAAAGCATACATCCATGTACGGAAAGTGTAAGCATTCGCTTCGCCATTCATCCTGCATAGCAATTTGACGACATCATCTACCTCCTGCACCAAATTGGACCGTGGAAGAGTTCTCGGGAACTTTGAAGGAGATCTAGGCTTCTTCATGTATCGGCTATTCATTATGCTCACGCAATCAGCTCTATGCTTCTCCCATCTACTGTCAGCATCCTGAATGCTAATAGAAGTCACCACCTTTCGCACTGGAATCTTCAAACAATAATTGATGAACTCTGCGTCCAAACGAATTATTGTCTTTCCCGAAGCATCACGCACTGATCTGGATGAAGGATGATAAGATCTAGCACACTCCATCACAAACTCTGGCAATTGGGCTGTACATGGAAAAGCTGCAGCTCGGATAATTCCACTGCTTTTGACCGCACGCATGAGTGAAGTCTTTCCCGCTCTGGATCTATCAATCAAATCGGCAAGAGGTTCCGGGCCTAGATCTGTGTCTCCTATGTCTGCAAGTTTGGAAGCAATGCATGACTCCATCGTGCTTTCTTTTTCATCTCCCTTCGCCATGGCTTTGTCTATCTTCGTCTGAATAATTCTTTTTCTTCTTACTTGGCCGGATTTCTTCAATACTGGTGCAGATCTAGACAATTCTTCAGATTCGGAGGATATTTGCAATGTATTGGACATTGATAAAAGCTCCTTTTCTTTGTAAAGCACCTGTATTGAATTCCTGCAATTTATTCAGACAAAAATGGCCACCGGAGCATGAATAGTGAATTTTAATTGTAAAAATCTGCACTTTTCAAGCCTGCTGCCCCAAAAATTGGTGTTTAATTTGCACATAAAGAGAGCATGAATCCTTTCAACAACACCTGAGCTCCTGTAACACCTGTGCAAACAATTATGCAGACAAAGATCAACCTCCTTCAAAGCATGCGCCAAATCTGGAAGCTTTTAGCCTTGTTGTCACCTTGTCTGAGCAAAATCCTTCTTCTAATGGGGGCGCACTTTTCCACTTGGCTGCAATTCTTTACCTGTGATTTGAATAATTCACCCATATGGCTGCCCATGCTTATATAACCTTCACAATTCTATAATTAATAATTGCCCTAACAATTAAAGGCAATTAATTAATTAAAAATCATGTTTTTCTCTTTTAAAAATAGCATGTTTAAGGACAACCATCCAATAAATTAAATTAATCCAATTTAATCCTTCACACATCACTTCACTTAAGCTTCACAGTGTGCTTTGACCATAGCCACTGAAAATAGAAATTAATTTAATGTTTTAATGCCTTTAAAAACATTAAATAACTCCCAAATGGGGCGCACTTTTTGAGAGGAAGGGGGCAGCCACTAAATAAATTAAATTTAATGCTTTTAATCTTTTCTTTTATTTCCTCTTTGACTTGTTGACTTCCTCCAAGCTTGGGCGCACTTTTTGAGAGAATAGATTAATTAAAATAATCAATTTAAGGCTTCCATCATCTCACCAAAGGGGGCGCACTTTTTTGCACATATAATTCTATTTTTAAGAATTTTTCTACAATGGGATTCTTTACCCTGCAAGGCAGGCACCAAAATCCCATGATCCACTTAAGTGATTTGACTTTGACAATGGGATTATTTACCCTGCAAGGCAGGCACTAAAATCCCATGATTTCACTTAAGTCACTTTCCTTTTATTTTATCATGGGAATTTTCACCCTGCAAGGCAGGTAATAAATTCCCGCCTGCCTGCGGCCTCTAACTTTCCCACTGCAGCTTAAGTGAATTTTATAACACGGGAAAAAGTACCCTGCTAGGCAGGTATAAAATTCCCACCCTGCCTGCGGCTTCTATTTTTCCCATTGCAGCTTAAATCCTTTGTTTTCCAAAAATGCGCCCATCCCCGCAGGGGCTTTTCCGTGCACGACTTCGCTTTTTCCCAGTGATCCAGACCTCCGATGGCGACTTCCTCCGGGCATAATGTGCGTATATGTTTTCCAGCTGCTCCAGGCCAAAAATCGGGCTTACCCGGCAAAGGAATTGTTCTAGAGAAATTTCACAGAAAACGAAACGAGACAACACAAAAACACGAAAAATTGCCAAAAGTTACAAATAAAGCCCAAAACTTATTCCAAGTTAAAACCCTTCTGGTACATAAGAGTAATGACATATTCGATCATAATAGAGTTAAAACGGAGCGCAAATAGCCTCATACGGGGCTCAAAATAATTAAATACAAATTTCCCGCAGACAAATCCCGACGACAGAATATAACAATTTTGGGCATCTGGGTATTTGGCGAAAAAGGCTAATATGGCTCTTTGGGATTATCTTGACGCAATACAAGAACTTTCAGGCAATAAAAACACAAAACGACCCATTATTTTAAAAGTACGAAAATTTTTCGGATAGGGTAGTCGCAGATTTCAGGGTGAAATCTGGGTGACACCACACAGTGTTGCTTCATGTGATAAAGTGATAAAAGATTTGAGTTTTACAAGCTTTATTTGGATACATGGATATCATCGGTGGATTTTTTTTTTTTTCAAATAGTGCTATCTCCTATCTCCTTGGAAGCCTTGAAGGAAGGATGGATCACACAGACAACATCTTGCATGGTAAGAAGTCCATTTTCAGATTTTGAATAGCAGTTATGTCTTCCACTTGGATGTTTGATTGATGTGTTTCCAAAGGTAAAAACGACAAAGGATATGTGTTGGAAATGTTTGGTTGTTGTTTGCATGACCACAAACTTTTGGGCTTCAATGAAAGGTTTGGAAAGAATGAAGGTACATGGTATGAATTCTTTACAAGACATTTCATTTTCAGCTGTGCATATGAATCATTTTTAGTTTGCTATTATTGAAGATGAAATTTCAGTCATATGGGAGCCATATTTATTCACCAGATTGATGTTCTTTCATTATGTGCTATTTCCTTTGACTTTTAGTTAGAGCCCAGAAAGGGACATTACATATGCCAAGATATTCAATGCCCTGGTCCAAGAAACGCAAGTAGCGGTGCCATTATGTTTTTGGTTTGGAAGTCATTCTACATTCTGATCAACAAACCCTTTAGTTCTTGGACTCTTAGTCCAAGATTCATGAACATCAACATTCGTAGTGGCCATCTTACATCCAACAGTTTTATTTGGGGATCAAGTTGAAGGAGAAGAAGAAGAACAAAGTGGTAGATATTCTGACCCATCTTCCACAAGTGCTTAGCATATTAAATATTTGGTGCACATTAATGATGAGTGGTAAGGTCTTCACCCCACGGATTCCTAGTTTGGTTTGATTGTTCATGCTTTATGAAAACCAACGAAGTGGTCAATCATACACCATTCCTTGATTACAGTTTGCAGGATGGGTTGCCATACAAGCTCACTTTGAGTTGTCGTTCCCATAGAACCATCTTGCCAATTTCTGCTGAAGGAGGCTCATTTGTCTTCCTGTGGTGGATATCTTAGTGTATCAAAGATCTTGCAACATATTCAATGATAGTTTTATTGGATTTCTACGTGGAAGCAAGTTGAGGATTAGATTAATTGCTGCCATCTTCGCAATCTATCCAAGCCTTCCAACGTGGTGTCCCCAGATTTCATCCCAAAATCTGTGACTACCCTATCTGAATTTTTTTTGTACTTTTAAAATAATGGGTCGTTTTGTGTTTTTATTGCCAGAAAGTTCCTGTATTATGTCAAGATATTCCCAAAGAGCCATATTAGCCAATTTTCGCCAAATACCCAGATGCCCAAAATTGTTATATTCTGTCGTCAGGATTTGTCTTGCGGGAAATTTGTATTTAATTATTTTGAGCCCCGTTTGAGGCAATTTGCGCTCCGATTTAACCCTGTTGTGATCGAACATGTCATTATTCCTATATACCAGAAGGGTTTTAACTAGGAATAAGTTTTGGGCTTTATTTGTGACTTTTGACAATTTTTTCGTGTTTTTGTGTTTTCCTGTTTCGTTTTCTGTGAAATTTCTCTAGATCAATTCCTTTGCCGGGTTACAGCCCGATTTTCTTGCCTGGAGTATTGGAGATCATATACGCACATTATGCCAGAAGGAATTCGCCATCGGAGTTCTGGTTCACCGGGAAAAGGCGAAGTCGTGCACTAAAAAGCCCCTGCGGGGTTGGGCGCATTTTTGGAAAACAAAGGATTTAAGTGGATCATGGAAAAAATAGAAGCAACAGGCAGGTGGGATTTTATTGCTTGCTTTGCAGGGTACTTTTTCCCATGATAGAAAAGTCACTTAAGTTGCAGTGGGAAAATTAGAGGTAGCAGGCAGGCGGGAATTTATTGCCTGCCTTGCAAGGTAAAAATTCCCATGGTGAAATAAAAGAAAAGTGACTTAAGTGAAATCATGAAATTTTATTGCCTGCCTTGTAGGGTAAATAATTCCATTGTCAAAGTCAAATCATTTAAGTGGATCATGGGATTTCCGGGGCTGCCTTGCAGGTTAAAAATTCCCATTGCCATGTGTTTTTAAAAATAGAATTCTATTATGTTAAAAAGTGCGACCCCCTTTGGAGAGAGAAAGGCAGCCTTTAATGTGATTAAATTAATTAATTTATTCTTCTAATTTTGGCACCCAGGTATGGGAAAAGTCAACAAAAGCAAAGGGGAATAAATCAATTGGAAATAGATTGTCTAAAATTAAATAAATTAATTTATTTAATGGCAGCCCCCTCTTGTGAAAAAGTGCGCCCCTTTTAGGAAGGATTTAATGCTTTTTAAAGTATTAAATGATTAAATTAATTCCTATTTTCAGTGGCTAAGGTCAAGGCACACTGTGAAGCTTCAAAGTGAAGTGAAGAGTGAATGAGGCTTAAATTGGATTAATTTAATTAATTGGATGGCTGTCCTTAAATATGCTATTTTAACACATGAGTTAAAGAGAAAAACATGATTTTTAATTAATTAATTGCCAGGAATAGAAGACAATTATTAATTATAGAATTATGAGGGTTATATAAGCATGGGCTGCCATAAGGATGAATTAATTAATTCACAGGTATCAAGAATTGCAGCCCAGAGGAAAAGTGCGCCCTATTTGGAGAAGGATTTTGCTCAGAGGAAGGTGGATTTGATGCTAAAAGCTTCTAGTTTTGGCGCATGCTTTGAAGAAGGCTGATTTGTGTCTCATAATTGTTTGTAGAAGTGATACAGGTGCTCAGGTGAAGTTGGAAAAATTCATGCTCACTTTGTAGGCAAATAAAACATCAAATTTTGGGGCAGCAGACTTGAATAGTGTAGATTTTTATTATTAAAATTCACTGTTCATGTTCTAGTGGCCATCTTTGTCTGAATTAATTGCAGGAATTCATTACAGGTGCTTTACAAAAAGAAAATGAGCTCTAATCAATGTCCAATACATTGAATATATCCTCCGAATCTGAAGAATTATCCAGATCTGCACCAGTTTTGAAGAATTCCAGTCAAATAAGAAGAAAAAGAATTGTTCAGACAAAGATAGACAAAGCTATGGCGAAGAAAGATGAAAAAGAAAGCACAACGGAGTCATGCATCACTTCTAAATTTGCAGATATTGGAGACACAGATCTAGGCTCGGAACCTCTTGCTGAATTGATAGACAGATCCAGAGCAGGAAATGCATGCAGGAGAAACTTCACTCATGCATGCAGGTTAAAAGCAGTGGAATTATTCGAGCTGCAGCTTTTCCATCCACAGCCCAGTTGCCAAAGTTTGTTATACAGGTGCAGATCCATATCCAGATGCAGATGCAGATGCAAATCCATATGCAGATCCAGATCCAGATCTCATAGTTGCAAAAGCTTCCGGCACAAAGGCTTCATCCTCTTGTTTCGAATGCAGCCCGTGAAGAAGTCAGTGCGTGGAAAATTCCTTCCAAGATCTTGTGCAAATGCTCCCATCTTCCAGTTGAAGCCTTCATTGAATTTTCATTCATCCGGAGTGCTTTCCAGAATTTTTTAATTGCTCATATGCAATTAAAAATAAGGATGATGAGTTATCTACGGCAAACATTGCATTGATGCATGTACTGGAGAAGAACTGCAAAAGCTTCAAGGATAAAAGAGAAGACAAGGCGAAGGCAAAATCCAGCTTGTTTCCAATTCCAGCTTGTTTCCAGATCCAGCTACTCCCAGATCTAGTTTGGTGAGAATCAAAGGCAAAAAAATCAGCTGCATGCAGACATGAAAAAGGACAAGACTGCAGCTTTCCTCTTCCTTCTTCTTTCCTCCGACAAAGTAATTGAGCGATCAATTAAATTATACAACTTAAGTGATTGGTTTAAAAGCCATTACTTGAAGAAGTCAACTACTTGGAGATAGGTGGCGGACGTGCAAAATAGAAGGTTCTATTTTCAATTGCAAATCATACATGTCATGCAAAGAGGAATTCCAGGAGGGAGATTGCCAGTTGTTTCCTTTCCGACTTCCACATGTGCTAGTTCAACTAAAAGCTTCCAACTTGTAATGGCCCCTCTACATTCTCTAAGTAGAGGAAGAACCTTCGGGTTAAGGAAGAGAAATTGTAAGCAACATCTTGTGTTCCAGACTTTGTGCTGAAACCCTTGAGAGCCACTTGAAGCAAAGGAATATCTCAGGAGCAGATTTCCGGAGAACTTTGTGTCACAATGTATTGTGTTTCTTGTTTTTTATCTTAGATCTTTTAATAAACTGTGTTATTTCAGATCTAGATTTAGAGCTACCTTTGCTTATAATTCTGTGTTTATATCTATTGGTTTCTTCTATGTGCATGCAATCAACTCTGCTATCTATTGATTGGGATGCACATCTTCCCCATTTCTTCTCTGTGTTTATATAATTCCCTTCTTCCATAAATATTTTCTTTCTTTAAACAACTGCTTACTTGCTGCAGAACTGTACAACTATGGTTCATGAGTTGAACAGTTAAAGTAAAACCCCATAGAGATACTAGCATACTTTAATTGACAAATCTGACACGGGAGCCTCACCGGTAAATGAAGGAGATTTATCTCATGACTGCTTAGGTTTTATGCTATGCAGAAAATCTAGCCAACACAACAAGAAGCTTGGATTGTATTAGTCAAACTGGTAATTTCTTAACCATTGGAATCCATTTCCATGAACATTAGTACAGTAACAATTTTCTAAAATGACCTTCTTTATGTCGTGCTCCAAGACAACTCTTTCTCTATAGGATGCCGACTTAAATTTCAAGTATGTTTGGAGCAATTTTGGCCTGCCACTCACCATCATTTCATAGATTACAACTCGCACTTCTTGGTTGTCAGTTACACCTCTACTTCCTTTCATCCACAAAATAATGGTCAAGAGTGAGGTTGTTAATCGCATCTTAGTTGCATCAAGACTAAGTAGTGGGAAAACTGCTTGCCTATCATTCAGCACAGGTACAAGCAGGCTACCCATACCTACAAGAGGCTACCTATGCTAATGAAGAGTGTATAACACCAGTTTTGGTAGACGATTCCTTATTGTCTTTAACTGTTCTGCATTCTCTGCTTTATGCTTTGTTAGAGTTATAATATACCTCAACATGTCCCTGAGATGTAACATGCATTGTTTGCTAAATTTTTCTATATTAGTGTGTCATGTCCCTTTTTTCGAGCCAATTCCAATTGAAGACCTTGGACCATTTTCCTTCCTCATGGGTCCAAGTGAACAAACTAGAGGAAGCTAGCAATGTCGTCATGTGCTTCATTTCATGTTCATTTCTTAATTGGCATTGTAATTGTTGGTGAGCCTAGCGCCCAACAATAAATTAGAAATAAAAAGCTATTAGTGAGCATGTAGGCTCCAAAATACCAATTAGAAATTAGAAAGTATTTGTATTAAGAGGTCGGCCATCATTTACATTATAAGCCCCCTTATGGTTATAAAAGGGAGGTCGCTTGGCCATTATAGTATTATGTTATGTGGATTTCTCATTTTTGGTAAAGGATTGCTTGTTAAGCATCTTTTCCCTCTCCCTCAAGGACGAAAACCCTTGATTGAGGCACTCCCAAGGACGAAAACCCTTATGGAGAAGTGGCGTGGATGAAATCCCACACTACCCTTTGGTGGATTCCTTTCTATTGCTGGTTATAACCGATTTCTTCCCTAAGCAACTTGCTTGGTGGTGTGTTTTTAGGGATATTGCTAGTTTCTATTTGATCTCTTTGCATGGTTGAGCTCCTTATGATTTATAAAGGTGGAATCTTCCATTAATGCAAATTATATTTAATTTCAAGAGGGGCGACCTATATTGAGGTGATGTTTTGGTATGTGTGGTGATGTTTTGGCAAATATGAAATTATCATCTTGTTCTCTATATTTCATAAGGCCAATATCTCAAGTTTCATGATTTTGGTGCTTTCTAAGTTGAGTTATGAATTTTTAAAAATAACACTGCAGACAAGGGTTTCATGAAATTCATATCTTCATATCTAGGGTATTAAAAATCAGATTTCCTGCACTACATGATTGTTGAGGTTATATCATAATTTTAGAGATTCAAGTGAAACTAATTTGAAGGGTTTTGAAGGCTTAAAAGTGGAGTTGAATTCCATAAACAGTTTGCTGCCCTAAAATATTACTAAAATCAGATTATTTCCAGTTGGCTGGTTTTAGAAAATCAGACTTGGTTATTGGGGTTTGAGCTAATTTCCTTAATTTTCAGTTTTTACCCTGAAAGGGACATTACATAGTGTTCTTTCTTGTGACGGGCTACTCTAACAACAAAAGGCTGGTCCATTAAACTTAGCATATTTGTCTGTCACAGAAACTAAACATTTTTGTAAAATTGTCTTTCCTCATTCGTATGGCCTATCTTTTACAGGTCTTTGTTAAGCCTTACCTGTTACCTATTGCTATTCTTGGTTTTATTAGTGAGGATTATTTGTTCATATCCAAAAGGAACTTTCCGTTGGTTTTATAAGTGTGGCTTATTTGTTCATATCCATAAACTAGTAGTTTTTAGTTGAAGTGAATCGAATGTCTAAAACCTCAATAAATTTCAATCTGCCAATTTTTTTAAAGTGTTAAGTTTTCATTAAATAAGCGATATTGAGTTAAAAAATTTATTGTCTATTAGGATTGGTATCCTGCTTATATTTTCAGACAAGATCTACAATTAGTTGTTTATATGTAAATTTGTTTAGTAATTTTTTTGAGAAGTTTTGATTGCAGGTATTTACATTAATTATGCCAATGGCTGTATCATTATCACTACTAGAAATAGATGTTAAGCGCGCCTTCTCTGATGCAGGTATGTTAAAAGGAGTATACTTCACCTTTTTTATGAAAGAAACAATATTTATTCAAGTTCAGTTTTGCATGGCATATGACATGCAGACTTAGATTCAACATTGCCACTTTAATTGAATAATTTAAGACCCAAATAGTTAGAGATAGCTGAAACAACAATGGTTATTGCCTCGCATAAACATGTGCATGCTTGTTTGTACACTTTTCCAAGCAGCTATTATGACATACAAGATGCACAACTTGGAAGATGTAATGTGTACCTTCCCTGATGAATGTTTCTAACCCACCTAAGATAACGAATTCCCAGAGTTATACTTTCAGTTTCAACTATATCTTTTTCATCAAATTGAAAAACCATTAAAATGCATTAATATTGCTAATAATTCAGCCTTACCTAGTGTTTTTTCAAATGTTTTTGTATGTCCCCATAACCTTCTTGCATTCTTTTGAGTACCTAGAATTATGCTGTGTCTTTCACTTGCAATGTTGTAGTTGAAAACCCATTACCAAATCCATACATGGATTTGACTGGGATCATATTTCTGTCCATATAATTTCATTAGTTAATTGACCATGAAAAATATATAAAAATTCCCTTCCGAATCAGGTATTTTTGTAATAAAGTCCATCGAGACATCTTCCCACTATTCATTTGGAATTAGTAATGGTCGCAACAGTCCTGGAGATGCTACATATTCATTTTTTTGGGTCTTTGGCTCGTATCAGATTCGCTGACCCATTAATTAATACCCTTTTTTTCTTTGCAATAAATTGGTTTCCTAATCCTATATTACAAAACCCATCATGAACAGTTTACAGAGCTTCATGTCTGTCCCTTATTGTTTATGCTTTGAATTTTCAAGTTACAGGTATGCATATTAAAATTTGATACTATAAAATATCACTTTTCTATGAAGAACTAGAATCAATCCTATGGATGATTGAGATGTTGTGAATTAATTTGTATGTTGCTTCATTTCTTACTTATTCTTTTGGCACTTTTTCTTTCTATTTAGGAGCAGCTGCGGTCATGACACATGATTTGAATTTTCATCACGTGATAGTGCATCAGCGAGGACATTGTCCTTGCTGTTTGAATATATAATATAAAATTGTAATGATTCTACTTTATATCCATTTTTGTTGTTCAGAAGGTTAATATTTCTATTTAAATAAATATTTGGATTCATGATTTTGGTTCTTATTATCTTGCTTGAATGTGATAGTGCTGCACTTTGCTAACCATGTCTTGAATATGGGGTACTAAGGCCGTGTGGAAACTATCCTTGTGTTGGCTAGATTTTCTGCATAGCACAAAACCTAGGCAGTCATGAGATAAATCTCCCTCATTTAACCGGTGAGGCTCCCGTGTCAGATTTGTCAATTTTAAGTATGCTAATATCTAAATGGGGTTTTACTTTAACTACTCAGTTCATGAACCATAACTGAACAGTTCTGCAGCAAGTAAGCAGCTGTTTAAAGAAAGGAAAAGTTATAGAAGAAGGTAATTACATAAACACAGAAGAAATGGGGAAGATGTGCATCCCAATCAGTAGATGGCAGAGCTGATCGCATGCACATAGAAGAATCCAATAGATATAAACACAAAATTCTAAAACAAAGGCAACTCTAAATCCAGATCTAAAATAACACAAAGTTTATTAAGAGATCTAAGATTAAAAGCAAGAAACACAGTACACCGTGACACAAAGTTCTCCGGAAACCTGCTCCTTTGTATTCCTTTGCTCCAAGTGGCTCTCAGGGGTTCAGCACAAAGTCTAGAACACAAGATTGCTGCTTACAAATTCTGATTTTTAAGCCGAAGGTTCTTCCTCTACTTATAGAATGTAGAGGGGCAATTACAAGTTGGAAGCTTTAGTTGAACTGACACATGTGGAAGTCGGAAAGAAACAATTGACAATCTTCCTCCTGGAATTCCTCTTTGCGTAACATGTATGATTTGCAACTGAAAATAGAACCTTCTACTTTGCACGTGCCACCTATTTCCAAGTAGTTGACTTCTTCAAGTAATGGCTTAAAAACCAATCACTTAATTTGTATAATTTAATTGATCTCTCAATTACTTTGTCGGAGGAAAGAAGGAAGAGGAAAGCTGCAGTCTTCTCCTTTTTCATGTCTGCATGCAGCTGATTTTTTTGCCTTTGATTCTCACCAAACTAGATCTGGGAGTAGCTGGATCTGGAAACAAGCTGGAATTGGAAACAGATTGATTTTGCCTTCGCCTTGTCTTCTCTTTTATCCTTGAAGCTTTTGTAGTTCTTCTCCAGTACATGCATCAATGCAATGTTTGTCGTAGATAACTCGTCATTCTTATTTTTAATTGCATATGAGCAATTAAAAAATCTGGAAAGCACGCCGGATGAATGAAAATTCAATGAAGGCTTCAATTGGAAGATGGGAGCATTTGCACAAGATCTTGGAAGGACTTTTTCACGCATTGACTTCTTCACGGGCTGCATTTGAAACAAGAGGATGAAGCCTTTGTGCCAGAAGTTTTTGCAACTATGAGATCTGGATCTGGATCTGGATCTGCATATGGATTTGCATCTGCATCTAGATATGGATTTGCACCTGCATAACAAACTTTGGCAACTGGGCTATGGATGGAAAAGCTACAACTCAAATAATTCCACTACTTTTAATCTGCACGCATGAGTGAAGTTTCTCCTGCACGCATGAGTGAAGTCTTTCCTGCTCTGGATCTGTCT
The DNA here is from genome assembly GCA_019776745.2 of Taxus chinensis. Lineage (NCBI taxonomy): Eukaryota > Viridiplantae > Streptophyta > Pinopsida > Cupressales > Taxaceae > Taxus > Taxus chinensis. The sequence continues at coordinate 542,098,083 of CM034154.1, read as the reverse complement.
ATCAATTCAACAAGAGGTTCCGAGCCTAGATCCGTGTCTCCAATATCTGCAAATTTAGAAGTGATGCATGACTCCGTTGTGCTTTATTTTTCATCTTTTCTTCGCCATAGCTTTGTCTATCTTTGTCTGAACAATTCTTTTTCTTCTTATTTGATTGGAATTCTTCAATACTGGTGTAGATCTGGGTATTTCTTTAGATTCGGAGGATATATGCAATGTATTGGACATTGATTAAAGCTCATTTTCTTTTGTAAAACACCTGTAATGAATTTCTGCAATTAATCCAGACAAAGATGACCACCGTAACATGAATAGTGAATTTTAATTATAAAAATCTACACTTTTCAAACCTGCTGCCCCAAAAAATGGTGTTTAATTTGCACATTAAGAGAGCAAGAATCTTTTCAACAACACCTGAGCACCTGTAACACCTATACAAACAATTATGCAGACAAAGATTAAGCTCCTTCAAAGTATGCGCCAATTTTGGAAGCTTTTAGCCTTGTTGCCACCTTGCCTGAGCAAAATCCTTCTTAAAATGCCTTGTTTCCACCTTGCATGAGCAAAATCCTTCTTCAAATGGGGCGCACTTTTCCTCTTGGCTGCAATTTTTTACCTGTGAATTAAATAATTCACCCATATGGCAGCCCATGCTTATATAACTCTCACAATTCTATAATTAATAATTGCCTTTCTTATTCCTGGCAATTAATTAATTAAAAATCATGCTTCTCTCTTTAAAAATAGCATGTTTAAGGACAGCCATCCAATCAATTAAATTAATTCAATTTAATCATCCACACTTCACTTCACTTAAGCTTCACAGCGTGCTTTGACCATAGCCACTGAAAATAGGAATTAATATAATCATTTAATACTTTAAAAAGATTAATTCCTTCTCAAAAGGGGCTGCATTAAATAAATTAAATTTATTTAATTTTGGAATTCTATTTTTAAATTCCTTATGTCCACTTCCCTTTGTTGACTTTTCCACAAGCCTGGGTGCCAAAATTGGGTGAATAAATATTAACAAATATTTATTTAATGCATTATTATTCACCTAAGGTGGGTCACACTTTTTCGTATAATAGAATTCTATTTTTAAAAAAATTTCACAATGGAATTCTTTACCTTGCAAGGCAGCCCCGAAAATCCCATGATCCACTTAAGTGATTTGACTTTGACAATGAGATTATTTACCCTGCAACGCAGGCAATAAAATCCCATGATTTCACTTAAGTCACTTTTCTTTTATTTCACCATGGGAATTTTTACCCTGCAAGGCAGGCAATAAATTCCCGCCTGCCTGCTGCCTCTAATTTTCTCACTGCAGTTTAAGTGAATTTTCTATCACGAGAAAAAGTACCCTGCAAGGCAGGCAATAAAATTCCACTTGCCTGCTGCTTCTATTTTTCCCATTGCAGCTTGAATCCTTTGTTTTCCAAAAATGCGCCCAACCCCGTAGGGGCTTTTCTGTGCACGACTTCGCCTTTTCCTAGTGAACTAGACCTCCGATGGTGACTTCCTCCGGGCATAACGTGCGTATATGTTTTCCAGCTGCTCCAGGCCAAAAATCGGGCTTACCCGGCAAAGGAATTGTTCTAGATAAATTTCACAGAAAACGAAACGGGAAAACACAAAAACACGGAAAATTGGCAAAAGTCACAAATAAAGCCCAAAACTTATTCCTTGTTAAAACCCTTCTGGTACATAGGAATAATGACATGTTCGATTATAACAGAGTTGAAACAGAGCGCAAATAACCTCAAATAGGGCTTAAAATAATTAAATACAAATTTCCTGCAGACAAATCCCAACGACAAAATATAACAATTTAGGGCCTCTGGGTATTTGGCGAAAAAGGCTAATATGGCTCTTTGGGAATATCTTGACACAATACAAGAACTTTCAGATAATAAAAACACAAAACGACCCATTATTTTAAAAGTACGAAATTTTTTTAGATAGGGTAGGCACAGATTTCAAGATGAAATCTGGGGACACCACCTTGTCACTGTAAGAATTGATCTTTCTATATTTTTGCGATTGAAGAATATTATTCCTAGTTTTTGGGAGATAACACTTAAATGTATAAGCTATGTATATGACCAATAGTTATTGTTAAGCAGATAGGGTGGGTTGGGGTAATTAATTAAGACTTCTGACAATAAAAGAAACAAAGTATAGTGTAAATATTTACACCTGTAATAGAAGTTTTTAATTTTTGAAAGAAATAAACCTTTTATTACTCAAGAGAACAAATGATTTAAATCACTGAGCATTATGATTAGAAGGAAAATCTCTCTGTACATAGGCGGAAAAGAAGCACCAAGGCATGAGCCCCAATGAGAAAATAATTCACATCCTTTTGGAACCACACAAGCTTAGGTTTCACAATTGAATCCAAATCATGTCAAAAAATTTGCAACTTCTCCATACTAAGTGGATAGGTTTCTTCCTGAAAAGTAGATTTGCATCTTGTCTTCCAAAGGAAATTGATAGCTGCTAATTGATTTGTATGCCATACTCTCTTGCAGCTGTTCCTGATCATCCAAGAATCCCCTAGCAGAGAGGCCCTTGCCAAGAGAGAGAGAATCATTAAAGAGCAATTTGAATTCAGCTTGTAACCATGCCCGAAACTCTCTAGACATTTAACACTTCTAGAAAATATGATGAATTACACCCTCTTTCTCATGCACACTGCAAAAAGCATCTGCAATACCAACCTATCTTGGCCGTGCTTTAACAGTATAAAAGCTTCTAATTTATTGTATGATGAACACACATTTATACTGGGGGTTGAATCATTATAATACAATCTTTTACTTATTTAAAAACTTTATATCCATAATAACAACAATCACACAAGATCCAAAAATTATGAAACACAAGATTTATGGGGAAACCCTTTCGGGAGAAAACTATAGAGAAAAGAATGCTTGGATCTATTGTCCAAATCTAGTCACAAATAGATTTCTTACAAAAATTTTGTAGGCACCAACCTGCTGGAGACACCAATCACCATCGCTAGCAATTTGTAGGCACCAAGCTACTGGAGACACCAATCCCCACAATTTGTAGGCACCAACCTACTGGAGACACCAATCCCCACAGCTAAGCACCAACTTAGCAAGAGACACCAATCTCTTTTCTTAAGAGGCACCAACCTTTAAATAATCTTCTTCAATGAATATCAATAACATAAACTTCTTCACAAAGATCTGCTCTGTATCCCACCTTCAGAATTCAACCTTCTAAATTATCTTCAATCTCAGTGATCTGCCTTTTAATTCATTCTACACTTCACTCAAAATTTTGCTTTGAAAATGATCAACACTTCATTACACACTCAAGAAATTTGTTTGAATGATTCTCAGTTCATTCCACCCTCTCAATGCTCTTTAATGATTTCTAATTCATTCCACTCATACTCAAAAATCTGCCCTTAATGATCTCTCATTCATTTACTTGCAAAAATCTGCCTTCATCTCTTTATTTCACACTCCCTTCTTCTTCAGCAGTTCGTGATTTCTCCACACTTGCTTTATATAAATCTTTCAAACTATATGTCATTTTATACCATTTTCATCTCGTGAAAGGGTGTGATTTCTTCCCATGGGTTGGCACAATAACATTCTTGTGGAACATGAGTTGCCCTTTTCAGATTGATATTTGAATTTATGAGCTTGTCCTTGAATTCCGCATACTTGCTCTGTTTTCACCTTGTTATGCGGCTTTCCATGGCATTCGTGGACCTTCTTTGACCTTTGCAGCTTTTCTTTGACCTCCGCAATTTTTCTTTGACCTCTACGGCTTTCCTTGACCCTTGCAGATTTTCATGACCAAATCCTTTGTTACACGGATATTTAGACTTGTTACCACCCCCGGAACACTATGGATCACTTCCTTTGTTCTGCGGCACACATCCTTTGTTTCACGGCGTTCTCACCTCCAAAAACCCATGGGACACTAGAAATGGTTCCCCTTTGTTGTGTAACATTGACTTGTCTTCAAACCTGCGAAACACTACAAAACGACTTCCTTTGTTGCGTGGCTTTGAAAACCCGTGACACTACAAAACGACTTCCTTTGTTGCGCGGCATGCAAAATTCAAGCTACAATAGCTTTTTCTTGATTAATTCATTCCTTAGACATCAATGACAAGTATTTCCGACATATGGAACATGCAAGCTAATTTCTTTGACATCATCATTCCTTTGACATCAATAACAATATTTCCAACATTTTATTACTTCATTCTTTCACTGTGGTGTTAGAGTCAATACCTTTTTGGATTGAACTTGTGATGAGTGATATTGTTACAAATATATTGTGAAATTATTAATAAATTGTAATATTATTAATAATGAGTTTATAGAACTCATATTAATAATATAGTTGTAATAGTTAGTATTAGTATTCGGGTGAGTTGTGAGAACAACTCACGTAGCTATTTTGGTGTGTGAGATAATAAAGGGATGAGAGAGATATCCTAGGGATAAATATGAGAGATTCATGGAGAGAGATTGTGGGGTTTGAAGATGAGTGTTGACTCCACCTTTGTAGGAGATCAAACACTATAAATTGTATGATCCATCTATGTAAAGATATCCCGAATGAATTCAATTTGTAGATTATAGTATTCGGTGATTATTTCTCATATTATTGTGCACTTTTTAATAGTGGTATCAGAGTAGGTTGTTCACGTGTTTACAATGAAATGAATTTATCGCATGCATGATGTTAAAAGTTTTTTTTTTAAAAAAAAAACTCTAATCTCCTATGCAATTAGTTTGTAGCTGCTTGCATTTAACAGTCTGGTTCATATATTTAGACGTAGAAGTGGGCAGATTTATATATTATGATTTCTATGTCTCATATGTTGTAGCTGGTTTCATCTACTGTGCTGGAAATGTGGACACGTCTCAGTTTCATCAGCAATTTGTGGGAATCCCCATGCATTGAAATTGGCTTCTATATGCATATAGATCTGATCGACGGTATTTGCGATTTACAACCCTAAAGTGAAAAGTGCTAAGTTTGAGGTAGACGAGCCTAAAAGTGAGGAGAAATTATAGTAATATTTGTCTGGAAATTTTCCGTAGGCGGATCTAACTAATACAATTGGAAGTGGAACCATCGTTGTTTAATTTGACATGAGCACAGACCATATCAACATCCTTCGTATTCATGTTCTTCTCCAAACTGACATGAGCGTATACTATCTTCCAACCAGAAATATGGAATAGATCTAGTCACGGGTACATTGACATGGTTTATAGTTTTTTAAATGTCTCATCTCCATTTACGTTTTATTTGAGGTTTTATAAGTATGAGATTTAAATGTCCTTCCATTTTTTTAAGTCCATTAAAATAAGAGTCATTTAAGTATTTTTGTCTTATTCTCTTGTTATTTAGTTTTAAGAATACATTGTTTAAAAAATACCATACCCTTTAAACTTGAAATAAGTACTTATTTAGGTTTATTCTTATTCATATAAAGTAATATAATAATATTACTTTTTCTTTATAATAAAAATGTGTTAAGTAATAGTTTTTTCATTTGTCTTAATGTTATTTTAAGTCAAGTTTATTTAATGTTCGGTTAAAGTTTAAAAAAAGTATTGATTTAAATTTTAGTAATTTGTAATATTATTTTAAAAGTAATATTTTATTATTACTTTTTAAATATATATATACATATATATATATATATATTATCTTGTTGTTTCATGTTTTGTAAGAGTAAAATGTAATTGTCAAAGTCAATAATTATTATTGAGTCTAAAAGTGTCATTTAGGTGATTATTAGGAAAATTGTATTAAAAAAAAATTGCCCGCATTTCTCCTGGTCGCATTTTCACTTGTACGCGATGACCAAGTTCAAATTGAGGGGGTGAAATTTTATATTGAGCTTCATTTTCAAATTTGCCGAGTAACTAAGCAGTTTCATCATGGAGGATGGAGGCAACGGAGGCTGGAGGTCAATCAATAACCTCTCATCAGTCACTAACGAAGGGGCCGCACGAAGCTGTGGTGACAATATTTGTGTATGTGTGTTTTCTTTTATTTCAGATTTGCAATATGATTTTAGAGTTCCTGTTTGAATAAGTGAAATGTTCACATTGAGGGGGGGAACTGAAACATGGTCTCAATGTTCAATTTTCCCTCTATTCAGTTTGTATTCAGTAAGCAATGGTTCCTACATGATTCCCTAAAGGAAAGATGAAAGCATAAAGGAAAATCAACAGCATGATATTTGGGTTGTTGGTTGTCTTGTAAAACCATCCTTTGTTTGAGGTTGTTGGTTGACCTACAAAACCATCTAGATCATGAGCATGCATGGGTGACAAGCTGCAGAAGGAAGTGTGATTGTTGTTTCTATAATGTCAACATTAGGGGAGTGTATATTGAGAATTAATAATGTTAACAATAGGGGAGTAAATGTTACAAATATATTGTGACATTATTAATAAATTGTAATATTATTAATAATGAGTTTATAGAACTCATATTGATAATATAGTTGTAATAATTAGTGTTAGTATTTGGGTGAGTTGTGAGAACAACTCACGTAGCTATTTTGGTGTGTGAGATAATAAAGGGATGAGAGAGATATCCTAGGGATAAATCTGAGAGATTCATGGAGAGAGATTGTAGGGTTTGAAGATGAGTGTTGACTCCACCTTTGTAGGAGATCAAACACTATAAATTGTATGCTACATCTATGTAAAGAAATCCCGAATGAATTCAATTTGTAGATTATAGTATTCGGTGATTATTTCTCATATTGTTGTGCAATTTTTAACAGATATTTCGAGAGAGCCAAGTTGTATGAAGAAGATAGGAGAATGTATAAAAGTTCAGAATGTCTGATAGTTTATAAGAAGCTAGTGCAACTTGTGTGCTTAATGGTAGTGAATTAGTTTGGAAACGCGACCTTATTACAGTTGGTGCCCTACATGGATGATTATCTGATAACATTGAGTGATGGGTGATGAAATAATTCAAGTTAAGAAACTTGCAACCACTTACAAGTTTTTATTGGCGAAATAGAATGCAATTTTTCCCTTGGATGTATGTAGCGTAGTTCTTGGAATTTGTTATTGTGGGATGACAATGTAGAGTTCCACGGGTGTCTAATCAAGATAGATTGATTAAGAATGTTCATGGTGTCACTCAGATTTCACCCTGAAATCTGTGACTACTCTATCTGAAATTTTTTCGTACTTTTAAAATAATGGGTCGTTTTGTGTTTTTATTGCTTGAAAGTTCTTGTATTGTGTCAAGATAATCCCAAAGAACCATATTAGCCTTTTTCGCCAAATACCCAGATGCCCAAAATTGTTTTATTCTGTCGTCGGGATTTGTCTGCGGGAAATTTGTATTTAATTATTTTGAGCCCCGTATGAGGCTATTTGCGCTCTGTTTTAACTCTATTATGAGCGAATATGTTATTATTCCTATGTCCAGAAGGGTTTTAACTTATTTTAAGTTTTGGGCTTTATTTGTAACTTTTGACAATTTTTCGTGTTTTTGTGGTGTCCCGTTTCGTTTTCTGTGAAATTTCTCTGGAGCAATTCCTTTGCCGGGTAAGCCCGATTTTTGGCCTGGAGCAGCTGGAAAACATATACGCACATTATGCCCGGAGGAAGTCGCCATCGGAGGTCTGGATCACTGGGAAAAAGCGAAGTCGTGCACAGAAAAGCCCCTGCGGGGATGGGCGCATTTTTGGAAAACAAAGGATTTAAGCTGCGATGGGAAAAATATAAGCAGCAAGCAGGGTGGGAATTTTATACCTGCCTGGCAGGGTACTTTTTCCTGTGTTATAAAAGTCACTTAAGCTGCAGTGGGAAAAATAGAGGCTGCAGGGCAGAATTTATTGTGCCTTGGGGTAAAAATTCCCATGATAAAATAAAAGGAAAGTGACTTAAGTGAAATCATGGGATTTTAGTGCCTTGCAGGGTAAATAATCCCATTGTCAAAGTCAAATCACTTAAGTGGATCATGGGATTTTGGTGCCTGCCTTGCAAGGTAAAAAATCCCATTACGAAAAAATTCTTAAAAATAGAATTACATGTGCAAAAAAGTGCGCCCCCTTTGGTGAGAGAATAAAAGCCTTAAATTGATTATTTTAATTAATCTATTCTCTCAAAAAAGTGCGCCCAAGCTTGGAGGAAGTCAACAAGTCAAAGATGAAATAAAAGAAAGGGTTTAAAAGCATTAAAATTAATTTATTTAATGGCTGCCCTCTTCCTCTCAAAAAGTGCGCCCCATTTGGGTATTATTTAATGTTTTTTAAGGCATTAAAACATTAAATTAATTTCTATTTTCAGTGGCTGTGGTCAAAGCACACTGTGAAGCTTAAGTGAAGTGATGTGTGAAGGATTAAATTGGATTAATTTAATTTATTGGATGGCTGTTCTTAAACATGCTATTTTTAAAAGAGAAAAACATGATTTTTAATTAATTAATTGCCTTTAATTGTTAGGGTAATTATTAATTATAGAATTGTGAAGGTTATATAAGCATGGGCAGCCATATGGGTGAATTATTCAAATCACAGGTGAAGAATTGCAGCCAAGTGGAAAAGTGCGCCCCCATTAAAGGAAGGATTTTGTTCAGACAAAGTGCTAACAAGGCTAAAAGCTTCCAGATTTGGCGCATGCGTTAGAGGAGGTTGATCTTTGTCTGCATAATTGTTTCCACAGGTGTTACAGGAGCTCAGGTGTTGATTGAAAGGATTTATGCTCTCTTTATGTGCAAATTAAACACCATTTTTTGGGGCAGCAGGCTTGAAAAGTGCAGATTTTTACAATTTAAATTCACTATTCATGCTCCGGTGGCCATTTTTGTCTGAATAAATTGCAGGAATTCATTACAGGTGCTTTACAAAAGAAAAGGAGTTTTTATCAATGTCCAATACATTGCAAATATCCTTTGAATCTGAAGAATTGTCCAGATCTGCACCAGTATTGAAGAAATCCGGCCAAGTAAGGAGAAAAAGAATTATTCAGACGAAGATAGACAAAGCCATGGCGAAGGGAGATGAAAAAGAAAGCACGATGGAGTCATGCATTGCTTCCAAACTTGCAGACATAGGAGACACAGATCTAGGCCCGGAACCTCTTGCCGATTTGATTGATAGATCCAGAGCGGGAAAGACTTCACTCATGTGTGCGGTCAAAAGCAGTGGAATTATCCGAGCTGCAGCTGCAGCTTTTCCATGTACAGCCCAATTGCCAGAGTTCGTGATGGAGTGTGCTAGATCTTATCATCCTTCATCCAGATCAGTACGTGATGCTTCGGGAAAGACAATAATTCGTTTGGACGCAGAGTTCATCAATTATTGTTTGAAGATTCCAGTACGAAAGGTGGTGACTTCTATTAGCATTCAGGATGCTGACAGTAGGTGGGAGAAGCATAGAGCTGATTGTGTGAGCATCATGAATAGCCGGTTCATGAAGAAGCCTAGATCCCCTTCAAAGTTCCCAAGAACTCTTCCACGGTCCAATTTGGTGCAGGAGGCAGATGATGTCGTCAAATTGCTATGCAGGATGAATGGCGAAGCGAATGCCTACACTTTCCGTACATGGATGTATGCTTTCATCAGGACCATTGAAATCAAAAAGGTTGATTCTATAATCAATTGGTCTGAAATTATTAGCAGCAACATCGGTGAGCAACTTCGGAACGTGAAGCGTACTTTCATCTTCAAGATGACTTCATACTTGGTGTATGTTGCAGCTTCACAAGGTGTCTTTTCCAAGCTGGATAGATGTGGTGTTCTTTCCAAGGACCCCATTTTCGAGTGCTACCCGCAGCTTACTGCACCTACAGGCGAGAAAGACTTCAAAGTGATCAACGATGACTTTTTCTACGATTTCATCTGCAGGCTAGACAAAGACTTGAAGGCCAACAGGGTAAGCAAGGAAGCGTGGGAAGCCGTGTCCAAGATTGGCAGTCTATTCATTCAATTTGCAGATTTCACATACCTCAGGGTTACGGGCTTTTCTGGAGAACCAATAAAGATGCCCAGGTATCCGAATGATAGATTGATCACATGGAGCTGAGCAGGCAACTTGTGGAGTTACACGACCTTCAGTCAAAGCGGCACAAGTCTACGGGCTTCTTCCCAATCACTGTGGGATATTACAGCTGCATTAGCATTCACAGAGCTCGAGGGATGGAAGCGCAAATGTTATCCGAGTATGAGCAAGAGTTCTTCCCTGCACGGCTGAACTTCGATCCATTTGGAGTAGCCAGGAAGACAATCTCCTAGCAGTACACACATGTGCCTTCGTTAGAAGATTTATGGATGAAGTGCGGAAGTGAGTACAAGGTTAGAAAGAGAGATTTCAGCAGGCTGTCAGCAAAGCAAGTGTTCGACTTTGGACTAGCGCGGATACTTGCGGATCTTAAAGATGATGGGAATGTGGTACTTGACACTTACCATCAAATGGGAGGAGATAAAGCCATACTGCAGAATAACATGGGAGGCTGCAACACAATTGAAGAAAGATCGAGAGCTGTGTTGGTGAATACTTCAAACTGGTTGCTGACGAAGGGATATTGCCTTGATGAAGCATTGATGAATCAAATCACGGGCAACTTCGGCACAGGAGATTCCCTCAAGCGAAAGCATGAAGGAGAAAGCAGCAGAAGGTCCGAGAAGTATAAAGTACACAGAAGATCTCAAGAAAAAGAGAAGATCACTTCTACGACCATAGCTCTGACTCTGGCTTCTCCAGTACCCAGTACTTTACCAACTATTGCACCGCAGCAGCAGGGCGTTTCTATGCCTTCATTGAATCCGGCGACGTTCGTCTTCTCTCCTCAGCCACTTCGTTCATCACCCGTTCCAGAGGAGATGTTGAAGCTGCAGATGACAGAGTTTGAAAGAGCTTTGTCCTTGGATGATTCAGAGGATGGCAGCCATAATACTGTGGCACTTTCTGACAGAGAGGATGCAGAGCAGGAGATGGTAGTGCACTCAGCGACTTCTCACTCTTCGAGAAGTAATTTCTCGGAATGGTTGGCTTTGCAGTTGGTTCCAGAAGTGAGAATGGAGATGAACTTAGAGGAGCACGACTTGCAGCTACTCCAGGATCTGAGCAGAAGAGACAGAAGGCCTAAAGTTGCTAAAGCAACTTCTAGGTTGATCATTGAGAATTCGGGAGAGAAGTTTGCTGAGATATCAATTCCGGCAGAAGGAAAGAGAGGAGAAGCTCACGACAGAAGATGTGACAGTGACCAAAGTACCACTCGGTCAAGCCACCACTGAAGGATTGAAGTAGGACACGCAGACATTGATAGACGCTTTATTCCTTAGGCTTGACAGTGAAAAGGCGGAGAAAAAAGAGCTGCAGAAGCAAGTATCTCAATTATGTGAGATCATAGCCAAGGTTGCTAAACCTTCCATTCAACCCATTTCAGAGCAGGTGAGTGATCGTCTTATGCAGGTAATGGAGGACGCAAGCAATCAAGTAAAGGCTATTGACGAATGGAAGGATCTGATTATTTGTCAAGCTTCTGTACAACTTGGGGAAGTGCCAGCCCCCCTAAAGGTTATGAACGATGCAGCAAATCAACTAAAGCAACTGATGGAAAACATAGAAGGCATGAATACAGTTGCAGAGAGTAACCTGAGTATTTTGGCCGAGATCAACAAGCTACCGAGAGATGTATTGATTGCGGAACAGATTGTACCAGACGGATCAGTCGAGAAGGGGAAGCAGCTAGAGTTTGCAGTATCTTTCTGCTTGGAAATCTGCAGAGTTTTGCTGAAGAGGATGCAGACACTTGAGAGTAGAACATTAGATTTACTAGACAATATCATTTCTTTCACTGAGGAAAAGAGTGGACGGAGGTGTTACTTCATACGTGCGGATCGTTTCGACTAAGGTGCCTAATTCCCTGGAAGATTCTCTTCTGATGGTACAAAAGAGAATTGATAAAGCTACCAAGCCTTTCACGATGAATTCTATCAGTAGACTGGTGGCGCTGTAGGAAGACATTGCGAGGTTTGGGCCGAGTTTGGAAGAGGTGGAAGCGTGCAACAAAGTGTTGAATGAAGGGTTGCTGCAATTCAGGACAGAGAAGGAAGCAGTGGCTAAAACAGATGGAAAGATGCTGAATTACATGTTTGACAAGTATATCCGATATCAGAACAAGAAGAAGACATAAATGTTACAGTTGGCATGACTTCTTCTATTCTTTCTTCTTCTATTTTCTATGTTCCTGAATGAAATTGTAAAACTTCTAAGTTATTGGTTTTGCAACCATTACTTGAAGTCATGTGGAACCATTCTGTTAGTTAAGTGATACATGTGTCACTTAAGGAGAAGATAGTTGAGGATGATTGCCAAATGTCATCGTTACTTGTTGTTTATGTTTCAGTTCTGTTTAAGTTTTCCATTTGTACTTTCCCTCCTACATTCTATAAGTAGGAGAAGAACCTCCGGGTTAAGGATCGATCAGAATTTGTAAGCAGCAATCTTGTGTTCTAGACTTTGTGCTGAACCCTTGAGAGCAACTTGGAGCAAAGGAATACAAAGGAGTAGGTTTCCGGAGAACTTTGTGTTACGGTGTACTGTGTTTCTTGCTTTGAATCTTAGATCTCTTGATAAACTTTTTATTATTTTATATCTAGATCTAGAGCTGCCTTTGTTTTATAATTGTGTGTTCATATCTATTAAGTTTCTTCTATGTGCATGCAATTAGCTCTGCTATCTACTAATTGGGATGCACATTTTCCCCTTGTCTTCTGTATTTCCTTTACTTTCTTCTTCTATAAAATACTTCCTTTCTTGAACAGCTGCTTACTTGCTGCAGAACTTCTTAGTTATGGTTAATGAACTAAGTGGTTAAAGTAAAAATCCTGATAGATAATAACACATTTTTATTGACAAATCTGACACGGGAGCCTCACCGGTTATAAGTAGGCCTGCTGTGATTGGAGTGTCATAAAGGCAAATTAAAAGATTAAAAGAAGCCCAAGGAGGCCATTCCACTTCTATTTGGCCTTTGAAGCCAAGCAAGTGCTATAAAGGAAGATTTATAACTTCATTTGCATCCTATCTTTGGCGCATTTTATCTATACTTGGTTTTTTGGGAAAAGTGCTCATTAACTATCCACTTGAGGACGAAACCCCTCTTGTGTGGCATTCCAAGGAAGACGAAAACCTTCCTTGTGGCTTGGTGAAGGATGGAAACCCTCCATTGTGGGTGATTTGAAGATATCTATTGAAGACTTCTTGCAGATTTGGATCTAGGGCATCAAGGAAAATATCTACAAAGGCTTTGCATGCATTTTGGAGCTCTCCCTAAAGGGAGCGAATAGGGTTTGGTGTTAGATGGGTGCCTTCTAGGGAACATACTTAAGATTTTATTTGTTATTCTGATTCGGCATAATTTCCAAGGTCGGAATCTATCTTTCTTTGTGGTTATCAGGCTTTGGAAACCTCTCTTTTCATTATTTTCATGAGCTGTACTTTTGCTGTTCAGAAATATATTTCTAGCTGAGTGTGTGATTTGATTTAATGAAGTGTGTTAAATTCTTCCTGAAATATATATCTATATTTTGGTTGAGTTATTTGATGATATTTGAGTGATTTTCCTCTATTTCCGGACTGTTATAAAAATCAGACTGCTGATTTCCAGCTATTAGAAAAATTAGTTTGCTGATCTAAAAATCTGAATTTAATCTTGGTGTCCCCAGATTTCACCTTGAAATCTGAGACTACCCCATGTAAAAAATTTCGTACTTTTAAAATAATGGGTCATTGTGTTTTTATTGCCAAAAAGTGTCTATATTGTGTTAAGATATTCCCAGAGAGTTATATTAGCCAATTTCGCCAAATACCCAAATGCCTGAAATCGTTATAATTTGTCGCTGGGGTTTGCGTGCGGGAAATTTTTTATTTAATTATTCTGAGCCCCGTTTGAGACAAATTGTACTCCGGTTTAACCCTGTTGTGGTCTTACATGTCAATATTCTCATATACCAGTAGGGTTTTAACCAGGAATGAATCTTGGGCTTTATCTGTGACTTCTGGCAATGTTTTGCGTTTTTGGTGTTTTCCTGTTTTGTTTTCTGTGAAATTTCTCTGGGTCAATTCCTTTGCCGGTTTAGTCTGATTTCTTGCCTGGAGTATCTGGAGATCATCTATGGACGTTATGCCAGAAGGAATTTGCCACAGGAGGTTTGGTTCTCTCTGAAAAGACGAAGTCATGCACGAAAAAACTTCTTCTGGGCAGGTCGCATTTTTGGGAAAAGAAGGTTTTAAGCTACAATGGGATTTTTGGTAGCAATAGGCAGGTGGGAATTTTTGTACGTGCTTAGCAGGGTACTTTTTTCCATGGGGGCAAAAGCCACTTAAGTCGTGATGGGATTATTAGAGGCAACAGGCAAATGAGAATTTCTTACCTGCCTTGCAGGGTGAAAATTCCCATTGTGAAATAAAAGAAAATCACTCAAGGCATTGATGAGAATTTTTTACCTACCTTGCAGGGTAAAAAATTCCATTATGAAAGTCAAACAACTTAAGTGGATCATGGGATTTTTGGAGCTGCGGTGCAGGGTGAATAATCCCATTAGATATTGACTTTTAAAAATAGAATTCACCCTTGCCAAAAAGTGCGACCCACCTTGGGTGAATAATAATGCATTTAATAATATTTATTCACCCAATTTTGGCGCCCAAGCATGAGAAAAAGTCAACACATGATGAAAGGATAAAGAAGATTGGAAATAGAATTCTAAAATTAAATAAATTTAATTTATTTAATGCAAGCCCCCTCTCATGCAAAAAAAGTGCGACCCGTATTGAGGAGAGAATAATACTTTTTAAAGTATTAATTAATGGAATTAATTCCTATTTTTGGTGCATAAGGTCAAAGCACACTGTGAAGTCAAAGTGGACTGGAAGTAGAAAGCTAAAATTAAATAAATTTAATTTATTTAATGACAGCCATGAACATGCACAAAATAGGCGCCCCATTTGAAGAGAAAAGCATATTAATTAATTAATTAATTGTCAGAAATAGGAGGGGCAATAATTAATTATAGAATGATGAGGGTTATATAAGTATGGGCTGCCATAAGAATGAATTAATTAATTCTATAGTAAAAAAGTGTAGCCCAGGCAATTTCGACACCCCATTTGAAGGAGGAATTTTGCACAGAAGGTGTATTTCACTGCTGAAAAGCTTCAAAATTTGGCGCCTAGGTTTGAAGGAGCTCGATTTGTGTCTGAATAATTGTCTGCATAGTGGTACAAGTGCTTAGGTGAAGTTGGTAAAATCCATGCTTGTTTTATATGCAAATAAAACATCAAATTTTGGGGGTAGTAGGCTTGATATATGCAGATTTTTATAATTAAAATCCAGTGTTCATGTTTCGGTTGCCATCTTTGTCTGAATTAATTGTAGGAATTTATTATAGGTGCTTTTATAAGAGAAAGGGAGCTTAAATCAATGTCCAATACATTGAACATATCCTCCGAATCTAAAGAAATATTCAGATCTGCACCGGTTGTGAAGAATTTCGGCCGAATAAAGAGAAAAAGAATTGCTCAGACAAAGACAGATATGGTAGTGGCAAAGAGGGATGAGAAAGAGATCACAACAGAGTCATGCATCACTTCTAAGTTTGCTGACATTGGAAATACAGATCTAGGTCCAGAACCTCTTTCTTAATTGATTGACAGATCTAGAGCTAGAAAAGACTTCCCTCATGCGTGCAGTCAAAAGCAGTGGAATCATTCAAGCTGCAACATTTCCATTCATAGCCCAGTTGCTAGAAGTTCATCATGGAGTGTGCTAGGTCTTACCATCCATTATCTAGATCAATTTGAGATGCTGCAGGGAAAACAATAATCCTGGATTGGATGCACAGTTCATCAATTATTGTTTGAAGATTCCAGACACGAAAGATAGTGACTACTATTAGCATACAGGATGCCAGTCAACAGATGGGAAAAACCCAAGGTTAATTATGTGGGCATAATGAACAGCAGATACATGAAGAAGCCCACATCTCCTTCCAAGTTCCCAAGAACTCTTCCACAATCCAATCTGGTACAAAAGGTGGATGATATTGTCAAATTGTTATGCAAGGATAAATGGTGAAGCGAACGCTCACAACTTCCGCGCATCGGATGTATGCTTTCATCAAGACCATTGAAATCAACAAAGCAGATTCAATAATCAATTGGTCGGAAATCATTAGTGACAACATTGGTGAGCAGCTCCAGAATATGAGGCGTATTTACAGCTTCAAAATGACTTCGTATTTGTTTTATGCAGCAGCTTCATAGGGTGATCTTCTCCAAGCTAGATAGATGTGGTGTTCTTTCCAAGGACCCTATTTTCGAGTGCTATCTCACAGCTTACTGTACCTGCATGCAAGAAAGATTACAAGGTGGTCAATGATGGATTCTTCTATGAATTCATTTGCAGGCTGAACGGCGATCTAAAGGCCAACAGGGTAAGCAAGGAAGCGTGGGAAGCTGTGTCCAGGATTGGCAGTATCTTCATTCAGTTTGCGGATTTTACATACCTCGGGGTCACTGGCTTTTCTGGAGAACCTAGTTAAGTTGCCCAGATATCCAAGTGATAGATTGGTCATCATGGAGCTGAGCAGACAACTCGTAGAGATGCATGACCTACAGTCGAAACGGCACAAGTCTACAGGCTTCTTCCCGATCACTGTGGGCTATTATAGCTGCTAGAGCATTCATAAAGCCCGAGGAATTGAAGCGGAAATGTTCTCTGAGTACGAGCAAGAGTTCTTCCCAGCACGGCTGAACTTCGATCCATTTGGAGTGGCAAGGAAGACAATCTCCCAGGAGTACGCACATGTGCCTTCATTGGAAGATTTCTGGATGAAGTGCAGAAGCGAGTACGAGGTTAGAAAGAAAGATTTCAGCAGGTTATCAGCGCCGCAAGTGTTTGACTTTGGATTAGCACGGATACCTGCGGATCTTAAAGATGATGGGCCTATGTTACTTGACACATACCATCGGATGGGAGGAGATAGAGCTGTACTTCAGGAGAGAAGAGGTGGCTGCCATATGATCGAGGAAAGGTCTGGACCCCCGTTTTGGTCAATACTTCAAACTGGTTGCTGACGAAGGGATACTGCCTTGATGAAGCATTGATGAATCAAATCACGGGCAACTTTGGCACAGGAGATTCCCTCAAGAGGAAGCACGAAGGAGAAAGCAGCAGAAGGCCTGAAAAGATTAAAGTGCACAGAAGGTCTCATTCGAGAGGAGAAGATCACTTCTACTGCTATGGTGTTAGTTCCGACTTCTCCAGCAACAAGTTACTACTTCACCGACTATTGCCGCACCTCAGCAAGATACTGCCATTCCTTCGTTGAATCCGGCAACATTCTTCTTTTCTCCTTAGCCACTCCGTTCAGCACCTTTTCCTGAAGAAACGTTGAAGCTGGCAGATGATTAGAATTTGAAAGAGCTTTGTCTTTGGACAATTCAGAGGATGGCAGCCACAACACTGTAGCAGTTTCAGACGGAGAGGAATCAGAGCGCGAGATAGTGGTACACTCGACAACTTCTCATTCTCCGAGAAGTAACTTCTCGGAATGGTTGGCTTCGCAGTTGGTTCCAGAGGCTAAAGAAGAGATCAACTTGGAGGAACACGACTTGCAGCTCCTCCTGAATCTAGGCAGAAAAGACAGAAAACCTAAAGTTGCTAAGGTAACTTCAAGGTTGATCATTGAGGAGTCGAGGCAGAAAGTTTGCTGAGATGTCAGTTCCGGCAAAAGGGAAGAGAAGGATGAGCTCACGGCAGAAGATATAACAGTGACCAGAGTACCCATAGGTCAAGCCACCACAGAAGGATTGAAGCAGGACACACAGACGTTGATAGATGCTTTATTCCTTAGGCTTGACAAAGAAAAGGAAGAGAAAGTTGAACTTCAGAAGCAGGTATCTCAGTTGTGCGAGATCATTGCCAAGGTTGTTAAATCTTCCACTCAGCCCATTTCAGCACAAAAGCAGGTGAGTGATCATCTAATGCAGGAAGTGGAAGATGCAAGTAACCAGGTTAAAGCTATCGACGAATGGAAGAGTCTGATCATTCGTCAAGCTTCTGTACAACTCGGAGAGGTGCCAGCCCGCCTAAAGGTTATGAAAGATGCATCAAATCAGCTAAAGCAACTGATGGTAACAAGCACGATAGAAGGCATGAACACAGTTGCTGAGAGTAACCTGAGTAACTTTGGCCGAAATAAACAAGCTGCCGAGAGAAGTTTTGATTGCGGAACGAATTGTGCCCGATGGATCAGTTGAGAAGGGGGAAGCAGCTTTGAGTTTGCAGTATCTTTCCATTTGGAGATCTGCAGAATTATGCTGAAAAGGATGCAGGCACTCGAGAGTATGGCATCATCTTTACCAGACAATGTCATTGCTTTCACTAATGAGGAAGTGGTCATGGAACGTTTACTTCATACACGAGGATCATTCCTAGTAAAGTGCCTGATTCCCTGGAAGGATCTCTTCTGATGGTGCAAGGGAGAATTGATGAAGCTGTTAGGCCTTTCACGATGAATTCCATCAGTAAGCTGGTGGCGCTGCAGTCAGATATTGAGAAGTTCGGGCCTAGCTTGGAGGATGTGGAAGCGTGTGCATCAGGGTATTGAATGAAGGCTTGCTGCAATTCAGGACAGAAAAGGAAGCTAGTGGCTAAGACAGATGGAAGGATGTTGAATTACATGTTCGACAAGTATATTCAGTATCAAAACAAAAAGAAGATGTAGATGTTACAGCTGGCATGACTTCCTTCTATCTACTTTTTCTTCTATTTTCCACGTTCCCGGATGATAATTGTAAAACTTTAAAGTTATTGGTTTTGAAACCATTACTTTAAGTTATGTGGAATGATTTCTATTAGTTAAGTGATAGATGTGTATAAGTTTGAATATGGACCCGGATGCATGTCACTTGAAGAGGAATTAGAGGAAGATGATTGCCAGATATTATCTTTACTTTTTGTTTATGTTCTAGTTCAGTTGAGTTTCTCATTTGTATTTTCCCTTCTACATTCTATAAGTAGAGAGAAGAACCTTCGGGTTAATGATCGATCAGAATTTGTAAGCAAGCATTCTTGTAGTTCTAGACTTTGTGTTGAAACCCTTGATAGCTATTTGAAGCAAAGGAATACAAAGGAGCAGATTTCCGGAGAACTTTGTGTCACGGTGCATTTTGTTTCTAACTTTTGTCTTAGATCTATTTATAAACTTTGTGTTATTTAGATCTAGATCTGAAAGCTGCCTTTGCTTAACAATTCTGTGTGTTCAATATCTATTGGTTCCTGTCTATGTGCATGCAATCAACTCTGTATCTATTGATTGGGTTG
The DNA here is from genome assembly GCA_019776745.2 of Taxus chinensis. Taxonomy (NCBI): domain Eukaryota; kingdom Viridiplantae; phylum Streptophyta; class Pinopsida; order Cupressales; family Taxaceae; genus Taxus; species Taxus chinensis. Next base: position 542,078,700 of record CM034154.1, on the reverse strand, counting down.
CACATCTTCCTCATTTCTTCCTGTGTTTTTATTACTTTCTTCTTCTTTAATATTTCATTTCTTTAAACAACTGCTTACTTGCTGCAAAACTATACAGCTATGGTTCATGAACTAAGTGGTGTCCCCAGAGTAAAAACCCCTGATAGATAATGAGACTACACCCCATGTAAAAATCTGACACGAGATCGTACTTTTAAAATAACGGGTCGTTTTGTGTTTTTATTGCCAGAAAGTTGCTGATGTATTGCACTTAGAAATTCTAGCCAACAGAATTCATATTCTTTCAGCCATTTTGCCAAATACCTAGATGCCCAAAATTGTTTTATCACCTTCACTCAAGTTTGCCTCAAGCTCAGTCTTTTGGAAAGCTTTGTATTTAATTATTTTTTTTAGCCCCGTTTGACCTCAATTTGTGCTCCGGTTTAGCCTTGTTGCTGATTTTACATGTCAATATTCCCATATACCAGTAGGTTTTTAACCAGGAATGGATCCTGGGCTTTATTTGTAACTTCTGGCAACGCTTTGTGTTTTTAGTGTTTTTCCGTTTCGTTTTCTGTGAAATTTTTTTGGATCAATTCATTTGCCGGTTTGGCCTGATTCTTGGCCTGGAGTATTTGGAGATCACCTATGCACATTGTGCTAGAAGGAATTCGCCATCGGAGGTCTGGTTCTCTCTAAAAAGACGAAGTTGTGCACCATAAAGCTCCTTCTGGGCTGGCCACATTTTTGGAATAAGGGGGTTTGAAGTGGATCATGGGATTTTTGGTAAGCAGTACGCAAGTGGGATTTTTGTACCTACCTAGCAGGGTACTTTTTCCTATGGAAGCAACGTCACTTAAGTCACAATGGGAAAATTAGAGGCAGCAGGCAGGCGGGAATTTCTTACCTGCCTTGCAGGGTAAAAATTCCCGTTGTGAAATAAAAGAAAAATCACTTAAGGCATTAATGGGATTTTATTGCCTGCCTTGAAGGGTAAATAATCCCATTATGAAAGTCAAACAACTTAAGTGAATCATGGGATTTTTCAGGAGGCTGCCTTGCAGGGTAAATAATCCCATTGCCAATTGACTTTTAAAAATAGAAATTCCTTATTCCAAAAAGTGCGACCCACTTTGGGTGAATAATAATGCATTAAATAAATATTTGTTAATAATTATTCACCCAATTTTGGCTCCTAGGCTTGTGGAAAAGTCAACAGAGGGTAAAAGACAAAAGGTGGTTGGAAATAGACTGTTCTAAAATTAAATAAATAATATTTATTTAATGCAGCCCCTTCATGTCAAAAAGTGTGCCCCTTTTGGGAGATAAATAATACTGTTTTTAAGTATTAAATGATTAAATTAATTCCTATTTTCATTGGCTAAGGTCAAAGCATACTGTGAGGCTTGAGTTAACTGGAAGCAGAAGTCTAAAATTAAATAAATTTAATTTATTTAATGGTAGCCATAAGCATGCACAAAATAGGTGCCCCCATTTGAAGAGTGAAGCTTATTAATTAATTAATTACTTGCCAGTAATAGCAAGAGGCATTAATTAATTATAGAATCATAAGGATTATATAAGCAAGGGGCTGCCATAAGGATGAATTAATTAATTCACAGGCAAAGAAGTGCAGCCCAGAGGAAAAGTGCACCCCATTTGAAGAGGATTTTTGCTCAAAAGAAGGTGAAATTAATGCTAAAAGCTTCCAGAATTGGCGTACAGATTGAAGGAGGTTGATTTGTGTCTAGATAATTGTTTGCATAAGTCATACAGGTGCTCAGGTGAAGTTGGTAAAATTCATGCTTGCTTTGCATGCAAATAAAACATCAATTTTTGGGGCAGCAGGCTTGAATTATGCAGATTTTTATGATTAAAATCCACTGTTCATGGTTCCGGTAGCCATCTTTGTCTGAATTAATTGCAGGAATTCGTTACAAGTGCTTTACAAAAGAAAGGGAGCTTAAATCAATGTCCAATACATTGAATATATCCTCCAAATCTGAAGAATTATCCAGATCTGCACCAATTGTGAAGAATTCCGGCCGAATAAAAGGAAAAAGAATTGCTTAGACAAAGATTGCTCCAGCCATGGCAAAGCGGGATGAAAAAGAAAGCTCAGCGGAATCATGCATTACTTCCAGATTTGCTGACATTCAGAGACCCAGAATCCAGATCCAGATCTCATAATTGCAAAGGCTTCCGGCAAAAATTCATCCTCTTGTTTCTGACGCAGCTCGTGAAGAAGTCAGTGCATGGAAATTCCTTCCAGGATCTTGTGCATGTGCTTCCAATCTTCCAATTGAAGCCTTCATTGAAGTTGCATTCACCCGGAGTGGTTTCCAGAATTTTTAATTGGTCATATGCAATTAAAAATAAAGAGTTATTTACAGCAAACATTGCACTGATGCATGTACTGGAGAAGAACTACAAAAGCTTCAAGGATAAGAAAGGAAGACAAGTCAAAGGCAATACCTCGCAAGCAAATCACAGTCACTTGCTTCCAGATTCAGCTGCTTCCAGATCCAGTTTAGTGAGAATCAAGGGCAAAATAATCAACTGCATGCAGAATATGAAAAAGGACAAGACTGCAACTTTCCTCTTTCTTCTTCTTTCTCTTATTTCCTCCGACAAAGTAATTGAGCGATCAATTAAATTATACAACTTAAGTGATTGGTTTAAAAGCCATTACTTGAAGAAGTCAACTACTTGGAGATAGGTGGCAAACGTGCAAAATAGAAGGTTCTATCTTCAGTTGCAAATCATGCATGTTATGCAAAGAGGAATTCTAGGAGGGAGATTGCCAGTTGTTTCCTTTACAACTTCCACATGTGCCAGTTCAACTAAAAGCTTCCGACTTGTAATTGCCCCTCTACATGTCTATAAGTAGAGGAAGAACCTACGGGTTAATGATCAGAATTTGTAAGCAGCATTCTTGTGTTCCAGACTTTGTGCTGAAACCCTTGAGAGCCACTTGAAGCAAAGGAATATACAGAGAGCAGATTTCCGGAGAACTTTGTGTCACGGTGTATTTTGTTTCTAGCTTTATATCTTAGATCTACTTGAATAAACTTTGTGTTATTTTAGATCTAGATCTAGAAGCTTCCTTTGCTTATAATTCTGTGTTGATTATCTATTGGTTCTTTTATGTGCATGCAATCAACTCTGTTATCTATTGATTGGGATGCACATCTTCCCCATTTCTTCTCCTGTGTTTATATAATTTCCTTCTTCTATAAGATATTTCCTTTCTTAAACAGTTGCTTACTTGCTGCAGAACTATACAGCTATGGTTCATGAGCTGCATAGTTAAAGTAATACCCCATATAGATACTAGCATATTTTAATTGACAAATCTGACATGGGAGTCTCACCGGTAAATGAGAGAGATCTATCTCATGACTGCCTAGGTTTTCAGCTATGCAGAAAATCTAGCCAACAGCTGCATGGTTAAAGTAAAACCTCTAAATAGATACTACCATAATCTAGACATAACCTACAAATAGGTGCATTCTTCATAAATAAAGGGATTTATCTCATGACTGCTTACATTTTCAGGGGCTGTTGCAGTGTAATCTAGGGCAATAAATCTATTGAGGTTTGGAAAAGGTTTCCTGACAAGACAGTGCAACAGTCCCAAAAATATGATTACAGGTGGGCACGTTAGGGGAGTTATAATGTCCCATTTCCAACTAATCCTAGGACTTTTCAATCCGTCTTAACCTGGTTGCCCAAGAGGTAGCTAGTGCACGTCCTGATACGTCATTGCATGGTTTAGCATTTCTTCATTTCACTTCACAAGGTTCATGTTTAGACGTTGGACATGTACTTTGTGGTCTTTTCAATAAGGTCTGTGAGATCCTCTCAAAGGTACTTCCTATGTTATATTTAGTCTTCCTTAAAGCTTTAAAGTGGAAAAATCAGTTTTATTATAATTCTTCGTTGGGAACAAGTAACTTAAGTCACTTTACTAGCTTTGTGGGAATAAACTTTTGGAGGTATTTTAATAATATCCCAAGAAAAGACCCATTAAGTGATTAGGGTTCTTATTGGGCCTCAACTTTCATGACACATGAGAAGTTATAAAAGGTAGCTGAAACTTGGGGCAGAATCAATGAAGTTCATGCTCACTTTAGTGGTCTCCATTGTTGAAAAAATCAATCGCACAATTCCTTTGTGCTTTCCTTGCTTCTGGAGGTGAACATCACTGATACGAGTTAGCTTCAGTATGTGAAAGATCCTACCCACTAGAAGTATTAGCATCGTCGGTGGTCCAAAGATTAGCCCTAAAACTTTGCTATCGTGGAGTTTATTAGATCAGGAGTTGTCCGATTCAGAGTTTCAGAGGCTTGCTGATCTACTTGATCAAGTCCACTGAAAGAGAAACTCCATATTCAGTATGAGAGATCATCTAACATTTTCAGTGAAATTCTTGTTATTGCATGTCATTGCACGGAATGTTGATGCATGTTCACTTGCATAATTGTTGCATGGACCCAAGTTTAATTCCTCATAAAGAGTGAAGATATTGGTATTTTTTGATTTTAACCTCTGCCATAACTGTACTTCAAAGTCATATTTTTCTAAATACTGCTTGTCATAAAAATGTTGATTGTATTTTCTGAAAATTTGGTTGGAAATCTTAATATAAAGTTAAATCCGGAAAAGGGCATATTTCAGTGGTATTTGGCATGGGACTCTACCCCAATGCAAGGAGCACTACTATGAGCACATTATGTTAAGCCTTCCTCTCAGTTAAGTGTTGTGGGATATTTGACAATGCTTGTAAGTGCACTTCACATACATTTTTTTCACAGGTTGATCCAGAGGATACCATAAAGTTGACAGAGAGGACATTCGTACCCATGGTTTTTGGAGAGGCTCTGTGAGTGATCACATTTGACAATTCACATTGGCAGGGACCAGTTTCCAAATGATTTTCAGTCTTCATTTGGGTTATCAGTGGAAGTTCGTGTGGGCATCATACCACATCAAGGGCACCATTGTTCTCTACATGGCATTATTCACTGATGACACATTTTGTCTTAGTTACTTCGGATCACTACCAATCTTTGGTTCACTGCAAGGTTTTCCTAGGTCCAGAAACTTACTTTTGGTATTTATCTTCTGTGCATGACAATTAATCCTTTGGGGTCAAGCACATTCTCGGGAGGGGAGGATTGTAATGTCCCCATTTCCGAGTAGGCTTGGCCTAGGAGGCCTTTCATCCGTCTTCCCTTGGTCATGCCCAAGTGGCTTGACGTTGATGGTTATTGGGTATGGTTTGCACCTTCATTTCTTATAGGTTATGTTTCAACGTTGGACACGTACTTTGAGGCGACTTAGTGAAATAAGATTGTGAGATGCTCTCGTAAGGTACTTATATGTTATATCCAGTCAATGACTTAAGTAATGGGTGAATATATGAGCTTTATGTTTTGATATACTTCAAGTTGGGGTGAATTAAGTGTACTTGGCATGTGGGGAATAAAGTGACTTAAGTTATTTTAATTAATTAGAAAAAAAAACCCAAGGGGGTGATTAGGGTTCATTTGGGCCATGGATGTTGCAATGAGAAGTGAGAAACGGAAGTGCTTGGGGGAGAATAGGATTCATTCATGCTACCTATTTTGATATTGAAACAACTGTTGTTTGTGCTTTCCTTGCTTGTGGAACGATAATTCTGCACAAATAGCTTCGGAGTAAAAGATCTACCCTTAGCTAGTAGAGCACTCTTCAGTGGTGAAAGCATCCAACCCTAGTTTGCTATTGTGGAGTCTATTCAAATCGGGTTGTCCGATTCAGAGTTTCAGAGGCTTGCTGATCCAGTTTCAAGTCCAGAAAGAGAAGACAACCATATTCAGTAAGAGAGATCATCTATTTTATCAGTGGAAAATTCTTGTTATTGCCATGTCATTGAATGTTGAAACGGCATGTTACTTGCATGTTGTTGCATGTTAGTTTAATTGCACTAAAAGTGAAGATATTGGTTATTTTATGATTTTATACCTTGCTGCCATAACTGTACTTTGTTGTCATATTTTTCTATATACTGCCGTCATAAAAATCAGATTGTTATTTGTGAAAATTTGGTTGGAAATCTTGAATATAAATTAAATCTGGAAAAGGGATATTTTAGGAGTAATATTGAGTAACAAGACAAACCAAACATTATCGTGATGAAGTATCTTACCTAGGGATAGACCCTCGATTGTCTCTATCCATTGAGTGCTTAGAGCTACTTGGTTTCTCTAAAAATATCAACTCCCTTCTTTTTGTTGTAGCCATGACTTGAGACTTGTATTCAGTATACCTCGAAGTATTGCTTCTTTCTCTTCATCCTTGAATGTCAGCTCCATAGTTCTTCAAGAGTAGAACTTGGCTCCATGGAGTGTCCCACAAACTAATCCTTCACAACTTTGTTAGAATACGCCACATACTCTATATGATTCTTCATGTACTTCCTTTTTATCCTCCATTGCAAGAGATGGACAACTCAATAGTGATATTAATCCCTCTATTCAGTTTAGCCCTCAAAAGATCACTTGGATCCCATATGTAAAAACAATCTTGAACCTGAGTCAAAGAGTGCACATGCCTACTGCAAATTTTGTCCTTCACCCTTTCGGCATTCTTAGAGTGCTAAATTTGGCGCTATGATGTCAACAAATATGAAATGACATAGTATGAAATAACAAATCTGAAATATGACTTTCCTTTTCATACCGTGGGCTGTAATCAAATGCTTACCTCCTTTTTCTGATTTAGAAGGAGCTTTTGAGAGATTTTCCTTGACACCTGCAATTCTTGAGTAGAATTTCAAATTAGTGGCATCAACTGCAAACACCCTCCTTACTTAAATGCTCATCACAATAGTTACTCCAAAAATCAATCTCGTATGGTAATCACTCAATCTTTGCAATGCTCGGAAGATTGATAGGTGCTTTTGGGCAGAAACATCCTTAATTTTGGATACTTGGCATTCAACATGTAATGCTTCTTCCTTTACAAACATTTTGTTTATCAGAAGTCATACCTTTTTCTATTGAAGTTCCTTCACTTTCCACTTGCATGGTGGATTCCTTTATGGGCTGCTCACTAACTTCTTGCGGATCTGAATATTCTTGCTTCTGGATTTCTTCATGCTCCACCATTACAATTGGAGATTTTTTTCCCTTAATTTTTTGTAGGTGTTGTTTTGTTTGAGTGGCTATCAACTCAGATTCCTTAGCTCTTCTTATCCATTCATCACACCTTTTCTGGGTCCCCATTACATTCCTTTGTGCTTGTCTGCAATGTGGTTAGTTTCTTTTCAACCATATTCTATAGTTCTTTTTCTTCCTTCAAGAGAAACTCCTTTGGTTTTGGCTTTGGCATATTCTTGAGGCTTAGATTTTTGACCCTTCTTCTTTATTTCAATCTCCATCCATGCCTTTAGATCCTTCTGATATTCTTGCAAAGCTTGCAACATTTCTAACATAGATTCTTGCACTGTTCTCATGACTCACAGGATGAAAAGGACAACTTAAATACCATTGTAATGTCCCTAAGCGAACAATTTTAAATAATTTCAGATTACTAGAAATCCTTAGGGCAGAATTGATAAAAACTAATTTTCATTGCAAGCCCTAACAATAAAAATTAAAATTACTGACAAATGATGGGAAATAATTTCTAAACCCTTAGAAAAATACAGATTTGTTGAATATAATAACAGCCGTAAAATAATACTGAAAACTGAATTTAAACCCTGAAATTCAGATTTTTTATTTATTATTTTTAACTCAGAAAACCAGGAAAATTACAGTTGACCGTATACACCCAAAATTATTGGCAAATGACATTGCAGACGAATGAAATAGACCAATTGTTGGCCCCAAAACTTGGAAATGATGGTGTCAGCCTACTGCACATGACATCAATGCTAGAAATTTTCCCCAATGGTGATGTTAGCCCTAAAGGTGATGCCCTAGCTGCTGTAAATGATGCCCTAGCTACTAAAACTGATATGAGCTTGCAAATCGCTGATATGATGCCCAAATGCTACCCTTGGATGGATTCCCTAGCAAATATGGATGAAAATATAATATTCCCTCGACTGATTGATGAGGATCTGAATTTTTGAATATGCCCTAATTTTTTTGTCACTGTGAAAGATGATGTTGATGTAGATATGAAGCCCAATGCTGCCCTAGCTGAAATGTGATAAAAATCAGATTTGAAGCCCTAATGTGATTACTAGATGGAATCACCACAAAGAACCGAAGGGTTTTCATCTGTAATGTCCCTTTTTGGGGCTGAAACTGAAAAAAAGGAATTAGCACAAACCCAATCTGATTTTTATCTGATTTTTGGACCAACTGAAAATTAAATCAATACGGAACAGTGAACTGATTTTTATAACAGTTTAAAAAACACAATTTTCACCCAAATATCACCCTACAATTCATCCACAATATTTATAGAACCTTTTGCAATATTTTAAAGCAATTTCCCCCACAAAAATAAGGCTAATACTCAGCTGGAAAATTACTTAATAACAAAAAAAGTGCAGCGAAGAGAAATAATCAAAATGAGCCTTTCCAAACCCCAACAATGCCCAAATATGAGTGGTTCCGTCCTTATAAATTATATCAATAAATGAATGAGCGTTGTTCCCTAGAAGGCACTTAGAATGAGCTCTACCCTAGTCGCTCCTCTAGGAGAGGTCTCCAAAAATATGTAAAATCTCTTGTAGGTCTTCTTCTTGATGCCCTATATCCAAATCTGCAAGAGAGTCTTCAATAGAGACCTTCAATTCACCATCATGGAGAGTTTTCGTTCTCCACCAAGCCACAAGGAAGGGTTTCGTCCTCCTTGGATGCCACACGAGGGTTTTCGTCCTCAAATGGAATGGTATTGAGCAACCAACCCAACAAATCAAGTGTAAGTGTAAATGCGCCAAAAGATGATCTCCAAATGAAGTCATACAACCTCTTTTATATCCCTTGCTTGGCGCCAAAGGCCAAATAGATAAGGACCGACCTCCAAGCTAACTTTATCTTTTAATTCTTTGTTGTGAAACTCCTAATCTGAGCCGACTTGCCTGGAGGAGATAAATACTAAAGAAAAACATTAAAAGAAATACAAAAATGAAGCTCACTTACTTCCCTTGTTCACTTAATCTTCTTGGCCATGGGAAGAGAATGACAAGAAGTCTTCATTTGGTCTCAATTCGAAAAAGGGGACATTAGAGTCCTCCCTCCCCAAAATTGCTTGCCCTCAAGCAAATTCAAACTCATATGCCCAAGTATCATCATATCAAGGTGAAGGAACATGTTGTAGTGCTCCCATAATCTAGATCCGGTGCCTATTAAATGAAAGAACTTCAACCTAAGCAAACTCATACCTGTATTGCCCCTTTCTTTGCTTGGCATCATCTCACAATTTCCACCCAAATGATGGATTCCCAATACCTGTCCCAAAAACAGCTGCAACCTTGCATTTTCCTTTCAAAAATCAGAATGTAGGTGGCTGGAAGCAAGGTATGACAGTCATAAATCACCTGTTGTTTCCCCCAATTTGGAGCTATGTTGGTTGAAGTAGTTGTCTTCTTCAGCTGAAACCATATACCATTTTTTTTCAATGATTTTATGACCTCAAAATGACCATTCTTGCATCTGATGAAGCTTGAAAACAACTCATAATCTGATTTTATCAAAATGAGCATCTTAAAAATGGCAGAACAGCTGCAAAAATGAAATCTCCTCGCAAACTTAGGAATTGTGAGCATGGCAATGACTAAAAACACCTCTCTAAAGGCTGAACATTTTCTCCCAACATTCATCAATCGAAAAATGCTCCATCTCTTGACTGAAAATACTTACCTACCCACTTATACGCATGCAAATGAAATTATGTGGTGGCTGACATGAATAATGACAACAGTACCAAGTCTGAAATTCTGAGCTATGGTTCTCCAAAGTATACTCCTTTTGTCACCGCTAACCAACCACATACTTTGTTGGTGTTCCCTTGCATGAATACTCAACCATGAAGTAACTCTACCATGTTTATCCTGCACTACTTCAATATTATACTTGGTTGGAAATATGCAAAATGGGGCATGTTTTGTGAATCCATTAACCACAACATGTAAATGACTCTTACCTTGAACCACAGACAGACCAGTGACGATTTCTAGGGAGACACCTTTAAGTGTCACCTTCTTGCCCATATCCATAAAGCTTATTTCCATGTTTTGGAAATTGAAAATCAGTTCTCCCAAAGCGTGAAACTATTGGACCCCAAGTACAAAATAGATACCAACCATGCTAATCAATTAAAATACAACACATACCTCATGTTTTCCCAATGTGAATAGGAGTTGGGGCCACCTGCTTGTAAATGGCATAGAGTAGCCAACCGCTAGCTTACCCGTGAAGTCTTCCACCTTCAAATTCACCTTTGCCCTTAAACTCTCATCAATGAAACTGTGAATATCCCTATCAATCCAAAATCATGACTCCTTGTCCACAAAGAATAGAACTTGGTTTCAAGGGACGCTCTAGGAGTAAATCCTTCACAACTTTGTTAGGATACATAAAAAATTCCAAACAATTCTCTATGAAATTTCTTCTTAACCATATGCAGGGAGTAGCAACATTGAATTCAACAAGGGCTTCTTCTTTCTTATAATTCAAAGGATTAACCAGAACCCAAACTTTAATGCTCACATGGTCTTGCAAGAAAAGATCTATGTGCCATATGTTACTCAAGTTCTTCACATCACCAATTATATTACCAGACATCAAACATGATGTAATGTCCCCTTTTCTAGGGCATTACTAATATATTGGTTCATGTTTTTCATTTGCATTATAACCCCTTGGCATGCCTAGCGCTATAAGTGGGAGTCTTATTTAGTCTTTAAATGTGCACATATGTTAGTTACTCTTTATTATTAAATTAGAAAATAAGAAAGTGCACATTAAGTGAGTCTTTTTAATATTTTTATTAAGTTTTATTTGTTTTCCCTTCAAAAGGGAAAAGATAGGCCATTTGAATGTTGCACCCCTTATGTTATAAAAGGAGGTTGCATGGCCATTTTTGGGTATGTTGATTTTGATCATTTATGTCTCTCCATGCTTGGAGAAATGGAATGTATGCCCAAGGGATGTATGCCCTAGCTCTCATTGTGCTCTCTCTCTCTCTCTTTCGACTTGGAATTGAAGCAAAATTGATTTTGATAAGGATTCATTTGTGTGTGTGTTACATCTATTGTGTAGCGAATTGCTTGGAAAAGAATTCCTTGCCCTAAAAAATTTATTTATGGTGCAAATCTGATTATTATTGCATGATTTGGAGCATATTTGTTGGTTTTTAGATCTACTATGTTTTGCAATTAATTTCATAATTTTTGGAGATGATTTGATGCCCCAAATGTGCTGGGTGACCTAATGTTTAGGGAAAAATTAGGGTTTCGTGTCTGCTATACGAAAATTAATTTTGGAATATTATTCTTCATATTTTTGTGGCCCAAAATCCAAAGTTTCAAGGTTTTTGCTTGATTGGTTAAGCGGGAAATAATTTTAGAAGTTGCAGCAGTTTGGGGTTGGTTTATTAATTGTTTGAGACACATTTTGATGCTTACAAATTGTGATTTCAGTTCAGATCTGTTCTTGGCATTTTTGTGCATCAAAACAAGCTTTTGGAGGGTGAAAACAATTGAGGGAAGTGTTGGTTATTAATTTATTAATTTCTGTTAACCCTAGCGCCCACATCTAGAAATTTAGATGTTATTTTGAAGGGGTTTAAGTGCTCAGAAAAATCTGATCTTTAGTTCATTGGAAAGATCTAAAATTCTAGTTTATTATGCGCTTGGTTTTATGCAAAAATAAAGAGTAGTGATTGAGTTATGAATTTTTGAAGTTTTCAGTTGTTGGCAACTGTTTCAAATTAATTCACTGCTGTAATAAAAATCAGAATTGAGAAGAATAAAAATTTGATTGTCTCCACCAATCTAGCTCACCACCTTAACCACTTTCAACCCTATTTGGGTTGTAATTGGTTGACATTGGGCTATTTTAGGTTGTTTCAAAAGGATCTAATCCTTCTTGGTTCAATTGGTGTTAAGAGTGTTGTAGATTTCTATTTGTCCCTAAAGGGGATATCACACATGACATGTGATCTTTCTTAACAACAAGCTGCCCATAATGACACAAGTATGGCAGCGGCATAAGAGGAAATAAAATGTGATTTTTTTCATCATACCTTGGGCTGCCAACAAGGATCCCACCATTCCTTTGTTGGTACTTGTTTAGAACATCTCTGGAATTCACTCCAAGGGGATAAACTCCCTCAATTTTCCCATCCTTGACTGCTGTTTGGAAATTTCCGGCGAACTGGAAATAATCATGAGGAACCGGAAGTGCCTTTCCTTCACGAATATACCCTTCTGTAATGTCATCCTCTTTGCCCTTATGCAAATTTGATTTCCTTTCATCAATTTGCCATAAGCACTCATTAGAAACCAATGAAATATTATTAAATATTAAAGATTTTTTACCTTGGGACTCATGCTCCATGATTTCCCTAGGTTTATGCTTCAAACTTTCATGAAACTGTGATGTCTTCACGCTGCTGTTTTGAAAATCAGTCAAGAGATTTACTTTGGCAATGGAGATGGGGGCTTCTAGGGTTTCAATAGTTTGTTCCCTCTGAATGCCCAATAACTTTGGTTCTTTCTTCTTTGGCTCAATCTTTGGACTGCTCAGAAGATGGCTAGGGGCCTCTTGAGAAATATTCTTTTTCCCTTTAGTACTCTTCATCCTCTAATCTTTGTTAGAATAATCCTCATGATGATCAAAACCTTGCAAATACATAGTGTGAGGGTGATGCAATAAATTAAATTGCTTACCATTTGTTGCTGGTATGTAAATTCCAACAGACTGAAAACCCACATGAGTATTAGGTGAGACCTCCTTTTAAAGGGCATGCCTCTCAAAAGAGTTATCCCGAATCTCATCCTCATGAATCTCTTGTAGATCTGATTTTCCTTCACTGTCTTGTTGCCATATGCAATCATTAGAAATTAATAAAACATCATTTGTAGAATCTTTATCTTCATGCTGCATATTGGTCTTCTCTTGTTCTTGTTTTTTGATTTCTTCTTCTTGCTCTGCCTTTGCCATTTGGAAGTTCTCATCCTCTTCCTTTCTCCATGCATGTTGAAGATCCTTTTGTGGTACCTGATACCTAAGTCCTTGCCTTGCTCTTCCTTTGTTCACTCTTATGGATTCTGCAAGGGATAGGTATCCAAATCTCAGCAGGAAGGGACCTATACTCCTCATAGCTGGCCGCAATGTTATGACCCAATGAATGTTTTGTTTTAACCATTGGAGTGACTTCTTTTCTTGGGAGGAAGGTAGGCCTGAATGACCTAGATGAAGAATCACTCGCAATTCTTGGTGGCTGAATATTATTGCTTTCTTTTGAAGAGCTTCCTTCACCATTTACGTTATGCATGACATGGATCAACTGTGCCATCTTATTCGCCAATCTTTCTTGCCCTAGGGAAAGCCTCTTAACCCTAACATCATCAATATGTATGTTTTCCATTTATCTGTTCTTTTGAATGTGATCCTCCATGTTGGGAGGATCGATGCTCTGATACCACTATAATTGTCCATTTCAAGGGCTGAAACTGAAAAACAAGGAATTATCACAAACCCTAATATGATTTTTATCTGATTTTTAGACCAACAAACTAAAAATTAAATCAATATGGAACAATGAACTGATTTGTATAACAGTTCGAAAAACACAAATTTTCACTCAAATATCACCATACAATTCATCCACAATATTTAGACCATTTTGGAATATTTTAGAACAATTTCCAACACAAAAATCAAGCTAATACTCAGCTGGAAAATTATTTAATAATAGCGGAAGTGCAGCAAAGAGAAATAATCAAAATGAGGGTTTCCAAACCCCAACAATGTTCAAATATGAGTGATTCCAGCCTTATAAATTATATCAAATCTGAATATCAATAAATAAATGAGTGTTTTTCCCTAGAAGGCATTTAGAATGACCTCTTCCCTAGTTGCTCCTTTAGAAGAGGGCTCCAAAAATTTGTAAAAGCTCTTGTAAGTCTTCTTCCTGATGCCCTATATTCAAATATGCAAGAGAGTCTTCAATAGAGATCTTCAATTCACCAACATGGAGAGTTTTTGTTCTCCACCAAGTCACAAGGGTTTCGCCCTCCTTAGATGCCACACAAGAGGGTCTTCGTCCTCAAGTGGAATGGTATTGAGCAACTAGCCCAACAAACCAAGTGTAAGTGTAAATGCGCCAAAAGATGATCTCCAAATGAGGTCATACAACCTCTTGTATGACCTTGCTTGGCGACAAAGGCCAAATAGATGATGACCGACCTCCAAGCTCACTTTATCTTTTAATACTTTGTTGGGAAACTCATAATCCCAACCGACCTGTCTGGAGGAGATAAACACTAAAGAAAAACATTAAAAATAATAAAAGAAAACATAAACAAAGTTCACTTACTTCCCTTGTTCACTTAATCTTCTTGGCCACGGGAAGAGAATGGAAAGAAGTCTTCATTGGGCCTCAATTTGAAGAAGGGGACATTACATCATCCTTAAGCTCGTCCACCAGAGGGTTTTTCCTCTATGTTCCATGGGGACGTGTCCCCTGCCTTTTTAGGCTCGTCTCCGTATTGGAGACGTTTTGGAAACTCGGGGATGGGTAGGAAACGTCCCATACCCATCCCCAATTTGTTAATAAAATTAGGAACGTCCCCAGGACGTAAAAATTGGAGCAGGGGACGTGTAAACGTCCCCGGTACGGCTAGGGGACTTCTACAAGTCTCTTGACCGTCCCGGGGACGTCTTGGCGTCCCCTACGTCCCAACAAAGGTAAAGTTAATTTTTTTAAGAAAACACAGTTAATTTAAAAAAAAGGAATTTGGTCCCCCCCACACTCATTCTTAACTAACCTCTACCTAAAATAACCTCTCTTACAACTAAAACAAAAAAAGAAGCCATAATGCATCAAATAACTTCTTATGCCAAGTTCTTTGATTCTCAGTTACTAGCTTTCACATGATAGTCACCAAATTTTTGTTACTTGATTCAACCTGGCCATTCCCTTGTGGATAGTAGTTGGAGGAATGTACCAGCTGGATCCCATGAGTGTAACAGAAATCAACCAGCTCCTCAGAAGACAAATTTGGAGCATTGTCTGCTACTATTTTATTGGGCACGCCAAACCTAACAACAATATTTTCCTTTATAAAATTACACACCTCCGCGGAAGTGGCGTTCTTAACAGGAATGACTTCTACCCACTTACTGAAATAATCAGTAGCTGTCAGAATATAGTGATGGCCGGCACTGGAGGCCGGGTTGAGCATACCAATAAAATCCATTCCCCATTGCTGGAAAGGTTCTTCAATTACAATTGCTTTTAAAGGTAATGCGGGCAATTTTACACGCCCAACAAAGTGTTGGCACGCTTGGCACTTAGATACCCACTCTATAGTATCCTGAAAAAGTGTGGGCCAGTAATACCTTGCTCGAAGGATCTTGTGAGTAGTGACTCGGGCTGAGAAATGACCATCGCAAACCATGTTATGAAATTGTTTTAAGAGCTGATCCTGCTGAGCTTTATCTACGCATCAGAGAAACACACCATCAATTCCTCTTTTGTATAAACCATTATCCCAAAGAACAAAATCTTTGGACTTTAGTTTAATACTATGTCTTTTTTTTTGAGAAAGTTGATCCGGGCATTCTCCATAAGTTAGAAAATAGGCATTGTTACTGTACCACTCTTCTATTAGATCTATAAAAAGGACCATAGGCAGATCTTTATCTCCCTCTGGCGCTGTTGCTTTCATCTCCATCATCAATTCGCATAGACCTCTTCCTCGAACCAGCTTTGTAGGTTTGATATTCAGGTCGTATTCTTGAACTTTCGTCACCCATGTGCCTCTTAACAACCCCAACTCTTGTTGGGTGAGGATAGATTTCACTGCAGTATCTGGAACCGAGACCACAATATGTGAAGAAAGAATATAGTACCTGAATATTTTACACGCCTTTACCACTGCATACGCATGTTTTTCCATTGGAGTATATTTCAACTCATAAGATTTGAGAGGCATGCTCATGAAAGCAATCGGAGCTTCTACATCCTCTTGATTCTTTTGCATCAAGATTGCTGACATGGTGTGTTCGGAGGAATAACAATAAAGAATAAATTCTTTACTAAAGTCAGGTGAAACCAAGACTGGGCCTTTTGACAGGGCCTCTTTAATCTTCTCAAAAGCTTCCTTCCCTTCATTGCTCCATTTGAAATCTTACGTCTTCTTCATCATATTTGAGATATGACGGGTCAGCTCAACAAAGTCAGGGATGAATCTCCTGAGAAAATTAACTTTACCAAAGAAAGAGTGAACCCCTTTTTTAGATGTTGGCAATGGCAAAGTCTGAATAGATTGGACACGTTCCGGATCTATCTTGGTTCATTCCTTAGAGACAATGTGTCCTAGTAGCTTTCCTTCTGTTACGGCAAAGATAGATTTCTCAGGGTTCAGAGAAATACCATGTTTGCGGCATTGTATGAAGACCTCTTCCAGATTTGAAATGTGCGTGCTTTTGTTCTTGGAAAAAACTGTCAGATCATCAAGGTATACCACTATGCTTATATCCTTGAGATGAGCAAAAGCTAAGTTCATAGATCTCTGAAACGTAGCTCCAACGTTGATCAAACCAAAAGGCATTTTCTGGTAAGCAAAAGTTTCCCAAGGTGTAATGAATGCCGTTTTATATTGATCTTCTTCAGCCACCTTGCTTGATTGTAGCCTGAGAAACCATCAAGCATGGAAAGCATCTCAGATCCAGTGACCACCTGCAAAGTGTGATCCATGATGGAGATGGGGTAGTTATCTTTCAATGAGGCTTGATTAAGGTTGCGAAAATCTACACACAACCTAATTTCGCCACTCTTCTTTCTCACAAGAACTATGTTGGCTAACCATTCAGAGTGATGTACATGATAAATTATCTTTGCATCAAACAGCTTCTGGATTTCTGCAAAGATAGTCCCCGAAATAGTAGGGTTATGCCGCCGTAGCTTTTGCTTGAAAGGCTTTTTTTCTGGTTTTAATGGGATGTAATGTTGAACTTCTGTAGGCTGATATGTTTTTAGATCCTGGTAAGACCAGGAAAAAACATCCATGTATTTCTTAAGAAGCTCTGCAAAAGCTTCCCTTTCTACCTCTGAGCAACACTTACCCAAATTTACTAATTTGGGGTCATCGCTTGCTCCCAAATTTAGTAACTGTGTATCGAAGGAAGAACCTTCCCTACTTTCTTCATTTTTTTTAAGCATCTGATCATATTTGTCGAACATTTCCTCAAGAGATACCAAGCCTTCAGGAATTTTATTTCCCTTCAGCTGGATAATCTCCTGACTTCCTGAGACATCTACATGCATTTCTCCCACAGTAGTTTGTCTCGGAGGTGAGTTGCTTCCCTCATAGTATATCTCTTCAAAGTTGTCCTTTTGTTGGAGAAATGTAGCAATCTGCTTGTCATCGTTAAAAACCTGCCATTGTTGGACGTTGTCAGGAACTTTTGGGCGGAAGACCATCTCAACTTTGTAATCCCCCTGTTTGAAAAATGTGGGAGGCTGATCTGGATTTAACAAAGCTGCAGTCACTGCAAGTGAATCAGCTCTAGAATTTTGTTCTCTTGGAATGTAAGATACTGAGAAAGCTAAAATATCCAAGATAGCAGAATAGACTCGATCTCTATAATGCCAAAGTTTGTCCTTTTTTACTTGATAGAGACCTCTTATTTGCTTAACAATCAACTCAACATCTCTCTTTGCATGTAAGAGCTTGATTCTCATTGTTCTTGCCTGCTCCATACCTAACAACAGTGCTTCATACTCTGCCGTGTTAGTATTTTCGAACATCAATTTGAAGGAATGTGCATGCACCTTACCCTTAGGAGAGAAGAACAACGCCTGCACCGGATCCAAATGAACAGCAACTACCATCAAATTCCAGAGACCAAACCTTATTATCAAGCTGATGTGGTTCTTGGATCACAGGTTGAACTTCTTCTTTATCCATTTCTAAATAATAGACTCCATGATCAGATTCCTGAAACAAGATCTGAGATCTAGGATCCTCAGACTTCGATACTATGTACTTGCATTTCTTCTCAGGTTCTAACTTTTGATTAACTCCTTTGATTGGTATGTGTGCACAAGACCAATCCATCTTGACTTCTCCGCCGAGCTCTTTACAGAAATTTCTACTCAACAGCATTCCATAAGACACTGGGATGTCTACTACAAGGATAGTCATCTTCAATCTTTTGTCTGGGAAAGAAGCCAGTACTGCCTGTGCATCTTTGATTTTCCCAACAAGAGGTACTTGCCTTTCCATTGAATAGCATCTTCCGATGGTTTTTGTCAATGTGATACCCAAGGCATCAACAACTTTGGCAGGCATGATGTTGTCAGAAGCTCCAGAGTCCAAAATGCAATTGCTCAATTTGTATCCATTAATAAGCAATGATACATAGAATGGCTTGATCCTTTCCGATGTAGCAGGAGAAGAAGTAGAGGGAGAAGAACTTGCAGCCGCATTATTTGAAGGAGTAATCTTTGGACTTGACAAGATACCCTGTGAAGTATTATTTGTTGGAGGGTTGGGACCATTACTTTGCACATACTTGACCAATCTATTTAGCTGATTAGGAAATGCCCTCAAATACTCAGCTTCCGACATTTGGACCTTGGTCTTTTTAATGTGATCAATAATGTCGAAAGCTTGACTTGCTTCAACTGGATGCGTGTTGGCCCTCTACTACGAATTGAATGAATTTGCATATTTATCTTTTGGAGCTAATGAAGCAGGTAGTGTACTACCTCTTTTCAGGATAGTAACATCCGGTCCAAGATCTTCTCTTTCTCTTCTTTGACCGCTTGTGGATGCTTCGGCATTTTGGCGTGTCTGGGACCTTGTGAACACCGCAAATGTGTGACCATCAGAATCTTCAAAAGATTCATAATAGCCCTCGTCAGATTTGTAGTCCAGGTGACCAATATTGGAGTCGCCAGCGGGATCTACAAAGTCCTCATCATCAAATGATTTGTCAATGCCTAGGTCTTCTTCATTAGTTTCCAAGTTATTCCTTGGAGCAGCTTCAATTGCCAACCGCTGTGGTGCAACAAGTCTATTTCGATTTTGATTTTGACCGTTAAAGGTCCGAGTAGGAGCTATCCTTGAAGGGGTCGCATTTCCCGCTTGAGATATCTGCTTCTTGATTTGCAGCATATCATTAGCCAACCTTTGCAACAAAGGATCTGAAGTACTTGAAGAAGCTCCATCGCCTTTGTGGGATGATTGTTTGATTTTTCCAGCCATGATCATTGTCATCTTCAACCTCCATGGCAACATTTTGTGCTTCAAGTAGATTCACAGGTCGCCCTTCATATCCAACTTCGGGCAACAAAGCGTTTATAAAAAATGTCTTTTGATTTTCATCGCTCAATGCGGCAGAAGTGGGGATTTTATATAAAATCCTTTGGAACCTTGCAATAAAGTCCCGCATGTTCTCACTTGGCTCTTTCTTCAACTGCGTCAGTTGAGTAATCAACGTGCTAGCATCTTCTGCGGGCTTGAATCTTTTCAGAAATTGCTCTCGCATCGTCGCCCAATTGGTTATGGTGCCAGGAGCTAGCCGATAGAACCATTCGCCAGCCAAGTCGTGTAGAGTCTCAATGAAGAGTCTGACCGAGACATCTTCATGCTCCACTGCAAGCACACCACAAGATATGAAGAAGGCTACCAAATGATCATCCAGATTTTGCTTTCCATATCCAAAGAATTTCAGAAAATTCTTTCTGGATCCTTTGGGCAGATCATGCATAGGCGGAGTCAAGTTCAGTGGCCCAAAAGCTGCTCCCCATGGGACAGGCACTATCTGGTTCTGATTTTGATTCTGGTTCTGCATGATGAGTGGGGCACGTCTTCTCCTTGTGTAGACTTGGTGAATAATTCTAGCCGCCGGATTATGCTGAAGATGATCCGGATCTGGATGAGTGTGCACTCTCCTTCCTGGTGAGAGACTAGATCTGCGGCTTCTAACTTGAGGAGGATGATTGAAATTGAATTGCTCCTGCAATCTGAAGAAATGATCAGTCCTTCCTTGTGCCTTCACAGATCGGTGAATGGACGTTCAGCCAGGTTGAGAGGTGTATGGAAAACACTCTGATCTTCAAAAGATAAGCTTTGATCTGCAAAGATAGTTGTTCCCCAGCGGAGTCACCAAAAACTGTTGGCTAGATTTTCTGCATAGCTGAAAACCTAGGCAGTCATGAGATAAATCTCCCTCATTTACCGGTGAGGCTCCCGTGTCAGATTTGTCAATAAAATATGCTAGTATCTATATGGGGGTTTTACTTTAACCATGCAGCTCATGAACCATAGCTGTATAGTTTTGCAGCAAGTAAGCAACTGTTTAAAGAAAGGAAATATTTAAAGAAGAAGGGAATAATAAAACACAGGGAAGAAATAGGGAAGATGTGCAACCCAATCAATAGATAACAGAGTTGATTGCATGCACATAGACGGAACCAATAGATATCAACACACAGAATTATAAGCAAAGGCAACTTCAGATCTAGATCTAAAATAACACAAAGTTTATAAGTAGATCTAAGACAAAAGCTAGAAACAAAATGCACCGTGACACAAAGTTCTCCGGAAATCTGCTCCTTTGTATTCCTTTGCTTCAAATAGCTATCAGGGGTTTCAGCACAAAGTCTGGAACACAAGAATGCTGCTTACAAATTCTGATCATTAACCCGAAGGTTCTTCTCCTACTTATAGAATGTAGAAGGGAAAGTACAAATGGGAAACTCAACTGAACTGAAACATAAACAAAAAGTAAAGATAACATCTGGCAATCATCCCCCTCTAATTGCCTCTTCAAGTGACACATCTGTCACTTAACTAATAGAATTGTTCCACATAACTTAAAGTAATGGTTTCAAAACCAATAACTTTAAAGTTTTACAATTACATCCGGGAACGTGGAAAATAGAAGAAGAAAAAGTAGAAGAAGAAAGACACGCCAGCTGTAACATCTACATCTTCTTTTTGTTCTGATACTGAATATACTTGTCGAACATGTAATTCAGCATCTTCCCATCTGTCTTAGCCACAACTTCCTTTTCTGTCCTGAATTGCAGCAAGCCTTCGTTCAATACCCTGATACATGCTTCCACATCCTCCAAGCTAGGCCCGAACTTCTCAATATCTGACTGCAGTGCCACCAATTTGCTGATGGAATTCATCGTGAAAGGCTTAACAGCTCCATCAATTCTCCCTTGCACCATCAGAAGAGATCCTTCCAGGGAATTAGGCACTTTGCTAGGAATGATCCTCGTGTATGAAGTAACGTTCCCGACCACTTCCTCATTAGTGAAAGCAATGACATTGTCTGGTAAAGATGATGCCATACTCTCAAGTGCCTGCATCCTTTTCAACATAATTCTGCAGATCTCCAAACGGAAAGATACTGCAAACTCAAGTTGCTTCCCCTTCTCAACTGATCCGTCGGGCACAATCTGTTCCGCAATCAACACCTCTCTCGGCAGCTTATTTATTTCGGCCAAAGTACTCAGGTTACTCTCAGCAACTGTGTTCATATCTATCATGTGCTTGTCACCAGTTGCTTCAGCTGATCTGATGCATCTTTCATAACCTTTAGGCAGGCTGGCACCTCTCCGAGTTGTACAGAAGCTTGATGAATGATCAGACTTTTCCATTCATCGATAGCTTTAACCTGGTTACTTGCATCTTCCATTTCCTACATCAGATGATCACTCACCTGCTTTTGTGCTGAAATGGGCTGAGTGGAAGATTTAACAACCTTGGCAATGATCTCGCACAACTGAGATACCTGCTTCTGAAGTTCAACTTTCTCCGCCTTTTCTTTGTCAAGCCTAAGGAATAGAGCATCTATCAATGTCTGTGTGTCCTGCTTCAATCCTTCTGTGGTGGCTTGACCTATGGGTACTCTGGTTACTGTTATATCTTCTGCCGTGAGCTCATCCTCCTTCCCTTCTGCCGGAACTGACATCTCAGTGAACTTCTGCCCCGACTCCTCAATGATCAACCTTGAAGTTACCTTAGCAACTTTAGGTTTTCTGTCTTTTCCGCCTAGATTCAGGAGCAGCTGCAAGTCGTGTTCCTCCAAGTTGATTTCCTCTCTAGCCTCTGGAACCAACTGTGAAGTCAACCATTCTGAGAAATTACTTCTCGGAGAATGAGAAGTTGCCGAGTGTACCACTATCTCGCGCTCTGATTCCTCTCCATTTGAAACCGCTACAGTGTTGTGGCTGCCATCCTCTGAGTCATCCAAAGACAAAGCTCTTTCAAATTCTGCCATCTGCAGCTTCAACGTTTCTTCAGGAAGAGGCGCTGAACGGAGTGGCTGAGGAGAGAAGATGAATGTTGCCGGATTCAACGGAGGAATGGCAGTATCCTGCTGAGGTGCAACAGTCGGTGAAGTACTTGATGCTGGAGAAGCCAGAACTAACATCATAGCCATAGAAGTGATCTTCTCCTTCGAATGAGACCTTCTGTGCACTTTAATCTTCTCAGGCCTTCTGCTGCTTTCTCCTCCGTGCTTCCTCTTGAGGGAATCTCCTGTGCCGAAGTTGCCCGTGATTTGATTCATCAATGCTTCATCAAGGTAGTATCCCTTCGTCAGCAACCAGTTTGAAGTATTGACTAGAACAGCGGCAGACCTTTCCTCGATCGTATGGCAGCCCCCTACGTTCTCCTAAAGTACAAGCTCTATCTCCTCCCATCCGATGGTATGTGTCAAGTAACACAGGCCCATCATCTTTAAGATCTGCAGGTATCCGTGCTAATCCAAAGTCAAACACTTGCCGCGCTGATAACCTGTTGAAATCTTTCTTTCTAACCTCGTACTCGCTTCTGCACTTCATCCAGAAATCTTCCAATGAAGGCACATGTGCGCGTACTCCTGGGAGATTGTCTTCCTTGCCACTCCAAATGGATCGAAGTTCAGCTGTGCTAGGAAGAACTCTTGCTCGTACTCTGAGAACATCTCTGCTTCAATTCCTCGGGCCTTATGAATGCTCTGGCAGCTATAATGGCCCACAGTGATCGGGAAGAAGCCTGTAGACTTGTGTCGTTTCGACTGTAGGTCATGCATCTCCACGAGTTGTCTACTCAGCTCCATGATGACCAATCTATCACTCGGATATCTGGGCAACTTAACTGGTTCTCCAGAAAAGCCGGTGACCCTGAGGTATGTAAAATCTGCAAACTGAATGAAGATACTGTCAATCCTGGACACAGCTTCCCACACTTCCTTGCTCACCCTGTTGGCCTTTAGATCGTCGTCCAGCCTGCAAATGAATTCGTAGAAGAATCCATCGTTGACCACCTTGTAATCTTTCTTGCACGCAGGTATAGTAAGCTGTGGGTAGCACTCGAAAATAGGGTCCTTGGAAAGAACACCACATCTATCTAGCTTGGAGAAGATCCCTTGTGAAGCTGCTGCATATACCAAATAGGAAGTCATTTTGAAGTTGTAAGTACGCCTCACGTTCCGGAGCTGCTCACCAATGTTGTCGCTAATGATTTCTGACCAATTGATTATTGAATCTGCTTTGTTGATTTCAATGGTCCTGATGAAAGCATACATCCATGCGCGGAAGTTGTGAGCATTCGCTTCGCCATTTACCCTGCATAACAATTTGGCAATATCATCCACCTCTTGTACCAGATTGGATCGTGGAAGAGTTCTCGGGAACTTGGAAGGAGATCTGGGCTTCTTCATGTATCTGTTGTTCATTATGCCCACGCAGTCAACTTTATGCTTTTCCCATCTGTTGCCGGCATCCTGTATGCTAATAGTAGTCACCACCTTTCGTGCCGGAATCTTCAAACAATAATTGATGAACTGTGCGTCCAACCGGATTATTGTTTTCCCCGCAGCATCTCGAACTGATCTGGATAATGGATGGTAAGACCTAGCACACTCCATGACGAACTCTGGCAACTGGGCTGTGAATGGAAATGCTACAGCTCGAATGATTCCACTGCTTTTGACTGCACGCATGAGGGAAGTCTTTCCAGCTCTGGATCTGTCAATCAATTCGAAAGAGGTTCCGGACCTAGATCTGTATCTCCAATGTCAGCAAACTTAGAAGTGATGCATGACTCTGTTGTGCTTTCTTTTTCATCCCTCTTTGCCATGGCCGTATCTGTCTTTGTCTGAGCAATTCTTTTTCTCTTTATTTGGCCGGAATTCTTCACAACCGGTGCAGATCTGGATAATTCTTCAGATTCAGAGGATATGTTCAATGTATTGGACATTGATTTAAGCTCCCTTTCTCTTATAAAAGCACCTGTAATGAATTCCTGCAATTAATTCAGACAAAGATGGCAACCGGAACATGAACAGTGGATTTTAATCATAAAAATCTGCATATATCAAGCCTGCTGCCCCAAAATTTGATGTTTTATTTGCATGCAAAGCAAGCATGAATTTTACCAACTTCACCTGAGCACCTGTACCACTATGCAGACAATTATTCAGACACAAATCAAGCTCCTTCAAACCTAGGCGCCAAATTTTGAAGCTTCCAGTAGTAATTACACCTTCTGAGCAAAATTCCTCTTCAAATGGGGCGCACTTTTTGTCTGGGCTGCACTTCTTTGCTAAAGAATTAATTAATTCATCCTTATGGCAGCCCTTGCTTATATAACCCTCATCATTCTATAATTAATTATTGCCCCTCCTATTCCTGGCAATTAATTAATTAATTAATAAGTCTTTTCTCTTCAAATGGGGCGCCTATTTTGTGCATGTTCATGGCTGCCATTAAATAAATTAAATTTATTTAATTTTAGCTCTCTACTTCCAGTTCACTTAAGCCTCACAGTATGCTTTGACCTCATCCACTGAAAATAGGAATTAATTATATCAATTAATACTTTAAAAAGTATTATTCTTCTTCCAAATGGGGCGCACTTTTTGACATGAAGGGGCTGCATTAAATAAATAATATTTATTTAATTTTAGAACTTCTAATTCTAATTTCCTTTATCCACTTTCCCTTTGTTGACTTTTCCACATGCTTGGGCGCCAAATTTGGAGAAGAAATTAATTAATTTAATGCATTTAAAGCTGCCCTTCTTTCCCAAAAGGGGTCGCACTTTTTGGCATAAGCAATTTCTATTTTTAAAAGCCAATTTTCAATGGGATTATTCACCCTGCACCGCAGCTCCAAAAATCCCATGATCCACTTAAGCTGTTTGACTTTCATAATGGGATTATTTACCCTGCAAGGCAGGTAAGAAAATCCCATCAATGCCTTAAGTGATTTTCTTTTATTTCACAATGGGATTTTTTACCCTGCAAGGCAGGTAAGAAATTCCCGCCTGCCTGTTGCCTCTAATTTTCCCATTGTGACTTAAGTGGCGTTGCTTCCATGGGAAAAAGTACCCTGCTAGGCAGGTACAAAAATCCCACCTGCCTGCTGCTACCAAAAATCCCATTGTAGCTTTAAAGTCTTCTTTTTCCAAAAATGCGGCCTGCCCAGAAGAAGCTTTTTCGTGCATGACTTCGTCTTTTCAGAGAGAACCAGACCTCCTGTGGCGAATTCCTTCTGGCATAACGTCCATAGGTGATCTCCAGATACTCCAGGCAAAGAATCGGACCAAACCGGCAAAGGAATTGACCCAGAGAAATTTCACAGAAAACGAAATGGGAAAACACCAAAAACACAAAACGTTGTCAGAAGTCACAAATAAAGCCCAGAATTCATTCCTGGTTAAAACCCTACCGGTATATGGGAATATTGACATGTACGATCACAACAGGGTTAAACCGGAGCACAATTTGCCTCAAACGGGGCTCAAAATAATTAAATACAAATTTCCCGCAGGCAAACCCCAGCGACAGAATATAACAATTTCGGGCATCTGGGTATTTGTCGAAATTGGCTTATATGGCTCTTTAGGAATATCTTGACACAATACAGAAACTTTCTGGCAATAAAAACACAAAACGACCCATTATTTTAAAAGTACAATTTTTTTTACATAGGGTAGTCCTAGATTTCAGGGTGAAATCTGGGGACACCAAGTTCAATGTTCTGTTGTGCAGCGCAAGGTGTACAAACAGAGCATAGAGCAATACTAATATGTTTTCCAAAGAAGATTGTTTTTGACTCAATGTTGTGAAAGGTGTCTGAGACTACAAAGCATAGAGTAAAATCAAAATGTTTTGGTAAAAAAGAGTGTTATTCAGTTCAATGTTGTGTTGTGCAGCAAAGGTGTATGAACAGAGCATAAAGTAATATGTTTCATTGAAAAAAACAGCGGGTTATTACTCATGGAGTCATTTATGAAAAACCCTATTATCATGACTGGTCCAATATGCCTGCTCAAACGTGTAATATCCCCTTCCCAATTGAAGACCTCTAGTCTATTTTGTCTACCTGACGGCGAAGGGGAGATCCTAAGGGTGACTTAAGTCAATTGTAAGTTATTATAAAGTGCCATTAATAAAAGAAAAAAATATATAGAGCACTTATAATAATTTATATGACTTAATAATTAATAAATCTAGGATGGAAAAGGCCCAAATATAATTTGTTATCCATCCTAGGTGAAATGGCGATTTGCCTTAGAAGGGGAAATGGGAACTTAGAAAGGATAAAAGCCTATTTCATTGTGTATTCCCTCTAGGAAAAAATGCAACCAACTTTGGGAGGGAAAAATAAGTATCAAATATCTTCTGTATTCTCCCTAAGGGAAATAACGACTTGTCCTAGGAAGGGAAATGGAGGGTGGAAAATGAATAGAGAAATTCAATGAATGTTGATTGGATATTTAAGAGGTTGCCTTTGGGTCTCTTCTTTCTTTATAAGGAGAAGTCAACTTGCTCAGGCATTCATTCTATGATCATTTTATAATCTCTGATTTTATGCCTAAAGCTTGTAGCTTGGCACAAATGTTCTAAGGACGAAAACCCTCATAGAACATGTGAGGAATTTCTACACAAGGAATTCCATTGAGCTTGCAAAGTTTTTAGTTATTTCCAGCAATTGTTCGAAGGGATTTTACAGATTTGGTACATGGGTTTGAAGGGAAGAGAGTGCAGCTGTGTTTCCTACATTATTTCAGCCTGGAGCAACGTATCTTCTGCATACATCTGAATTGTTTTGAGGTATTTCAGACTAGATTTGTATTGCTATATCATAATCTGATTTTTATGAATTAAAGCAGCCAGTTTTCAGTATTTTTCCAGCCCAAAACCCTAGGGGCGAGTTGGTGTTTTGGCTGTTTAGGGAACCTATAGTAGTCATTTGCATGCATGGGTAACATCATTGCGTTCTCCTTAATTTTCTGAATCCGTGCATAGTTTATTTGTGTGGATTGGAGCATTTTTTAGGTAGTTATGAATTTTTGAAGTTGCCATAACTTTTTACAGACTGGGGTTTCAAAATAAATTTATTTCAGCCTTGTTTGCCTCAGAAACCTGCATATTCATGCATATTTTGGCTTTATAAATAAATGAAATTAGATTGGAGTGGTGAAAGTATAATTTATTGGTTGATTTGTATGAGTTTCTTGCTATGCCCTAGTCACATTTTTCCATTAAAATTTAGATCTACACAATAAAAATCTGATTTTAATTTTGTGACCTTGCATTTGGTTGTGGGATTTGCTTAAAATCTGTTGAGGGCAAAATATGTCCATTTGGGGACATTACAAACGTGTGACAATGCATTTGCTAATTGTATGCTTGATGATGCATATGATTGCATTTGAATTGTTAGACTTTTGTGCATGTGTTGTGTACTGTATACTTTTGTATAGGTGTTGTGTACTATATACTTTTTCCATGTTTCAGAGATATTGTAGTGAGTACTTGAAACTTGTAGCCCTTGAGCATTTCATTGTGATTATTATTGTCATTGAAACTTGAATCTTATGTGAAATTTCAATTCAGCTCCAATTTTATGTATTACGGTTCTATAATATGTGTGATGAATGCTTTGTCAATGTTATTATATGAATATTTGAAATTTCCTATATTTTTTATATTTTCCCTTATTTTTAATAGCCGTCCCCTGCCGTCCGGGCCTCCAAAAATATCCGTCCCAGAAACAAGTTCCCCTGTCCCCTTCCGTCCCCGTCCTAGAAACTTGGTGGAACATAGTTTTTCCTCCTTTGATGTTCCAACAAACGGTTTTCATCCTCAGTGGTTGAAAGCTGAAGCAGAATGCTCAAACTTGCAAATTTAGATTAGTAAAAAATGATTGATAAAAGATATTTTTTCAAATGTGCCCAATGCCCCTTTTTATAATTTCCCTCTCACCTTTGTCGAGGAAAGACACCCATAAAACTTCACCTACTTTTGTTTTAATTTTGAGTTGCTTTATAAAAATTTACCTTTATTATAATAATAAAACATAAGTTGCCTTTTTATGATATAACATAAAGTTATTTTTTGGCCACTTAAGTTAAATTATTAATTTATCTCCCTTATTAAAATATTTCGAAAAGGGATGGATAACCGATTCGCGACTTTGATAGATGGTTCGACATAGGGTTTTTCACAGTGAATCCATTTGCGAATCCTCGTTTCGGTTTTCTGGTCATCGTTTTTGTCATTAAAGACCTTTCCATTATTTCTCCCCCCACATCTCGATCCCTAGGGGTCAAGATTGGGTTTTGTTAGATTCGTTGCTGGTGTTTTTGCCATTTCGTGACTCTCATTTTTCCCTTGTCTCTGTTTATCGTTATTTCCTATCTTCTTTCTTTCATATCATGGTTCCCTGGCGTGTATATATTCTGTGCCTCGGATTTCTCTATCTGCCCTTCATGGCTGAAGGTTTGAGTTAATTCTGGATAGATCCTTCTAAAGTAAGGTTTTTGAGAAAGGTGAACCCTCCTGCATGTCATTTCAAGATGCTATTCGTGGACACCGTGACCAGTTTCTTTCCTCCACTCTTGGTGTGAACCGTCCATTTCGCTTTTTAAAAGAAGATCCTCGGAAAACCCCAACAGGCTGTATGAAAGTTGTGGATGGCACTCCGGTTATGAAAATTGCAGCATCAGACGTTCAAGCCAATATTCGAGATCTAGAAGACAGAGCCCTTATAGTTCGTTTTTTGGGGTTTAAACCCTCTCTAACTGCTTTTAAGGATTGGGCCCGGAAAACGTGGAATATTCTAGGTGAGTATATTGTTTCTGTCTATCCTAATAGTTATTTCTTGGTTTTTTTTGCTAATTATGCTGAGAAGGAATATATCTTCCAAGGGGGTCCATGGTTTTTTGGGAAAATGGGTTTGTTTATGAAACCATGGCAACCCCTTTTCAAAGCTAAAGAGGAACTCCCGTCGGTTGTTCCTGTTTGGATTCGTCTTTCTGGATTGCCTGCTGAATTTTGGAATCTAGTGGTTTTCCAGGATATTGGAAATTCCATAGGCAAATTTGTTAGAGTGACTGATTCTTCAACTCGAATGGAGAAAATGGTCTATGTTCGGATGTGTGTTTACATGGACATGAATCAACCTTTTTCTGCTAAAATTCTGCTAGAAGTTGGGGACGATAAATGAGAACAACAAATTGATTATGAGAACATCCCATTCAGATGTCGATTTTTTCATGAATATGGTCACCTTGTCACAGATTGTCCCCAACGGATGAAGGAACAAAAGTAGGAACCACATAGTTATGAGGATTTTATGGTCCCTCTGAAAAGAAAGATAGTTAAAGAAAAAAACATAGGAGAATTCCAGCAGAATAGTACAAATAGATTTGCAGCCCTACAATCAGAGGAAGCAAAGGAAGACATGGAAGAATTGCAGGAAACCCAAGTCCCTGAAACTCAAGAGGTTGTTCCACCACAACATGGTCCAAAAAATACTCATCCTCAATCAGTATCTAAAGCTTTGGTGGTGCACCCAACACATTCAGAAGAGTTGAAAAGTTATCAATGGAAACACAAGCTCATAGAGGAACATAGGAAGGAAGAAGTGGGATTGGAAATGGGAAATGGTCAGGGTCATGTTTTACCATTGTTGCCTTCTTCTGTAGAGATACTTCCGGTTGAGAACCACCATCTGGAGAGTGACCCCACAGGAATTCAACAAGAAAAGCAGAAAAAGTTGTGTATGGACTCTACTTTGAAAGTGGGAAGAAAATCTAACCGACTTCGTATCCAGAAAACAAGGTAGTAATTAGCTGGTACTGGTAAAGTAGGGGATTTGGCTACAATTTCTGAACAAATTCCTCAATGAAGTTGATCACTTGGAATGTTAGAGGGCTAAAAGGTAGCGCATCTAAAGTTAATGAAATTAAACGTATCTTGAACCGCCATCACCCTCACATGATATTTCTCCAGGAGACTAAAGCATCTATAGATTTTATAGCAGCAGTGACTCCTAACATTCAGAAAAACTTCAAGTTGTCTCTTTAAGTTCTCATGGAGATTCTGGAGGCATGGCATGCATATGGGATCCTCAACAGGTTCATTGTATAGATAGTGGAGGAAATCATGGATTCCTCTATATGGTGGTTCGATATGTTCCTGATAACTAGATTACTTTATTATTGAACATCTATGCTCCGGTTTAGGTGGAACCAAAAAAGCCAGTGGAAGATTATTTATGATATTGTTGCAGCCCACGCTGGAGTACCTGTCATTATAGGGGGAGATTTCAATACAGTCTTATTTTCTCATGATAAATAGGGAGGGAATTCTGCTCTTTGTGCCTCTGTTGCTAACATGTTGGATTTTATTCAAAAGATGAAATTGGTTGATGTTCAAACCCAAAATGGACTAATGACATGGTCCAACAAAAGAGTGGGTGAGAATTGTATCCTAGAAAGGTTGGATAGATTTTTAATTTCAGAAGAATGGTTAGAAAGCAACATTATCCGATTTCTAATGTTCTGGAAAATTCAGGATCTGACCATTGGCTGGTTTTGTTGGAAATGGGAAAATCAAAACCGTTCAGAGCTCCTTTCAAATGAGAATTGATGTGGCTAAGAGACGCACATCTTCCTTCTTTAATTGATAAGTGGTGGAAGGAGGGCCAACCCAAGAATGGTACCAAAATGTTTTGTCTCACTAGAAGACTACAACATATTACTAACCAATTGGAGCAGTGGAATAAATCTGTTTTTGGGAATGTCCATGTGAAAAAACTTGAAATCTTGGAAACTTTATAGGAGGTGTCTCATCAAGTAAGAATGCAAGGGTACTCAAAAGAACTACAAACGAAGGAAATTTTTCTTAAGCAAGAGCTGGCGGAATGGGAATTAAGAGAAGAAATTTTCTAGAAATAGAAATCCAGAATTAAATGGCTGAAAGAGGGAGATAAAAACACTTCCTTTTTCCATAAATCTCTATTAGTTCACCATTCTCATAATCGTATTGCTTACCTGGAAAAAGGAGATGGAACTCAGGCTAAGTCACAGGAAGATATTCAACAATTAGCTATACATTACTTTTCTGGGATCTTTGCTGCTTGTTGGCTAGATTTTCTGCATAGCATCAAACCTAGGCAGTCATGAGATAAATCTCCCTCATTTACCGGTGAGGCTCCCGTGTAAGATTTGTCAATAAAAATGTGTTTTCTATCTATCAGGGTTTTACTTTAACAACTTAGTTCATGAACCATAACTAAGAAGTTTTGCAGCAAGTAAGCAGCTGTTTAAGAAAGGAAATATTATAGAAGAAGGAAGTAATAGGAATTACAAAGAAGAAGTAAGGAAGATGTGCATCCCAATCAGTAGATATCAGAGCTAATTGCATGCACATAGAAGAAACTTAATAGATTTGAACACACAGAATTATAAAGCAAAGGCAGCTCTAGATCCAGATCTAAAATAACACAAAGTTTATTTAAGTAGATCTAAGATTTAAAAGCAAGAAACACAGTACGCCGTGACACAAAGTTCTCACGGAAACCTGCTTCTTTGTATTCCTCTGCAACAAGTGGCTCTCAGGGGTTCAGCACAAAGTCTAGAACACAAGATTGCTTCTTACAAATTCTGATCGATGATTAACCCGATAGGTTCTTCTCCTACTTATAGAATGTAGGAGGGAAAGTACAAATAGAAGACTCAAACTGAACTAAAGTATGAACAACAAGTAAAGATGACATTTGGCAATCATCCTCAACTAACTTCTCTCCTAAGTGACACATGTATCACTTAACTAATAGAAAGGTTCCACATGACTTCAAGTAATGGTTGCAAAACCAATAACTTAGAAGTTTACAATTTCATCCGGGAACATAGAAAGTAGAAGAAGAAAGAAATAGAAGAAGTCATGCCAGCTGTAACATCTACATCTTCTTCTTGTTCTGATATCTGATATACTTGTCGAACATATAATTCAGCAATCTTTCCATCTGTTTTAGCTACTGCTTCCTTTTCTGTCCTGAATTGCAGCAATCCTTCATTCAACACTTTGCTGCATGCTTCCACTTCTTCCAAACTTGGCCCAAATCTCGCAATGTCTGCCTGCAGTGTCACCAGCCTACTGATAGAGTTCATCGTGAAAGGCTCTGGTAGCTTTATCAATCCTCTTTTGCACCATCAGAAGAGAACCCTCCAGGGAATCATGCACCTCGTTAGAAACAATCCGCACGTATGAAGTAATACCTCCATCCACTCTTTCCTCAGTGAAAGAAATAATACTGTCCGGAAAATCTGATGTTCTACTCTCAAGCGCCTGCATCCTCTTTCAGCAAAACTCTGCAGATCTCCAAACGGAAAGATACTGCAAACTCTAGCTGCTTCCCCTTCTCAACTGATCCATCCGGCACAATTTGCTCTGCAACCAATACATCTTCCGGCAGCTTGTTGATCTCGGCCAAAACACTCAGGTTACTCTCTGCAACTGTATTTATTCCTTTTGTGCTTTCTATCAGTTGCTTTAGTTGATTTTCTGCATCGTTCATAACCTTTAGGCGGGCTGGCACTTCCCCAAGTTGCACAGAAGCTTGACGAATAATCAGATCCTTCCATTCGTCAATAGCCTTTACTTGATTGCTTGCATCTTCCATTTCCTGCATAAGATGATCACTCACCTGCGCTGAAATGGGCTGAACGGAAGATTTAGCAACCTTGGCTATGATCTCACATAATTGAGATATTTGCTTCTGTAGCTCTTCTTTCTCCGCCTTTTCACTGTCAAGCCTAAGGAACAAAGCATCCAGCAACGTCTGCGTGTCCTGCTTCAATCCTTCAGTGGTAGCTTGACCGAGTGGTATTTTGGTCACTGTCACATCTTCTGCCGTGAGTTCCTCTTCTACCTTTCCTTCCGCCGGGATTGATATCTCAGCAAACTTTTCTCCCGAATCCTCGATGATCAACCTAGAAGTTGCTTTAGCAACTTTAGGCCTTCTGTCTCTTCTGCTCAGATCCTGAAGTAGCTGCAAGTCATGTTCCTCTAAGTTCATCTCTATCTCTTGCTTCCGGAACCAACTGCAAAGCTAACCATTCCGAGAAATTACTTCTCGGAGAATGAGAAGTTGCTGAGTGCACTACCATTTCCCGCTCTGCATCCTCTCCATCAGAAAGTGCTACAGTATCATGGCTGCTATCCTCTGAAACATCCAAGGACAAAGCTCTTTCGAATTCCGTCATCTGCAGCTTCAACATCTCCTCTGGAACGGGTGCTGAACGAAGTGGCTGCGGAGAGAAGATGAACCGTTGCTGGTTTTAATGAAGGCATGGAAACATCCTGCTGCTGCGGTGCAATAGTTGGTGATCCACTAGGTACTGGAGAAGTCGGAGTCAAAGCTATGGTCGTAGAAGTGGTCTTCTCTTTCTCTTGAGATCTTCTGCGTACTTTCAACTTCTCGGACCTTCTGCTGCTCTCTCCTTCATGCTTTCTCTTGAGGGAATCTCCTGCGCCGAAGTTGCCCGTGATTTGATTCATCAATACTTCATCAAGGCAGTATCCCTTCGTTAGCAGCCAGCTCGAAGTACTCACCAACACAGCTCCGGATCTTTCCTCTATTGTGCTGCAGCCGCCATTGCTATCCTGTAGTAGAGCTTTATCTCCTCCCATTTGATGGTAAGTGTCAAGTACCACGTTCCCATCATCTTTAAGATCCGCAGGTATCCGCGCTAGTCCAAAGTCAAATACTTGCTTTGCCGACAGCCTGCTGAAATCTTTCTTTCTGAACCTCGTACTCACTTCTGCACTTCATCCAGAAATCTTCTAACGAAGGCACATGTGCGTACTCCTGGGAGATTGTCTTCCTGGCTATTCCAAATGGATCAAAATTAAGCCGTGCAGGGAAGAACTCTTGCTCATACTCGGACAACATTTGTGCTTCCATTCCTCGAGCTCTGTGAATGCTGATGCAACTGTAATATCCCACAGTGAGTGGGAAGTAGCCCGTAGACTTGTGCCGCTTCGACTGAAGGTCGTGTAACTCCACAAGTTGTCTGCTTAGCTCCATGGCAATCAATCTGTCACTCCGGGTACCTTGGCATCTTTGTTGGTTCACCTGAAAAGCTCGTAACCCTGAGGTATGTGAAATCTGCAAACTGGATGAATACACTGCCAATCTTGGACACTGCTTCCCATGCTTCCTTGCTTACCCTGTGAGTCTTCAAGTCTTTATCTAACCTGCAGATGAAATCGTAGAAGAAACCATCGTTGATCACTTTGAAGTCCTTCTCGCATGCAGGTGCAGTAAGCTGTGGGTAGCACTCGAAAATGGGATCCTTGGAAAGAATACCACATCTATCCAGCTTGGAAAAGACACCCTGTGAAGCTGCAGCATATACCAAGTATGAAGTCATCTTGAAGCTAAAGGTACGCTTTACGTTCCGCAGTTGCTCACCGATGTTGCTGCTAATAATTTCTGACCAACTGATTATAGAATCAACCTTGTTGATTTCAATGGTCCTGATGAAAGCATACATCCATGTCCGGAAAGTGTAGGCATTCGCTTCACCATTCAACCTGCATAGCAATTTGACAATATCATCCGCCTCCTGCACCAAATTGGATCGTGGAAGAGTTCTCGGGAACCTGGAAGGGGATCTAGGCTTCTTCATGAACCGGCTATTCATGATGCTCACACAGTCAGCTCTATGGCTTTTCCCACCTACTGTCAGCATCCTGAATGCTAATAGAAGTCACCACCTTTCGTACTGGAATCTTCAAACAATAATCGAAGAATTCTGCATCCAAACGAATTATTGTCTTTCCCGCAACATCACGCACTGATCTGGATGAAGGATGATAAGATCTAGCACACTCCATCACAAACTCTGGCAATTGGGCTGTACACGGGAAAGCTGCAGCTCGAATAATTCCACTACTTTTGACCGCACGCATGAGTGAAGTCTTTCCAGCTCTGGATCTATCTATCAAATCAGAAAGAGGTTCTGGGCCTAGATCCGTGTCTCCTATGTCTGTAAGCTTAGAAGCAATGCATGAATCCATCGTGCTCTCTTTTTCATCTCCTTTTGCCATGGCTTTATCAATCTTTGTCTGAATAATTCTTTTTCTTCTAATTTGGCCTGCTTTCTTCAATACTGGTGCAGATCTGGACAATTCTTCAGATTCGGAGGATATTTGCAATGTATTGGACATTGATAAATACTCCTTTTCTTTTATAAAGCACCTGTAATGAGTTCCTGCAATTTATTCAGACAAAAATGGCCACCGGAGCATGAATAGTGAATTTAAATTATAAAAATCTGCACTTTTCAAGCCTGCTGCCCCAAAAATTGGTGTTTAATTTGCACATAAAGAGAGCATGAATCCTTTCAATCAACACTTTAGCTCCTTTAAACACCTGTGAAAACAATTGTGCAGACGAAGATGAACCTTTTCCAAAGCATGCGCCAAATCTGGAAGCTTTTAGCCTTTGTTAGCACTTTGTCTGTGCAAAATCCTTCCTCTAATGGGGGCGCACTTTTTCTCCTTGCTACAATTCTTTACCTGTGTGTTGAATAATAAATCCATATGGCTGCCCATGCTTATATAACCTTCACAATTCTATAATTAATAATTGCCCCTAACAATTAAAGGCAATTAATTAATTAAAAATCATGCTTTCCTCTTTTAAAAATAGCATGTTTAAGGACAGCCATTCAATAAATTAAATTAATCCAATTTAATCCTTCACACAGCACTTAACTTTAGCCTCACAGTGTGCTTTGACCATAGCCACTGAAAATAGAAATTAATTTAATGATTTAATGCATTTGAAAATCATTAAACAACTCCTAAATGGGGGCGCACTTTTTTCAAGGAGAGGGGTAGCCACTAAAATAAATTAAATTTAATTAATTTAATCCCTTTCTTTTATTTCTCCTTTGACTTTTTGACCTCCTCTAGCTTGGGCGCACTTTTTCCAAGGAAGAAAGATTATTAAAAAATAATCAATTTAATCACTTTAATCCTTCACCAAAGGGGGGCGCACTTTTTTGCACATGTAATTCTATTTTTAAGAATTTTCACAATAATGGGATTCTTTACCCTGCAAGGTAGGCACCACAATCCCATGATCCACTTAAGTGATTTGACTTTGACAATGGGATTCTTTACCCTGCAAGGTAGGCACTAAAATCCCATTGATTTCACTTAAGTCACTTTCCTTTTTATTATATCATGGGAATTTTCACCCTGTAAGGTAGGCAATAAATTCCCACCTACTTGCAGCCTCTATTTTTCCCACTGCAGCTTAAGTGACTTTTATAACACGGGAAAAAGTACCCTGCCAGGCAGGTATACAATTCCCATCCTTGCCTGCGGGCTTATGTTTTTCCCATCGCAGCTTAAATCCTTTGTTTTCCAAAAAATGCGCCCATCCCCGCAGGGGCTTTCCTGTGCACGACTTCGCTTTTTCCCAGTGATCCAGACCTCCGATGATGACTTCCTCCGGGCAAAATGTGCGTGTATGTTTTCCAGCTGCTCCTGGCCAAAAATCGGGCTTACCCGGCGAAGGAGTTGTTCCAGAGAAATTTCACAGAAAACAGAACGGGGACACCACAAAAACACGAAAAATTGCCAAAAGTTACAAATAAAGCCCAAAACTTAAAATAAGTTAAAATCCTTCTGGTATACAGGAATAATAACATATTCGCTTATAACGGAGTTAAAACGGAGTGCAAATAGCCTCATACGGGGCTCAAAATAATTAAATACAAATTTCCCGCAGACAAATCCCGACGACAGAATAAAACAATTTTGGGCATCTGGGTATTTGGCGAAAAGGGCTAATATGGCTCTTTAGGATTATCTTGACGCGATACAGGAACTTTCAGGCAATAAAAACAACAAATGACCCACTAATTTTAAAAGTACGAAATTTTTTTCAAAATTGGGTAGTCACAGATTTTGGGGTGAAATCTGAGTGACACCAGTTGGCTCCGTCTGTGGACATCTTTTTTCTCTTGTCAGAATGACAAAGGGAAAAGATGAAATCCCAGCATCTCTGGTTTCGTATCTTGTCTTTTGGGCACGGGGTCAGGCAGACAAACACAACACAACACAACACCAAAACAAGACAAAACAAGGAAAAACAAACAAAGGGTTTATTTATGTACATACAGGTTTTACCCTGCTTCTCATGTTCGGAACAGCTTCAAGTGTTGCCCATTGAAAGGCAACGGCAATTCAACTCCATCCTGATGAGCAAGAATGAAGCTATCCGCTCCGGCGATCTTTTTGATCACAAAAGGCCCTTTCCATAGTGAATCGAACTTTCCATGCATGCCTTTTGTTTCTCTTCTTTTGTCCCATAAGAGGACCCAGTCGTTAACTTCAAACTTTCTTTCCCTGGCTCTTTTATCAAAGATGACTTTCACCTTCCTCTGATGCTCTGTCAACCTATCTGCAACTTGAGTTTGTACTTCCCTCAGTTCAGTCAGGTACATGATTCTTTTATCTATAGCATCCGTGAATGTGGAATCCTCCAGGGCTTTAGAAAGTCGTAGGGCAGGCAATTCCAAGGTGAGAGGCAGCTCTGTGTCTCTTCCATATAGCAGCTGAAATGGGGACATGCCTATCGCCCTCTTTGGTGTGATCCTATCGGCCCATAATGCATCAAACAACTTTTTATGCCAAGTCCTTTGATTTTCTGTTACAAGCTTGCGCACGATAGTTACCAAGTTCTTATTACTAGATTCAGCTTGACCATTCCCTTGTGGATAGTAGTTTGAGGAATGAACAAGTTGAATCCCATAAGTGTAGCAGAATTCCACCAACTCCTCAGAAGAAAGATTCGGAGCATTGTCTGCTACAATTTTGCTGGGTACGCCAAACCTGACAATAATATTTTCTTTTATAAAATTGCACACTTCAGCGGAAGTGGCATTCTTCACAGGAATAGCTTCTACCCACTTACTGAAATAATCAGTAGCTGTTAGGATGTAATGATGACCGGCGCTAGAAGCCGGGTTAAGCATTCCAATAAAATCCATACCCCACTGTTGGAAAGGTTCTTCAATCACAATGGGTTTTAGAGGTAATGCAGGCAATTTCACACGCCCAACAAAATGTTGGCATGCTTGACACTTAGCTACCCATTCTGCAGTATCTTGAAAAAGGGTGGGCCAGTAATACCTTGCTCTAAGGATCTTGTGTGCAGTGACTCGGGCTGAGAAATGACCACCGCAAGCCATGTCATGAAACTGTTGTAGTAGTTGATCCTGTTGAGCTTTATCCACGCATCTGAGAAATACACCATCAATTCCCCTTTTGTACAAACCATTATCCCAAAGAACAAAATCTTTGGATTTAAGCTTGATTGTTCGTTTCTCTTTTCTGGAAAGTTGATCTGGGCATTCTCCATACGTCAGAAAGTAAGCAATGTTACTATACCATTCCTCTACCAGATCTATAAAAAGTACTGCAGGTAAATCTTCATCTCTCCCATCTTGATCTGCTTCAGGTGCTGATGCTTTTATTTCTATCATTAGTTCACACAGACCTCTTCCTCGGACTAGCTTTGTTGGTTTAATGTCCAGATCATATTCTTGAACTTTTGTCACCCATGTGCCTCTCAATAATCCTAACTCTTGCTGAGTAAGGATAGATTTAACTGCAGTATCTGGAACCAAAACCACAGTGTGCGAGGAAAGAATATAATACCTGAATGCCTTGCATGCCTTCACTACTGCATATGCGTGCTTTTCCATTGGAGTGTATTTCAACTCATAGGCTTTAAGGGGCGTGCTCATGAAAGCAATAGGAGTTTCTGCATCCTCTTGATTCTTCTGCATAAGAATTGCTGACATGGTATGTTCAGAAGAATAACAATAAAGAATAAATTCTCTACTGAAGTCAGGTGAAACCAAGACTGGAGCTTTAGACAGGGCCTCTTTGATTTTTTCGAAAGCTTCCTTCCCTTCGCTGCTCCATTTAAAATCTTGTGTCTTCTTCATCATATTTGAAATATGACGGGTTAGCTCAGCAAAGTCAGGAATGAATCTTCTGAGAAAATTCACTTTTCCAAAGAAAGAGTGAACTCCTTTTTTGGATGTGGGCAAAGGTAATGTCTGAATGGATTTGACACGCTCTGGATCTATTTTTGTTCCCTCTTTGGAAACAATGTGCCCAAGCAGCTTTCCTTCAGTTACAGCAAAGATAGATTTCTTAGGATTCAAAGAAATACCATGCTTGCGGCATTGTATGAAGACCTCTTCTAAGTTTGAAATATGTGTGCTTCTATCTTTGGAAAAGACTGTCAAATCATCCAGGTACACAACTATGCTTATATCTTTGAGATGAGCAAAGGCTAGATCCATAGCTCTTTGAAATGTAGCACCAGCATTGATCAGGCCGAACGGCATCTTCTGGTATGCAAAGGTTCCCCAAGGTGTGATGAACGCCGTTTTGTATTGATCTTCCTCAGCCACCTTGACTTGATTGTATCCTGAGAAGCCATCAAGCATGGAAAGCATCTCAGATCCAGTGACCACCTGCAAAGTGTGATCCATGATGGGGATAGGGTAGTTATCCTTCAATGAAGCTTGATTAAGGTTGCGGAAATCCACGCACAACCTAATCTCACCACTTTTCTTTCTTACAGGGACTATGTTGGCCAACCACTCCGAATGGTGTATGGGATAGATTATCTTTGCATCTAACAACTTCTGGATTTCTGCAAAGATGGTTCCTGAAATGGTAGGATTGTGCCGCCGTAGCTTCTGCTTGAAAGGCTTCTGTTCTGATTTAAGTGGGATATAGTGTTGAACTTCCGCAGGCTGATATGTCTTTAAATCCTGATAAGACCAGGCAAAAATATCCATATACTTCTTAAGAAGCTTAGTGAAAGCTTCCTTTTTCAGCTTCCGAACAACGCTTACCCAGATTTACTAATTTGGGATCATTGCTAGCTCCCAAATTTAGTAATTGTGTGTCGGAGGAAGAGCCTTCCTCATTTTCTTCATTTTTCTTAAGCATCTGATCATGCTTATCAAACATTTCCTCAAGAGATACCAAGCCTTTGGGAATTTTATTTCCCTTTAGTTGGATAATCTCCTGACCTCCTGAGACGTCAGCATCCATTTCTCCGACAGTGGTCTGCCTAGGAGGTGAATTGCTTCCCTCATAGTAGATTTCTTCAAAGTTATCCTTCTGTTGGAGAAACGCAGCAATTTGCGTGTCGTCATTGAAAACCTGCCATTGCTGGACGTTGTCAGGAACCTTTGGGCGAAAAACCATTTCCACCTTGTAGTCTCCCTGTCTAAAGAATGCAGGGGGCTGATCCGGATTCAACAAGGCTGCAGTAACTGCAAGCGAATCAGCTCTTGAATTTTGTTCTCTCGGAATGTAAGATACCGAGAAAGCTGAAAAATCCAGGATAGCAGAGTAGACCCGATCTCTGTAGTGCCGCAGTTTGTCTTTTTTGACTTGATAGAGGCCCCTTATCTGCTTCACGATCAGCTCAGCATCTCCTCTTGCGTGTAATAATTTGATTCCCATTGTTCTCGCCTGCTCCATGCCTAACAACAATGCTTCATATTCAGCCGTATTGTTAGTATTTTCGAACATCAATTTGAAAGAGTGCGCATGCACCTTCCCTTCAGGAGAGATAAGAACAACGCCTGCACCGGATCCAAATGAACAACAGCTACCATCAAATTCCAGAGTCCAAATCTTGTTATCAATTTGATGTGATTCTCGAATCACTGGTTGAATTTCTTCTTTATCCATTTCAAGATAATAGACTCCGTGATCCGACTCCTGAAACAAGATCTGAGATCTAGGATCCTCAGATTTTGACACTGTGTACTTAGATTTCTTCTCAGGTTCCAGCTTTTGATTTACTCCTTTGATTGGTATGTGCGCACAAGACCAATCCATCTTGACTTCTCCACCCAGCTCTTTGCAAAAATTTCTACTCAACAGCATGCCATAAGAAACTGGAATGTCTGCTACAAGGATAGTCATTTTCAGTCTTTTGTCTGGGAAGGAAGCAAGTACTGCCTGCGCATCTTTGATTTGCCCTACAAGAGGGACTTGCCTTTCCATGGAATAACATCTTCCAATGGTTTTTGTCAATGTAAGACCCAAGGCATCAGCAACTTTGGCAGGCATGACGTTGTCGGAAGCTCCAGAATCCAGGATGCAATTGCTTAGCTTATGTCCGTTGATGAGCAAAGACACATAGAATGGCTCAATCCTTTCTGATGTAGCAGGAGAAGAGGTGGAAGGAGAAGAACTTGCAGCAGCATTATTTGAAGGTGGAGTAATCTTTGGACTTGACAAGATACCCCGTGAATTATTGTTCGTTGGGCTAGGACCATTGCTTTGCACATATTTGACCAATCTATTCAGCTGATCAGGAAATGCCCTCAAATACTCAGCTTCTGACATCTGGACCTTATTTCTCTTGATGTGATCAATTATGTCAAAAGCTTGACTTGCTTCAGCAGGATATGCATTGGTTCTTTGCTGCGAATTGAAAGAATTTGAATATTTCTCCTTGGGCGCTAATGAAGAAGGAAGAATGCTACCTCTTTTCAAGATAGTAACATCCGGGCCAGGATCTTCTCTCTCTTTCCGGCCGCTTGTGGATGCTTCGGCATTTTGGCGTGTCTGAGACCTTGTAAACACCGCAAAAGTGTGACCATCAGAATCTTCAAAAGATTCATAATAGCCCTCATCAGATTCGTAGTCCAGGTAACCAATATTGGAGTCGCCAGCGGGATCTATAAAGTCCTCATCATCAAATGATTCATCAATGTCGAGATCTTCTTCATTAGTTTCCAAGTTATTCCTTGGAGCAGCTTCTATTGCCAAACGCTGTGGTGCAGCAGCAAGTCTGTTTCGATTTTGATTTTGATTTTGACCATTGAAGGTCCGGATAGGAGCTATTCTTGAGGGGGGGGCATTCCCTGCTTGAGAGATCTGCTTCTTGATCTGCAGCATGTCATTAGCCAATCTCTGCAACAAAGGATCAGAAGTGCTAGAAGAAGCACCATCACCTTTGTGAGATAGTTGTTTGAGTTTTCCAGCCATGATCAAGTCGTCCTCAACCTCCACGGCAGCATTTTGTGCATCCAGCAAATTTGCAGGTCTTGCCCTTCTTAGCTGATATCCAACTTCAGGCAATAGAGCGTTTATAAAAAACGTCTTTTGATTTTCGTCGCTCAATGCAGCAGAAGTGGGGATTTTATACAAAATCCTTTGGAACTTTGCAATAAAGTCCCGCATGTTCTCGTTTGGCTCTTTCTTCAACTGCGTCAGTTGGGTGATCATCGTGCTCGCGTCCTCTGCAGGCTTGAATCTTTTCAGAAATTGCTCACGCATAGTCGTCCAGTTGGTTACGGTGCCAGGAGCCAGCCGATAGAACCATTCGCCAGCCAAGTCGTGTAGAGTCTCAATGAATAGCCTGACTGAGACATCTTCATGCTCCACTGCAAGCACACCACAAGATATGAAGAAGGCTGCCAAGTGATCATCCGGGTTTTGCTTTCCATCTCCAAAGAATTTTGGAAAATTCTTTCTGGATCCCTTTGGCAGCTCGTGCATAGGTGGAGCCAAGTTGAGAGGTCCAAAAACCGCTCCCCATGGAACAGGTACAATTTGGTGCGCCATGTTAGCTTGAGCACGTCTCCTCCTTGTGTAGACTTGATAGACTTGTTGAATAATTCCAGCCGCCGGATTATGCTGAATACGATCCGGATCTGGATGGGTGTGCACTCTCCTTCCTGGTGAAAGACTAGATCTGCGGCTTCTAACTTGAGGAGGATGATTGAAATTGAATTGCTCCTGCAGTCGGAAGAAATGATCCGTCCTTCCTTGCGCCTTCACGGATCTGGTGAACGGACGTTCAGCCAGGTTGAGATTTGTATGGAAAACACTCTGATCTTCAATAGAAAAGCTTTGATCTGCAAAGATAGTTGTTCCCCAGCGGAGTCGCCAAAAACTGTTGGCTAGATTTTCTGCATAGCATCAAACCTAGGCAGTCATGAGATAAATCTCCCTCATTTAACCGGTGAGGCTCCCGTGTCAGATTTGTCAATAAAAATGTGTTATTATCTATCAGGGGTTTTACTTTAACAACTTAGTTCATGAACCATAACTAAGAAGTTCTGCAGCAAGTAAGCAGCTGTTTAAGAAAGGAAGATTATAGAAGAAGGAAGTAAAGGAATTACAAAGAAGAAGTAAGGAAGATGTGCATCCCAATTAGTAGATATCAGAGCTAATTGCATGCACATAGAAGAAACTTAATAGATTTGAACACACAGAATTATAAAGCAAAGGCAGCTCTAGATCCAGATCTAAAATAACACAAAGTCTATTAAGAGATCTAAGATTTAGAAGCAA
The DNA here is from genome assembly GCA_019776745.2 of Taxus chinensis. Lineage (NCBI taxonomy): Eukaryota > Viridiplantae > Streptophyta > Pinopsida > Cupressales > Taxaceae > Taxus > Taxus chinensis. The sequence continues at coordinate 542,034,811 of CM034154.1, read as the reverse complement.
GAAACAAAATACACCGTGACACAAAGTTCTCCGGAAACCTGCTTCTTTGTATTCCTCTGCAACAAGTGGCTCTCAGGGGTTCAGCACAAAGTCTAGAACACAAGATTGCTTCTTACAAATTCTGATCGATCATTAACCCATAGGTTCTTCTCCTACTTATAGAATGTAGGAGGGAAAGTACAAATAGAAGACTCAAACTGAACTAAAGTATGAACAACAAGTAAAGATGACATTTGGCAATCATCCTCAACTAACTTCTTCCTAAGTGACACATGTATCACTTAACTAATAGAAAGGTTCCACATGACTTCAAGTAATGGTTGCAAAACCAATAACTTAGAAGTTTACAATTTCATCCGGGAACATAGAAAGTAGAAGAAGAAAGAAATAGAAGAAGTCATGCCAGCTGTAACATCTACATCTTCTTCTTGTTCTGATATCTGATATACTTGTCGAACATATAGTTCAGCATCTTTCCATCTGTTTTAGCTACTGCTTCCTTTTCTGTCCTGAATTGCAGCAATCCTTCATTCAACACTTTGCTGCATGCTTCCACTTCTTCCAAACTTGGCCCAAATCTCGCAATGTCTGCCTGCAGTGTCACCAGCCTACTGATAGAGTTCATCGTGAAAGGCTTGGTGGCTTTATCAATCCTCTTTTGCACCATCAGAAGAGAACCCTCCAGGGAATCATGCACCTCGTTAGAAACAATCCGCACGTATGAAGTAATACCTCCATCCACTCTTTCCTCAGTGAAAGAAATAATACTGTCCGGCAAATCTGATGTTCTACTCTCAAGCGCCTGCATCCTCTTTAGCAAAACTCTGCAGATCTCCAAACGGAAAGATACTGCAAACTCTAGCTGCTTCCCCTTCTCAACTGATCCATCCGGCACAATTTGCTCTGCAACCAATACATCTCCCGGCAGCTTGTTGATCTCGGCCAAAACACTCAGGTTACTCTCTGCAACTGTATTTATTCCTTTTATGCTTTCTATCAGTTGCTTTAGTTGATTTTCTGCATCGTTCATAACCTTTAGGCGGGCTGGCACTTCCCCAAGTTGCACAGAAGCTTGACGAATAATCAGATCCTTCCATTCGTCAATAGCCTTTACTTGATTGCTTGCATCTTCCATTTCCTGCATAAGATGATCACTCACCTGCGCTGAAATGGGCTGAACGGAAGATTTAGCAACCTTGGCTATGATCTCACATAATTGAGATATTTGCTTCTGTAGCTCTTCTTTCTCCGCCTTTTCACTGTCAAGCCTAAGGAACAAAGCATCCAGCAACGTCTGCGTGTCCTGCTTCAATCCTTCAGTGGTAGCTTGACCGAGTGGTATTTTGGTCACTGTCACATCTTCTGCCGTGAGTTCCTCTTCTACCTTTCCTTCCGCCGGGATTGATATCTCAGCAAACTTCTCTCCCGAATCCTCGATGATCAACCTAGAAGTTGCTTTAGCAACTTTAGGCCTTCTGTCTCTTCTGCTCAGATCCTGAAGTAGCTGCAAGTCATGTTCCTCTAAGTTCATCTCTATTCTTGCTTCCGGAACCAACTGCAAAGCTAACCATTCCGAGAAATTACTTCTCGGAGAATGAGAAGTTGCTGAGTGCGCTACTATTTCCCGCTCTGCATCCTCTCCATCAGAAAGTGCTACAGTATCATGGCTGCCATCCTCTGAAACATCCAAGGACAAAGCTCTTTCGAACTCCGTCATCTGCAGCTTCAACATCTCCTCTGGAACGGGTGCTGAACGAAGTGGCTGCGGAGAGAAGATGAACGTTGCTGGTTTTAATGAAGGCATGGAAACATCCTGCTGCTGTGGTGCAATAGTTGGTGATCCACTAGGTACTGGAGAAGTCGGAGTCAAAGCTATGGTCGTAGAAGTGGTCTTCTCTTTCTCTTGAGATCTTCTGCGTACTTTCAACTTCTCGGACCTTCTGCTGCTCTCTCCTTCATGCTTTCGCTTGAGGGAATCTCCTGCGCCGAAGTTGCCCGTGATTTGATTCATCAATACTTCATCAAGGCAGTATCCCCTCGTTAGCAGCCAGCTCGAAGTACTCACCAACACAGCTCCAGATCTTTCTTCTATTGTGCTGCAGCCGCCATTGCTATCCTGTAGTAGAGCTTTATCTCCTCCCATTTGATGGTAAGTGTCAAGTACCACGTTCCCATCATCTTTAAGATCCGCAGGTATCCGCGCTAGTCCAAAGTCAAATACTTGCTTTGCCGACAGCCTGCTGAAATCTTTCTTTCTGACCTCGTACTCACTTCTGCACTTCATCCAGAAATCTTCTAACGAAGGCACATGTGCGTACTCCTGGGAGATTGTCTTCCTGGCTATTCCAAATGGATCAAAATTAAGCCGTGCAGGGAAGAACTCATGCTCATACTCGGACAACATTTGTGCTTCCATCCCTCGAGCTCTGTGAATGCTGATGCAACTGTAATATCCCACAGTGAGTGGGAAGTAGCCCGTAGACTTGTGCCGCTTCGACTGAAGGTCGTGTAACTCCACAAGTTGCCTGCTTAGCTCCATGGCAATCAATCTGTCACTCGGGTACCTTGGCATCTTTGTTGGTTCACCTGAAAAGCTCGTAACCCTGAGGTATGTGAAATCTGCAAACTGGATGAATACACTGCCAATCTTGGACACTGCTTCCCATGCTTCCTTGCTTACCCTGTGAGTCTTCAAGTCTTTATCTAACCTGCAGATGAAATCGTAGAAGAAACCATCGTTGATCACTTTGAAGTCCTTCTCGCACGCAGGTGCAGTAAGCTGTGGGTAGCACTCGAAAATGGGATCCTTGGAAAGAATACCACATCTATCCAGCTTGGAAAAGACACCCTGTGAAGCTGCAGCATATACCAAGTATGAAGTCATCTTGAAGCTAAAGGTACGCTTTACGTTCCGCAGTTGCTCACCGATGTTGCTGCTAATAATTTCCGACCAACTGATTATAGAATCAACCTTGTTGATTTCAATGGTCCTGATGAAAGCATACATCCATGTCCGGAAAGTGTAGGCATTCGCTTCACCATTCAACCTGCATAGCAATTTGACAATATCATCCGCCTCCTGCACCAAATTGGATCGTGGAAGAGTTCTCGGGAACCTGGAAGGGGATCTAGGCTTCTTCATGAACCGGCTATTCATGATGCTCACACAGTCAGCTCTATGCTTTTCCCACCTACTGTCAGCATCCTGAATGCTAATAGAAGTCACCACCTTTCGTACTGGAATCTTCAAACAATAATCGAAGAATTCTGCATCCAAACGAATTATTGTTCTTTCCCGCAACATCACGCACTGATCTGGATGAAGGATGATAAGATCTAGCACACTCCATCACAAACTCTGGCAATTGGGCTGTACACGGGAAAGCTGCAGCTCGAATAATTCCACTACTTTTGACTGCACGCATGAGTGAAGTCTTTCCAGCTCTGGATCTATCTATCAAATCAGAAAGAGGTTCTGGGCCTAGATCCGTGTCTCCTATGTCTGTAAGCTTAGAAGCAATGCATGAATCCATCGTGCTCTCTTTTTCATCTCCTTTTGCCATGGCTTTATCAATCTTTGTCTGAATAATTCTTTTTCTTCTAATTTGGCCTGCTTTCTTCAATACTGGTGCAGATCTGGACAATTCTTCAGATTCGGAGGATATTTGCAATGTATTGGACATTGATAAATGCTCCTTTTCTTTTATAAAGCACCTGTAATGAGTTCCTGCAATTTATTCAGACAAAAATGGCCACCAGAGCATGAATAGTGAATTTGAATTATAAAAATCTGCACTTTTCAAGCCTGCTGCCCCAAAAAATTGGTGTTTAATTTGCACATAAAGAGAGCATGAATCCTTTCAATCAACACCTGAGCTCCTTTAACACCTGTGAAAACAATTGTGCAGATGAAGATGAACCTTCTCCAAAGCATGCGCCAAATCTGGAAGCTTTTAGCCTTTGTTAGCAATTTGTCTGTGCAAAATCCTTCCTCTAAAGGGGGCGCACTTTTTCTCCTTGCTGCAATTCTTTACCTGTGTGTTGAATAATAAATCCATATGGCTGCCCATGCTTATATAACCTTCACAATTCTATAATTAATAATTGCCCTAACAATTAAAGGCAATTAATTAATTAAAAATCATGCTTTTCTCTTTTAAAAATTGCATGTTTAAGGACAGCCATCCAATAAATTAAATTAATCCAATTTAATCCTTCACACAGCACTTAACTTTAGCCTCACAGTGTGCTTTGACCATAGCCACTGAAAATAGAAATTAATTTAATGATTTAATGTATTTAAAATCATTAAATAACTCCTAAATGGGGCGCACTTTTCCAAGGAGAGGGGCAGCCACTAAAATAAATTAAATTTAATTAATTTAATCCCTTTCTTTTATTTCTCCTTTGACTTTTTGACCTCCTCTAGCTTGGGCGCACTTTTTCCAAGGAGAAAGATTATTAAAAATAATCAATTTAATCACTTTAATCCTTTACCAAAGGGGGCGCACTTTTTTGCACATGTAATTCTATTTTTAAGAATTTTCACCATAATGGGATTCTTTACCCTGCAAGGTAGGCACCACAATCCCATGATCCACTTAAGTGATTTGACTTTGACAATGGGATTCTTTACCCTGCAAGGTAGGCACTAAAATCCCATGATTTCACTTAAGTCACTTTCCTTTTATTATATCATGGGAATTTTCACCCTGCAAGGTAGGCAATAAATTCCCACCTGCCTGCGGCCTCTATTTTTCCCACTGCAGCTTAAGTGACTTTTATAACACGGGAAAAAGTACCCTGCCAGGCAGGTATACAATTCCCATCCTGCCTGCGGCTTATATTTTTCCCATCGCAGCTCAAATCCTTTGTTTTCCAAAAATGCGCCCATCCCCGCAGGGGCTTTCCTGTGCACGACTTCGCTTTTTCCCAGTGATCCAGACCTCCGATGATGACTTCCTCCGGGCAAAATGTGCGTGTATGTTTTCCAGCTGCTCCAGGCCAAAAATCGGGCTTACCCGGCGAAGGAGTTGTTCCAGAGAAATTTCACAGAAAACAGAACGGGACACCACAAAAACACGAAAAATTGCCAAAAGTTACAAATAAAGCCCAAAACTTAAAATAAGTTAAAATCCTTCTGGTATACAGGAATAATAACATATTCGCTTATAACGGAGTTAAAACGGAGCGCAAATAGCTTCACACGGGGCTCAAAATAATTAAATACAAATTTCCCGCAGACAAATCCCGACGACAGAATAAAACAATTTTGGGCATCTGGGTATTTGGCGAAAAGGGCTAATATGGTTATTTAGGATTATCTTGATGCAATACAGGAACTGAGGAGGACAATACTTTTCTTTTGCAGCCGGTTTCAGAGAAGGAACTCCAAACAGTTGTCTGGGCTATGAAGAAAGGGAAAACACTAGGACCAAATGAATTTCCGATAGAATTCTATCAAGAATTCTGGGACATTATCAAAAATGATCTTTTGGAAGTGGTGGAAGAATGCAGACAAGCGAAGACTATTTTGAAAGTCATCAATCAAACCTATATTGCTTTGGTTCCCAAGAAAGAAGAGGCCTCTACCCTTGCGGAATATCGTCTCATTGCTTTATGCAATGTGCTCTATAAAATAATTACCAAAGTCATAGCTGAAAGGCTGAAGACTATCATTTATAAAGTAATATCTCCGGAACAAGGGGGATTTGTACCTCATAGACAAATCTATGATGATATTGTTCTGGCCCAGGAAGCCCTCCATTCCATGGAAATTTGAAAAAAAACCAGCTATGTTTTTGAGACTGGATCTGTCTAAAGCATATGATAGGGTGAACTGGTCTCTCCTCACTCAAATCCTCTTGAGGTTTGGCTTTTCGCCCCTTTGGGTTTAGTGGATACAAGCTTGTATTTCTTCGGTTTCTTATTCAATTTTGGTTAATGGAGTTCCTACAACTAGATTCTTTGCTTCTCGAGGTATAAGGCAGGGAGATCCCTTATCTCCATTTCTTTTCATAATTGTTGTTGAATCTTTTGGCAGACTGTTTTCCAAGGAATGAGAACCCAGAAGAAGTTGAGGGGCATCAAATTGGCTAGACAGGTGGATCCTCTATCCCATCTTGCAGTTTGTAGATGATTCTTCTATTATGGGGGAAGCATCTTTAAAAGAAGCTAATCAAATCCACAACAACTTGGAGCTCTTTTCAAAGGCCACTGGTCAAGATATAAACAGACAAAAAGTCAAAAATCATTTTCTTCCATTGCTCACCCAGGATGGAACAAGATATTTTGGCAAAATTAGGATTTCAGAAGGGCATGTTACCTCTAAAATACTTGGGTATCCCACTTAGATTCTAAAAGATTAAGGGACTGGAGTTGGCTTCTTGCAAAGATTCTTCAGAAGTTTAGTAAATGGACTCATAGATGGTTAACTTCTGGGGGACATATACTTTGATTAAAGCTGTTTTACAAGCTATTCCTATCTATTTTTTTTCTCTTTTGAATATTCCTGTGAAAGTTTACATCAACTTGATTCCATTAGCCATAAATTCTTATGGACAGGAACTCAACAGGTTCGGAAATGGCATCTTGTAAAATGGAAAACATTATGTTTGCCAAAGAAAGAGGGGGGATTGGGTTTTAGATCCAGTGCAGAAAATAATAAAGCTTTAGCTGCAAAGTTATATTGGAGATTGTTGCAAAATCCGTATCAGCTATGGGCCATCAATATTAGAGAAAAATATGCGGAAGGAATGATGCCTCAAGAATTCATTCGACATTCTTTACCTTCTTGGGGATCTCCGATTCTATCGGTCCTCAAAATTGGTGAAGGAATTATTAAAAAACATTTTTTTTGGAAAATTGGGAAAGGTGATCAGGCTAACTTCTGGACTAATTCCTGGGATGGGCACCCACCTTTGATTGAACAGTATCCGAATTTTAGAAATATTATGGATATTCTTCATAGTAAAGGAAAGGAAAAGGTGAGCCATTATATACAATCATCGTCTCAGGGGGTTGAATGGATCTCTCGTCTTTGTGGCAGACCAACTTGTCTATGGGCCAAATTCACTTTTTTCAAACTCTCCTGCAAAACAAAATCCTTCCTATTTCTTTTGATACTGATACCCTTGCTTGGGGAAAATCTTCGGATGGAAATTACTCTGTAGCTGAAGGATATAATACTTTGATAGGTACTCAGCCGCACCCTTGGAAGGACATTTTTGTTGATCTCTGACAACCTACTTTGTGGCCTAAAGTTAGATTCTTTATCTGGCTTTTATTATACAGGAGGATTCTTACTGGAGATAATTTGATGAAAAGAGGGATGATTGGACCTTTTTGGTGTCCTTTATGTAAAGAAGCAGATGAAACTCTGATCCACCTTTTTCTTCAATGCCCTTTTGTTACGTCTCTATGGAATATCTTGGTTGATTGGCTTTCTGTTACTTGGAACTCCTCTACGAATCTAGTGGATGCAGTTAGAGTTTGGAAACGCTCAGTCTCAGATACTCAGGACCTTAGCAAAGGAATCTGGATTGCTATTTCTCTTATGTTGTGGAATGTATGGAAAGAGAGAAATAGACGTATCTTCAAATCCGAAAGTAGAGACATTTGGTATGTCAAGGAACTAACTAGAAGTAATATTGTGGAAACTATTGTGCATAATTTGAAAATTCCCTCCCCAATACCTGGAAAATGGAAAGTTTTACTACAAAAACTTAACTTGGGGGAAAGCAAATTACAGACAAAGACATGCTCTAAACTATCGGTGCCCTCTGTTGTGAGAAAATGGAAACCGCCTCCGTTTGACTTTGTTAAACTAAATACTGATGGAGCAACAAGAGGCAATCCGGGTCCAACTAGTATGGGAGGGATAGCTCATGATTCTTTGGGAACTCCCCTTTTCTTTTTTTACTCATCAATTGGGGCACTGTACTAATAATGTGGCTGAAATCTTGGCAATTCAACAGGCTCTTCTGGAGGCAACTAAACTGGGATGTCTTAGAATTATAGTTGAATCTGATTCTAAGGTTATTGTTAACCTTTTGTCAGCTCAAGAGCAACATAGATCCAATAATTGGCTTATTGCTAGGATTTAGGATAATATTAAGGTTATAGCTCGACATTTTCAGACCATCATATATCAACATGTGCCTAGAGATTAGAACAAGGTGGCAGATGCTTTAGCTAACTGGGCTTTGGATCATAATAATCTGATCAACTTTGGCCCTTTACCTTTGACATGGCCTCCAGAGAAGCAGAAACAAATTGAAAAGATTCTTCACTTGCAATCACTGGATGGATAAATTGCAGATATGCTCTCTCTCTTCTTTAATTTGTTGTTGGAATTCCAAGGATATATCTTGGAGTATGAGTATCATGGCTTGGCATTGTAATTTGAACACTTCTTATAATATAATTCTGGTTTTCTTTTAATTTTTTTTTTCGAAAAGGGAACATGACATATTTTCCGTGCTTTTGTTCTTTTTTTATTTGGTTATTCTTTGATCCTAGATCCTTTCACCCTACCACTTTCTATTGTAATTGGATGTACTCTCGAATCTTCCTTGGACATTAATATAACATAATCTTATTTCATCTTTAAGTGCAACCATCATTGTGATTGTACCACCATAAAACATTAAATGGTACTAACTCCAACAAGCTGTGTTTTCCAAGGTTTTTCAAGATGTTCGAGAAATTCCTACATAATGTGAAATTGAGCACATTATTTAGCAGACACATGGTTTTGTCTTACCTCAATTACCTTTGTGATGCACCGCCTTGCTTGAAAACCAAGAAATCAAGAAGCAGTTCCAACACATGTTAAATAAAGGATTCATAAAGCCCAGTGCTTCAGGACTTGTGTCTTTTTCATGGGTGTGACTAATCATCTTGACTGGCTCATGCCACATTTTTCAGAGATTAGGTTCCTTATGCATTTTAGAGGGAACAAATTTTCCATACATGAGGGTAATATCAAGAGAAAACACTTAATGCTATTAACACATATGCAATGTCCCAACAATTGATGTTTGTCAACTATTTGAGGTTCAAGTAGATACAAGCAAGCACACTATGGGTGCAATATCATGCCAAAAGGGTAGCTAAGTTCATTCCACTTGGAAACTATTTTTGCAAAGGACATAGGTATCTAGTTTATGACCAATAGATGTATGTTACTATGTTGTTGTTTAGGTAGTAAAACAAATGGTGCCATTATCTTTCGGGCAAGGATTGTCCATTCAAACCATAAGGAATTTCAATATTTTTAGAGAAAATCAATACTTCAGAATACTTGACATATAAAGTGAATGTGTCATCTTCAACCACCTGACTTGGTTAGCAAGTATAGGAATTCAAACTGCTATAAGGCTCTATTGTAGTTGGCAATAAGGCCTTGTTGTATCCCAATGATAGCCTGTTTTGATTGCAACAAATGTGATGGTTGATTGTTCGAGCAACCATACACTTGATTCAGTGTTCTCATTGAACACTTTTGTAAACTTTGACACGATAACTTCAAGGAGTTCAAGGAATTATTTGCCACTGACCAAGATTACAGTGCCATTTTCTTTACCTTATACCAAAACAATTCTATCTGTGTATCTTACGTATGAAATCCATAGTTTCTAGGATATAGGTCACTTAGAGATGCACAAAATCATTGCTACTTTTCAGAGGTCTTTCTACTAACCTAGACTTTTAGTATACAAGCACAAAATTTTCAAAACATACATCATATGTGGTGATTCCAAGCTTTCTGAATGGAATCTTTGCATCTATTTCCCATTACTTGTGCCTTTTTATCCATGGAAGTATCTTGCCATGGACATCTCATCTTTCTATGCAATGGGTTCGAGGACGACAATATTGAATGCATGCAAACATGATATGTAATATCCCCCTTTGGGATATTATTTAAATTGCAAATTAACTAACCAAATCGACTCTAGAAGGATTAAATCCTCTAAGCTCGATCTCAAATAACCCAATGTCAACATTAATACAACCCAAATGGGGTTGGAGTAAGCCAAAGTAGATGGGTTAAATGGGAGAACTAGTTAGGAAATTAATATTTTCCAGATCTGAAATTTATCGCAGCAGTTAATTAATTAAAAATGCACCAGAACAACTGAAACTTCAAAAATTAATATCTCACTCAATATTCCATGTTTTCGCCACCAAATAAAATGCACAATAAACTATAAATCAAGACCTTTCCAATGAATAAGCATATGAATTTTCTGATCATTGAAACCACCTCAAAACAATCCCCAAAATCTGAAAACCAATCACTAAGGTTAGAATAAATCGCAGAAATTATTATCAGCTCTTTCTATGCTTCCAAAACCCTAAAAATAACAACCCCACACTTAGAAAAATATGCCAATACAAATCATATTGCAGATCTGGCTCAAAAGACACCCAAACATGCCAAAACAACCTCCCATGCAAGTCGCTTTAGCTCTAATAAATGCAACAGTAACAACTTAGAAATCACTATCAAACCCCTCAATAAAAATCAATAACATGCAGATTTCCTTCTCAAATAAATGTGCCGATCATGGAATGAATATATCATGCAATATTCACTCAATGAAAGCTTAGAAGGTCTCACACTCTCCACAATAATGGTGGTGTTGAAGAACACTTTGATAATGTGATCACATGGGCATACATCCCTCTTTAAGCATGAAGATATTTTAATAAAAATCTCAACGTGCCCCCAAGGGGTCGCCATATCTCCTTATATAGCTTTGACATTTCAAATCTCCAAGTTTCCCTCCTTCCTTTGGCGCATTTTCTCATGTAGAAGGGTCACTTTTAATATGGGTCTCTTTTCTTGAAAAATCAAACTCCAAATAGAATATTAATTTCCTCTTTTAATATTTTAAAAAATAAAACATAAGAGGAGAATTAATTATTTAATTATAAAATAAAAGGAGTAATGACATTTTCCCAATTTTTATCCTTTAATCCATGGGAAGAGTGGATTAAAAGTCTCCTATATTTTTAATTAATTAATATCCCGAAAAGGGGACATTACATGATATCATTGGGCTGCAAGCTACTGAATGTTTTTTCAGTGCCATCTAGTTTCACTCAAGGCTGCATTCATCCATTATATCCCAAAGAGATAACGAATTTCTCGGTGTCTTTTAGAAAACGCTATGGGTACTAATGGGGATTTATCATACACGCAACATAGCTTTTCCTCCACATACCAATAGGTAAACTGAGGTACCTAATAGGACTATGGGCAAATGTTTAGAGCATATAACCATAGAAACCTGATAATATGGCATACGTATATCTTACATTCAATACAATTAAGACTACTAAATGCATAGTTCTTCAAAGATGTCATGCTTGACATACGTCATAAATTTCTGTCATGGGATGTTTTTAGCATCATTGCCATAGTTCCACTAGTCAATATGTACAGCAATAATCCAGCATATTCGTAGGATGGATTTTTTAGATTCAAGATACTCATAGGTGCAAGAGACATTAATGCAAAACCATGAGAAGTATAAAGCACAACATGACTAGAACCGGGAATAATTTTGTGTCAATGATCAACTTTGTTTGCATAGTCTGAGGATGACATCAATGAATCCAACCACAAGATCAATCACTCCAATATTGACATTCCAAGATTATAGAACATGTTGCTACCTCTACCAAATTGGACCTTCTACAGTTCCTCCATATTCATCCTATTTTCAATACTAAGTTGACGATAATATATGGTTCTTTGATCTCTCTTTTCCATACAACATGCAAAAACTGCATGCCATGTTATCATGTAATCACTATAAACTTATCTCTAGCGATCTCATAAAATGCATCTAAGACACAATCTTCTAGATGAATACTTTCCAGGTTCATTAATGCTCGACAAAATTGGAAAAGGACGACTTCTGTTTCCAACCAAGCGATACCTAACATAGTAGGTACAACAACAGTCCTTTGTCTTAAGCCTGAAATTAGTGAGTAGTTTACTCACCAACCTCTGCCACCAAAGAGTTGGGAGGGACCTTTAATGTTGAGAGACCTACAGTCCATTAAGTAGAGGGCCTTGATCCAAAGACAAGATAAATCCAAGGTCTTTGCACCTCTCAAAGTTTGGCATCACATAACAAAACTTAGAAAATCCATATGTGACCTATCATTTTTTGCGAAGAGAACTTATTGACATGGAACCTCTAGGCTAGCAGAAAAATTTACCAGCTAGAAAGAACCTTATCACTATTCAAGTTATTACGCTAACATCTACACATACACGAGCATCAGTTTTGTGCATAGAATAAACTATGATGTTATGGATGTGATGAAATCATATGTGCTATGTAAATTCTTAATGTCATCATGTATAAAATCATAATCTAATAAGTAATAAGATGTGACAAGAACTGCAATTATGATTAGCTGGCTGGTTGTGAGCATTTACTCCCATCTATCACAACTAGGTGGGTTTTGTAGAAATAACACCATAGGGAGGTCCCCCATTCACTTTTGATTTCATGGCCAAGGGCCAGTCTATGCATCATTATTCAAAGACCATCCAAAAGAGTCATAATAGTTTGGGCATCAAACCAGATTTTGGTGACAACTTGCTCCACACTAGTAGTGCTTAAATTCACAAAATATTATCACATCATTCACACGATGTGATTTTTTCATATACTTTGTGTGCTTGTATTGTTCACACAATGTGATTTTTCACTCACCTGGTACAATTGCACTATTCTGAATGTATTTATTGTGATCTATATTGTAGAAAACACTGCAAGGCTCCTCGCAGCAGAACCCAGATGTTTCAGGTACAGAAATAGTATTGGAAACTCTTCGGAAATGCTACCCAGTCTTGGGTCCATGCTGGAAACGACATGGAAATGGCTCTGCCATTTCTGGCATGTACCCAGGCATTTGCGGGCCATTTCTGGTGGGACGGGTACTTCAAAAAGCCCCAAAATAAAGCTAAAACATAAAAACTAAACTCTAAACTTCTATAAGACACCAACTTAAATGTATACATAGGCACTACATGCAATGCTAAAACACACTCTCATTTATGAATACTATATTTTGTAAGTGGTTTATCTTTCTTGAACTAAAAATGAGTATTATGCATTCATGTATATGTATATATATATATATATATATATATATATATATTGTACAGACGTTTCCGTACTATTTCGTACTGTAGGATTTTTTTAAAATCAGTGTTTCCACGTTTCGGACCAATTTCCATTTCCATACCTGTTTCTAATTCCTAACAACATTGCTCATGATTGTCCATACTTCCACAGTTCACGACCAATTTTCACTAACCTTGCACCCAAGAATATTATTTTCGAACAAAGGTAGCATTAACTTATGAGCTTAAACTTGCACAATTAATTTTCTGGGAATATGGTTAAAGCTTATTCAGGTTGTGTTTCATGTTGCAGGAAACACCTTAAAAGCCTTTTGGCTGGGTGCTTTTGGCACTATCGTTGGAACAATTATTTCCTTCAAAATTGTTGGACATTCTCTTGGACCAGAAGGGTGGAAGGTATTGAGTGTATTCATATAAAGATGATGCTATGCTATGCTCTTTACCGTTGCAACGGTCTTCCTCTCACGTGGTTATTGTATCATTTGTAATACTCAGCATTCTCTTTTCTGACATGTTTATGTTTTCCCGTTTTCAGTTCTCCCCCTAGTTAGTTGGAATTTTCTGTTGTGCTTCTTACTTTTAGACTCAATATCTCATTTATCTAATACATCAAAGCTTATGTTCAGATCCCTCATGCTATTGCTACTAGATGTACTTTTGAGTCCCATTTACCTATTTTGGCGATTCATGGACATTAATACAATTTCTTTCTTTCTTTAGCATTGGTTAGTTTTGTGTAAATGTGATTTTCTTATTTAACACTTGTATTATCTTGTTTTATGGTTTCACTAAGCTATGCAAAAAATTTTGCATCCCAGATTGCTTCATCCCTTTGTGCAAGTTACATTGGTGGTAGCATAAACTATGCAGCAACGGCGCAGGTAACTGTGTCCTTCTATGTTTGATGCGTCATGTCATTAATGAAAATATTTAGGTTAATATGCAGTACCATATGATATTTCTCTACAATCTATAAATGATGTTTGAATTTATTGTTTTCCTTAGAAATATTCCAAGTCATAAGTTCCTTGAGTATTAGTAGCATAAGATCAGGATACATTTCTTGACAATTGAAGTTTAGCGGTCAAGACTTTGCTTCTAGTTTTATGTTGATAGGATTACCAAGATGTCAACATTTTTCTTTTATTCGCATATTTTGCATGTATTCAGTTAAATGAAGACTCATAGTATTCTAAGAGAGATATGGATGTGTTGGCTAGATTTTCTGCATAGCATAAAACCTAGGTAGTCATGAGATAAATCTCCCTCATTTACCGGTGAGGCTCCCGTGTCAGATTTGTCAATTAAAATATGCTAGTATCTATATGGGGTTTTACTTTAACTGTTCAGCTCATGAACCATAGCTGTACAGTTCTGCAATCAAGTAAGCAGCTGTTTAAAGAAAGGAAATATTTATAGAAGAAGGGAATTATATAAACACAGAGAAGAAATGGGGAAGATGTGCATCCCAATCAATAGATAACAGAGTTGATTGCATGCACATAGAAGAAACCAATAGATATCAACACAGAATTATAAGCAAAGGCAGCTCTAGATCTAGATCTAAAATAACACAAAGTTTATTCAAAGATCTAAGATAAAAAGCTAGAAACAAAATACACCGTGACACAAAGTTCTCCGGAAATCTGCTCCTGTATATTCCTTTGCTTCAAGTGGCTCTCAAGGGTTTCAGCACAAAGTCTGGAACACAAGAATGTTGCTTACAAATTCTGATCTCTTAACCTGAAGGTTCTTCCTCTACTTATAGAATGTAGAGGGGCAATTACAAGTCGGAAGCTTTTAGTTGAACTGGCACATGTGGAAGTCGGAAAGGAAACAACTGGCAATCTCCCTCTTGGAATTCCTCTTTGCATGACATGCATGATTTGCAACTGAAAATAGAACCTTCTATTTTGCACGTCTGCCACCTATCTCCAAGTAGTTGACTTCTTCAAGTAATGGCTTTTAAACCAATCACTTAAGTTTTATAATTTAATTGATCGCTCAATTACTTTGTCGGAGGAAATAAGAGAAAGAAGAAGAAAGAGGAAAGCTGCAGTCTTGTCCTTTTTCATATTCTGCATGCAGCTGATTCTTTTGCCGTTGATTCTCACCAAGCTGGATCTGGATCTGGAAGCGGCTGGATCTGGAAGCGGCTGGATCTGGAAGGAAGCGTGGATTTGGAGTTTTGCTTACTTCGCCTTGTCTTCTTCCTTTTATCCTTGAAGCTTTTGCAGTTCTTCTCCTGTACATGCATCAGTGCAATGTCTGCCGTAAATAACTCATCATTTTTATTTTTAATTGCATATGAGCAATTAAAAATTCTGGAAAGCACTCCAGGTGAATGCAACTTCAATGAAGGCTTCAACTGGAAGATTGGAAGCACATGCACAAGATCCTGGAAGAAATTTTCCACGCACTGACTTCTTCACGGGCTGCATTCGAAACAAGAGGATGAAGCCTTTGTGCCAGAAGCTTTTGCAATTATGAGATCTGGATCTGGATATGGGCTCTGATGTCAGCAAATCTGGAAGTAATGCATGACTGTTGAGCTTTCTTTTTCATCCCGCTTTGCCATGGCTGGAGCAATCTTTGTCTGAACAATTCTTTTTCTCCTTATCTTGCCGGAATTCTTCAAAACTGGTGCAGATCTGGATAATTCTTTAGATTCGGAGGATATATTCAATGTATTGGACATTGATTTAAGCTCCCTTTCTCTTATAAAGCACCTGTAATGAATTCCTGCAATTAATTCAGACAAAGATGGCAACCGGAACATGAACAGTGGATTTTAATCATAAAAATTTGCATAATTCAAGCCTGCTGCCCCAAATTTGATATTTTATTTGCATGCAAAGTAAACATGAATTTTACCAACTTCACCTGAGCACCTGTATCACTTATGCAAACAATTATCCAGACACAAATCAACCTCCTTCAACCTGTGCGCCAAAATTGGAAGCTTTCAGCATTAATTTCACCTTCTTCTGAGCAAAAATCCTCTCCAAATGGGGCGCACTTTTTGTCTGGGCTGCACTTCTCTGCCTTTGAATTAATTAATTCATCCTTATGGCAGCCCCTTGCTTATATAATCCTCATGATTCTATAATTAATTAATGTCTTTCCTATTCCTGGCAATTAATTAATTAATTAATAAGCTTCACTCTTCAAATGGGGCGCCTATTTTGTGCATGCTCATGGCTGCCATTAAATAAATTAAATTTATTTAATTTTAGACTTCTGCTTCCAGTTAACTCAAGCCTCACAGTATGCTTTGACCTTAGCCACTGAAAATAGGAATTAATTTAATCATTTAATACTTAAAAAAGTATTATTTCTCTCCCAAATGGGGCGCACTTTTTGACATGAAGGGGCTGCATTAAATAAATAATATTTATTTAATTTTAGAACTGTCTATTTTCAACCTCCTTTTGTCCATTTACCTTTGTTGACTTTTCCACAAGCCTGGGCGCCAAAATTGGGTGAATAAATATTAACAAATATTTATTTAATGCATTTATTATTCACCCAAGGTGGGTCGCACTTTTTGGAATAAAGAATTTCTATTTTTAAAAGTCAGATGACAATGGGATTATTTACCCTGCAAGGCAGCCCTGAAAATCCCATGATTCACTTAAGTCGTTTGACTTTCATAATGGGATTATTTACCCTGCAAGGCAGGCAATAAAATCCCATGATTCACTTAAGTGATTTTTCTTTTATTCCACAATGAGAATTTTTACCCTGCAAGGCAGGTAAGAAATTCCCGCCTGCCTGCTGCCTCTAATTTTCCCATTGTGACTTAAGTGACGTTGCTTCCATGGGAAAAAGTACCCTGCTAGGTAGGTACAAAATTCCCACCTGCCTGCTGCTTCCAAAAATCCCATGATCCACTTCAAACCCTCTTTTTCCAAAAATGCGGCCAGCCCAGAAGAGGCTTTTTGGTGCACGACTTCGTCTTTTCCAAGAGAACCAGACCTCCGATGGCGAATTCCTTCTGGCACAACGTGCGTATGTGATCTCCAGATACTCCAGGCCAAGAATCAGGCCAAACCGGCAAAGGAATTGATCCAGAGAAATTTCACAGAAAACGAAACGGGAAAACACTAAAAACACAAAACGTTGCCAAAAGTCACAAATAAAGCCCAGAATTCATTCCTGGTTAAAACCCTACTGGTATATGGGAATAATGATATGTACGATCACAACAGGGTTAAACCGGAGCACAAATTGCCTCAAACGGGGCTCAAAATAATTAAATACAAATTTCCCGCAGGCAAACCCCAGCGACAGAATATAACAATTTTGGGCATCTGGGTATTTGGCGAAAATGGCTTATATGGCTCCTTGGGAATATCTTGACACAATACAAGAAACTTTCTGGCAATAAAAACACAAAATGACCCATTATTTTAAAAGTACGAAATTTTTTTAACATAGGGTAGTCTCAGATTTCAGGGTGAAATCTGGGGACACCAGTCGGCTCCGTCTGTGGACATCTTTGCCTCTGTCAAAATGACAAGGGTAAAGATGAGATCCCAGCATCTCTGGTTTCGTGTCTTGTCTTTTGGGCACGGGGTCAGGCAAACAAAAACAACACAACACAAAAAAAAACAAGGGAAAAACAAACAAAGTTTTATTTATATACATACAGGTTTTACCCTACTTTTCAGTTCTTGAACAACTTCAGATGCTGCCCGTTGAAAGGAAATGGTAACTCAATTCCATCCCGGTAGGCAAGGAAGAAGGTATCCATTCCTTCAACTCTTTTGATCACGAAGGGCCCTTTCCAGAGTGAATCAGATTTGTCGTGCATGCCCTTCGGTTCATGTCTCATTGTCCCACCAGAGTACCCAGTCTCCGATCTTGAACTTCCTTTCTTTGGCCTTCTTGTCAAATACTCTGGGCAAGTCCTTATCAACTTCATCTGGTGGTGGCTCATCCTTTCTTCTTTCTATGGTGGGTAAGTCTGCATCAACTTCTCTCGTTCCCAGATTCATTTGCTGCATTTCGAAGGAAGAACTATCACCATATTCTTTGTTCTTCTTCAGGTACTGATCATGCTTGTTGAAAGTCTCCACTAAGGAAACTAAACCCTTGGGGATTTTGTTACCTTTTGGTTGGATCATTCCACTATTGTCATCATAACCTGGATCAACTTTTCCTGTGACTGTTTGTCGTGGTGGTGATTTACTCCCTTCAACATACATGCAGACATGCAGATGTTTGTTTTTCCTCAGGGACTTTGGGACTTTGTAGACCATCTCCACTTTATAGTTTCCTTGTCTGAATATGGACGGTGGTCTATCCGGATTCAATAGTGCAGCCGTGACTGCCAAAGAATCTGCCTTGGAGTTTTGATTGGTTGGAATGAAGTCAATAGAGAAGGCTGCAAAATCCAATGTGGCAGAAAGCACTCTATCTCTGTAATGCTCCAGCTTATCTCTTTTGACTTGACTTTGCCCTCGAACCTGCTTTACTAGAAGTTCAGCATCTCCTTGGGCTTTGAGGAGTTTTACTCCTTTCTTTTTAGCTTGCTCCATTCCTAACAGCAAGGCTTCATACTCCGCCGTATTATTGGTGTTCTCGAACATCAGCTTGTGGGAGTATGGAAATATCTCATGATCTGGAGATATTAGTAGAGCGCCGGCTCCTGATCCAAAAGAACAACAGGTGCCTTTAAACTCCAGAGTCCAAACTTTTTCTTCTTCTTTTGCTGGCTCTGGCTCTGGTCAAAGTTCTGGCTCTGGAATGTCTTTATCCATTTCCAAGAAATAGACCCCACGGTCAGATTCCTGAAAAAGAATCTGAGATCTAGGATCCTCAGATTTTGTAACCGTGTACTTGGACTTCTTTTCCGGCTCCAGCTTATGGTTAATCCCTTTGATAGGAATATGCGCACAGGACCAATCCATCTTTACTTCTCCTCCCAGCTCTTTGCAGAAGTTTCTGCTCAGCAACATCCCGTAGGAGACAGGAATATCTGCAACTAGAATTGTCATCTTTAATCTTTTGTCAGGAAAAGCTGCCAGAACAGCTTGTGCATCTTTGATTTGTCCGATTAAAGGGACTTGTCTCTCCATGGAGTAGCACCTTTTTATGGTCTTTGTCAAGGTAAGCCCAAGAGCATCTGCAACTTTAGCTGGCATGACATTGTCAGAAGCACCTGAATCTAAAATGCAATTGCTTAACTTGAAACCATTAAGCAATAAGGAGACATAGAAAGGTTCCACCCTTTCAGAAGATGGTGAGGGTTTAACAACTGCAGTGTTGTTTTGTGGAGGAGTATCTTTGGGCTTAGGCAAAAGGCCTTTTGATGTATTGGATTGTCCTGGTGATTGTACATATTTGACTAGCCTATTTAACTGCTCAGGAAAAGCTCTCAAGTATTCAGCTTCTGACATTTGAACTCTGGTTTTCTTAACATGATCAATAATGTCAAAAGAAGAAATAGATTCAGATACCTGAGCCACTTTCTGTGGTTGAGATGAAGAACTCGCATGCTTACTTCCGAGAGCTAAGGAAGAAGGCAAAGGGATGCCCCTTCTTTGTTCGTCTAGCTAATGCTTCAGCTTGGCGAGTTTGTGATCTTGTAAGTACTGCATATGTATGACCATGATCATCTTCATGAAGTTTCTCATCGTCATGTTCAAATTTGTAGTTTAGGTAATTAATGTTGGAGTCGCCAGCAGGACCTATAAAATCATCATCCTCGAGCTGATCAGCGTCAGCTTCCTGGTCTTCTTCATTCATCTCCACGTTGTTTCTGGGAGCAGCTTCAATTGCTAATCTTTGGGAACCAGCAATGCGGTTCCAGTTGTTGTTGAAATTCCGAGCAGGGGCAGTGTTGTTGCCTTGAGCCATTTGAGCCATTTGTTTCTTCATCTGCATCATCTCATTTGCTAACTTTTGCAATAGTGAATCGGAAGTAGTAGCAGAGGATGAACTTTCAGCTCTAGAAGTGTTGCTCTTTATCTTTCCAGCCATGATGAGGTCATCTTCAATTTCAACCGCCATGTTTTGGGCTGCTAACAAGTCAACAGGACGTGCTCTTCGCAGTTGATAGCTTACTTCAGGAAGTAAAGCATTGATGAAGAATACTTTTTGATTCTCATCATTCAGAGAAGCAGAAGCTGGAATTTTGTACAGTAATCTTTGGAATTTTGCAATAAAATCCCGCATGTGCTCATGTGGCTCCTTCTTCAACTGAGTGAGCTGAGTAATCAATGTACTGGAATCTTCAGCTGGTTTGAATCTTTTCAGGAACGCATCCCGCATAGTAGCCCAGTTGGTTATGGTGCTAGGAGCTAGCCGGTAGAACCATTCTCCAGCCAAGTCATGCAGAGTCTCTATGAAGAGTCTGACAGATACATCTTCATGTTCGACTGCAAGCACTCCACAGGATATGAAAAACGCAGCCAAGTGGTCATCTGGATTCTGCTTGCCATCTCCAAAGAATTTCAGAAAATTCTTTCTCATCCCTTTAGGTAGATCATGCATAGGAGGAGTCAGATTCAGAGGTCCAAAGGCTGCACCCCATGGAACAGGTGCTGCAGGGGCAAGTGGCTGATTCTGCATCATGAAAGGAGCACATCTTCTCCGAGAATAGACTTGATGAATAATTCCAGCTGCCAGATTATGCTGAAGATGATCTGGATCTGGATGTGTTTGCACTCTTCTTCCTGGTGAAAATTGAATTGGATCTGATAGTCTTCTAACTGAATGAGAAAGCTTGAGATTTGGGAAAACACTCTGCTAATAAGCTTGTGTTTGTTCCCCAGCAGAGTCGCCAAAAACTGTTGGCTAGATTTTCTGCATAGCATAAAACCTAGGCAGTCATGAGATAAATCTCCCTCATTTACCGGTGAGGCTCCCGTGTCAGATTTGTCAATTAAAATATGCTAGTATCTATATGGGGTTTTACTTTAACTGTTCAGCTCATGAACCATAGCTGTACAGTTCTGCAGCAAGTAAGCAGCTGTTTAAGAAAGGAAATATTTATAGAAGAAGGGAATTATATAAACACAGAGAAGAAATGGGGAAGATGTGCATCCCAATCAATAGATAACAGAGTTGATTGCATGCACATAGAAGAAACCAATAGATATCAACACAGAATTATAAGCAAAGGTAGCTCTAGATCTAGATCTAAAATAACACAGTTTATTCAAAGATCTAAGATAGAAAGCTAGAAACAAAATACACCGTGACACAAAGTTCTCCGGAAATCTGCTCCTGTATATTCCTTTGCTTCAAGTGGCTCTCAAGGGTTTCAACACAAAGTCTGGAACACAAGAATGCTGCTTACAAATTCTGATCTCTTAACCCGAAGGTTCTTCCTCTACTTATAGAATGTAGAGGGGCAATTACAAGTCGGAAGCTTTTAGTTGAACTGACACATGTGGAAGTCGGAAAGGAAACAACTGGCAATCTCCCTCCTGGAATTCCTCTTTGCATGACATGCATGATTTGCAACTGAAAATAGAACCTTCTATTTTGCACGTCTGCCACCTATCTCCAAGTAGTTGACTTCTTCAAGTAATGGCTTTTAAACCAATCACTTAAGTTGTATAATTTAATTGATCGCTCAATTACTTTGTCGGAGGAAATAAGAGAAAGAAGAAGAAAGAGGAAAGCTGCAGTCTTGTCCTTTTTCATATTCTGCATGCAGCTGATTCTTTTGCCGTTGATTCTCACCAACTGGATCTGGGAGCAAGCTGGATCTGGAAGCTGGAATTGGAAAGCTGGATCTGGAAACAAGCTGGATCTAGAAACAAGCTGGATCTGGAAGCGGCTGGAATTTTGCCTTCGCCTTGTCTTCTCTTTTATCCTTGAAGCTTTTGCAGTTCTTCTCCTGTACATGCATCAGTGCAATGTCTGCCGTAAATAACTCATCATTTTTATTTTTAATTGCATATGAGCAATTAAAAATTCTGGAAAGCACTCCGGGTGAATGCAACTTCAATGAAGGCTTCAACTGGAAGATTGGAAGCACATGCACAAGATCCTGGAAGAAATTTTCCACGCACTGACTTCTACACGGGCTGCATTCGAAACAAGAGGATGAAGCCTTTGTGCAAAAGCTTTTGCAATTATGAGATCTGGATCTGGGCCTATGATGTCAACAAATCTGAGAAGTAATGCATGAAACGACTTATACACTGTCTGGATCTGGACACAAGGGGATGAGCTTTCTTTTTCATCCTGCTTTGCCATGGCTGGAGCAATCTTTGTCTGAACAATTCTTTTTCTCCTTATTCGGCCGGAATTCTTCAAAACTGGTGCAGATCTGGATAATTCTTCAGATTCGGAGGATATATTCAATGTATTGGACATTGATTTAAGCTCCCTTTCTCTTATAAAGCACCTGTAATGAATTCCTGCAATTAATTCAGACAAAAGATGGCAACCGGAACATGAACAGTGGATTTTAATCATAAAAATCTGCATAATTCAAGCCTGCTGCCCCAAAATTTGATGTTTTATTTGCATGCAAAGCAAGCATGAATTTTACCAACTTCACCTGAGCACCTGTATCACTTATGCAAACAATTATCCAGACACAAATCAACCTCCTTCAACCTGTGCGCCAAAATTGGAAGCTTTTAGCATTAATTTCACCTTCTTCTGAGCAAAAATCCTCTCCAAATGGGGCGCACTTTTTGTCTGGGCTGCACTTCTCTGCTTTTGAATTAATTAATTCATCCTTATGGCAGCCCCTGCTTATATAATCCTCATAATTCTATAATTAATTAATGCCTTTCCTATTCCTGGCAATTAATTAATTAATTAATAAGCTTTACTCTTCAAATGGGGCGCCTATTTTGTGCATGCTCATGGCTGCCATTAAATAAATTAAATTTATTTAATTTTAGACTTCTGCTTCCAGTTAACTCAAGCCTCACAGTATGCTTTGACCTTAGCCACTGAAAATAGGAATTAATTTAATCATTTAATACTTTAAAAAGTATTATTTCTCTCCCAAATGGGGCGCACTTTTTGACATGAAGGGGCTGCATTAAATAAATAATATTTATTTAATTTTAGAACAATCTATTTTCAACCTCCTTTTGTCCATTTCCCTTTGTTGACTTTTCCACAAGCCTGGGCGCCAAAATTGGGTGAATAAATATTAACAAATATTTATTTAATGCATTATTATTCACCCAAGGTGGGTCGCACTTTTTGGAATAAAGAATTTCTATTTTTAAAAGTCAGATGACAATGGGATTATTTACCCTGCAAGGCAGCCCTGAAAATCCCATGATTCACTTAAGTCGTTTGACTTTCATAATGGGATTATTTACCCTGCAAGGCAGGCAATAAAATCCCATGATTCACTTAAGTGATTTTTCTTTTATTCCACAATGAGAATTTTTACCCTGCAAGGCAGGTAAGAAATTCCCGCCTGCCTGCTGCCTCTAATTTTCCCATTGTGACTTAAGTGACGTTGCTTCCATGGGAAAAAGTACCCTGCTAGGCAGGTACAAAATTCCCACCTGCCTGCTACTTCCAAAAATCCCATGATCCACTTCAAACCCTCTTTTTCCAAAAATGCGGCCAGCCCAGAAGAAGCTTTTTGGTGCACGACTTCGTCTTTTCCAAGAGAACCAGACCTTCCGATGGCGAATTCCTTCTGGCACAACGTGCATATGTGATCTCCAGATACTCCAGGCAAGAATCAGGCCAAACCGGCAAAGGAATTGATCTAGAGAAATTTCACAGAAAACGAAACGGGAAAACACTCAAAAACACAAAACGTTGCCAGAAGTCACAAATAAAGCCCAGGATTCATTCCTGGTTAAAACCCTACTGGTATATGGGAATAATGACATGTACGATCACAACAGGGTTAAACCGGAGCACAAATTGCCTCAAACGGGGCTCAAAATAATTAAATACAAATTTCCCGCAGGCAAATCCCAGCGACAAAATAAAACAATTTTGGGCATCTGGGTATTTGTCGAAAATGGCTTATATGGCTCCTTGGGAATATCTTGACATAATACAGAAACTTTCTGGCAATAAAAACACAAAACGACCCATTATTTTAAAAGTACGAAATTTTTTAACATAGGGTAGTCTCAGATTTCAGGGTGAAATCTGGGGACACCAGGATGTCAACTATTTTGTCAAAACTACATATTTGGGGACATGGAGGTTTATGGATTATTGATATCATGTATTATTACTGAAATATGGTCACCAATTAAAAGGATAACCGTCTTGAATTAAGTTGAAGGCTTCCACGAGCAATTTAATTAGATTATTATTAAATTTTGTGGATTTTACTTGTGTTTGAGTCATCTCAAGATGACCTCCATGAGTAGTCACTACCCTAATGACTTTTTTCTTTATGTATTTTCACAACAATCATGAGGCAAGAGGACCCACTTAGCACACAAGGACAGTTAGTATTTATTACTAGGGGGTGGAGTGGTGAATATAATACATCGCTTTGGGATTATCACCCTCTAGCCTCTTCTCACAAATGCTTACAGTGTTTTTGTGCTAAGTGGGGCCCTTTACCCGTAATTATTACCAAAATACACGAGGAAAAACATTATTAGGGCAATGACTACTCATGGAGGTCATCTTGAGATGAATTTAACACACGTGTAAAATCCCACAACATTTAATAATAATCTATCTTTTAATCGTATGCATGTGTTCTCTAGATATTTCATTCATTAGGGTTTTTACTAGGCCTTTTTGTATTCATGACTCTAGTTTTCACAGTTAAAAGTATTTCACTATTTTTATAAATATGTAATATACCTATTAGGGCTGAAAAGTTTGTTATAATGATTATCATCATATATTATACACATAAGGTTCCCTTGTAACTAGTACACAACCTAGTCCAAAAGAATTCCAAGTTAAGTCTTTCAAGAGCATGATTGCGATTCTACCCGGTTTATGATTAGTTTCAAGATTCTAATGACAAGATAGGAGTAAAAATTAATGGTAATGCATATCGCAATGCTAATGTAACCAAATTCATAATAGTAAAAGGTGAACTATACTATTATCTAAGCTCCTTAAATGTATGTGCCCAAGATTATAGTGCCACTGGGACCTTTGTCATAATCACCCTAATTACACGAGGGGTTCACACATACATCTGGGTCATCTTAACTCTTGTGTTTATACTAGGCCAGATGGAATTTACAAGTGAATTGTTCAAATCATTAATTATTTGGGAATATTGTCATATGGTTGCCTTATCTCCCAAGGCAAGAGTGATGTAGAAGTTTAATTACCTTAGTTATATTTTTATTTTGATCATGAATACCTGGAGGTAACCATATCAATCAAGAACCCCTCATGTTATCTGATTACCAATCGTTGTTCTCTACCCGGGTAGATAGGACAGGTTGTTCTTTCAACGCAAGAGACATTTGCATGGAAGGAGCATTTGTTTGAGTCGGCATGCTATGCTTCCCCACCTCCATCAATTCTTGTTGAACGAGAAAGATAAGACATAGTAAAGGGGGGGTCCTCTCCCACCTAAGGGGGTTGATCCATCTATATATGCCAACAGAGCATGCACCTTCTAACTTCTATGATCTCTAGATAGTTCTGTGGGTGAGCCGGCCCATTCATCTATTCTTTTCTGCTTGTCCTACCTATTTGTCAGGGAGTGGACTGGACGGCATCTTGTCTCGGTGATAGGAAACTTGGATGGTAGAGAGAAAATTGAGTGCTCTTGCCCATGTTCCAAGTTCGATGGAGTGCGGTCCATGTTCAGAATCCCCTGGTCATTCTCACTCACCTACTTTGAATATTGGAGAAGACCTGTTTCTACTTTCCTTGGTGGAGTAAAATCACTAGACAAGAACTCTAGCTACCAAGATGGTCTTTAATTAGTATCTTGATAGCTAGTATGACCACTCTTGGGTGCATGACCAAGATCCTCCCTAATTTGCTAAGTTTTGTTTGCTCCACCCAGATTTTTGGATCACATCTGCAACATGAGTAATAAAAACACTCTTCCGTTTTAGCCTAAGTTGGTGCAACCTGTTCTTCTATATCAAGGGTATTAAGTTCACCTTTGGACAACCCTATATTCTAGGGTCATTATCTACTCACATAAATTTGCAGCAACCTTTTTTACAGTTGTCCAGGTGTCGAGCTGATCAAACTCTGGAAGGTTGACAGAAAGATCCGAATTTCTATTGTTTAGTGGATTGTCTCTTCCAAACTACAATCATTGATTTGGAAAATTAACTTGAAGTTGTATTCAGCATATTTCTGCATTTTTGAAGTTTTCAACACTTGAGGACTCAATGACCAAATTTACTAGTCCCCAATTAGAAGAATCAAAAAATGACTTGTTCATAGTCTTTGTTTTCCATAAGCAGGGGTTCTATAAAATTTAATGTTAACAAACCTACGTAAGCTATTTTGAAGATTCGTGTAAACAATCATTAGTTCACTGCCCAAATCGTTGACTTATCACTTCCATATTCTCCATCAGAATACTCATTTGCTGCACAATTTTGGCATTAACCATTAACAGTGGTCTCAAACGACAAGGATCATCTCCACAACATGGTCACAACCTAATCGTTGCAGGAACAACAAGGGCTATAATTGAAAAAGCTCCTCATTGTCTTGATCCTCTCTTACAAAGCTCTTCTTACAAGCTTTACTCGATCCTCATAGGTTGGAAGAGATCATGCAACTTTGCAAGACAGACAAAAGTGTTTATCCTTTTGGCTCCTCTTCAGAATCAGAGAGTAGCAAACATGTAATGATAAATGTTGACTTGAGTCTAACAAAGCTATTGCCAGTGACAAGTAAGTGGCATTTCACTACACCTGTGACCATAGTTGACTTATTGCAAAGCATTCTAAAACTCAAGACCTCCAAGGACTGCCAGTCCAAGACACTAATCAAGGCATATAGTAACATATAATGTTGGCTTCCTTATGTCAAATAGAGGTGTCGGGTGATGAGAGTCAAAATCCGAGGAATGAACCTTAGAGCTTGAGCGGGCATTGTCATGTGAATCTAAGTGATTGATCCTGTCCACTCCATTGTTGACAATTTATCCCAACTAATCTGATATTCGTGCTATGGAGCCAATTATAGGTTGGAACTTGAAGCAAATACCTCCGACGGATTGCCATAATAGGTACATTTGGGGAATGTACTTTTAGTAGGAGATTTGGAGAATCTCGTGGATTCCAACTTGTGGGCCTCCTTTGCATTCTTATTCAGGAGTAGCAAGGTGGTAGAAGGTAATTTTCCCTAGTATCAAGCTGTGGGACGAAATGGTATAATAGTGGAATACAATAGTCCAGTTTCTTTGTTTTTTGGTCAGTGAAGTTAGTTGAAAAAGGAATTCGAGCCAAGGTCTGTTGTGGGTTCTCATTGGTGATGGCTGGTTCTGGCTAGGAGCTTGATCTGATCCATAATTGGAAAGGAGAATTGGAGCTCCATTGAGAACAAATTGGTCATAACTATGTTTACAAATAGATCTTGAAGGCTAATGCATAGGTATGAATAGTAAGTATTGTTATGGTCTTGTGATCGGATACATTACTGTGAAGAGAAGAAATGCATGATTGAGTTGATCAGACATCGAGGTATGATGGAGTTGAACAATTGAATGGGTCTTGGACCTTGTTTACAATATTATGGCTCCGACAGATTGTTGACATGGTAGCACTCCCTGACAGATCACAATGCTTGAATATTCGTAGGTATATAGAGACCACATAAAGTAGCCTTCTCAACCTGTAAGATGCATAGCAGTCAAGGATCCAACACATCAGACTTATCCATGATTTAGTTCCCATAATAGGATCATTAGTAGATTCCTAAGGTCAAGAAAGAATACTTGGGCTGACAATGTTCGAAATAGACTAGTCGTGACAGTCTTCAGAGCCGTTCAATTTATTGTCAGAATGGGAGGAACTAGGGTAAGTTTTAAGATCAAGAAGGTAGGATATGATGGACACCTCGAAAGGAGATAAGCCTATTTGGTAAAGTACAATTGGATGTCTTTGTGCCTGTTCTAATTGGATATATTTTATCTTGACAGATGGGTAGCCTAAGCCACTGTTTGAAGTTTTTAATAATTGAAATTTGGCATAGATAAGCACTTTCAGTCAGATTGAAATAGCATTAATCTGGAGTGTTAGTTCAATGAGCAGGCAAATAGGGAAATGTGATTTAAACTTCGTGTAAGGACTCTGTAGTGTTGGCTTAAGGGCATTAAAGAAAATTTCAATTCAAATTTCGTGTAGCAGTCATCTAGTATAAGCTCTACTTGTAGATGGGAGCAGGACAGTTTCAAAGACACAAGAAAGGTCATCAAATTTTTAAAAGGCAGATAAGGCTACTGGTAAGCCTAATCAATTGCTAGATAGTTCATAGACCCCTGTCAAAGAAATTCTAGGAATTATGAAATCACATCCCATGAAAGTCGAAGGGTCAGTGGAAAGACCCTTAATATATTGGGCCTGTAGAAGTATAAAATCATTATTGTTAATCACATGACCAAGAAAAAGCCTTCATCAGGTCAAAATCTTCAATAATACTTGCTTTGTAATCGACTACATAAACGTTGAAAGCGCTATTCAACCATATTGATGTTGGTGAAACTTCGAACTCTATAAAAGATAAAGTCAGTGGAACCATTACTGTATTGGGAATGTGGGCAGTCAAAGGGGTTAACTTCATTAGCACATCAGGGTACTGTAATGGCTGCATAAAGACCTAACTCGTGAATTGAAGCTGTTTATGTGACACTTCCAATTTGAAGCTTCTCTATTACAAAGTGACATATAGTGAAAATACAGACCTCCAATTCAATTTCAGAAATGGGTATTGCTCACTGACGGTTGGATGTATTTTCGATCTGTGGACTTGACTTTGCAATCTATGTTAGAAATATGCGGACTGAATTTGATAAATAGAGAACAGAAAGGTAAGGTAGAATGGTCTACAAGGGTGAGTTGATGATGGAAGTAGAAGAAGAGTTGAATCAAACAATATTCAATCTATATTACTGTGTCCCATTTCATTTTATCTGATGACAAGGTGGTTGAACTGGTTACAACCGCATTAGTGAGTCTAACACTTAAATAATATTGACATAACGCTAATAAATAAGAACACTTATATTTTAATACCCACTCTTAAGGCTTACTCTATAGATACATACTAAAATGGAGTCTAATATGCACAACAAGAACCAACCAAAAGACTATGCATTCTTTAGAATGCTTTCGCCTTTTGAAAACAATGCCTCACGACATTGGTAGAACTGCATCAAGCTCGCCTCCCCGACCCATCGTAAAGGTGTATGTTTCCGATGCTGAATTGTACGAGTATCCCGGATTCCACCTCCCCGAACTTCCGAAATATAGAATCTCTTGAATTGTATGGACAACCATTCATACTGCATGCCATCCACAAGCTCCATTTGCAAGTGCTGAATCTCATGACCCTTGTGGAAGGGTGAATTTGGCTTAGAGATCCTTGTATTACAGCTTAGAACTATTTGGAAAACCATCCTTGCTGCCAAGTTTACCTCACATTCTCTGTGGTAATTCCTTCGAGTGTCTCTTAACAGTGTTGCGATTTTGGCTTAGACATACACATTCCTCTATAAGTGAGTTCATCAATGTCAAAACATTCCCTGCACAAGATTTTTAACATATCTAGAGCTTCATTTGGTTCGAAAACTTGGAATTTTCCCTTCATCTTTTTCTTTACGATCGTGACATCTGCGTGTATGAAATATATTTTGTTCAGCTAACTTTGATAATATGAACTTTCTGTCAGCAATTCTTTATCATTCTCTCCAAACATCTTTGGCTTGTCACAAAATTCAATCTAAAATGTCGTATAACGTTGTGTTTTCGTGCCCTAGAAATTCGTGATTGCCGTACCTTTTCAATCTTGTAGCCTTCTTGGAATTTTTTTTGATTGTATTTTATCCCAAATCGCGACTGTATTTTATGCAAATCAGTGACTGTATCTGTAATGCCTCTTGTGAAGCTTTGAACTCATGATAGTAATGGCGTATGGCTAATTTGTGAACCAAAGAAAAATGAACATGTATCTTTCATTATGTACCTATTCACGAATTCTTGAAATTGTGATTTGCAGTCTTGTGTATCAATGGCACACTATATTATCTTCTGGATTCATTGGGTCCCCTAGTGCCCTTTTTCTGTCCCTCTCGACTTCGTACCAGTCACATTTTTGGATCTGGTCGATTTTCACAAAATGCCCTCACAAATGATCTTCACGGAAAATGTTTTGATTTCTTCAATGTGATCTAATGGGACTGTGATGAAAATATCTTTCTTCTTCAGCAGTGCCCTAACTTTAGGACTGCCACGAAAATAAAAAAAATTCAAAAACACTCTCTTAAAAAGCTTGCCCCGCGCTCTAATACCAATGTTAGAATATGTGGAGAGAGAAAGAATAGAATGTACAAAGAACGAATGAAGTGAAAACTAGAATGCACAGATTATCATTGTGTGTCTGTCATTTTATTTAATTACATATAGTGGTATGAAGTGGTTACAACATGTTTATTAGTTAACACTTAGGGTAATATTGACATAACGCTAAAAAATAAGCATTATATTACGTTAATCAGACTATGTGCACCAGTGTTCAACTTGCATACTGTTCATACCTGCTTCCTGTGCAATCTACGATTTGCACATGATACATGCCACTGTATGATTGAATTGCATGTGACCACGATTTGCTGACCCGCTGCCTCTTAGTACCATCCACCTAGAAAAAGATTGATTCATAGTTGGCATAGATACAAGACAAAAGATAAGACATTTTCTTTGAAGCCTCGCTATCACTCACCGAATGAACAACACCCTCTGGCATATGCCCTCGAGGTATTTGATGTCCAACAACATTGATTTGAATTAAGCCTAGTAGTGGTCGTACAACCCATCACTTAGCATAGGTTGACCCCACCAATGGATCAAAATTCTAGTTGTTCGACCCGTAAAACCATACGACCTCCTGAAGAGTGTAAATCATGGACAATGTTCAACATCTCCCATGAGTGCCTCGACATGCCAACAAGCAACATTCAACTCTATGTAATTTGCGGCTCCACTCAAAATGTCTTGTGTCTTTCTTCTCATTATGCATCATGTTTGAGCTATGTAGTTGTGTTAGAAATGATTCCAACTTTAGTTTAAAGGGGGACCCTAATGCTAGCACAGTCACCAATGTTATGTAGCAACGCGTTTGAGCCATCAAGCAACAATCAGGTGCCCGAGACATCTAGAGATGGGGGGACGTCCCCCCACTATTTCGTGTTCATAGCAGCATTTCAAGGGGAATGTCCCCTTTTTAGGGGACATCTTGATGTCACTCCCCTTACAATTTTTTTTTTAAAATTTTAGGGGTTTTTAATACATTTTAAAGATTTAATTACTAGTGTCTAGTCAATATAGCTATTTGAAAAACACCAATATCCTATCTATTTCAAAGCGGCTTAACTTGAATCTTGTCATCACAGTTTCCCCATTGAAGAGTTCCACATTGATTAAGCTAGAGATGCAATCGCCTTAGTCTACAAATTCCCCTATGTTTGGTAATGGATGGCCTCAATCTAGTGACACCATTGCATTGGGCTCGAATAAACTTCGAACAAACGTGAAAATGAAATTTTATTTGGGAAGGAACTAATTTACTCCTGTAGGGTAAGATTGTTGTTCGGAAGCCACTCAATTTCTAGTATATGAAAAAAATATGTTATGGTCAATGGACCGGCCTCAATCTTATGTGACATCCATTGCACTTGGGCTCGAACTAAACTTCCCCATCCAAATGTGAAAATCCAAATTTTTTTGGGACATGGTAACTAATGCTTCACTCATTTCTGATTTGCAGGTAAGATTGTTCCTCGGAAGCCAAATCATCTTACCTACACATTGATAATTAGAATAATGTCCCATGTATAGATCTAATGGGTAAAATTCTCTTTTTGGAAGCTTCCATCACTTTGACAAAGCCTATAGCTAAGTAATTCTATATGGGCTCGTAGGAAGGTCTTACGCCTTGTAAATGATAAAAGTGTAATGCCCCTTTTTGGGGCACTTCCGGAAAATAGCTAGGGATGAATGAGAGATGACTGAAATTAATTTTTTGGATGGCTGTAATCTGACTTCCGAGGGCTGGTTATGACTGAAAATGCATACGTGGAAACCTGCAATTTTTCCCTTCCTAAGGCAGTGACCTATTTTGAGAACTCCCACTCACTTTTGGATGCCCTAAACTTGCTGAAAATGTGCCCAATCAAGCTCAAAATTTCTGATTAATTACCAACAATCAAAATACGAAGGAAAATTGATTTTTAGTGCCCCAGAAATGAAGATATGAATTTTCTATAAACCATTGTCTACAGACTTTATACATCACTTTAAAAATTCATAACTTTACCTAGGAAGCTCCCAAAATTCACGAAACTTGGGATTTTAGGGTTTAAAAATATTGAAGAATGCAAATATCAAATCAACTTGCCCAAATATCCACCCAAACATGCCAAACCTGACCTTACAAGCAATTCACCCCTCTTGGAAATAATGAATTAATGGCTCAAACATGCAAAGAAATGATTGCTTTCACCATTATAAATTAGTGTGAAGTCCATCCATGCAAGAAATCATACCATACATCCATCAAAGCACCTATCAAACATGCTCATGATGCAAGTCGCCTAGGGCCAGATAGAAAGATATCAACTCCAAATACCTTAAGATACTCAATAGTTTCAAATATCCTTGCTTGAGGGTTTTCGTCCCCAAGACTAGTTCCACTATTAAGGGTTTTCATCCTTGAAGTGGTCTCAAACAAGGGTTTTTGTCCTTGATGAGAGAGAAAGAAAAGGTAGAACCTTTACTCTAGAAGAAATAATAAGATTTAAGATATCACATAATGGCCAAGCATCCTCTTTTTTATAACATAAGAGGTGCTATATCATAACTCATGGCTAACTTTATAATAAGTACCTTTTAATTATCTAGTTTGTATTTAGAGCCTACATGCTCAAAATACTTTATTTATGAATACATGATAATAATAAAAATATCTGCTTAGATAATAATAAAAATGTCACCCAAGTCTTCTCCTTGCTTTCTTCCTTAAACCCACGGGGAGGAAAATGGGTTAAGGTCTTCAAATCCTCTAGTCTCCAAAAAGGGACATGACAAGAAGAAACCGTGCAGGAGTATCCAAGTTCATGAACAATCTTGTATCAACCAAAAACATGGTTGGGGTTCTTATGTGCGTGTGTTTCTAGGACTTGTCGGCCATGATGACAATGTTGTGTCCATGGAAAAAGAGTGATGAAAATCTTGAAGGCATCACCAAAATTCCAGCATATCAGAAAACCCAAGGGAAGATAAGAGAAGGTTTCAGTCATCACCTTGAGGTGAAATACCCCATTTTTTGGACAGTGATGAAATTGTTGCTAAAAAAAGGTGGCGGTTTCATAATCATCGATCTATCTAATTTGGTAGTTGCAAAATTCTTAGTCTGGGACGATTGAAGGTTTCACTTGCAGAGAAAGGATATATGAAATTCAATTTATATGAAAATTGAATTTTGTGTTGTGTGGACCTTTTTTCCAAGGTATATGAAATTCAAGAGACTTGTAGGTTGTCAGTTTCAAGGAAGTAGGATTTAGATTAGTTTTGCGGTAGTTATTTAACCGCTAAGTCTATATCAACCAAAAATTTCATTTGTGGAGAAAGCATGGGTAGAGTAACTGCTCAGAATTGAATTTTATGATGTATGGACCGTTTTTCCAAGGAAGAGGGAACTCAAGGGGCTTGCAGGATGTCAGTGTCAGTCAAGAAAGATTCTAATCAGTTTGGAAAAGAAGAGTGGGAAGTCAGTTTAGAGAGAGAGGTTGTTGGAAAGAAGGTTTTAACTTCCAACTCTATGAGGCAGAAAAGTTGAGAAAGGTACATAGTTTTTAGCTGAGAGAGAGAGAGAGAGGAGCAGAGCTAGAGAGCTTGCGATTTGTGATATATGTTCATCGAGGCCATTCTTTGAGATTGAGTGTATTGTCTTCTTCATAGTCAATAGGGGAAGGGTGTGGGTATGTGTGGATCTTTGTAATACATCATGTTTCTTTGATTAAGTAAGTGTGTTTGGTTCCACTTTGATTTCTTGTGCATGTCCATTAGAGACTAAGTGATAGTTTTAGTTGGGAGCAGGGCAACCATTCAATTGGCCCTATCGTTCCCATTTACATCAATTGATATCAGAGCAAGGTCTTCCTTATTGGGTTGACTGCACAAGAGGCTCTTGTTTAGTTAGTTGTATGTTGTAAAAGAGAATCCTATATTGTTGTATGGCACATAGAGGAGAACCTCTTGGAAGAGGAAGGGTACCTAGAGTTGCAGACTTGAAAGGGATGCTGATAGGAATCCAAGTGAGGTTGGATGCAATGGAGTTTGGAAAAAGGAGAGGAACAACAATTGCTGATGGAAGTGATGATGGAGGAGGACCTTAAGAGACCCAAGTGGAAGATATAGTGGATAAACCAGAGAATAGATATCTAAAAGCTATAGCAAAGATGGAAAGTAAACCAAAGTTAAATACCCCTAGCTATGTAGGAAGCTTGAGTTGTGAGGATCTGGTGTCACTCAGATTTCACCCTGAAATCTGCGACTACCCTATCCGAAAATTTTTCGTACTTTTAAAATAATGGGTCATTTGTTGTTTTTATTGCCTGAAAGTTCTTGTATTGCGTCAAGATAATCCCAAAGATCCATATTATTTCTTTTTGCCAAATACCCAGATGCCCAAAATTGTTTTATTCTGTCGTCGGGATTTGTCTGCGGGAAATTTGTATTTAAGTATTTTGAGCCCCGTATGAGGCTATTTGCGCTCCGTTTTAACTCTGTTATGAGCGGATATGTTATTATTCCTATGTGCCAGAAGGGTTTTAACTTATTTTAAGTTTTGGGCTTTATTTGTAACTTTTGGCAATTTTTCGTATTTTTGTGGTGTCCCGTTCTGTTTTCTGTAAAATTTCTATGGAACAACTCCTTCGCCGGGTAAGCCCGATTTTTGGCTTGGAGCAGCTGGAAAACATACACGCACATTTTTTCCGGAGGAAGTTGTCATCGGAGGTCTGGATCACTGGGAAAAAGCGAAGTCGTGCACAGAAAAGCCCCTGCGGGGATGGGCGCATTTTTGGAAAACAAAGGATTTAAGCTGCGATGGGAAAAATATAAACCGCAGGCAGGGTGGGAATTGTATACCTGCCTGGCAAGGTACTTTTTCCCGTGTTATAAACGTCACTTAAGCTGCAGTGAAAAAAATAGAAGCTGCAAGCAGGTGGGAATTTATTGCCTGCCTTGCAGGGTAAAAATTCCCATGATATAATAAAAGGAAAGTGACTTAAGTGAAATCATGGGATTTTAGTGCCTGCCTTGCAGGGTAAAGAATCCCATTGTCAAAGTCAAATCACTTAAGTGGATCACGAGATTTTGGTGCCTGCCTGGCAGGGTAAAGAATCCCATTATGGAAAAATTCTTAAAAATAGAATTACATGTGCAAAAAAGTGCGCCCCCTTTGGTGATAGATTAAAAAGATTAAATTGATTATTTTTAATAATCTTTCTTCTTAAAAAAGTGCGCCCAAGCTTGAGGAGGTCAAAAAGTCAAAGAAGGAATAAAAGAAAGGAATTAAATTAATTAAATTTAATTTATTTAGTGGCTGCCCTCTTCCTCTCAAAAAGTGCGCCCCATTTGGGCATTATTTAATGTTTTTTGAAGCATTAAAACATTAAATTAATTTCTATTTTCAGTGGCTATGGTCAAAGCACACTGTGGGGCTTGAGTGAAGTGCTGTGTGAAGGATTAAATTGGATTAATTTAATTTATTGGATGGCTGTCCTTAAACATGCTATTTTTAAAAGAGAAAAGCATGATTTTTAATTAATTAATTGCCTTTAATTGTTAGGGCAATTATTAACTATAGAATTGTGAAGGTTATATAAGCATGGGCAGCCATATGGATGAATTATTTAATTCACAGGTTAAGAATTGCAGCAAGGAGGAAAAGTGCGCCCCCATTAGAGGAAGGATTTTGCTCAGACAAAGTGCTAACAAAGGCTAAAAGCTTCCAGATTTTGCGCATGCTTTGGAGAAGGTTGATCTTCGTCTGCATAATTGTTTTCACAAGTGTTACAAGAGCTCAGGTGTTGATTGAAAGGATTCATGCTCTCTTTATGTGCAAATTAAACACCAATTTTTGGGGCAGCAGGCTTGAAAAGTGCAGATTTTTATAATTTAAATTCACTATTCATGCTCCGGTGGCCATTTTTGTCTGAATAAATTGCAGGAACTCATTACAGGTGCTTTATAAAAGAAAATGAGTTTTTATCAATGTCCAATACATTGCAAATATCCTCTGAATCTGAAGAATTGTCCAGATCTACACCAGTATTGAAGAAATCCGGCCAAGTTAGAAGAAAAAGAATTATTCAGACAAAGATTGATAAAGCCATGGCGAAAGGAGATGAAAAAGAGAGCACGATGGATTCATGTATTGCTTCCAAACTTTCAGACATAGGAGACACAGATCTAGGCCCAGAACCTCTTTCTGATTTGATAGATAGATCCAGAGCTGAAAAGACTTCACTCATGCGTGCGGTCAAAAGTAGTGGAATTATTCGAGCTGCAGCTTTCCCGTGTACAACCCAATTGCCAGAGTTTGTGATGGAGTGTGCTAGATCTTATCATCCTTCATCCAGATCAGTGCGTGATGTTGCGGGAAAGACAATAATTCGTTTGGATGCAGAATTCTTCAATTATTGTCTGAAGATTCCAGTGCGAAAGGTGGTGACTTCTATTAGCATTCAGGATCCATTAGAGACTAAGTGATAGTTTTAGTTGGGAGCAGGGCAACCATTCAATTGGCCCTATCGTTCCCATTTACATCAATTGATATCAGAGCAAGGTCTTCCTTATTGGGTTGACTGCTTTTCCAAGCTGGATAGATGTGTTCTTTTTAAGGACCCCATTTTCGAGTGCTACCCACAGCTTACTGTACCTACGTGCGAGAAAGATTTCAAAGTGGTCAATGATGAATTCTTCTACGATTTCATTTGCAGGCTAGACAAAGACTTGAAGGTCAACAGGGTGAAGCAAGGAAGCGTGGGAAGCTATGTCCAAGATTGGCAGTCTATTCATTCAGTTTGCAGATTTCAAATACCTCAGAGTTACAGGCTTTTCTGCAGAACCAATAAAGATGCCGAGGTACCCGAATGATAGATTGATCGCCATGGAGCTAAGGAGGCAACTTGTGGAGATACACGACCTTCAGTCAAAACGGCACAAGTCTACGGGCTTCTTCCCGATCATTGTTGGACATTATAACTGCCATAGCATTCATAGAGTTCGAGGGATGGAGACGCAGATGTTATCCGAGTATGAGCAAGAATTCTTCCCCGCACGGCTGAACCTCAATCCATTTGGAGTAGCCAGGAAGACGATCTCCCAAGAATACGCACATGTGCCTTCATTAGAAGATTTCTGGATGATGTGCAAAAGTGAGTACGAGGTTAGAAAGAAAGATTTTAGTAGGCTATCAGCAAAGCAAGTGTTTGACTTTGGACTAGCGCGGATACTTGCGGATCTTAAAGATGATGGGAATGTGGTACTTGACACTTACCATCAAATGGAAGGAGATAAAGCCGTACTGCAGGATAACGTAGAAGGCTGTCATACAATTGAAGAAAGATCTAGAGCTATTTTGGTGAATACTTCAAACTAGCTGCTGACGAAGGGATATTGCCTTGATGAAACATTGATGAATCAAGTCACGGGCAACTTCGGCGCAGGAGATTCCCTCAAGTGGAAGCACGAAGGAGAAAGCAGCAGAAGGTCCAAGAAATTGAAAGTACACAGAAAATCTCAATCAAAGGAGAAAATCATTTCTACGACCATGGCTTTAGCTCCGGCTTCTCCAGCACCCAGTACTTCACCAACTATTGCACCACGGCAGGATACTTCCATGCCTCTACTGAATCCGGCGACATTCATCTTCTCTCCTCAGCCACTCCATTCAACACCTGTTCCAGAGGAGATGTTGAAGCTGCAGATGGCGGAATTCAAAAGAGCTTTGTCCTTGGATGATTCAGAGGATGGCAGCCATAACACTGTGGCACTTTCTAATGGAGAGGAGGCAGAGCGGGAGATGGTAGTGCATTCAGCAACTTCTCATTCTCCGAGAGGTAACTTCTCGGAATGGTTGGCTTCGCAATTGGTTCCAGAAGCAAGAATGGAGATGAACTTAGAGGAGCACGACTTGCAGCTACTCCAGAATCTGGGCGGAAGAGATAGAAGGCCTAAAGTTGCTAAGGTAACTTCAAGGTTGATCATCGAGGATTTGGGAGAGAAGTTTGCTAAGATGTCAATTCCGACAGAAGGAAAGGAGGAGGATGAGCTCACGGCAGAAGATGTGACAGTAACCAAAGTACCCCTCGGTCAAGCCACCACTGAAGGATTGAAGCAGAATACACAGACATTGATAGATACTCTATTCCTTAGGCTTGACAGTGAAAAGGCGGAGAAAGACGAGCTGCAGAAGCAAGTATCTCAATTGTGCGAGATCATAGCCAAGGTTGTTAAACCCTCCATTCAACCCATTTCAGAGCAGGTGAGTGATCATCTTATGCAGGAAATGGAGGATGCAAGCAATCAAGTAAAAGCTATTAACGAATGGAAGGATTTGATTATTCGTCAAGCTTCTGTACAACTTGGAGAAGTGCCAGCCCGCTAAAGGTTATGAATGATGCGGCAAATCAGCTACAGCAACTGGTGACGAGCATAGTGGACATGAACACAGTTGCTGAGAGTACCCTGAGTATTTTGGTCAAGATCAACAAGCTGCCAGGAGATGTATTGGTTGCGAAGCAGATTGTACCGGACAGTTGAGAAGGGGAAGCAACTGGAGTTTGCAGTATCTTTCCGTTTGGAGATCTGCAGAGTTTTGCTGAAAAGGATGCAGGCACTTGAGAGTAGGACGTCATCCTTACCAAACAGTATCATTTCTTTCACTGAGGAGGACGTGGTCGGAGGTGTTACTTCATACGTGCGGATCGTTCCTAGCAAGGTGCCTAATTCCCTGGAAGGGTCTCTCTTGATGGTACAAAAGAGAATTGATAAAGCTACTAAGCCTTTCATGATGAATTCTATTAGTAGACTGGTGGCGCTGCAGGCGGATATTGCAAGGTTTGGGCCGAGCTTGGAAGATGTAGAAGCGTGCATCAAAGTTTTGAATGAAGGATTGCTGCAGTTTAGGACAGAGAAGGAAGAAAAAGCTAAAATAGATGGGAATATGTTGAATCACATGTTCGACAAGTATATCCGATATCAGAACAAGAAGAAGACATAAATGTTACAGCTGGCATGACTTCTATTCTTTCTTCTTCTATTTTCTATGTTCTCGGATGAAATTGTAAAGCTTTAAGTTATTGGTTTTGCAACCATTGCTTAAAGTCATGTGGAACAATTCTATTAGTTAAGTGATACATGTGTCACTTAAGGAGAAGTTAGTTGAGGATGATTGCCAAATGTCATCTTTACTTGTTTATGTTTCAGTTCAGTTAGATTTCCCATTTGTACTTTCCCTCCTACATTCTATAAGTAGGAGAAGAACCTCCGGGTTAATGATAGGAATTTGTAAGCAACAATCTTGTGTTCGAGACTTTGTGCTGAACCCCTGAGAGCCACTTGGAGCAAAGGAATACAAAGGAGCAGGTTTCCGGAGAACTTTGTGTCACGGTGTACTGTGTTTCTTGCTTTTAATCTTAGATCTCTTAATAAACTTTGTGTTATTTTAGATTTGGATCTAGAGCTTCCTTTGTTTTAAAATTCTGTGTTTATATCTATTGGATTCTTCTATGTGTATGCAATCAGCTCTACCATCTACTAATTGGGATGCACATCTTCCCCATTTCTTCTATGTGTTTATGTAATTACCTTCTTCTATAACTTTTTCTTTCTTTAAACAGCTGCTTACTTGCTACAAAATTATTCAGTTATGGTTCATGAACTGAGTAGTTAAAGTAAAACCCCATTTAGATATTAGCATACTTAAATTGACAAATCTGACACGGGAGCCTCACCAGTTAAATGAGGGAGATTTATCTTATGACTGCCTAGGTTTTGTGCTGTGCAGAAAATCTAGCCAACATGCATGATAGATCACAGAGTTGGTTAGTAAATGATCTCTGACTATGAGACAATGGAGGATATTAGATGGTTATCTTGCATGAACCGGTGAAATTCTGATGCATAGATACAGGTGGTAGTAACCCTGTTCAGGTACTGGGGATCTATGAAAGCTAAGACACAAAGAAAGAGACAAGACTTGGGACATAATGGTTGCAAAGCTGAAAGGAAAATGATTGTCTTCTGATTATTTGATGAGTTTATTCAAGAAGTTGCATAATTTGAGATAAAGAGAGATGAGTGTGAAAGCCTACCTCGAGGAGTTTTACAATCTTTCCATTAGAGCTGGTCATGTGGAATATGCTCAAGAAAAGATATCAAGGTATGTGAATGGACTTTGTATTTCCATTCAATATGCGTTTGGAAAGTTTTAGGTTAAAGTCGGTGGAAATGGCCTATCAGTGTTATCAATTGAAAGCAAAGAACTTGTCTAGGAGGCAAAATAATACATCTAGAGGTAGAGGAATGTTCTCAAGAGGAAGCAGACAAAAAAATAATGGTAGAGGACCACCATACTCATGAAGGAGAAGCTAGCACTTCTCAAAATCAGAATCAAACACAATGAGGAAAAGGGTATTCTTCTAGAGGAAGAGGATACTTTGGTAGAGGATGCATGGGTATTTTTTTTAATGCAGAGAGGTTGTATATAGAGCTTTTGAATGTCCTAAAGAGATTTCAGAACAACAGTAGGAGGGTCAAAGCAATTAATCATATCGCTCATGTGGATGGGGAGAGTGTTGCACCCCCAATTCACATGGAAGAACCGATGTGTGGTGAAGATCTTATGATGAAGAGAGTGTTGTTAAAACCAACCAAGGAGGACGATGAGGAAGTGAAAAGAAAAAATATTATCCAAACTATATGCAAAGTAGGAGGTAAGTATTGTAAGGTTATTGTTGATAGTGGTAGCACGAATAATCTAGTTTCCAATGAAATGGTGGAGAAGCTTGGATTGAAAAGATTAGTGCAATCTAATCCATACGAGGTGTCTTGGCTGCTTAAGGGACATCAAGTGTTAGGAAATGAACAATGTATCGCGAGTTTTCAGACTGGGTCTTTTAAAGATGAAGTATTGTGTGACATAATGCTCATGGATGTATGCCATCTGCTGTTGGGCAAATCATGGCAGTTTTGATACAAAGGCCATGCATGATGGGAGAGAAAACACCTACACAGTTGTGAATGATGGCAAGAGGCTCACACTGAGCCCTTTGAAGGAAGAGGAGAAGTGATGGACATCAGTTGAAAGGTTGGTTTGGTTTCTGGTAGACTATTTTTTGAAGGAGGCACATAAGGAGAAGGCGGTCTTTTCTTTCATTTTCAATCCAATGCAAGTTGGGACAAATAATGAGGTTAGTGAAATTCCTCGTGAAGTGCAGAATTTGTTGAATGAATATGATGATATTACTTCTAAGGATTTTCCAAATGGATTCCCACCTATGAGAAGCATTAGCCATCATATGGATCTGGTGCCTGGATAAAGGTTGCCAAATAAGGCAGCATACACCTACGGAAAATGAGGAGGTGAAGAAGCAATAGAATGATTTGTTGGAGAAGGGTTTGATAAGGGAGAAGCATTAGAAGGGTATTTGGTGTTGTTAAAACATTGGTTTAGTTGAATGAGAGTTACTATTAGCTAAAGATGTAGAATTTTCGAACATGATAAGGGAAAAAATTCAAAATACTGGTTTGTATCAGCCTTTACTAATTCCGGAGAGGCCATGGGAAGAGATAAGCATTCAAAGATAATCATTCAACATGAGAACCTTAAAAAAGAAACCACAACCCACCAAGAATCTATCCAATTAACGGGTTGAGGAATATTGTGGGTGCAAGTGGTTGCGAGGAAGAAAACACCTCCAGTTGTAGAAATGACTGTCCAAGAAAAGTTTTAACAAGAAAATCCTCTTCAATCAAAGGCACTCAAACTTCATCTTGTGGCCTACCTAAACCAGTTGATCTCTAGTATGCAGGTCACACGTTCTTGGGTGAATTTTTGGACTTGAAAGATATCCCCCTTAACACAGCTTGAATATTATCGAACAACAACCTTATCATCAGTTTTGAACTCTAGAAGAGAGTTTGCAAGTTCTTAAAGAAAACATGATACTCTTTTCCCTCCCACAAAAAATCTATGTAGATGCAAAACCCACACGACTCTAGGTGGAAGAGCTTTGGAAAGATCGTATTCAAGTTGTAGTTGCTACGAAAGAAGACAAGTCTGATATCATAATTTAGGGCTGTCAATTTTGATTCTCCTCCTCCTGGGGGTCACGCTCTAGACCATTAACATGACAACTACCATAATACTATATGGTCTTCTCCAGGTACCTTCCAAGATGTTATTGTTTCCCAGGATCTCATATTCCTCAATGAGACCCATGAGAGCCTCGAACAAGCCCTCCCTCTAGTCATAGGGTACCCATGGGTAATGGCTTCTTGTTGTGAAACTTGCAGATTAGGGGGTGCTTGTGGTTCTAGTGGTGTGAACTACCTCATTCGGGATACCCCCAAGTTTAGAGTTTCACTTATGGATTCTGATCTCACACTCTAGATACATATGCTATAGGTTCAAAGGGTTCCACCTTTTTGGGACATCTTCATATATGTATGCTACTTCCCCCTTACCACATCTCCATTTGTCATTCATGTTGACGAGGACCTTACCTTGACCTTTATCCAAAGATCTCTTAGTACTCCACTATTGGTGATATCATTCTTTTGGGAGATTTTAGTGTCCGCATGGGAAACCTCTAGATGCCTATTCATGCCCTTGCACATGATGAGCTATGTCTTCATTGTTTGGATATACAAGAGTTTGGTTTATATAAAACCTTTGTTGATAGAAATTCTTCAACTATGGCCTATGGGAGACACCTTCTTTGGTTGGGTGAATTTTACAACCTCCACATTCTCATTGGGCTTAGTTACTTCCCCAACTCTAGTAGATTCACTTATTTTCACCATGGCAGTGATACGAGCGTCGTGGAATTTGTTCTCACCAACAAATTCCTTATCCCCCACATCTGTGGCTTCCTTATTTCAACTCAGACACCCCCTTGCTGACCATGTTGTCTTGACATTCAACCTCCATACTAGTTCTCACCCGTCCCCCCACCATGCACCCAACCCTCCAACATTAGACATACTGCAATCCACTTTGATGATGACAACACCATTGACTATGTTTCCTGTCTCTCCCTTCTCACGTTTGGGTTCTACTCCCTCCCTCTTCCCACTACCAACTCCATGTTTGAGTTTGTATGTCAAACCCTTTGGGACACTACCCTTGACTCTTGT
Source organism: Taxus chinensis (assembly GCA_019776745.2). Taxonomy (NCBI): domain Eukaryota; kingdom Viridiplantae; phylum Streptophyta; class Pinopsida; order Cupressales; family Taxaceae; genus Taxus; species Taxus chinensis. The sequence goes on along the minus strand of CM034154.1, from coordinate 541,991,077 downwards.
CTGCACACCGTACATTAGTCAAGACCCTCTTTTCGCCACGGATCTCGCGCTGTGAACTAGTGGTTTGATGGTGAGCGTAAATCCCTTTATTAGAGATTTCGGTTTTCCCTAGCCTATGACCCTCCCTCCACACCCATCCTCCGTAGGGAATATAGTTTTTTTCCTTGATGAAGAAATACAGTTTCTTGCATCTAGATGGGTTGCACTCCTTGCTGACCTCCACCACTCACCAAAGACCTTTTGGCATACTCTCAATCGAAGAAAAACTACATTTTTTGACTTCACCCTTGTTGCATGGGTCTCCTATGTTGGTTCCCTCTATATGATGTCCCAGACCATCCTATTGTCACTACCCCCGCTCCTCCACCATCCTCCTCTATGTTCTCCACTTCTTCCGTCAAGAGATCTATTTTGAAACTGTGCACCAACAAAGCAGCTGATTGCAAAGGTCTCCAAGACGAATCCATCAAATATGGTGTGGATTCTCTTGCCTTTCCCTTTTCCAAATTCTTTAATGAGGTGGTGTCTTTGGGTTATCCTCAGTTGTGGTTCCACCGCATCAATCACCCTATTCATAAGTTTGGGTATCTCTCTATCCATGGAAACTACTTAACCATTATGATTGGGCATACATTTGCAAAACTTTATGCCACAGGGCATTGCAGTTGTCATGGTACTTAGGAAGGAATAATATCAAAGCCAGGGGGCAAGATAGCTTTAGGAGGGACTACCGGACTATTTACCTCATCTTTTACACTCTAGAATATTATTGAGGAGGCTCCTCACAGGTCTTCTAAAGTCTTTTGTTGTTCTGTTGACTTTAAAAAGGCCTTTGACTCAATGTTCCGAGACACCTACTTTTCCAAAAGTTGACAGATATTAGGATCCCAGATTCTTTGATTACCGTTGCTTTGAGGATTTATTAGACAATTATTTGACTTTGTACTTCTCATGGTTCCTCTTACTTTTTGAAGAATACCATTGGGATCAAGCAAGGATGCTCTCTCTCACCGATCCTAATTAGCATTTATATTGACGAGTTAGAGGAGTTTCTTCAGTGAGCATACCCATTTGGATGACGATTGCATTTTACATGAGGTGGTTATAGCTATCCTTCTTTTTGTTGATGTTGTCCTCTTACACCCTAGCAAGGTGTTATAGTGAAAACTTGATGTCCTTCCTCATTTCTGTGAACTTTAACAACTTGTGGTCAACCTTAGCAAAACTAAGGTCACATTTTTCAATGTCTCCAAGCACTTTCTCACCATATTCCAGTTTTTCTACAAAGGGGAACGTCTAGAGATCACATCGGTGTACACATACTTGGGTGTCCAATTTTTTGGTCCATTCTTTAACATGAGGTCTATCTCTTTCTCATGCCTTTGCAAGGGGTATGCCTCTCTTTCCGTCTTGGAATGCTAGTTATTTCCGATCTACTTACAACACATCACCTCCAAGCTATACCTTTTTGATACAATCATCAAACTTGTAGTTTTATATAGTTAAGAGGTTTGAGGACCTAGCTTGGGGGCCATTGAATGGCTTGTGTTAAGAGGGTTTGGAATCTCATTCTACAACACATGATCTGTCGCAAGCGGACAATTCCTCGGTGCATTGTTGAAGCTGAATTTTCTGCCCAACTGCTACTACTCGAGACTACCTTGAGGTTTACTTTCTATATCCACAAACTCAAATCCATGGGGGCCTTAGCTTCTTCTCGTGAAAGATATCCATACTTAGCACTTTTCTATTCAAAGAGGATTGCTTTACTTTCCTACACTACTTCACTTATCCCCAATAGATGCTGGCACTTTTGGTACTTGGATACTAGGTTGTTTCATCTTTCTTTTGGCATCTCTATTGATAGGATTGCCCCTTTCATGTACTCCTTGGATGCTTCCGCCTAGATCCTTCCCACAAAGGATATCAACATGGGAGCTGCTAGAGAGGACTTCTACAAATAGTATATCTAGGCCGCCTCAGTTTGTCCCTTGAGTCGCTCAGGCCCAAGCTTGTTTTTTATGTTGATTGTCTCTTACAAATAGTGGATGGTATTATTCGTTGCTCTCAATATCTTTAATGCCACTAGTCCCACAACTTAAGATTTCCCCTTGGCTAGATGAGAGTGTGCTCTCACTAGTTACAAGTTGAAATTGATCATCACATCCTCCGTCAGAAATAGATCTGCCATTTTTACTCTCTCTAGGTGGTTGAGACCATGGAACACTTCATTTTTAGATGCCCCACTTACGATGAGATTTGGGCAAGATATCAATGCCTTTACATGGACTTTGGAAACACTCTATCTACTTTCTTCAGATATCTAGACCAATGGTGGCTAGCTCTTTATCTTCACAAGACTGCCACCATCCGACACAGATCTCTATGGGGGGTCTAGAGGCTCTAGATCCCCCATGTTGATAACCTTCGTTTTCTAGCCCACCTACGTGATAGCCATCACTAAACGCCCTTTGGAGATCAATACCTCACATGCCAAAGATGATAAATTAGTTAGGCTACTCTTCTCTTAGCGCATCAGCTTACTCAAATTCCCAGCTTGCTCTCCCTCGACATTGTGGTTTTGCTCATTCCTATCAACATGACTTGGCCCCCTTTTGGCGACAGAGATCTACAACTTACTGAAATATCCCTTGTGGGATATTACGTAAAATCCACAAAATATATAAAAATTTGCAGAAAATGAAAGATTATGATTTTTTCTGGAATTAACTCAACTAGGGCAGCAAACTGAAATTCAATGATAACTTGCAAACAATACTTATCCAAATCTCACGAAAATTTATATAGAGCTTGCTACAATGATAACAAAGACTAGAAAAATGTTTTTGGATTTTTCTGAATAGTATATGACTGCCAATAATTTTTAGAATGCCCTAAACTGCTGGAAATCTTCAAAAATTCATAACTTTGCAAATACAATAGATATAAATCTGATTTTCTGGAAATAACATCTACAAATGATATAGAAAAGAACTGAACCTCCAAATCTGGAAACGGACACTTGGAAACCTCCTAAAAAGCTTTGCTGCAAAACCCTAATGTTGACATCACCCTAAGGAGGGGCTGAAAATCCACCAAAATGATCCTAAAAGTTGCGCCAAACTCTGCCCTAAATGCTGCAATTAATCTGATCTGCAAACCCTTGGAATCTCTCTCCCTGGCATGGAAAAATAACCTCTGAAAGCCTCTGAAAATCCTTCTTGAAATCTCTGAAAAATATGCTCTGAATATTTATCCTGAATCAACTCCAAAATAGCAAACTAGGGTGGATCTTTCACCACCGAAGAGTGCCCTACTAGCTAGGACTGGATTCTCACCACCAAAGCTAGGGTTCCTGTGGGATTTTACTCCACAAGCAAGAAGAATGCAAACAACAGTTGCTCAATGAATAAAATATGTGTGAGTGTAAGAATGAGCTCTATCACTCCCCAAACCTCCTTATATAATTTCTCCATGCAACAAGAGGCCCAAAAAGACCCCAATCGACCCCTTCTAGGGAGAACCACAAAAATATAAAGTAACTTAAGTTACTTTTCCCCCCTAGTCGCCAAAGGAACTTAAGTGACCCCCAATGAAAGAATATAACAATAAAGTGTCATAAGTCCCCCTTAACGACAAAACATAACATTTATTCCCACCAAGTTGCTTAATAACAATGCCAACAGAAAAATATAACAAATAAGCAAGGTGGAAACAATTCTTCCATACCCAATAAACCTCCAGTGTTGTTAGCCCCTTGGGTATGATGAAGGCTAAGACGAAAAATGGCCCTTAGGCCCTCGGTGAAGGAACGGGGACATTACAGTCCTCCCTTCCCGAAATTTGCTTGTCCGCAAACAAATGCAAACTAGGATGTTGTAAGATCTTCTCCCTCCCAAGTAACATCCTCAAGTGGCAAACCTCTCCACCGCACCAAGTATTTCGTGATCACCATGTTCTTGAGCTTCCTCTGTCTCACCTCAATGATAGATTCTGGTTCCAAGACTAGCTTCCCCTCATCATCCAATGGTGGCAACTCCGTAGAAGGCACAATATGCTGCCCTAGTGCCCTTTTAAGGCACGAAACATGAAAGACATTGTGTATCTTGTTGTGCTCTGGAAGCTCTAGGTCATATGCAACTGCCCCAACTCGTCGTGCTACCTTGTATGGACCATAGAACCGTGGTTTCAACTTCTCAGCACCACTTTGCTTAAGCGAGGATTGCCTGTAGGGCTGCAAACATAGGAAGACTAAATCTCCCACCTCAAAAGACCTCTCTACCCTGTGCCTATCTGTATACATCTTCTGCTGATTTTGTGCTTTCTGAAGGTTCTCTTTGAGTGCTTTCAGAATATCCTGGTTCTCCTGTAACCAATCACGAGCTTTGGGAGCTTGGCTATCTGATAATACTAAATTGTAAATGACATAGCATCATACCCGTACAATGCTTGGAAAGGAGTCATGCCAATGCTCATCTGATAGGTGGTATTGTAGCAATGCTCACCCATGTGTAGCCATCTAATCCATGCATTGATGTCCTGTCACATATACAGCAAATAGCCCTCTATCCACTTATTAACTATCTCTGTCAGTCTGTGGATGGTAGCTCGTGCCAGGAGTCAACTCTGTACCCGCAAGTCTGAAGATCTCCTGCCAAAAGGTGCTCATGAAGATCTTGTCCTTGTCACTGACAATATTTTTAGGCAACCCATGAAGCCCAAAAACACTTGTATAGAATAATTGAGCCACCTTCTGGTGCCTTATGCCCCTTAGGCATAGAAAAGAAATGGGCATACTTGGTCAATCGATCAACTACCACATATAAGCAATCATGCCCATGTACCGAGGGAAGTCCTGTGATGAAATCCATGGATATGCTCTCCCACTTTTGTTCTGGAATAGGAAGAGGCTGAAGTAATCCTGCTGGAAAGGAATGCTCGGCTTTGGTTCGTTGGCAAACCACACTCTCTAACGTGGTTATGGATATTATCCTTTAACCCTTTACATGCAAATCTCTCCCTGATATACCTGTAGGTCTTAAAATATCCAGGCTGAAGTAATCCTGCTGGAAAGGAATGCTCGACTTTGGTTCGTTGGCAAACCACACACTCTCATGTGGTTAAGGACATCATCCTTTAACCCTTTCCATGCAAATCTCTCCCTCTCTCCCTGATATACCTGTAGGTCTTAAAATATCCAGGATGTCCTGCTAGAGGTGTGTCATGCACTGCTCGAAGGATTTTCTCCTTCATCTTGGATTCTAGTACAAGGAAAATCCTATCCTTGTAGTATATGAGGTCATCCAAGACTCTGTACTATCATCCTGTATAATGCCATCCATAATCTCGCATGCAAACTGGTTTTTGGAATACTCAACAAGTATGTGAGCCTTCCAATCTGCTGAAATCTCGGACATAGAACTAAGCTTAGAGGTAAGGTGAGGCCTCCTAGATAATGCATCAACAACAACATTATTCTTACCCTTGGTGTACTCTATGTCGAAGTCATATGTTTGTACCTTGTTCACCCATCTCTGTTGGCGGTCGTTGAGATCCTTCTACCCTAAGAAGAACCTCAAGTTGTTGTGATCTGTACGAACCACAAATTTGCTGCCCACAAGGTACTGTCTAAATTTGGCCAAAGCATGCATAATGGCCAACATCTCCTTGTCATAAATTGAGTACCCTTCTCCATAGGGCTCAATTTCTGACTCTCGTAGGCAATGGGATGCCTATCTTGCATCAAGAACTGATCCAACTCCCTCACCTGATGCATCACACTCAAACACGAAAGGACGAGAGAAGTCTGGTAATGCAAGAATAGGACATGAACTCATCACCTCCTTAAGGTGATCAAAAACCTGCTGTGTTGATTCCGACCAGGCAAAAGCCCCCTTCTTGGTCAAATATGTCAATGGTGCACAATCAATTGAGAGTTCTTCACAAATCTCCTGTAGTATGTGCATAGTCCCAAGAACCCTCTCAACTGTGTCAATGTTCTGGGTGTAGGCCAATCTAATATCGCTTGAATCTTTTCCTTGTCGACCTTGACTCCATCTCCTTCAATCACATATCCAAAATATAATAGCTTTGTCATACTAAACTCACACTTAGAAGCTTTCGCGTATAGCGAGTTAGCTTCCAATATGCCCAATACGTCAGCAAGGTGTCTAATGTGATCCTTCCAAGTCTTGCTATAGACCAATACGTCGTCGAAGAATACCAATACAAAATTTTACAAATGGCAGTTGAGCACATGGTTCATACAAGACTGAAAAGTGGCTGGTGCATTAGACAAACCTAATGGCATCACTAGAAACTCAAAGTGACCATAATGGCATTTGAAAGTTGTCTTATGCACATCCTCCTCTCTAACCTTGATCTGGTGATATCTAGATCGCAAATCTATTTTAGAAAAATAGATTGCCTCCTGTAGCTCATCTAGTAACTCATCAATGCATGGCATTGGATACTTATTTTTTATTGTCTTCTTGTTCAATGCACGGTAATCTATGCACATTCGCATGGGTTCCATTCTTCTTCTTCACCAACACTACTGAAGAAGCAAAAGGATTGGAACTATGTCTAATATGCCCCATCTCTATGAGCTCATGTATAGTCCCCTCGATCTCATCCTTAAATCATTTGGGATGACGATAAGGAGTAGTAACCACAAGCCTACTGTCCTTAAGTTCAATCACATGCTCAAATCCTCTATTTGGGGGCACACTTGGAGGTATGTTGCCAAAAACTGCACTATGCTTGTCCTGTAGGCCCTGGATATCCACATGATACTCTGGCTGCCCATCCTCATATTTCTTGGTTGAAACCAAGCATTGTACTACCCAATCCACTCCGTTGTGCCTGTGAATCCTCGTAATTGTCTTGGCCGTGACAACCCTAGGTGCATCTATAGATAAACCTCTCAAAATCACATTCCTCCCCTCGGACTTGAACTTTAACTCCATTGTCTAAAAATTAGTTCGGAACTCACCAAGGGAATGGAGCCACTGCACTCCAAGCACAAGATTGGTCTCTCCAATACCAACAATGTAAAAATCATCAGTAAATGTGTAGTTACTCATCGTAATGCTCAACTATGGGACTCGTTGCGTGCACCTCATAGACATTCCATTGGCTACCACCACATTGAAGCCCTCAAAATCCTCTGTCTGTGAACCTTGTTGCTCAACCAATGATGCATCAATGAAGTTGTGGGTAGCCCCACTATCAATGAGTACCACTACTTGTTGGCCCTGTAGGACTCCCCTGACCCTGAATCCTTGTACCTCGGGGTACTAGACAAAGTGGCAATAGTCTCATGAGGGAAGGTCTCATCGACCTGCTCAATTCCAGTACTGTCTAATGCCTCTCCATGTCCATTATCCAATCCCTAAGCATCCAGCTCCTCATCACCATCAAAAGACTTCTATGAATTGGGCCTTTCCTCTCCCTTTGCAATCGTGTCTTGGAGTTCAAGGTGTGCGACAATCGAAACATAGTTTCTTTCGCCTCAACTCATACTTATGCTCCCGGGATATGAATGGCTTCTTAGCCACTTCCTGCCTGGGTGGAGGTGCCTTCTGCTGAAAACCATCTGGCCTAGATGGAGGTATCCTTTGTTGAACTCAAGGTGGAAACCTCGACTTTGGAGTAGATAACTCCAAATCCCGTGCTCTCCTAATAACATCATGCAGTGAAGAAGGCTTAAATGCCTTCACAAAACCTGCTAATGCATTCGTCAACCCTGCTATGAAAAGTGAAGTCAGCCTCATCTCTGAAACATCAGGAACCATGACTGATAATCTCTTAAAATCTGCAATGTATGTGTCTAAAGAGCCTGTTTGTCTCAAATGAGTCAACTCTCTGAAATACCTTTCAAGGTCCCTCCTGTCAAATCTGCTCATCAGCCTTTGAGTGAACTCCGCATATGTACAAATATGTATGTGTCCTTGTGTAATAAGGCTATGATGCCACCAATCATGTGCATCTCCCCCAAGGTGTAGGATTGCAAACTTAATTGCATCCTCCTCGCACATGGGATTCAAGTCAAAGTATGTCTTCAACTTCTGAATCCAGGACTGCATGGTACACTTCTTAGAACCATCGAAGTGTGGAATGGAGATTTGTTCCAATCTCCTCTGTAACTTAGGCATAACTCAGGCACCTGCATCTAATGATCTCTCCTGGGCCTACTACCAATCTTCATTTTGTAGTACTCCTGGAATGGCATGTTATCTCGAAACCCTCGCTCAAAGATTGTTACCTTTCCCAACAAGACTCCTCATCTAAAACATTTGCTGGCTGCCTTACCTGTGAAACTTCTGGATCCTTCAAGAAGATGGTTCTTGAAGTCCCAAAGACCTGGTAGAAGTGTGGGGAGACCACTGCCCTGAATTTCCACTTTCACCTCTATAGACTGGCTGTCCCATATTGCTAGTTTCCCCCTTATCTGTATGAGTCTCAATTCTTGCCCTACTCTAATCTCTCAGTGAGCTGACTCAAATAGAGACTAGTAGTTTCCTGTTGCTTCACCATGTTGGTGAAAAATTGTTTCATCAAATCAACACCCATATCTTCGTTGTTACCCATCTTCACAACCCAACAAGCTAGAGGAGCAACTGCTATGATATCACTAAAATATCCCTTGTGGGATATTACTAAAGATCCACAAAATATATAAAAATTTGCAACAAATGAAAATTCTGATTTTTCTGTAATTAACTCAACTAGGGCAGCAAACTGAAATTTAATGATAACTTGTCCAAAAATCTCATGAAAATTTATAGAGCTGGGTACAATGATAACAAAGACTAGAAAATTGTGTTTGGATTTTTCTGAATAGTATATGACTGTCAATAATTTTTAGAATGCCCTAAACTGCTGGAAATCTTCAAAAATTCATAACTTTGCAAATACAATATATATAAATCTGATTTTCTGGAAATAACATCTACAAATGATATAGAAAAGAACCCAACCTCCAGATCTAGAAACAAACACTTGGAAACCCTCTAAAAATATGCTGCAAAACCCTAATGCTGACGTCACCCTAAAGGAGGGGCTGGAAATCCACCAAAATCCCCTAAAAGGTGCGCTAAACTCTGGCCTGAATGCTGCAATAATTCTGATCTGCAAACCCTTGGAATCTCTCTCCCTGGTACGGAAAATAACCTCTGAAATCCTCTAAAACTCCTTCTTGAAATCTCTGAAAAATATACCTGAATATTTATCTTGAATCAACTCCAAAATAGCAAACTAGGGTGGATCTTTCACCACCAAAGGGTGCCCTACTAGCTAGGAGTGGATCTCTCACCACTGAAGTTAGGGTTCCTGTGGGATTTTCCTCCATAAGCAAGAAGAATGCAAATAACAGTTGCTCTACGTCAAAATATGTGTGAGTGTAATAATGAGCTCTATCACTCCCCAGACCTCCTTATATAATTTCTCCATGCAACAAGAGGCCCAAAAAGACCCCAATCGACCTTCTAGGGAGAACTACAAAAATACAAAGTAACTTAAGTTACTTTTTCCTCCCCTTAGTTGCCAAAGGGACTTAAGTGACCCCCCCAACGAAAGAATATAACAATAAAGTGTCACGAGTCCCCCTTAATGACAAAACATAACAATTATTCCCACGAAGTTGCTTAATAACAATGCCAATGGAAAAGCATAACAAATAAGCAAGGTGGAAACAATTCCCCCACACCCAATAGCCTCCAGCGTCGTTAGTCCCTTGGGTATGACCAAGGATAAGACGAAAAATGGCCCTTAGGCATTATACCAACCACCCCCAAAGCACAAGCGCAAGCTCATATTACGAGTTTATTTTCTACTACAAGAGCTACACCAGCCTTGGGCATTAGCAGAGTTTCTAGATGAAGTGCTTTGCTTCCTCCTAAGACCTCCCAACTTGGCCTCTAATACTCCTCTGTGAGCATTAGCATATCTTTCATGGTGACTGGTGATGGCTTAGATGACTCCACTTCAGGCACGTGCTTTTGGGGGCTCTTGTTCACCCTTCATTGCTATTTGTATTGATTTAATTGCTACTTGTGTTAGTGGTCAATGCTTTATTTTGTCTTGTGTAGTTTTATTATTTTGTTTGTAGGATTCTCTCTTCCAAGAACTTTCTACTATTAATTGTTGTATCCTCAAGTCCCATTGACCTACTTTGGTCATCTATGGACATTAAAAAAAAAATCTCTTTCTTGCGTGGGATGTCAAGAATTGAAAGAGATAATGATTCTATCTTTGAAATATCCCTAGTGGGATATAACTTATAGCTTGATAGATTAATAAAATTTGCAGCAAATGATATTCTTATTTTTTTGGAAAAAAACCCCAAATAAGGCAGCGAACTGAAAAATAAAGATAACCTGCAAATCACTTGTCCAAATGACACGAAATTTTATAGAGAGATTGTTGATATGATAACCAACATTAGAGGTTTTTTTTTTTCTGAATAATAGATAACTACCAGTAAATTTCAGAATGCTGTAAACTGCTGAAATATTTTAAAAATTCATAACTACCTGAATACAACTGATAAAAATCTGATTTTTTGGAAATAACATCTACAACCTTGACTGCACTGAAACATCTTAGGCCCTCTGTGTACCAGGCCTGAAACGTACCTAGTACGGGTACTATTATGAAAACACTATGGGTATGCCCACAGGTCCCGGATACGGATTTCCGTACTCAGGACATACCCATGGCCTGTGGGTACATACCAGAAGCATACCCACAAGGAAAACTCAAAGTAAAGCAAATAAAAAACTCATGCATATAATATTTATCTTTCGCAATTTTATAATTAAGATTGGATTCATGTCAAATGGTAAACCCCACATTCTGACATTAATCGGTTAGTACTCAATTATATTCACCCCTGATGTCATTTCACCCCAAATACTTTATTTTCTTGACCCATTGAGATCAACTTTTGTTATTGGCAAAGTAAACATAAGATTAGATATGATTATGGAATATTTAAGCTCCAATTTGATCTTATATGACTTGGGAAGAGGAAGGAAAATAAATATTACGCCAGATTTGATTTTAGAAAAGTGAAAGATCAAAGAAAAAATATGATCAAATTTGAATGGTCAAAGTCAATCAAATCTGATATGATTTGAAAAATTCAAAATAAGCTAAAAAGGGGTGTTTCAGAACGTCACGTGCCTTCATTTTGTCATTTTTTTGTATTCAATAATTTTACTATTTTAAACATCTACTAGCAGCAAACTTAGTTTCTGCATAGCATATATTTTGTTGAAAAAATAAATATTAATATAACTGCTAAGAAGTATACTTAAAATCTCAAACCACTTTCTATCTTTCAAATTTCCCAGCTAATGGATACGTAAGAATAATTGACCAGGCAAGAAAGATAACTACACCTAATTAATAGACTTGGCTGATTATGCAAACAAGAATTTCAGGTGTGTATATGCATTTGTGGTATACATGCACAGGTGGGAGTGTATGTAGTGTGCGGAGAAGCCACCTAAATCAAGATATGCTCAAAAATCTCAAATGGTGTGTTGGCTAGATTTTATGCACAACATAAAACCTAGGTAGTCATGAGATAAATCTCCCTCATTTAACGATGAGTCTCCCATGTAAGATGTTTACTTATTTTGTAGGGGTGAATCATAATAACTACTTTTAGGGGTTTTACTTTAATTCTCACAACTCATGAACCACAACTGGGTAATTTGGCAGCAAGTAAGCAATTGTGATGGGTTATTTGCAGAAAGGGGGCGAAAAACAAAAGTAGGGAAAGAAGAAAGGAAGATGTGTTGAATCAACCAATAGTTATCAGAGTTGGTCTCATCCACACAAATTAAATAAACTAATAAATCATAACATTAAGTAGAACGGGAAAGAACTGACTTCTAACCTAGATTTGAGATAACACAAAGTTTATCTAAAACCTTAAATAGAAGTGATCAGCAAAACACCGTAGACACAAAGTTCTCTGGAAAATCCACCTTTTATTCAATCCCCAAGCCTTCACAACAATCACACCAAGGGTTCCGGCACAAAGTCTGAAGACTCGAGAATGCTCCAAATTACAAAAGCTCTTGCTAAACAAGTTTTGCTAAAACAAATTGTGATCCTCTAACCCGTAGGCTCTTCCTCTATTTATAGTGCATAGAGGTCAATTAAAAATAGGAAAATTTTAATTAATTACCGCATGCGGAAGCTACAAAAAGGAAGCAACTGACAGTATTTTCCCCTAGACTTTCTCTTTGCATGACATGGGATGCTTTACAATTTCTTCTATTCTGCATGTTTGCCACTTATTTCCAAGTAATTGACTTCTTCCAGTAACTTGAAGTAATGGCTTTTACACCAATCACTTAAGTTTTACAATTCAATTGATTACTCAATTACTTTGTCGAAGAAAATAAGAGAAAAAAGAAGAAAGAGGAGAAAAAATTAGAAGAAAGCTGCAACACTCTCAATATTGTTCTTCTTCCATATTCTGCATGCTGATCCAACCTGTATTGCACTTCCACCTCCTGAATGATATGAACAATACTTCTGCCTTGAATATGAAATGAAATGAAATGAAATATTTTAATGACGTCCACAAGACTGAAGAGTTTATGGGACCAAAAAACTGAGATTTTTTTTTTTTAATCTAATTTCAGACTCCTTTCAATATCCGCTCTCCGGCTGTGAATCTTGAGAATGAAACTCGTGGTCACCCTGAAGCTTTGTTCCTTTGAAGAGTTCCTCTAGTCTGTCCACCTTCAGGTTGTTTTCATACTGGATACGAATATTCTTGTATGCTGAGCACTCCATGACGAAATGCCATTCTGTCTCAACGACCCCTTTGCCGCAGAAAAGACAAATTCTCCTTTCCAATCTTCCTTTGGAATAGTCCATCTGCCAGTTTCGCATCGAAGATGGTGTGATCTAGTCCTTAACTGTGCCACTAGAATCCTTGCTTTACCCTTGATAGTTGCCCCTAGATACGCTTTTTCATCATGTTCCCCAGTGGGATTGAATTCTCTAATATAATGTGCTTTCTTTCGACCAATCTGTCCCGTCCACATGACAGTCCTGAACTTTTCTATCACATAATTTTTTATGTCCCTGTTGTTGTTAGGACACTCTTGCAAGTTGATCTCCCATTTGTTCATCCATTTATTATTTTGTTTCATCCAAGTTTTTTTTCTATGCTCCAGAGTATCGTCCACAACAATTTTGGGCCAGCGAAAATTGTCCATACTTTCAACTTTTTTCAAATAGCTTATCATCCGAGATATTGCCGAAGCTTCGAACGAGGAAGTACCGGGTTCAGCCAGTAGGATCTCATACGGAACAGTTGATTTGACTTTGAGAGTGCTTGTGATTAGATGTTTCTGGATTCTTTCTATCTGTCTCCACCCCGTGATTTGACATGCTACTTCCCCAAAACCTCGCAGCCATAAAGAACAACCGGAGCGACCAACAAACCAAAAAGGGTTTTCTTAGTTTTTCCAGTCCCAAAGTTCAGCTTTCTTACACTTGTTTTGAAGTAGGTAAGATGCTTTCCAACCTCCCTGAATCCTTTTTGCTTTACAAGTCTCCCAGCTAAGCTTGTGGTGAAAGTCAATCCCAAGATATGAGAAGCTCTTTCTCCCATATGTTGTTGATTCTATGCCTTTGATTCTCACTAAACTAGATCTAGGACTAGCCGACCGTGATTTCCTTGCGGGTGTTGCTTCTGACCTTTTTTTTCTCTTATCCTTGAAGCTATTGCGGTTCTTCTCAAGTATGTGCACCAGTGTAATGATTGTCGTAAGCAATTCAAACAAACTCATCATCCTTTTATTTTTAATTGCTTATGAGCAATTTTTAATTCCGGAAAGCATTCGGGTGAAGGAAAATATAAGTAAACTCGATGTGGGCTTCAACTGGAAGATTGGGCACATGCACAAGCTTTTGAAAGGGATTTTGCATGCAATGATTTCCTCCCTAACTTTAGTGCCAACACTTGAGAAATCACTTTTTAAACATGTAATTATGCCAAAGTGGGTCACACTTTTTGGCTAGAATTTGTGTGAAAAACATGAGGGCAAGGAAGTGTTAAATTTCAACCTGCCAATCAACTCCAAAAAGTGCGACTTGCATGAGTGAATTAGTTAACTTTTGTGTGAAAAACATGAGGGCAAGGCAGTGTTAAATTTTAACCTGCCAGGCAGCTCCAAGTTTTCACACTTTCACTTAAGTCATTGTGTTAAATCTCAAATGGCCAGGCAGCTCCAAGTTTCACCACTTTTCACTTAAAACATTGTGTTAATGTAATATCCCCTTGTGAGATATTAATTAATTATTAATAATTTACTTGCAAAAGAAGCAAACTTAGAAGATAAACCCATCTAGGTTCACCTCAACTAACCTAGTTTTGGCTTCAATACAACCCAAATGGGGTTGGAGTGAGCCAAGGTAAGGGTTCAAATGGACTATCTAGTTGGAATTTGCACTCCTTTAACCAATAAACTTGCAGAAGTAGAAAAATAAATTAATATGCCTGAAAATAGCTGAAATGACTGCAAACTTTAAAAATTAATATCTCCCCTCAATCTTTATCCATTTTGAATGAAATAAATTGTAGAAGGATGATAAAATTATGCACTTTTCCAATGAACTAACAATCTGCATTTTCTGATCACAAAACCCCACTCCAAAACAGCCCCCCGAAACTGCAGTTCAAGTCGCTAGGGTTAGGGAAAATTATAAAATTGATTCTAGATCAAACATACACCTCTCCACACTTAAAATTATCACTTTCATATTTGTATTAATAGATCTATAACAACAGATTGAAAAAAGAATTCAAACCCTTCCAGAATATGATAGAAAATCACATAACCTAGTCGATTTGTTTATCATAAATTCCAGCAAGGTTAGCAACTCTAAATATCATGAAACAAGTGCATTAGCAATAGAGTAATATGCAAAAACAGTTCAAATTTTATCCTTGCAAAATACCACTAAGAAACACCATAAATCTCCCTCCACAAGTCAATTTATATAATGACAAAAAACAACATGCAAATAACTATCAACTCAAGCTCAAACGGCATACATACTTTACTCAAAGGTGGTGTTGAAGAACACCTTTTGTTTTAGATCATTAGTGGGTATACATCCCTTCTTCAAGCATGAAGATAAGTTTAATAAACCGTCAACATGCGAAAAAGGAGTCCCCACATTTTCTTTTATATCTTTTGCCTTGCACATCCTCCAAAGTTCTCTCTCCATTTTTGGCGCTAAAAGTTAGGAGGGAGTATCATTAAAAAAGTGCCTAGAGATCACACTCAAAGAAAATATTAAATGCATAGGGAAATTAAATCGAATGGGTCCCCATATGGATCGACCCCATGCCTAGAAGAAATCGATTTATTTCAAATACCAAACATTAAATAATTCCCAGAAAAATGCGACTTGCTTAGTCACTTAATTCTCCTTAAAAATAAGCAATTATAATCCCAAGGTGAAATCGAACTTCTCTTTTATTTTTGATTTGCACAGTAAAATATATTTTATTTTTAAATTTGCATATGCAAATCGATTTTTTCTTTTAATTTTTAAGTAAAAAGGGGGACATTACAGTTCAATTCCAACTTGTCAGGTAGCTCCAAAAAGTGTGACTTGCATAAGTGAATTAGCTAACTTTTGTGTGAAAAACATGAGGGCGAGATAGTGTTAAATTTCAATGAACTAACAATCTGAATTTTCTGATCACAAAACCCACTCAAAATAGCCCCCGAAACTGCAGTTCAAGTCGCTAGGGTTAGGGAAAATTATAAAATTGATTCTAGATCAAACATACACCTCTCCACACTTAAAATTATCACTTTCATATTTGTATTAATAGATCTGTAACAACAGATTGAAAAAAGAATTCGACCACCCTTCCAAAATATGATAGAAAATCACATAACCTAGTCGATTTATTTATCATAAATTCCAGCAAGGTTAGCAACTCCAAATATCATGAAACAAGTGCATTAGCAATAGAGTAATATGCAAGAACAGTTCATAATTTTATCCTTGCAAAATACCACTAAGAAACACCATAAATCTCCCTCCACAAGTCAATTTATATAATGACAAAAACAAAAACAACATGCAAATAACTTTACATCAAAATAACTCAAGCTCAAACGGCATACACACTTTACTCAAAGGTGGTGTTGAAGAACACCTTTTGTTTTAGATCATTAGTGGGCATACATCCCTTCTTCAAGCATGAAGATAAGTTTAATAAACCGTCAACATGCGAAAAAGGAGTCCCCACATTTTATTTTATATCTTTTGCCTTGCACATCCTCCAAAGTTCTCTCTCCATTTTTGGCGCCAAAAGTTAAGGAGGGAGTATCATTAAAAAAGTTCCTGGAGATCACACTCAAAGAAAATATTAAATGCATAGGGAAATTAAATCGAATGGGGCCCCATATGGATCGACCCATGCCTAGAAGAAATCGATTTATTTCAAATACCAAACATTAAATAATTCCCATAAAAATGCGACTTGCTTAGTCACTTAATTCGCCTTAAAAATAAGTAATTATAATCCCAAGGTGAAATCGAACTTCTCTTTTATTTTTGATTTGCACAATAAAATATATTTTATTTTTAAATTTACATATGCAAATCGATTTTTTCTTTTAATTTTTAAGTAAAAAGGGGGACATTACAGTTAAATTCCAACTTGTCAGGTAGCTCCAAAAAGTGTGACTTGCATAAGTGAATTAGCTAACTTTTGTGTGAAAAACATGAGGGCGAGATAGCGTTAAATTTCAATGAACTAACAATCTGAATTTTCTGATCACAAAACCCACTCAAAATAGCCCCCGAAACTGCAGTTCAAGTCGCTAGGGTTAGGGAAAATTATAAAATTGATTCTAGATCAAACATACACCTCTCCACACTTAAAATTATCACTTTCATATTTGTATTAATAGATCTATAACAATAGATTGAAAAAAGAATTCAAACCCTTCCAAAATATGATAGAAAATCACATAACTTAGTCGATTTATTTATCATAAATTCCAGCAAGGTTAGCAACTCCAAATATCATGAAACAAGTGCATTAGCAATAGAATAATATGCAAGAACAGTTCATATTTTATCCTTGCAAAATACCACTAAGAAACACCATAAATCTCCCTCCACAAGTCAATTTATATAATGACAAAAACAACAACAATTTCCAAAATTTATTGACCAAGTAGTGGCCTAAACACTCTCGAAATAAACTCACAAGCTCTCACAATAATGATGACTTTACTTGGATGGAATAGACATGCAAATAACTCATCAACTCAAGCTCAAACAGCATACACACTTCACTCAAAGGTGGTGTTGCAGAACACCTTTTGTTTTAGATCATTAGTGGGCATACATCCCTTCTTCAAGCATGAAGATAAGTTTAATAAACCGTCAACATGCGAAAAAGAAGTCCCCACATTTTCTTTTATATCTTTTGTCTTACACATCCTCCAAAGTTCTCTCAACCATCTTTGGCGCCAAAAGTTAGGAGGGAGTATCATTAAAAAACTGCCTGGAGATCACACTCAAAGAAAATATTAAATGCAGAGGGAAATTAAATCGAATGGGGCCCCATATGGATCGAACCATGCCTGAGAAGAACTTCGATTTATTTCAAATACTAAACATTAAATAATTCCCAGAAAAATGTGACTTGCTTAGTCACTTAATTCGCCTTAAAAATAAGAAAATTATAATCCCAAGGTGAAATCGAACTTCTCTTTTATTTTTGATTTGCACAATAAAATATATTTTATTTTTAAATTTACATGTGCAAATCGATTTTTTTTTTGTTTTTAAGTAAAAAGGGGGACATTATAGTTAAATTCCAACTTGTCAGGTAGCTCCAAAAAGTGCGACTTGCATAAGTGAACTAGCTAACTTTTGTGTGAAAAACATGAGGGTGAGACAGTGTTAAATTTCAACCTGCCAGGCAGCTCCAAGTTTCATACTTTCCGCTTAAGTCATGGCGTTAAAACTCAACCTGCTAGGCAACTCTAATTTCCACACTTTTCACTTAAGTTATGGCGTTAAATTCCAACCTGGAGGGTTTCATCTTGATAAGGCTTGATTTTGTACACTACGTGATGTTGCCGAGTAACACATTTCTCAATTCTTGAGCTAAACCGTCCAATTGAGTATCGTCGTGGGTAAGGCGTTAGTGGAAAGTTCAATCTTAAAAATTGCTTAATGAGAAATGAGATTCTTTTGACTTCTGTAATGAAATTACTAAAATAGATTTGAATATTATCAACAATAGAACATCAAAGAACACCAAAATATATAGAAATGATCACAATATGCAAGTAGAATGACTTAGTCACTTCGAGGGGGCAACCTCCAAACCATACAATAAGACTCAAATGCTCAATATGATGATCATTTACTGCTTACTAACTCCTATATATACCCTACTATGTCATGCAAAGCACCAAGGCTGACCTACGAAGCATACGAAAGCATAAACAAATATGATATGACATGTTAAGAGATAATGCTAGCCACAATGTCAGCTACACATATCCCGATATATGACCTAGGATTAAGGGTGTAACAACTTCCATTGTCAATGATGAAGTGAATTGGCTGTCCATTGACCCACATTTGAGAATGGAATAGTTCTACTTTTTCTAACTTTGAGTTGGATGAAGAGGCAATGTTTGCTATATTGACCATGACATTAGGGTCAAAGTCCATAACTTTTTTCCCTTATCAAGTGTCATGATGATAGTACTTGTTGCTTTAAGTTACACAGGTAGAGCTTTCTTAGCACAACATTCATTTGTGGAGTATGTTTTAGAATTATGGATTGTACACCACTTGCATGTCTTCAATATTTAATTTGATCATTTGATGGTGTCACCTTCTTTTGAGGATGGCACGAAGAGCCATTTCCTTGTTTAGAATTTTGCTTCATTCCAAGCTTGGAATTGACTATGGTTTTTCTTGAGACTTGGATTCTGCTAAGTTAGATTTTTTCTTGGCTTTTGCTTTGAATTTCCAAGAAAATTTGTAGGCTTCTTCCAAAGAGGAGATTTGTAGGAAATCCATATCAAATTAGACGTATGATCTCAAGCTTGACCTATTCTTCAAGATAAGATTTTGCTTAGACTTTCGAGCATTCGGTTTTGTGGGCTAAGTGTGAAAGGTGTTTGTGTGTTCCTAAACAAATTGATAATGACCTAGGTGCAATTGTGCAAACTTGATGTACTGGTCATCGTAGTTTCCAACTGGATAATATGTACTTTTAAATTCTTCAATGAATGTAATGTCCCTTTCGGGCTCAAATTTGAGGAATTTGGATTTTCCCCAAAACCCTAATGGAACATTGCAGGAAATGAAGACAACCACATGTAGAGAACCTGATTTTTATGACAACAAACTAATTTTATGCAAAAATTAGGGTAGCGACCTGTTTTAGGTCCACCAAACCCTAAATGACATGGGGTAAGTTCAGATTTTTGCCTTTTCCATACACAAATCTTCAAAAATACATCAACATGAAACCCTTGATGAAAACATGCAAAATAAATGCTTCAACCATAAATTATAGACTGCTGGAATTAATTATTGCTCAATAATAGCTGAAATTTCAAAATTCCATATCTTCATAAATACTTGGAGAAATGATTGCTCAAAATGATCACAAAAATAACAGTTATCCAACAAAATTAGAATTAGATTTTTCCAACCACAAAAACCTACTGAAAAGATCTCGAAATCTCCAAATGGGTAGATCAAGCTAGAAATGAATGTGGCAGCCCCAAAAAAGCATGCCCTAGTTGGAATGTGTGCCCTAGCACTGATAGAAACCCTTGCTGCTATGAAATTCTGAATTTTGAAGCTCTAATGTGACTCCCAGATGAAGCCACCAATGCAACGAATGACGGTTTTCATCTCCAAGTTTTTTGACTATTGAGGGTTTTCATCCCTAATAAGATCTAATGAGGGTTTTCATCTTCAAAGAGTGAAAATGAGAGCTCAATGCTCCAATATCTAAAAGAGAAGTATATAATTCACAAGATGATGATGCACAAATGAGTCAAGCGACCCCTTCTTATACCTTGTTGTGGCGCCAAAATCAATTAGAATGCTTCCAAATAGCACCAACCTCATAATGGATACTTCTCTTCTATTTTTCCTTTGGATTTTCATCTTTTTAACCTAACCGACCTCACTTTATATGGAAAACTACTAAAGAAGAATGCAATGCTCATGAAACTAACTGAAAAACATGACAATTACTTCCCTTGCTCATTCCCTTCTTGCCCATGGGAAATGGAATGGGTTCAAAGTCTTTCAAACAAGCTAGTTTGAAAAAGGGGACATTGCATTCCATATGTCTATATAAGAGTCTAAGTTATCATCATCTTCATGTGTAGTGCAATAATTATCCTACCATTTCTTTAGAGATAAGAAACTTTAAGAAGAGTAAATATAAACTTTTCTCTACAGAGAATGGATTTAACGCATAGTTTAAACCATAGTTCACATACTCGTATTCGGCAAACCCAAAAAAAATTGACTCGGCAAAAACTCAACAAGACTCGGCTAATATTCAAGAATATTTGGCAACTTAAAAAATATGGTAATTTCTTAAAAAAACATAAATTTTATGCAAAATATAGCTACAAAATGTATCAAATGGGTGTGTAAAATGTTGGAGAAGTGTTTTCTATTAGATTTGAATAGAATTACAATACAAAATCGCACCATCATGCGAATACAACAGTCGGCTGATAAGTGCAATAAATTTATGATGATTGCCATTGAAAATTATTATCATAAATTCCATATCTGTGAAAGTTACAATATACAATAATTTACATTTTCCTCTTCCCCATTCTAGAGAAATATTGAGGAGAGGGTTTATTGCCTCTACTAGTCCCCACACTCAGTTGCGTCTCCTTGCTCCTCCTAGAAGGCTGCGACTGCGGCTCCAACCTGGTAGTAGATGGCAGTGGTTCCTTTGTTGCATGTTCAACATCACCTTCAAATATGTCATCCAATCCTGTTAGTGCTTCTCCCTCCATAGCTTCCCTCTCGAAAGAAGCAATCTCATCCTCTGTGAACACATGGATTTCCTCTTCTTGCCCAGTCCACTCGCTGTATGGATCTATTTCATCCAAATCAATAAGCTCCTGTGATGTGGCCTCCACTTTTCTTGTGTGAATCCGGAGATTGTATTACACAAAAACCAAGTTGTTGAGGCGTTTTTCAGTCAACTTGTCGTGCTTCTTCATGTGAATGGCCTCAAACAAAATCCAGTTGAGTTCACATCTGGAAGTGCTACAAGGTTGAGATAAAATGTAATTTCCCCTTGTGGGATATTTAATTAAATCAGAAAATAAACTCCTCCCAAATGAACTTATAAGAGCAAACCCTTCTAGATTCACCTCAAATAACCCAATGTTAGCTTCAATTCAACCCAAATGGGGTTGGAGTGGGCCAAGGTGATGGGTTAGATGGGCTAGCTAGTTGGAATTCAAACTTCACTAAACTAGATTTAATTTGCAGTGGTGGAAAAAATAATCAAATGCACAAAGAACCAACTGAACTTCAAAAATTAACAACTCTCTCAATACTTATCATGTTTCTATGAAACCAAGTGCATTTGAAATCTAAAAATATAATTTTTCCAACCAACTATCAAATTGATTTTTTTTGACAACAAAAACCCTTTCAAATCTGCCCTGGAAATTTGTAAACAAGTCGCCTAGGGTTAGGAAATTTAAATAAATAATTTCCAACCTTGTAAATGTTTCCAAAACCCTTAAAATATTGTCCCCGGGTCTGCAATAAATATCTGAACAATAACAACTTGTAAACTTGCCAAAAACCCACTCAAAATAATATTTTAAATCCTCAAACAAGTTGATTTGGCTTTAATTAATTCCAGCAGTGAATAAGGTTCAAAATATCATCAATAGAAGCACAATATACTTGGAATAACATGCAGAAATAAATCAAATTTAAACCATTATCAAACCACCATGAAATTATACCAAATTAACCTCCAAACAAGTCGATTTGGGCAAGAGTAAATGTTGGAATTAACAACAAACTTTGAGGCACATGAAAGACCTCCAAAATATTCAAACACACTCCCAAAGCAAGTTGACTTCACTAGGATAAACCAACAACATGTATTCAACATAAAACCTTCAATTAATCCTCCACAAAGCATGTAAATGAACTCCCATACAAGCGCCTTATATAAACTGAATAATTATATGCTAGAACTTATCAAATAAAGCTTGAGGGGTCACACACACTTCACACAATGGTGGTGCTAAAAAACACCTTTTATTTTTGGATCACAAGTGGGCATACATCCCTCTTCAAACATGAAGATAAGTTCATAGAACCGTCAAACATGCCAAAAAGGGGACGCCTCATCTCCTTTATAGATTTTGCAATGTAGATCTCCAATGTTTCCCTCCAATTTTGGCGCATTTCTCTAGATGGGAGAGATTTGAATTTTAAAATAGTCTTTATGGCCTGAAAAAGTCAAACTCCAAGTCCAAATATTAATTCCCTCCAAAAATATATTTCGAATTAAATACAAGAGAGAATTTAAAAATAACAATTAAAAGCACCATAAGAAATCGACCTTTGCCTAATTAAATCGATTTATCCCAAAATAATAATTAATTGGCTCATGGGATAAATTGATTTGCCTTCAATAAATTCGATTTGCCTTAATAAAATCAATTTACCACCAAATGATAATTAATTGGACTATAAATAAATTGATTTTCTCCTTATAACTTCGATTTGTCCAAGATGAATAATATTAAATTTTTAAATGCACAAGGAAAGTCGATTTCCCCTAAATAAAATCCCTTTAATCCAAGGGGAGTGGATTAAAGGATATTCAACCTTGCTTCAATTAATTATTGCTTGGAAAAGGGGACATTACAGTCCTCCCTTCCCAAGATTGTTTGTCCTCAAGCAATTGCAAATTTGGATGCCCTAAAACCGAATCATTTTCCCACGTGTCATCCTCCATTGGTAAATCTTTCCATTTCACCAAATATTCTTTGATCACACATCTTCTTAAATTCCTTTCTTGTGTATCAAGGATGTATTCCGGAATTAAAACCAATTTTACCTCTTCATCTAAAGGAGGCAACTCTAGAGAAGGTGTAACATGCTGCCCAAGTGCTTTCTTAATACAAGAAACATGAAAGACACTGTGAATCTTACCATTTTTCGGAAGGTCTAATTCGTAGGCCATCTTACCTACTTCTCTTTAGAACTTTGTAGGGCCCATAGAAACGTGGCTTCAACTTTTCCTTGCCACTTTGTTTGAGTGTAGATTGCCTATAGGGCTGCAATCTAAGATACACCCAATCATCCACTTCAAAGGATCTCTCACTCCTATGCTGATCAACATATAATTTTTGCCTATTTTGGGCTTGGTGCAAGTTTTCTTTAAGTGCTTTCATGATATCCATACTTTGTTGCACCAACTCTTGTGCACTAGGACACTCTACTATTTGTCATCACCACATCCATGAAAGAATTAGCATCATAACCATACAAAGCCTTAAAATGAGTCATACCAATGGACATATGATGTGTAGTATTGTAGCAAACCTCAGCTATATGTAACCATTTAATCCATGCAAACTGCTGCCCTGAAACATAAAATCTCAAGTATCCCTCAGCCCACTTATTTACTATTTTGGTTTTCCCATCGGTTTGTGGGATGATAACTAGTACTTGGTGTGAGTTTTGTCCCAGTTAGATTGGAATAACTCTTGCCAAAAAAGACTCATAAATCTGTTGTCCCTATCACTCACAATGTTCTTAAGCAATCCATGTAATTTGAAAATTTCTTTGAAAAATAAATCAGTAATCATAGGGCCATCAAATTTAGTAGGAAGTGGATGAAAATGAGCATACTTAGTGAGTCTATCCACTACTACATACATGCAAGTCTTACCATTAACATTTGGCAATTCAGGTAACAAAATCCATAGATACACTTTCCCATTTTTGAGAGGGAATAGGTAGGGGCTGCAAAAAACCAGTTGGAAAAGTATGTTCATTCTTATTTCTTTGACATATAACACATTCTCTAACATGATTAAGGACATATTTTTTCATACCTTTCCAAGAAAACCTTTCTCTTACCACTTTTTAGGTCTTGAAGTACCCTTGATGTCCACTTGTAGGAGCGTCATGTGCAGATTTTAAAATCAGATTCTTCACCTCTTATTTTGGGGTCAAATACACCCTCCCTTTGTAGAGTATGAGGCCATCTACCACCTTGTATATTTCATCAATTATCACTCCTTCAACCACATCACTAGAAAACTGATCTTTAGCATATTCAAGAGCAATTAAATCCTTCCCATCAGCTGATATAAAAGACACATAACAGATTTCTACTTCCCTTAGTGGATGATCATAAAAATCATGAGGTGTTCTTTTTGTCATACCTTGTAAAATGATGTTTTATCACCTATCACAAACTTGAGCATTAGATTCTTATAGTTGAGGGTAAAGTCCCCCAATGAGTGCAACCATTGTACTCCTAACACAAGATCCATATCCTCCATGTCAATCATATAAAAGTCATCAACAAGCTCATAATCATCAATAGAAATGGAAAGTTTGGGAACTTTCTTTGTGCATGACAAAATGAATCCATCCGCTATGGTAACATTAAATCCTTGGAACTCTTCAACATTTAATTCACAATTTGTTACCAACCTTTCACTAATGAAATTATGGGTAGCTCCACTATCAATTAGAATGATTACCTTTTGTTTTCATAGCATACCTTCCACCCAGAAAGGAAAATACTTAGGAGTGCCAGAAAGGGTTGCCAATGTACCTTCTATTTCTTCTTCTTCTCCTTGTTGTATATGCTCATCCACCTCATCACCACATTGTTAGTATCATCAAAATTTGAAACTAAATCAAAATCTGAATCAACAACTTCAATGAAATAGACTTGACCTTTACCCTTGCAATTATGTCCTCTTACCCATGGAGCCTTGCAATCAAAACACAAACCTTTCTTCCTTAATTCATCCCTCATGTCCTTTAGTTCGTTGTTTTGGGGCTGATTTCTATGAGGTGGTACATAGGGCTGATTTGGCCTTTTTGGGGCCTCTTTTGATGACCCAAGGGGCTGCTCCCCTTGCACTTTTTGTGGGCTGCTGTAAATTAGACCCTGGCTGCCCTCTAAATCCACTTTTGGACAGCGAATGTGAGACATTAGAACACTGCCCTTTAAGCCCATAATCCCCTCTATAAGATGCACATTCTAAATCTAGAGCTTTAGTAATACAATCTTGGAAAGACATAGGATTAAAAGCTCTTACCAAACCTTTTAGAGGCTCCATTAAGC
This sequence comes from Taxus chinensis, assembly GCA_019776745.2. Lineage (NCBI taxonomy): Eukaryota > Viridiplantae > Streptophyta > Pinopsida > Cupressales > Taxaceae > Taxus > Taxus chinensis. The sequence goes on along the minus strand of CM034154.1, from coordinate 541,965,648 downwards.
CTTCGATGAAGAGGAACTATCAATCTCTTCTCACTAACATCCGTGACCATAACCGCAATCCTCTAAAAATCCGCCACATACTTCCTCAACACTACTTGATTGTTTGAGTTGTGCCAACTCACAAAAATGAAGCTCCGGATCCTTCCTATCAAACCTCTCTACAATCCTTTGACTAAACTCTTCCATTGTGTGGATCAAGTCATGTCCTTGTGTGTGCATACCATGGAACCACCACTCATGTGCCATGCCCTCTAAGTGAAGAGTAACAAATTTGAGGGCTCTTCTTCTTGCATGGGATTGAGGGAGAAATAGGTCTCCATCTTTTACAACCATGCTCTTACTGATAGCTTAGTCCCATCAAATCTTGGGATAAGAGACCTTGCCCAATCTTTGTTGGAAATCCATATGGGGTTGCTTGTGGCCTCTCTTGGCCTTGTTGCCCATCTTCAAAGCACAAAACTCCTCAAAAGACAATATGGCCCTTGTGGCCGGATGCAAAGTGCTATATTCCATGTTGCATGCTTCAATGGTGTCTACCATTGATGGTTCCTCAACTTCCCTATGGATATCCTTAGGTAGGAAAGTGCCTTTGAAGAACTTAGGAGGGGGTTGTGTTGAACTCTTTTCCCCACCATGTGAGCTCCCCTCTGCATTGGAGCTTGTAGATTTATCCTTGCCCAAGGCATCCTTGATGAGCTTGGACATTTGCTCACTCATGGATTTTTGAAGTTCTTTCCCACACTCTTGCATCAACTCTTGGAAGAACTTCACTTGATCCGAAGTGAATGCCCCTCATCCATGTTTCCCTTATTCCTCCTCTTGTAATACAAAAACTCTTTCTTGTCCTGCATTCACAAATCACCCACACGAATAGAGGAAGGAAGATTTGATACCACTGTAATATCCCCTTGTGGGATATTTAATTAAATCAGAAAATAAATTACTTCCAATTGAACTTAGAAGAGAAAACCCTTCTAGATTCACCTCAAATAACTTAGTGTTAGCTTCAATTCAACCCAAATGGAGTTGAAGTGAGCCAAGGTGATGGGTTAGATGGGCTAGCTAGTTGAAATTCAAACTTCACTAAACCAAATTTAATTTGCAGCAGTGGAAAAAATAATTAAATCCACAGAAAAACCAGTTGAACTTCAAAAATCAATAACTCTCTCAATACTCATCATTTTTCCATGAAACCAAATGCATTTGAAATCTAAAAATATAATTTTTCCAACCAACTATTAAACTTATTTATCTAACAACAAAAACCTTTTCAAATATGTTATGGAAATTTGTAAACAAGTCACCTAGGGTCAGAAAATTTAAAGAAATAATTTTCAGCCTTGTAGACACTTCCAAAACCCTTAAAATATTGTCCCTGGATCTGCAATAAATATCTTAATAATAGCAGCTTGTAAACTTGTTAAAACCCACTCAAAATACTATTTTAAATCCTCAAGCAAGTCAATTTGACTTTAATTAATTCCAACAGTGAATAAAGTTCAAAATAACATTAATAGAAGCACAATATACTTGGAATAACATGCAGAAATAAATAAGATTTAAACCCTTATCAAACCACCATGAAATTATACCAAATTAACCTCCAAACAAGTCAATTTGGGCAAAAGTAAATGCTGTAATTAACAACAGACTTCTAGGCACATGAAAGACCTCAAAAATATGCAAACACACTCCCAAAGCAAGTCGACTTCACTAGGATAAACCAGCAGTATGTATTCAACATAAAACCTTCAATTAATCCTCCACAAAGCAGGTAAATGAACTCCCATACAGGCGCCTTATATAAACCGAATAATAATATGTTAGAACTTATCAAATAAATCTTAAGAGGTCACACACACTTCACACAATAGTGGTACTAAAAAAACACCTTTTATTTTTTTATCGCAAGTGGGTATACATCCATCTTCAAGCATGAAGATAAATTCATAGAATTGTCAAACATGCCAAAAGGGGACGCCTCATCTCCTTTTATAGATTTTGTAATGTAGAGGTCCAATGTTTAACTCCAATTTTGGCGCATTTCTCTAGATGGGAGAGATTTGAATTAAAATAGTCTTTATGGCCTGAAAAGTCAAACTCCATTTAAAAATGTTAATTCCCTCTAAAACATTTTCAAATTAAATACAAGAGAGAATTTAAAAATAATAATTAATGCCCAAAATGAATCAATCTTTGCCTAAATAAATCGATTCACCCAAAATAATAAATAATTAGCTCATGGGATAAATTGATTTTCCTTCAATAAGTTCGACTTGCCTTAATTAAATCAATTTACCACCAAATGATAATTAATTGGCCTATAAATAAATCAATTTTCTCCTTATAACTTTGACTTGCCCAAGATGAATAATATTAAATTTTTAAATGCACAAGGAAAGTCAATTTCCCCTAAATAAAATCCCTTCTATCCAAGGGGAGTGGATTAAGGATATCAACCTTCATCAATTAATTATTGCTTGAAAAAGGGGACATTACATAAAATTATGAGGGCTAGCTTTTGAAGATGAGGGGTATTTTCTCCCCAATCTTCCCACTAGGAACCTACAAACAAGATAATCAAAAGTTTATAGTAATTAATAAAATCAAATTTGTAACTTGTAACATATAAGTAACTTGAGTAAACATTTAATTTTTATTACCTGGTGACTGTGTGGTTCTCCCTCGGATAGCTAACACCGAAGAAAAGAGTCTTCCCCCTAGCATGCTTGTAAGTTTGCAGCTCTAAAATAATGAGGTCCCTCATCTCAACATTTGGTATCATCCTCTCAATACATGTTGAAAGGCCCTCCATAACCTGCCTCATTCACATCTGTGAAGCCATCGGAGAAGAAATACCTTGGGGTTGACGTAGTACTCTGCTGCATGAATAGGTTGGTGGAGTTGATTGTTCCACCTCCGATCAATAATCTCCCAAAAGGGACCATATCTGACTATATCCCCCCTATAATAGTTTTGGATAGACTCTTTGGCCCTATCCATGGCCTCATAAATGTACCCCATAGGGTTTTTCTCCCCAATCAACCAAACGCAAAACCTCACCAATGGCTCCAACACCTACACACAAATTAAAATGTAAGGTTACAAACTTACAAATAAAGTATAAATAAGTAAATAACAATATATTTATATATTTAACAAATTAAAATAAAGGAATGACTTGAAATATAAATCAAATTTTGAAATTACCTTGATGATCTCTATAGCTCTCTTAGCAAATATATCATCAAAAACTATCTTTGCAACCCTCTCTCCATCTACTTTCTTTGAATATTGTGAGCCTAGCCATGCTTGACTCACAAACATTTACTTCAATGATGTCAACAAACTAGAAATACTTTGCAACTTCAAGAAGTTAGTTGCAAACCTTGTGACACCGGCTCGCACAAACTCTTTCCTCTTTGTGTGTTCTCTCATCAAGCTGAGAACCCAAGGGTGATTATATATGTACTTGGTTATGTTTTTTGCATCTTCTACAACCAACCTCACCCAATCAATTTTGCCTATGTCCTCCAAAAGAAGGTCAAGGCAATGAGCCGCACAAGGAGTCCAAAAGAGTGATGGATGTCTCTTCCTATAGTAGTCTCCCATCCACCACATATGTTGTTGCACTGTCTGTGACAACTTGCACAACATTTTGGATACCCACCTCTAATACAACCTGTCTCTAACATAACACTCAAATTCTCTGCATTTTTTACTATGTTAGAGGCATCAATAGATTTCAAAAACACCATCTCACCATTTGAAGCTACTAAAAAATTAATGAGGTTGTGGTTCCTTCCATCCGTCCACCCATCTGAAAGAATGGTGCATCACCATTGTTTCTTTTGATCTTCTAGGATTGTAGTTGCATCTGCAACTGCACCCTTGAGCAATTTCCCACTCAAATCTTTTGGAGAGGGTGCCTTGTACCCTTTCCCTGCAACTGTCAATGTTGTCACCAAGTACTCCCAGTACTGGGCTCTTTGCCACATTGAATGGCAAGGTTGTAGTAATACCATAAATTTGCACATGCTTTATCTTCTTCCTCATGCATATCTTTGTTCCAGACTTGTACCTTGCAATGCAAAGATTGTGCTCCAGGTGTGTTCCTTGGTACAAAAAAGCTATGTATGCCTTTTCTCGAACTCGATGAAGGCAATGTGCCTCTTCCAGTTCGTATGCGTGGACCCCGAGTAGAGCCCACAATTGTTGCCGCATCATCCTCTTAATCCTCTGCCATTGCAGGGTCTAATAGCTTGTGTTATGGCTACATGCATCCTTTCCCTCTCTAGTTTCTTTTCCTCTAGCTCTGTCAACTCTGCTTTCATCTCTCGTTTTTCCTCTTTTATAACATTGGGGCAAACCACAGCGTCCCAACAAACAATACATGCAAGGTGATACTTCAGGCAATTGATGCCTCCAGAAATTGTTCTTGTTGTAGAAATTGCAAATCACGATTCCCTGAACTACTCCACGTACACCATACTTCCAAGCAATGGTATAGGGCATTAGCGAGAACGGTTCCTGCTAGTGATGCTGACCCAAACGATGAAGCCTAATGCCATTGTTAAGCTCTAATCTGCAACACAATGCACATTTAAAATTTTAAAAAAACATAAACTTAATTAAAATTAAAAAAATTAAAAAGGTGTCTTTATAACCCTATTGAACCGTAATTTCAAATTTAAATTTGTAAATCCTATAAACAGGAATACATTCTAAAAAAGAAATTAAAATAATATTTACAAAATTACAACAATACATTCTGGCAATTACATTCATTAATGACTATGATATGAATCCAATACGAATACATGAATAATTTAATAAATATTAAATGAATTTGCGTCAACAAATTTTAAAAAACATACCTCCGGTTCCAAATGACTATTAAAAATTTAAAAGCATTCGCAATTTACATTGAATGTATTTAGAATTACAAAACACATTCGATTACAATATGAATATATAAAATTTAAATAATTTAGAACGAATTTGCGAAAATAATAAAAAAAACTTACATATGGCTCCAAATGACTATTAAAAATTTAAAATCATTTGCAATTTACATTGAATGCATTTAAACATTAGGAAAACATATTCGGATACCATATGTATGTATAAAATTTAAATAATATAGAACAAATTTGCGAAAAGAATAAAAAAAAAACTTACCTCCAAATGCAATTCTTCAAATTTGCTCTTCGAATTGGCTATAAAATCCCTTCAACTCATGCAATGCATGCTGAATGGTTGTGTTATTGAAAATGAGGGGGTGAGTTTCCTTAAATAGAGAAATTGCAGTGTATTTGCAACATTTTTTCCGTGATTTTCCTTTATTTTGTGCTTGTTCCGCGTATGGCGAGTTTTATGCACAACTTCGCCGAATATTCTAGGCGAATATTCACCGAGTCCTGCCTAGTGAGTTATAATGGCGAATATTTGTTTGTATAAAATTTTGGTGAGTACTCGCCAACTTGGTGAGTACTCGCTGAGTTTGCTAACTATGGTTTGAACAAACACAATCGGGCGAGTTATGTAGGGCATCAACATCTATTTTGATTTCAAACATAGGGATGTCTAGATTCATATTTTTTATGGGGTGTGAGCATCAAAAGGTTGTGGAGGAGTTGAGTTGGAAGGAGCATGAACATGCTTGAGAAGTTGAGAAAAGTGATAAACGATGCTTGCTCTTTTACATGCATGTCATTCTTCCAATTCTTCTCATTGCTTCTACAAAGCATCCTCAATCATTTTCTTGAACATATATGAAATTGCAGTCTCTGACTTTGTTCAGTTTTTCATCTAAGGATATGAATGAAGGTATGACAAATGATCACGGGTTTCAAGTCCTAACAACCTCGTATGAGTGGATATACAAGCAAAGAGTAATTTCAGATAAAACTTCAATAACATTGGGATATGATGAAGTGAGTATGTTCTCTAATAGCACTGATCTAGGTTCCAGGAGGAAACACGGTGGAGAACACTCTAAATGAGAATCTAGATGTGTTATGTGTGGAAAACGTATTGTGAATGATAGAGGCCGAATGATATATCAAAGTTCATATGCAATAGAGAAGAAACAAAGAAGACGATTGACAATGGATGTAGAACTGTAATGCAAAGTTATATTATGCAAAGTGTTGTATAAGATCTTAGAGGTCGGATGTAAGATGTCTATGTACTCATTCTCTAGTTACTTATCACTTACAAAGAACCAAGAATAAAAGGATGCCTTAATATACAAGAGGAGGAAGAATAAGCATTGATTAGATTGTTACATTGGTTAGTAACAACTTCATAACTAATCATCAACCCATCATCTTCAGCTGGCGGTATTCCACCAGCCTCCATTATGAAGGGCTTGAATTTTCTGCTAGAATCCTGGCCATTTTTTTATTCTGCTTCTAGAATAGATATATTTACAGTGATGTCAATCCTTTAAATGCTAGTGCTAAGGCAGGCATACTTCCTATTGGATCCATGTGGCAGAGCGCCAATATGCTAGTCAAGAAAGCTAGTTTGCAAGGGTCATAACTTTGGGTCTGTTACGCATACCGACTCCGTTCAGAAAGCGTCAGTAAGCTTAGATCTTGATCAACAGGTTTCAAACAATGTTCAACAAATTTCGATCCCCAAAAACCATTCCAGAGGCTTGGAAACTACTCAATAATGCCCAAAAATTGCTATGTCTCATTCTGACCTAGATTCGGGTATACATGTACCATCCTTTTGTCCTTATCCTGCAAGTCAGTTTTCCCTCCCATCTGCAACTGACAACTTCTTGGATTCTGAAGGTGGTTCACTTCATCTTGTGCTTTCAGCCTCTTCATTTCTTGATGTACTTTGCAGGTATATATGGAGGTGCTTCATCCGAACGGGGAGCAAAGTAGTTTCGTAGCAAGATATATATTTGCACTTGCAGAGATTAATACCATTATACATAGCTCTTTCATATTAATAAAATATTTTGTTTAGGTGACAATATTGTTCTATCCCTAAGTCGCCGCTTTCAAATTCGTGGAGGATAAAATTTGTACAAAATTCATTACTACAAAAAACAGCCATAAAATTCGTGATTAAATTTGACTACAAGAAGTATTATGCTCGTTCTAGATTAAATATTCAAAAAAGAAAGAACGGACTTCAATGAATAGTAATGAATTTTAACAAATTTTTACCGGATTTTTAAGTCATATTTGGTATTTGGCAAATTTCGAATTTTTACATGAAATTCGCCGAATGCAGTTACTTAGCTTTCCACACATTTGTGTGGTTCCTAAGATCTTTGAATTCTTTCTTTGGGTTTGTTTCTGTTATTGCACATTAAACCTAGAAGTTTGATGTGTTGTCCACTAGATTTCCCCGAAAATCAAGATCACCTATCCTAACTTAAGTCAGGAAGGGTCTCTATTAAAGGTCAATTGTTGTATTCATTACTGTACCTGTATAGATTTTCTATGTGATACTGGATGCATGGCTTCAAAAAACAAAGTTATTTCTTCCATCAACTATTATTACAGAAGCAAACAAAAAGAATACATTGAAAATAACGGTATTTTATTCATTGGAACTAATTAGTTATTTAGTACCTAAATTCATAAATATCTAATGAAAACTATTATATGTTAGGTACAGAATTAAGCTTGTATAACATTTTTTTAATTTCTTTGCAGACTCATCTATTTTCAACAGGGATGTAGATTCCACTGTGGAATCTATAACTGTATCTCTAGCAGCTGCAGCTGTAGCATGTGCTGCTGGTGATGCCATTGCCAGACTTCTGCCCTTATCTTTTGCAGGTTGTGTATAATGGAATTGGGCATATTGTGCATTCTTAATGTGAATATTCATCTAATTTTGGTTACTGCTGAAATTCTGTTGTTATTTTATGTAAATTGCTTTTTTCCAAGGAAAACATGGTTTTTGTTATGTAAATAAGAATACTTATAGGAAACGTAGATTTATATGAATAGATATAGGGAACAATGCTTTGCCAACTGCAAAATTACTAGAACATGGATATCGGTAACTGGACAGCTGTGTTTCATATCTTTCCATATTTGAGAAGCAAAGCATCTTGAATTGGACATATTCAACAATAAATTAGCATCCATCTGTTTTTCTTCTTCTTGTATTTCAATCAGAAAAAGGATTATTCTTTGACTTGTTATGATTTTTCAGGGTCTAGTCTTGCCATAATGGCAATCATTACATCCTTATTTTCAAGCACCGCAGCACAACTTTCTGGGCTTTCAGAACATGCAAGTATTCATTGTTTTGCTGGTGCGCAAAAAATGGGAGCAGCACTTATGCTTCTATTTTTCTCAGTGGTTAGATCTTTGGCTCAACTTTAGTTTTATCAATAAAATAGCAAACTAACCTCATACATCTTCCTTGTTAATCACTGTATTTGCGGAAATCCAAAATTTGGTCCAAAAAGGCTATTTTTTAGAAAACATTGCTGTTATAAGAAAAAGAAATGGCAATTGAAGTTGTTTTAATTTAGTTGTTATTCTTTTAATTTCAGAGAGTCTTTGGGCATTTCATTTAGTTGAATCCTTTCTATTAATTTTCAAGTTTTTCTTTTATTTTTTCTCAATTGATATATTTTTGAATTCTTGCCAATATTTTTCATTCATGATTTTGGTAACATTGTTCAGGATGCTGGTTGAAAAAACTCTGTAAAGGAATGTAATAAATTTATACTGAATAAAACATTTGGCTATTTGGCCGAATCATTCAAAAACATGTTGTATGATAGATCTTGCATGGTTATAAATTGGATAGAAAGTTCCACATGCCATTTTTTTGTTAGGAATGTTGCAATCAACACGAGCACTTAGGGTATATTAAAGGCAGCATTACTTTATTTTCATTAAGTTTTGATATTCATAGTCCATAAGATGGAGAATAGTTGATTCTGGATTTGAAACTGTGTGATAGTTTTTAATCAGCGTGTTTCAAATCAACACCTGTGATTCATCATTAGGAATGACGAATCACAATGATGAATCACGGGTGTTGATTTGAAATGCGTGGATTAAAAGCCATCACATAGTTTCAAATCTGAAATAAACTGTTCTCCATCATTAGAGTTGTCAGAGAGAATATTTACATGCAATACATTCAGGTTAGTTGGACTTCTTTCCTTGACCTGTAATGTCCCCTTTTCCAAGCTAGTTCGATTTTGAGACTTTGAGCCCATTCCACTTCCCGTGGGCAAGAAGAAGATGCACAAGGGAAGTGATTGTCATATTTTTCAGTTATTTTCGTGGGCATTTGCATTCTTCTTTTATAGTTTTCTACATAAGTCAGGTTGGCTGGGTTAAATAGAGGAAAAGCCAAGGAAAAATAAAAGAAAAGTATCCTTACAAGTTTAGTCCTAGTTTGGAAGCTTCCTAATTGGTTTTGGCGCCACAAAGGGGTATAAAAGAGGGTTCGCTTGGCTCATTTGGGCATCATGATCTTGTCTAAATATACTTTGCATGGTTTTTGGGTTGAATCCTCAATCACTTCCACTTAAGGGTGAAAATCCTTTGGTGTGGCTAACAAGGAGAACAAAACCCTTCCTTGCTTGATTGAAGAACAAAAAACTCTTCAATTTATTGGGGATTCTCCATTCTAGAGTTTACAAAATACTTAAAGAGGATTGATATTGTAGATTTTCAGCGAGGGTTTGATCCTCGAGTGATTTACAACTCCTCTCCTAGGCTAGGGACTTGCTTGGAGGTGGAGTTGGGTGCCATCTAGGGCACATTTCTTCATTTGGAGTTGATATTCATATTCCTCATAATTTTAGAGGCTGACTGCACACTTTCGTGAGATTTTTGGGGTTTGGAATCTCCATTTCCAACCATTGTTGTGAGCTGTAATTCGCCTGTCATAAATTTAATTGCAGTTGTATAAAATTTCCAAATTTGCATATACTTTGGAGTGGTTTTGCTTAGTGTTTATTCCATTTGTTGAGTATAATATTTTTGAGCATTTATACATCCATTTTCAGCTTGTTTGGAGGGTGTTTGATGCCCTAAAAGTGCAGATACAGTTCGCTGCTAGAGTTTATAATATTTTTTGATTGGCTGTTGTAAAAATCAGTTTACTCTCAATTGGGATTTGTGCTATTTCCTTGTTTTTTCAGTTTCAGCACTAAAAGGGACATTACATGGTCACTCATCCCCAAGCTTTCTTTTACACTAGGCATTTCTTGTAGGTGGTAGATAGTGTCATTAGTATCTCCAACAACTTTGGTCAACAGCTAGAGGTTCCCTCTCAACAATTTGAAAATGCACTCCCACCAGTTGCAGGTTGAGACTAGTAATCATATTCCATGTGGGGACAAGATATGTCATATTTGCATTTGAGCATCTTTTAAGCCTCACATCCCCACACAATTTAATTACACAACATTTGAGCATCCTTTGAGAAAATTGATGGGAGTTTTTAGCAAATTTATAAAGTAGATTTGAGGAATTTCATTTTGAGGTAAGTTTATTTTTTATTTCTTTTTTCCTCTTTGAATCTTTCCAAGCACGTAATTTGTTAATGCTCTGACAGAAATCATTATCAGTTTACAAAAATGTGTGGATTTGTCTATCACAACAGTTTTATTTTATTATTTATAAGATTCAGTAGTATATTGAAAATTATCGTTAGCTGACAAGTTTTGTTTCATGACACTTAACGGTATACGATAAGAGTATTTTAAATTTAAACTATCATTTTAAAATGGTTTTATTGGAAAATTTTCATTTAGTTATACACAACCTCTTTGATCACCAAAAAGAGAAATTCCATAGCTGATCACAGTGCTTGATTCATCCTATGCATTCATTTGTTCTCTAAAGTGGAAATTCTTTCTTCAACTTTTGTTGTTTTTCTTAGTTGCATGTTATGATAGTTTTTTTTGCATTGCCACTAGTATCTTCTTTTCTTCTACTCTCATTTCCTTGGGAAAAGTAAACATGCTCATATGTGGAAGAGCCTGGATCCTCCTTTTAGACATAAACCCTTCAATGACATTCATCGAATGCCTTTTTTTATCAACCTATTTGAAACATTTCTCTTATGTCTAATGGCTTATATGTGTCATTTGTCTTTTACTTTTTCATAGACATGGCTAGATGTGGCTTCTTTAACCAATGTTTAATTTTTGTAGCTCAATCAACAATAACCTCATTAATAGTTACTCATACTATTAAGTACCAAGGGAATGACTATTTTTAATGTGTTAAGTGTCAAGTGAGTTGTGGTTCTTAATATTTACATTTACAAATTTACTGTTTATTTTTTAAACGGTGTTTTTTTATAATTTTTTGTATTTGAATGTGTTGCAAGTTAGCATAGAATGGCGTCCAGCTCTGCATCAGGCTCAACATCAGCGAGTGGAAGCATTCCTGCTGATACCCATATCGTGTCTTGGAAGTATCACGTACGTGGACTACTTGAGGGAACCGTTATTTACACATTCTGCTTGATGAAGGTTTTGGAGGCATCAATCATTTCAAGTACCATGTCTCATGCATTTTTTGCCGCAATGTCATGCCATGTCCTAATGCCATGGAAGATAAAAAATGAAAGTTGAGGGAAAACCATATATTGTTGGATGAGAAGAAACTAGAAAGGGAAAGGGTACAAATAGCCAGGAGAACAACCATTAAACCCAAAATGACAATGAAAATGGAGGGAGATACAGAAACGATTGTGGGCTCTAGTTGAATAATATAATTTTTTTAGTTTAGAAACATACTTGGGGCACAACCTTCGTTGTAAGGTACAAGCTCGAGCAAGGAGGTGCACGAGGAAGCAAATAAGGTGTGTGCAAATTTATGGTATCATAATGACCATCCCTTCAATGTGATAAAGAGCCTGTACTTGGAGTATTTGGTGATGACATTGAGAATTGTAGGGTGAGGGTACAAAGCACCCTCTCTAAGAGACTTAAGTGAGAGGTCTCTCCATGGTGCAAATACAGATGCGAAATCAATTTTGGAAGAGAAAAAGAAGCAATGGAAAATGTTTGGATGCAGTTTCAGATGGGTGGATGGATGGAAGGAATCGCACCCATTATTTTTTTTAGCAACTTGAAATGGTGAGATGGGTTTTCTGAAGTCATTGATGCCTCTAACACAATAAAGATTGCAAAAAATTGAGTCTTTTGTTGGAGGATAGTTTTTTAAAGGTCGACATCTAGAATGTTGTGCAAGTTGTCACTAACAATACAACTACATATGTGGTGGCTAGGAGACTACTTCAGGACAAACCTCCATCACTCTTTTGGACCCTTTGTGCTACCTATTGCCTTGACCTTCTTTTGGAGAACATAGGCAAAATTGATTGGTTGAGACCAGTTGTAGAAGATGCAAAAAATATATAAAAATACATTTATAATCACCCTTGGGTTGTCATCTTGATGAAAGAACACACCAAGGGGAAGAGCTTGTGTAAGTGGGTGTCACAAGGTTTGCAACTAACTTTATAATGTTGCAAAGTATTTGTATTTTATTGACATTGTTGAAGGAAATGTTTGTGAATCAAGCATAACTAGACTCGCTATATTAAAAGAAGGCTGATGGAGAGAGGACCACAAAGATAATTTTTGATGATGCCTTTGCAAAGAGAGTTGTAGGGATCATCAAGGTAACTTTAAGCTTCAATTCAAATTTCAAGTTGATTCCTTTATTTTCATTATATAAATTTATTTCTATTTACTTTAATTGGAAATTTGTAACTATAAAGTTTAATTTGTCTGTAGGTGTCAGAGCCTTTGGTGAGGGTTTTGCACTTGGATGGGGAGAAAAACCCAATGGGATACATTTATGAATCCATGGATAAGGCCAAAGAGACCATTCAAAACTATTATGTGGGGATATAGTTAAAATTGGTCATTTTTGGGAGTGCTAATTAATCGAAGGTAGAACAAGAAACTCCACCAATCCATTCATGCAACGGCTTATTGCCTCAACCCCAACCCCAATTTTTTCTTCATTGATGACTTCATAGATGTTAATGAAGAGGTTATGGAGGGCCTCTCAACATGCATTGAGAGGATGACACTTAAGGTTGAGGTGAGAAAATTCATTATTTTAGAGTTGTAGAATTGCAAATAGGCTAGGGGGAGGCTCTTTCTTTGGCAACTAGCTATCTAGAGGAGACCCACCCATCCACCTTGTAACAAAAATTAAAGTTTTACTCAGATCTTACAAGTTATGAATCTACAATTATTAAGTACTTATAAATTTTTTGAATATCTTTTTGTAGGTTCTTGGTGGGAAGATTGGGGTGGAAATACCCCAAATATTCAAAAGCTAGCCCTTTGAATTTTATCTCAACCTTGTAGTGCTTTTAGATGTGAGTGCAACTAGAGTTTTTTTTAGGCCATTCACATGAAGAAGACCTTTAAGTTGACCCAACACCGCATCAATGACCCATTTTTTGAGAATAAAAAACAATGAAGTTTGTTTCATTGTGTTTTTCTTTGAAAGAAAATTAGTAATCATTTGTGTGTAGGACCATTGCGAACTTGGAAAATTTCATCAATAAAATCAAGCAACAAACTACTGACAATCTTGCATGCAAGTTTCCTTGGCCAAAGATCATTACAAATTATTAAAAATTGTTAAAATAATCTAAAAGCACATTGTCATTGCAGATTCGGATAAGGGTTAACACTCGTCCGCTTAACTGTGGGAAGTGCTTGGGCATAGCCCTAAAACTCGTTATGAGAAGTACCATGTTGGAACCCTAAAGTAGTTGACACCTTGAAGGAACCGACCAACGAAACAGGTAGTGCCCTAGCCCACTTGACTAGTGTTACTCGTGAGGAATACTCAAAAGTTGTCCGTAAGTGATGGCCCCATTCTTAATTGATTGAGGGGTATAGTCTGTAGCCAGAAATTCTTCTGGTGAGTGTACTCATTTAGACAAGTATTGGTGAGAGAATCTCCCTAATCCCTAGGAAGTTTAACAAACTAGGGCCATCTGATTCCATCTTGTTCCACAAATTTATCAAATCATTCTCTTAGCCTTGGTCTTTGTTTTCACCAAAAATCTTAGACTCAAGAAAAATCAAATCATCTTGCGATTTATGCCTTTCTCATTGGATATTCACTTTATCGATTGATTTAAGCACATCCGATCTAATCAAACCCCTTTATTAAGTATTCACTTTATTTGCATATTAAACTACATCAAATTGAATTCAATCAAGAGCCTTATATATTGAATATTCACTTTATTCAATTTTAGGCAATTCATAAGAAATCAAATCAAACCACAAATCCAAACGTTATTTGTCGAATATTCACTTTATTCACATATTAAGTAATCAAAAAAATCACATAAAAAACCTTATACGTTGAATATTCACTTTATTCACGTATTAAGTGAACGGAATCACATTGAATCTTATATGTTGGATATTCACTTCATTCAACTATTAAGCATATCAAATCACACCCAATTCAAGTCTTATACTTTGGGTATTCACTTTATCCAAAGTTAAGCAAATCTTTCATGAAATTAGTCCTAACAGACTTTAAAATCAATCCCAAATCGAATCAAAAATCGAAATATCCATCGATTCGATTCAAAACACAATTTTAACCTTTGATCAAATCAAACACTGGTTTCACTAAACAATGACAACCACACATGATGCCTCAAATGAAGCTTTTTTAGAAAAACTTTGTGAGATGTCAACAAAAGTCACAATGATGGAACTTTGCAATGCAAAGCAAAGGAACAATGAAACTTTCACTTCATTCAACGATGGTGATGGATCGTAAACCGGTTTCATTGCTTCATACCCGAAAAACAGTTGATAGGCATATTCATAAAAAAATCTTAATCTGGAACTCTCATTCCAAATGAAAATGTATTGTCTAAACAATTTCGAAGACGTAATCAAAATAGAAACTCAAGTTGAGAAATCCCTTATAACTAAAGGCCTCATCAACATTCCTTTAAATCATCAATCAAGTGAATCAAACAATCCAACGATCATACTCCCTCTTCAAGAAACTACTCCATGTGAAATCAAATGTGGACAATTCACACCTCTTGGAGAAAGCCTGTCTAGCACGTACTCCATCAATAGAAGAAGCTAACATGGTCACATATCCACTCACAATACTCTTCACAAAAGGGCAACCAAAACCTACGTGGTATAACGAATCGGAATATAGTGAATACCATCGTATCAACGGCCATCCTATGGATCGTTGTTCAAAACTCTGTCATTAGATCCAAGATTTAATTGACAATGGAGACATTGAAGTTGAAGACACTTCTAATACAACCACGCCAAATGAAGAATTGGAAGTGATTCGGGACTCCTTTTCAACTCATGGTACAAATGCAAAATCTAATGATAAGGGCCAATCATTGAATAATGTTAAGCTTGATCCTATGATTTCATCACTAGGTCATACGCTTCACAATGTGGCTACCATCAAAACTGACATTCCTAGCCTTGCTATCACAAGACTCCAAGAACAGGTTTGGAAACAGTCCACAACACCTCAAACATCCACTCCTAAGTCTACTATTGTTCCACAATAGTCATCCAATACACAATCTTCATCTAAATTTTATGACACTATCAAACAAATAGTAAAGACATCTGCGCCAATCCCTTCCATGGCTTTGACCACAATGTCACCTACGCTTCACGATATCCATACTCGTGCATTCCATGATGTGTGTGTTCCTAAAGGTATCAACACACCCATTTCAAGATTTTGTCACAAATCTATCGTCGAATAATCCAATCCTCTCATTTGGTCCTCGTGACCTTTTGAAACCAAACATCATGAATAATCAATCCTTATACATTGAAAATCTTTCTATCTACTCCGTTGACTTGGACCTCATCCACCCAAGTCTCGTAAATCAGGACCCATCAAATCATAGATTTATTGAAAATCTCTTTATATACTCCCTCGATTTGGACCTCGTCTGCCCAAGTCTTGTAAAATATGACCCAAAAAATCGTAGATTTATTGAAAATCTCTCTATCTATTCCGTTGACTTGGACTTCGTCCGCCCAAGTCTCGTAAATCAGGAACAATCAAATCATAGATTTATTAAAAATCTTTCTATCTACTCCGTTGACTTGGACTTCATCTGCCCAAGTCTCGTAAATCAGGGCCACTCAAATCACCTATTCATTGAAAATATTTCTATTCACACTATTGACTTGGACCTCGTCCACCCAATTCTCATAAATTAGGACCATTCAACTCACATTCACACCATGGACTTCTTCCAACCAAGATGAGTCCATTTGATACACATAACCCTAATCCATTGCCCACTCTAATTTTGCAAAAAAAATCATAATCAAAAAGCGTAAAAAGAAAAAAAATATCTTCCATTGCCAACACTTTATCAAAGTGATATATGAAAATAAAAAACATATAAGTAAAAATTACTTATCCACTGGTACTCTCCACACTAGGGATATCACTTGTACCATCAACTCATCTAAAAATATATTTTTAAACTTTTCATCCATTGGTAGATATCTCAATCATAACATCATCATATCTTCACACTCTCCACCTATAAGACACAAGTTAATCTTATTCCTATTAGGCATTGTGTACCTCATCCCTATTATGGTTTCTACTATTTCATATATTTTTACCTATGGTCTTGTCTAGAAGCTTATTGATGGAAAATCCTCCTTCCAAACAAGCTCTCTCTTTAACAAAAAGCACTAAACTTCTTTACCTAGGTCATTTAATTTTCCCATCTTAGTCTAAGGTGTTGAACCCTTGTGTCCTACTAGTCTCATGAGGCCGAGATTTGGGGTAAAAATGTTCCTTCCCAACAAGCACAATATCAAACAAACAAGGAAAAATCAATCAAAAATACAAAAAAAACGTTACAAATCATTACACCTTTCGTCCTTTGCATAGTCTTTGGTGTTGAGCCCACTTTCTTACTAGTAGTGTGAGATAGGGAAAGGAGGAAGGTATCCTTACTCACCTACGTTTTGTCTTTGGTGTTGAGCCTTTTCCTCTTACTAGTGGCATGGGGCAAGATGTAGGGGGTCATTTCAAAAAAAAATCAACCAAAAGAAATCCTTCAGAACAATATAAATCCCAAGTGCTTAATCATACAAATCCAAAGAAAAAATTTAGTTTATCATGTTAAGAGAGACCAAAAATCCTTCAACTGGATCTTGTCAATCAGTAGGCCATCAATGGATCTAAGTCTAGTCAAAATCTATAAAGTGAAATCATCTTGGAATCAGTCAGATAATCTTGACTGGAGATGAGTTACATTTTCCCAAATGGACCATTATTACACCTTGTGTGTTTGCTTCCATCATCTTCATTTTCATATCACTATCTCACTAGTCTCATGTCCTTCTTGGCTCTCGGTGGTGAGCCCTCGCATCTTACTAGTTGCGTGGAGTTCAAGAATGGAGTCAGATATCTTATCACTCTATCATCTACAATCCATTATGCCAATGGAATGAAATCTTTAAAAAAAATTGAACATGAGTTTGGACAGTGCACTCTTTACTAAGTCAAAATAATCCACAAACATTTAAAAATTCAAAAACATTTAAATAAACTCAAAAATCCAAAAACATTCAAATACATCCTAAAACACTCACATAATCAAAATCCCAAAACATTCAAATAATCACAACACAACCTAAAAATTTACATAATTGGAGAATCCCAACAAAAATTCCAACACTCAACACAACTCAACAAAATCAAATCATTTTAACTCCTATTCTAGTGATCATTCCAACTATCTTATGACTATAAAAAACAAATCATCTTACCCCTTACATATATCCTTGCTTGGGGGCAAGTCCAGTCAATCTTATCCCTTTCGTGTATCCTTGTTTGGGGCGATCTCGGCTCTCACTTTCTCCCTTGCATGCATCCTTGCTTGGGGTCAATGACCCATTCAATCTCAAATTAATCTTTAATGTGGATCCAACAAAGAGTGTCACTTGACCCCACTCTTTCGGTCTGATCCAATCCCCTTGCATGAATCCATACTTGGGGGCATCCAAATCTGCTCCAACATCACTGTGAAACACATTAGGGGCATAGTTAATTGTCTTTATTTACGGTTGTGTTGCATTATCACTATTCTTTCTTGACCAATTACACATTTCCTTATCATCTTGGTTCATTATAACTATGGTGCACACTTTTACTGTGTATATTGGGTCTGCTTTGCTTTTTATCTTTTGTTTTTCTTGGACCAATTACAAGTATCTTGTTGTCATCTTGGTTCATTTATAGCCATGGTGCATACATTTACTGTGTATATTGGGTTTGTTTTACTTTTTATCTTTTGTTTTTTTGTGTGTGTGTTTGTTTATGCACATAATGGGTTAAACATCACGATTCTTTCATAATCATGTTGCCAACTCTATTTGTGCAATATCAAAATAAGGTTTCTCTAAAATACAATATCTGAATGGAACCTCAAGCTACGAGAAAAATCACTTCCGTTAATCCTTTAATCACTCTCGCATCATGTGCCTTCTCCTTCCATCCTATCAAGTGGATGTCCACCGCTGTGTTGTGTTGCCCATCTACTTGAGGGGGCAAATCCCTTAACATAATCCATACTCATTGGGGCATCTAAATGTTTCATCGGGGCAAATCAAACAGGTCTACCGTACTTCCCTATCATCCGCTCATTGATCTACTTGTGTCTACTAATTTTAAAATGTTATTACTTCATAATAACACTTTAAAGAGAGGCAAATGTAGACACCCTAAAAATACATAGCTATTCCTAATCATTCTTATAGTCTGCACAATGTGCCAAATTAGTTCTAGAACACATTTTAGACCATTATTCCCACATCCACATCCCATCTCATAAATTAATTAAATTAATTCTATCATGCATAAACCATACACTTGCACACCTTAGCTAATTTAATTAGCTATTTAAATAGAATAAAATCTATTTATCCACTCATCTCCACTTCACTAATCAACTCACTCAAGTTGAATTATCTCACTCCACTCAAGCTCTAGAACCTTACAAAGGTGGAAGCAAAATTGCACATATAATTGAAGAATTCAAGAGCCAACTATTCAAATTCACTGCCCCTTAAAGTCTTACTCAAAATAGCCAACTACACAGAACAAATCAGCTTGTTAAATCAGGAAAAATACATTCATTCACCTGTAACTTATTCAAAGTTTGATCACAATCCATGGCCTCTCCTTCAACTATAAATAAGAGGCTCATTCCTCTACAAATCATCTCTCAGAAGCTTTAGGCATTTGCAGCATTACTCTATCAATTTTCCATTAGAATTTGCATGCCGTGAGGCTGCCCATTTGATCATCCATTGCTCAAACCACTTTCCTCTTCAATTTGGAAACAAGTTTAGAGCATCCATAATTAAATCATTCAAAGAGATTCAACAAGTGTGGTGCTCCATTCCACACTTCAACTATCTCATACGAGGTTGCAAGAGAACTCGAAGGAAGGTTTGTATTTGTTTGTCATTGCTTATTTCTTTCATTTGTTTCCATTTTCCTTATATACAGCCTCCACACTCATGCTCTTTTTCTTCAATCATGTTGAAATCACCACCAAGAAGCCAGTGGATATCTTTGAAGTTTCTAGCAATGCAGTTCCGCATGTCACACCTTTCTCCATAATTATTCGGGGGAAAAAATAAAGAAAATATGTAATGTCCCCTTTTTCAAGCAATAATTAATTGATGAAGATTGATATCCTTTAATCCACTCCCCTTGGATTAAAGGGGTTTTATTTAGGGGAAATTGACTTTCCTTGTCCATTTAAAAAATTTAATATTATTCATCTTGGGCAAGTCAAAGTTATAAGGAGAAAATCAATTTTATTTATAGGCCAATTATTTATCATTTGGTGGTAAATCGATTTAATTAAGGAAAGTCAAATTTATTGAAGGCAAATCAATTTATCCCATGAGCTAATTATTTATTATTTTGGGTGAATCGATTTATTTAGGCAAAAGTCGATTCCTTTTGGGCATTAATTATTATTTTTAAATTCTCTCTTGTATTTAATTCGAAAATGTTTTGGAGGGAATTAACATTTTTAAATGGAGTTTAACTTTTCAGGCCATGAAGACTATTTTAATTCAAATCTCTCCCATCTAGAGAAATGCACCAAAAAAAGAGGGAAACATTGGACCTCTACATTGCAAAACCTATAAAAGGAGATGAGACGTCCTCTTTTTGGCATGTTTGACGGTTCTATGAACTTATCTTCATGCTTGAAAAGGGATGTATGCCCACTTTTGATGAAAAAATAAAAGGTGTTTTTTAGGACCACCATTGTGTAAAGTGTGTGTGACCCCTCAAGCTTTATTTGATAAGTTCTAGCATATTATTATTCAGTTTATATAAGGCGCTTGTATGTGAGTTCATTTGCATGTTTTGTGGAGGATTAATTGAAGGTTTTATGTTGAATACATGTTGGTTTATCTTAGTAAAGTCGACTTGCTTTGGTAGTGTGTTTGCATATTTTGGAGGTCTTTCATGTGCCTAAAAGTCTGTTGTTAATTTCAGCATTTACTCTTTCCCAAATCGACTTGTTTGGAGATTAATTTGGTATAATTTTATGGTGGTTTGATAAAGGTTTAAATTTGATTTATTTCTGCAAGTTATTCCAAGTATACTGTGCTTTTATTGATGATATTTTGAGTCTTATTCATTGCTGGAATTAATTAAAGTCAAATTGACTTGCTTAAAGATTTAAAATATTATTTTGAGTGGGTTTTTGGCAAGTTTACAAGTTGCTATTGTTCAGATATTTATTGCAGATCCGGGGACAATATTTTAAGGGTTTTAGAAGCATCTACAAGGCTGGAAATTATTTATTTAAATTTCCTAACTCTAGGCGACTTGTTTACAGATTTCCAGGGCATATTTGAAAGGGTTTTTTGTTGTCAGATAAATTAGTTTGATAGTTGGTTGGAAATATTATATTTTTAGCTTTCAAATGCACTTGGTTTCATGGAAAAATGATAAGTATTGAGAGAGTTATTGATTTTTGAAGTTCAGCTGGTTTTTTGTGCATTTGATTATTTTTTCCACTGTTGCAAATTAAATCTGGCTTAGGGAAGTTTGAATTCGAACTAGTTAGCCCATCTAAGCCATCACCTTGGCTCACTTCAACTCCATTTGGGTTGAATTGAAGCTAACACTAAGCCATTTGAGGTGAATCTAGAAGGGTTTTCTCTTCTAAGTTCATTTGGGAGTAATTTATTTTCTGATTTAATTAAATATCCCACAAGGGGATATTACAAGGGTATCAAAGCTTCCTTCCTCTATTTGTGTGGGTAATTTGTGGATGCAGGGCAATAAAGAATTTTTGTATTGCAAAAGGAGGAGTAAGGGAGCCATGGATGAGGGAGCATTCACTTCGGATCAAGTGAAGTTCTTGCAAGAGTTGATGCAAGAGTGTGGGAAAGAACTTCAAAAATCCATGAGTGAGCAAATGCCCAAGTTCATCAAGGATGCCTTGGGCAAGGACAAATCTACAAGCTCCAATGGAGAGGGGAGCTCGCATGGTGGAGAAAAGGGTTGAACACAACCCCCTTCTAAGTTCTTTAAAGTCATTTTCTTACCTAAGGATACCCATAGGGAGTTGAGGAACCATTAATGGTAGACACCATTGAAGCATGCAACATGGAATATAGCACTTTGCATCCGGCTACAAGGGCCATTTTGTCTTTTGAGGAATTTTGTGCGTCTAAGATGGGCACCAAGGCCAAAAAGGGCCATAAGCAACCTCCTAAGGATCTCCAACAAAGATTGGGGAAATCTCTCTCCCTAGCTTTGATGGGTCTAACCAAATTTCGGTAAGAGCTTGGTTGCAAAAGATGAAGACCTATTTCTCCCTCAATCCCATGCAAGAAGAAGAAGCCCTCAAATTTGTTACTCTTCACTTAGAGGGCATGGCACATGAGTGGTGGTTCCATGGTATGCATACACAAGGACATGACTTGATCCACACAATGGAAGAGTTTAGTCATATGATTATGTAGAGATTTGATAGGAAGGATCTAGAGTTTCATTTCCATGAGTTGGCACAACTCAAACAATCAAGTAGTGCTGAGTAATATGTGGCGGATTTTCAGAGGATTGCGGTTATGGCCATGGATGTTAGTGAGAAGAGATTGATAGTCCTCTTCACCGAAGGCTTAATGGAGCCTCTAAAAGGTTTGGTAAGAGCTTTTAATCCCATGTCTTTGCAAGAGTGTATTACTAAAGCTCTTGATTTAGAATGTGCAGCTTATAGAGGGGATTAGGGGCTTAAAGGACAGCATTCTAATGTCCCACATTCGCTGTCCAAAAGTGGATTTAGAGGGCAGCCAAGCTCTAATTTACAGCAGCCCACAAAAATGCAAGGGGGGCAGCCCCTCGGATCATCAAAAGAAGCCCCAAAAAGACCAAATCAGCCCTATGTACCAACTCATAGAAATCATCCCCAAAACAAAAAACTAAAGGACATGAGGGATTAATTAAGGAAGAAAGGTTTGTGTTTTGATTGCAAGGCTCCATGGGTAAGAGGACATAATTGCAAGGGTAAAGGTCATATCTATTTCATTGAAGTTGTTGATTAAGGTTTTGATTTAGTTTCAGATTTTGATGATGCTAACCTAAGTAGCCAAAACATTTTGGATACGGGAGCGGGGTATCTGATACGCAGAAGAACGGCAAAAAAAAAAATTGACCCCGGATACAACAGTACAAAAACTATATAAAAATTAAAAAATATATAAATCTCAGCCTTTTAAATAGGAATTTAATTATAAACCACATATTATGTATATGAAAAACAGGATAAAAGACAAGTTATACTATTAACTATAAATTTATAATAATCTACAGTATATACAAAACGAATAAATTAAATTTATAGTGTATGTTATAGATTGTATAAAATTAAATAATGTATTTTATATAAATGTATACAATGTACAATATATTGTATAAGTTGTATATACATAGTTGGAATACTCGCATAGTTGTATTTTTAATTACTAATCTGTCTACAGGCGATCAAAGCTCGTGATTCTTTTAGAAGATTGCAAGAAGTTGCTTGGTCCAAAAAGGGGCAAAAATGGATTTTATGAAAATAAGAAAAATATTGCCATCAATGCGTAGAGCTCGAGAAAATATACACTTTTAGAGAAAACGACACTTGAAATGGAGCCACAGAATGAAATGTATGGCTCATGCAAGTTTTTGCTGCTACATCTTCCTAGACCCTTTCCAAAAATGGCAATTTTTTTTCTTTCCTTGTGTTTTCTTCACCAAAAATCCAAAAAAGGAAAGAAATGCCAAAAAAGAAAAAACACGATTCGAGAAGAAAAAAACCGGACAAAATGCATTTTTTGCTATTGGGGGCGGCCAGAGGCTTGCGAAAATGGCCAGGTACGGCCTATTCCATACCCGGCCGTTTCCGCAGGCCTTTGGCCGCTCCCTGTCCGCTTCCACGCCGCTTCTGTACCCGCTCCCGAGGCCCCTGCCTGCTGTTTCGGCAACTGAGATGCTAACAATGTTGTGGATGAGCATATACAAGAAGGAGAAGATGAAGAAACAAAAGGTACATTGGCAGCCCTTTCTAGCACCGGATGGAAGGTATGCTAGGTAAACAAAAGGTAATCATTCTAATTGATAGTGGAGCTACCCATAATTGCATTAGTGAAAGGTTGGTAACAAATTGTGGATTAAATGTTGAAGAGTTCCAGGGATTTTAATGGTTACCGTAGTGGATGGATTCATTTTGTCATGCACAAAGAAAGTTCCCAAACTTTCTATTTCTATTGATGATTATGAGCTTGTTAATGACTTTTATATGATTAACGCGGAGGATATGGATCTTGTGTTAGGAGTACAATGGTTGCACTCATTGGGGGACTTTAACCTCAACTATAAGAATCTTATGCTCAAGTTTTTGATAGGTGATAGAAACATCATTTTACAAGGTATGACAAAAAGAACACCTCGTGATTTTTATGATCATCCACTAAGGGAAGTAGAAATCTGATGTGTCTTTTATATCAGCTGGTTAGAAGGATTTAATTGCTCTTGAATATGCTAAAGATCAGTTTTTTTAGTGATGTGGTTGAAGGAGTGATAATTGATGAAAGATACAAGGTAGTAGATGGCCTCATACTCTACAAAGGGAGGGTGTATTTGACCCCAATATAAGAGGTAAAGAATCTGATTTTAAAATCTGCACATGACTCTCCTACAAGTAGACACCAAGGGTACTTCAAAACCTAAAAAATTGGTAAGGGAAAGGTTTACTTGGAAAGGTATGAAAAAAGATGTCCTTAAGCATGTTAGAGAATGTGTTGTATGTCAAAGAAATAAGAACGAATAGACTTTTCTAGCTGGTCTTTTGCAACCCCCTACCTATTCCCTCGCAAAAGTGTGAAAGTGTATCTATGAATTTTGTTACCGGATTGCCAAATGTTAATGGTAAGACTTGTATGTATGTAGTAGCGGATAGACTCAATAAGTATGTTCATTTTCATCCACTCCCTACTAAATTTGATGGCCCTATGATTACTGATTTATTTTTCAAAGAAATTTTCAAATTACATGGATTGCTTAAGAACATTGTGAGTGATAGGGACAACAGATTTATGAGTTTTTTTTGGCAAGAGTTATTCCGGCAAACTAGGACAAAACTCACACCAAGTACTAGTTATCATCCCCAAACCGATGGGAAAACCAAAATAGTGAATAAGTGGGCCGAGGGATACTTGAGATTTTATGTTTTAGGGCAGCAGTTTGCATGGGTTAAATGGTTACATATAGCTGAGTTTTGCTACAATACTACGCATCATATGTCTATTGGTATGTCTCATTTTAAGGCTTTGTACGGTTATGATGCTAACTCTTTCATGGATATAATGATGACAAATAGTAGAGTGTCTAGTGCACAAGAGTTGGTGCAACAAAACATGGATATCATGAAGGCCTCAAAGAAAATTTGCACCAAGCCCAAGGTAGACAAAATTTATATGGAGATCAACATAAGAGTGAGAGATCCTTTGAAGTGGATGATTGGTGTATCTTAGATTGCATCCCTATAGGAAATCTACACTCAAACAAAGTGGCAAGGAAAAGTTGAAGCCACGTTTCTATGGGCCCTACAAAGTTCTAAGGAGAGTGGGTAAGATGGCCTACGAATTAGTCCTTCCGTAAAATGGTAAGATTCACAATGTCTTTCATGTCTCTTGTATTAAGAAAACACTTGGGCAACATCTTACACCTTCTCTAGAGTTGCCTCCTTTAGATGAAGAAGGAAAATTGGTTTTAATTTTGGAATGCATACTTGATACACGAGAAAGGAATTTAAGGAGACGTGCAATCAAAGAATATATAATGAAGTGGAAGGATTTATCAATGGAGGATGCCACATGGGAAAATGATTCAATTTTAGGGCATCAATTTTTGCAATTGCTTGAGAACAAACAATCTTGGGAAGGGAGGACTGTAATGTCCCCTTTTTCAAGCAATAATTAATTGATGAAGATTGATAGCCTTTAATCCACTCCCCTTGGATTAAAGGGGTTTTATTTAGGGGAAATCAACTTTCCTTGTGCATTTAAAAATTTAATATTATTCATCTTGGGCAAGTCAAAGTTATAAGGAGAAAATCGATTTTATTTATAGGCCAATTATTTATCATTTGGTGGTAAATCGATTTAATTAAGGGAAGTCGAATTTATTTAAGGCAAATCAATTTATCCCATGAGCTAATTATTTATTATTTTGGGTGAATCGATTTATTTAGGCAAAAGTTGATTCCTTTTGGGCATTAATTATTATTTTTAAATTCTCTCCTGTATTTAATTCGAAAATGTTTTGGAGGGAATTAACATTTTAAAATGGAGTTTGACTTTTCAGGCCATGAAGACTATTTTAATTCAAATCTCTCCCATCTAGAGAAATGCACCAAAAAAGAGAGAAACATTGGACCTCTACATTGCAAAATCTATAAAAGGAGATAAGACATCCTCTTTTTGGCACGGTTCTATGAACTTATCTTCATGCTTGAAGAGGGATGTATGCCCACTTTTGATCCAAAAATAAAAGGTGTT
Organism: Taxus chinensis; assembly: GCA_019776745.2. Taxonomy (NCBI): domain Eukaryota; kingdom Viridiplantae; phylum Streptophyta; class Pinopsida; order Cupressales; family Taxaceae; genus Taxus; species Taxus chinensis. The sequence goes on along the minus strand of CM034154.1, from coordinate 541,939,523 downwards.
TTTTAGCACCACCATTGTGTAAAGTGTGTGTGACCCCTCAAGTTTTATTTGATAAGTTCTAGTATATTATTATTCGGTTTATATAAGGTGCTTGTATGGGAGTTCATTTACATGTTTTGTGGAGGATTAATTGAAGGTTTTATGTTGAATACATGTTGTTGGTTTATCTTAGTGAAGTCAACTTGCTTTGGTAGTGTGTTTGCATATTTTGGAGGTCTTACATGTGCCTAAAAGTCTGCTGTTAATTTCAGCATTTACTCTTTTCCAAATCGACTTGTTTGGAGGTTAATTTGGTATAATTTCATGGTGGTTTGATAAAGGTTTAAATTTGATTTATTTCTGCATGTTATTCCAAGTATATTGTGCTTCTATTGATGATATTTTGAGTCTTATTCACTGTTGGAATTAATTAAAGTCAAATCAACTTGCTTAAGGATTTAAAATATTATTTTGAGTGGGTTTTTGGCAAGTTTACAAGTTGCTATTGTTCAAATATTTATTGCAGATCTGGGGACAATATTTTAAGGGTTTTGGAAGCATCTACAAGGATAGAAATTATTTATTTAAATTTCCTAACCCTAGGCAACTTGTTTACAAATTTCCAAGGCAGATTTGAAAGGGTTTTCTGTTGTCAGAAAAATCAGTTTGAAAGTTGGTTAGAAATATTATATTTTTAGCTTTCAAATGCACTTGGTTTCATGGAAAAATGATAAGTATTGAGAGAGTTATTGATTTTTGAAGTTCAGCTGGTTTTTTGTGCATTTGATTATTTTTTCCACTGTTGTAAATTAAATCTGGCTTAGGGAAGTTTGAATTCCAACTAGCTAGCCCATCTAAGCCATCACCTTGGCTCACTTCAACTCCATTTGGGTTGAATTGAAGCTAACACTAAGCCATTTGAGGTGAATCTAGAAGGGTTTTCTCTTCTAAGTTCATTTAGAAGTTCATTTAGGAGTAATTTATTTTGTGATGTAATTAAATATCTTACAAGGGGATATTATGAAATATGTAAGATCCCTAAAGTGTTAGAAAACAAAACTTATCTTAGTAAATTAATTATAAAAGTGCAATATAAAATAATATTATAAGCACTTTATATTAATTTATTAATGATAAAGTAAAAAAAATAGAAAAGAAAAATATAAAGTGATAAAGTAAAAAAAGAAAAAGGGAAATATCATTTTATGTTTACTATTCTCCCCTAGGATAAAATGTTACCCCTTTGGAGGAAGAAAAAGGGTGAAAAAAACAGTAATCGCGGGAGGTGCAATCCTGATTGGAAGATGAGGGTGGCTATTTGGCCATGTTCATCTATAAAAGCAACTCTACTTGTTTGTTGAAGGCATGCTTTTCTATTTTACATAAATATGATTTTATTTGAGCCTAGAAATTTTTACAAAATATTTCTAAGGATGAAAGCCTTTAGAAGTACTCTTGAAGACGAAAACCCTCTAAGAGATCTAGTAGAAGGACGAAAACCCTTCTCCTAGTTGAGAGGATTCTCCACACGGGTTTCCATTGCACATCAAAGAGTTAGCTGATTTTCCATTGTTTTCATGCAGTTGTTGAAGGTTAGACATGCATATTTTTGTTACTTCTGGTGAGGGTTTGAAGGTGGAAGTTTTTTGCATATTTTTTACCTTCATTTTCATCCATATCTATGGTTATCTACACCCCGGTTGGTGGAGTTTAGTACATTTTAGGGAACGGCTGTTCTAGATCTCATCACCAACAGCTTTGCCATATTTTTGGAAGCCAAAATTAGATGGTTTGCATAATTTTTGGGCCAAGGAAATTGTATTTTCAGCTATGTCTGAGGACTATCATCAGCAGACTTTTATAAAATAATTCAGCCTTCTATTTTGAGCCAATCTGGTATTTTTCTCATGTTCTTGCCCTTATAAAAATTGTTGATCAGTTTGGAAAAGAAATTTAGTTGAATTACTTCAGTTTTGAGCGATTTTCTTCCCTCGTGCAAGTAGTCATTTATTAGTAAAATTCAGATCTGCACTATATCTTTTGCTATATTTTCTATAATCTGTATTTGGGGTTTGGAATTTGCCTTAAATCCGTTTGGGGGCATAATTTGTCCATTTGGGGACATTACAAAATACCAAAAGTTTTCCCTTGAGATGTAAGCATGAACCAAACTCTATTAGAAGGATAAAATTTTGATTCAACATTAGAGTCAACCCATTATTTATTAATGAGAATGGAAGCTCCACCTCTCCCTTTATCATAGTGGCTAAAGAAGGTGTTCATAAATTCAGTGCAAAGCTTCATTCCTCAACATTAATTTTTCTTACAGAAAATGATTTAGCTAAAGCCATATTTATTTTCATGATAAAAGTGCTTTCATTAATTTTAATACCAATAGCTTTATAAGTGGGATTCCCCTCTAATTTAAATAAAGCTTACATATTAAAAGGCTCAAATATTTCACAGCTAGCTAAAAATAAAGCTATGGATCCATTACCCAAATCTTAGTTAAAAGCTTTCAAGAAGCTCACAGGAAGAAAATCTAAGGACAAACTACAGAAAAAAGGAGATAGACAGTCACCAAAGTCAGCTAATTGAAGAAATTTCTCAAGCCACTCAAATCTGCAGCAACTGGACAATATTGGAAAATTCAAAGCTGAAAGTTAATGCTCTTCCCTCTCTTATCTTATGTTAATTCTACATAAAGCTGAAGCTCTCATTGTGTAGACATCGGATCCTTAATTTTCTCACCAAATTTTAGAGTTTAGGTATTCAGTCTAGGTGTAGTTGTATTTTCTTTAAGTAGTCAATTTCACTGAGCTCACAGTTATTTAGCTGATCTCAGACCTTTGTTGTGTTGTGTAATCCATGATGTCGAGCCTGTTGGTTATGAATATGAATTGATTGATTTACATTGTTCCTGTGGTTATTGGTTGGTCAACCATCTAGCTCCGTCTTGGTACTCTACAAGATAGAGCTCACCTTGTATTCATAATTAACTGTGTTCATTCATATGCTTGTATTGCATATTGATCAGTTATGTGTCTATAAAATAAGTGAATGCAACGCTACACTTATTTTTCTTAATTTGGTGCATCACTGCTTTTTTTATTTTCTTTTCTCTAACCCTTTCCCTTTTTTCCTTCAGCATTTTCCCTTCAATACTTTTCCTTTCAGCAAGTTAGTTTAGGTGTTTTCATGCATTAGATTGGGAACAAATCAGCTCTCTAGAGGTTCTCTGCAATGTGCAAAAATCCCATGTATGTGCAAGGCTTGCGGGTGCACGCTAGATCAGACAAATCCAAGCACCAATAGGAGGGTAAACGGATATTTTTTTCATTTAAAAACTATTTGGGAAAAAACTAAGCTGGCTTAAGAGAAATCAAAATTTGAACATTTTTGGGTGTTAGCATAACCCTAAGTCACTTCCACTTTCAGGAATTTACCAAGAGGCTTTGAGAACTTGTGGCCAAAAATGGGAAATTTGCTAAGGTACATCCTTAATTTCAATCCATCTAGGGATAATTTGCAAAACAAGCTCATCCCAATCTATTTTACGGTTCCAAGCAAGAGCACGACAAAGAGAATTTCCCACATCCCAAAATGGCCTTCTTATGGCATACCTTTTATATTAAAACTCCTAAAGGATATTAAAAGAACACCTTTCTGTATCAATTTGCGAAACTTCACATACAACCCTCATTTCTTACTCCATACAAAGCTAATCCGGTCATCAAAAAAATGCCTAGAAGGGAGAGAATGGTTATTCAATAGTCCAAAAATATACCCACCTTTTTAACCTAGTCTCTTCTTTATTTAAGACCTAGACATAGCTTCATTTGGAAGTAGGGTCTCAAAATAGCCTTCTTATGGCATACCTTTTATATTAAAACTCCTAAAGGATATTAAAAGAACACCTTTCTGTATCATTTTGTGAAACTTCGCATACAGCCCTAATTTCTTACTCCATACAAAGCTAATCCGGTCATCAAAAAAATGCCTAGAAGGGAGAGCATGGTTATTCAAGTAGTCCAAAAATATACCCGCCTTTTTAACCTAGTCTCTTCTTTATTTAAGACCTAGACAGCTTTATTTGGAAGTAGGGTTAGGGTTGTAGAGAAGGTGGGGGGCTTATTATCTTCTCCTCCTAAATTTTCTTACCCTTCCCGCTCCCACTCTAGCCCATTTTCTTCTAGCACAAAAAAAGCTCCTTCAACAAAAGACATGATTGCTTCTTCTTGCAGAACCTCGTGAAAGGATTTCTTAATCTCCTCTGGCTTCAAAGTCTCAAGTGAATAATCTGGAGAAATCTTTTCTTGATTAACAGCTCTTTGTGCATTTTCCTTTTCTCCATTTCTATTATTTACTAGGTATTGCACACAAGTTGCAACATTAGTCACATCCATGAGACTCAGCAAAATGCATTAAGCCAAATTTTTTGCAAACAATAAAAAGCCTTGGTCTTACACCAAGAAGTCTATAGGGTCCCACACCTATACAAAACCCTAACACAAAAAGGGAAAAACAAGAGAAGACTTAAACAGGCATGGAAACCAAGGTAAACCAAAAATGACAAAGGACCATGTTGGCTAGATTTTCTGCACAGCTGAAAACCTAGGCAGTCATGAGATAAATCTCCCTCATTTACCGGTGAGGCTCCCATGTAAGATTTTGTCAGTTATATGTCCTAATATCTATTTGTTGGTATTACTTTAACTATATAGCTCATGAACCATAGCTAGATAGTTTTACAACAAGTAGCTGTAAGAGAATGAAAATATCTGTAAAAAAGGAAAACAATAGAAAGCAAGAAGAAAGGAAAGAAGATGTGTAACCCAATCAATAGTTCACAGAGTTGATCACATGCACATAGATAAAACAAATAGATCTTTTAAATACAAAATTTAAAGCAAATGATAGTTTATGATTAGATCTATAATAACAAAAAGTTTATGAATAGATCTAGAAAGAAATAAGAAGTAAAATGCATCGTTGACACAAAGTTCTCCGGAAATCTCCTCTATTCCTCTGCTTGCAGAAATTAGGGGTTTCAACTCAAATTCTAGAACACAAGAATGTTGATTACAAATTCCGATCCTTTAACCCGTAGGTTCTTCCTCTACTTATAGTGTGTAGAGGGGAAATTACAAATGGGAAACTGCAACTGAACTAGAACATAAAGTAGTAAAGGGAACATTTGGCAGTCATCTTCTTAGAATTCCTCTCTTTGTGACATGCATCAGGAGTTTGAGCAAAAATTGTGCACATCTGCCACTTATCTTAAAGAATCTTTCCAAATAACTTAAAGTAATGGTTTTTCAACCAATAACTTTAATTTACATTTTCATTCAGGAATATAAGAAATAAGAGAAGAAAGAAGATCTGCTAGCTGTAACACTCATTCTTTCTTTTTGTTCTGATATTGAATATACTTGTCAAACGTGTAATTCAACATCTTCCCATCTGTTTTAATAATAGCATCTCTCTCGGTTCTAAACTGTAAAAACCCTCTAGATAAAACAACAGTGTTAGCTTTCACTTTCTCTAAACCAGGCCCATATCCCTCAACATCTACCTGAAGCTTTATGAGTCTACCAATCGAATGCATCATGAAAGGTACGGTGGCTTCATCAACTTCTTTCCGCACAACCAGCATATATTCCTCATGGGAAGTAGGTAATTCATCTGGGATGCTCTTTGTCACTTCTCCCATCTTACTCTCCAGCAACTGCATCCTCTTCATCATGAGTTTGAGGATCTCTACGCGGAAGGAAACTGAAATCTCTAACTGCTTCCTCTTTTCTACCAATCCGCCAGGCACGATCTGCTCTGTAATCAACACATCCTTCGGCAGCAAGTGTATCTTAGCCAAAGTATCCAGATGACTTTCAACAACTATGTTCTCATCTTCTATCTGTGTCATCAGTTCCTTCAGCTGAGATGCTGCCCTGTGCATGTTCTCCAATTCAGCCGCTATTGGTTCAAATTGTTCTGAAGCTTGGTGAATGATTTGTTCCTTCCAATGAGCAATAGCTTTGACCTGGTTCCCTGCATCTTCTACCTCCTGCATCAGATGATCACTCACTTGCTCATGTGCTAGAATGGGCTAAGAGGAAGGTTTAGCAACCTTAGCAATGATCTCGCATAGCTGGAACACCTGCTTTTGAAGCTTGGATCTCTCAGCCTTCTCTTTGTTAAGCTTAAGGAATAAAGCATTCATTAGTGTCTGCATATCCTACCTTAATCCTTCTGTGGTAGTTTGACCTATTGGCACTTTGGTCACTACTATATCAGCTGCCGTGAGCTCTCCCTTGTGCTTTCCTTTTGCTGGAACAGATAACTCAGCAAACTTATGTCCCGATTCCTCAATAATCAACCTAGAAGTCATTTTGGCAACTTTATGTCTTCTATCTCTTCCGCCCAAACTTAGGAGCAGCTGAAAGTCGTGTTCTTCCAGGTTGATCTCCTCTCTGGCTTCTGGGATCGTCTGCAAAGCTAACCATGATGTAAAGTTGTTTCTTGGGGAATGAGAAGTCGCCGAGTGCACCACCATCTCATGCTTTGACTCGGTTCTATCAGAATTTGCCACCGTGTTATGATTGCCACCCTCTGAATTGTCCAAAGATTATGCTTTTTCAAACTCTGCCATCTGTGCTTTCAACTTCTCCACATGGATAGATGACCTGAGTGGTTGAGGAGAAAATACAAATGACGCTAGATTCAAAGGAGGAACAACAAGATCTCTTTGAAGGTTCTAGGGCTGCTGAAGTGCTATGAGTTTATGTTGGAGAAGCTAGAACTGGCACGATTGCTGTAGATTTGGCCTTCTCTTGTATGTGAGACTTCTTGTGAACTTTAAGCTTTTCCGGCCTTCTGCTGCTTTCACCTTTGTGCTTCCTCTTGCTGGAGTCTCCTGCGGTAAAGTTTTCTGTGATTTGATTCATCAATGCTTCATCTAGGCAATACCCCTTTGTCAGCAACCAGTTCAAAGTGTTAACCAGAACTGCGGAAGATCTTTCTTCAATTGTGTGATAGCCACCAATGTTTTCCTGAAGAGCAGCTCTATCTCCTCCCATCTGATGATACGAGTCAAGTATCACATGCCCATCATCTGCGAGATCTGTAGGTATCCGTGCCAAACCATAATCAGACACTTGCTACGCCGATAACCTGCTGAAGTCTTTCTTTCTGACTTCATACTCGTTCCTGCACTTCATCCAGAAGTCCTCCAACGAAGGCACATGTGAGTATTCTTGGGAGATTGTCTTCCTCGCTACTCCATATGGGTCAAAGTTCAGCTGTGCTGGGAAGAACTCAGGCTCATACTCAAAAAACATTTCAGCTTCGACTCCTCTAGTTTTGTGGATGCTCTGGCAGCTGTAGTAACCCACTGTGACTGGAAATAAACCTGTAGACTTGTGCCGCTTTGATTGTAAGTCATGCATCTCTATGAGCTGTCTGCACAACTCCATGATGACCCACTTGTCGTTTGGATACCTTGGCAACTTTACTGGTTCTCCCAAAAAGCCAATCACCCTGAGATAGGTGAAGTTTGCAAACTGGATGAAAATGCAACCATGCTGAGATACAGCTTCTCAAGCTTCTTTGCTCACCCTGTTGGTCTTTAGATCACTATTTAGTTTGCAAATGAATTCATAGAAGAACCCATCGTTGACCGCTTTGTAATCTTTATGGCATTCAGGAACTGTCAACTGTGGATAGCACTCAAAGATAGGATCTTTCGCCAGTACGCCCCGTCTATCTAGCTTGGAAAATATGCCTTGCGAGGCTGCTGCATATACCAGGTATTAAGTCATTTTGAAGCTGTAAGTCCGCCTCACACTCCGAAGTTGCTCACCGATGTTGTCACTGATGATCTCTGCCCAATTGATTATCGAATCAAATCTAGTGATCTCGATAGTCCTCACGAAAACATACATCCATGAGCAAAAGTTGTGAGTATTGGCTTCCCCACTTATCCTGCAAAGCAATTTAGTGATATTATTCACCTCCTGCACCAAGTTGGATCGCGGAAGAGTTTTCAAGAACTTTGATGGGGACCTGGGCTTCTTCATATATCTGTTGTTCATTATGCCCACGCAATCTGCTTTGTGTTTCTCCCATTTGTTGCCTACATCTAGCATGCTAATTGCAATTACCATCATTCGTGTCGGAATCTTCAAACAATAATTGATAAACTATGCATCTAGCCTAATAATTGTCTTTCCCACAACATCCTAAATTGTTCTCGAAAGAGGATGATATGATCTCGCACACTCCATGACAAATTCGAGCAACTGAGCTGTGACTGAGAATGTTGATGCTTGAATAATTCCACTACTTTTTATTGTCCGCATGAGAAATGTCTTTCTGTCCCTGGATCTGTCAATTATTTTGGAGATGGGTTCCTGGCCTATGTCTATGTCATTGATATCAACAAATCTAGAAGCTATGCATGATTTAGCTGACCCTTCTCTTTCATCTCGCTTCATCATGGCTGGAGCAATCTTTGTCTGAGCAATCTTTGTCTGTGTTCTTTTTCTTTTAATCCTGCCAGAATTCTTTATAACTGGATCAATTCGTGCAGATCTAGAAATTTCTTCAGATTCAAAAGATATATTCAATGTACTTGACATTGATTTGAACTTCCTTTCACCTGTATGAACACCTGTAATGAATACCTGCAATTATTTAAGACAAAGATGAAGTCCATAGCATGAATACTTGATTTCTGTCACCAAAAATCTGCATATGAAGCCCGCTGCCCTAAAATTTGAGGCTTTGCTTGCATGAAAAGCAAACATAAATATTTTTAAATTCACCTGGGCACTTATAGCAACATGCAAATAATTATCATAGCATAAATCAAGTCATTCCAACCCTAGGTGCCAAACCTTGAAGCTTCCCGACAATGGAAAACACCTCCAGATGCACAAATCCTCCTTTCCTTGGCACCAGAACTGTCTGGGCTGCAATTCTTAGCAAAAATAATTAATTGCTTCTTCATTATGGCAGCCCATGCTTATATAACCCTCAACATTCTATTTCTAATAATTTTCCATCCTATTCCTGGCAATTAATTAATAAACAGACATGTTTATTCACCCAAATTGGGCGCCCAATTTTGCATGTTGTTGGCTACCATTAAATAAATTTATTTTTAGCATGTTTCCTTTAGTTCTCTTTGGCTTATCTTCATGCATTGACTTTTCCTCCATTCTTGGCGCCAAAATTAGGCAAAGCAGCTATTAATAAATATCATTAAAAGCATTGTTTAATGTCTAAATGGGTCGCACTTTTTGGCAAGGGTGAATTCTAAAAATAAAAAGTCAACTTCTGATGGGAATTTTCACCCTGCACTGCAGCTCTAAAAATCCCTTCTTCCACTTAAGTTATTTGACTTTTATAATGGGAATTTTTACCTTGCAAGGTAAGTAATAAATTCCCACCTGCCTACCACCTCTAATTTTCCCATTGTAGCTTAAGTGACTTCCCAAAAAGTGCGACTTGCCTTGAAAATAGCTTCTTTTGAAAAAGTGCGGCTTGTATGGGTGAATAAAACCTTCTGATGGGAAAAGTTAGCGTGCTAGGCAGGAAAAAAATTCCCACTGGTGCTTAAAGTAATTTTTCTTTATTATATAATGGGAATTTTCACCCCGCAAGGTAGGTAAGAAATTCCCGCCTGCCTGCTGCCTCTAACTTTCCCATCGTAGCTTAAGTGACTTTGACTCCATGGGAAAAAGTACCTTGCAAGGCAGGGAAGAAATTCTCCCTTGCCTACCACTGCTAAAAATCCCATTGCAGCTTACACTTATTAATTCCAGAAAATGCGACTTACCTGGGAGAGGCTTTTTGTGCATGACTTCATCCTTTTTGGTCAGAAGCTTGCATTTTGAGGTTGATTCCTTCTGGTGTTGTGTCGGTAGATGATCTCCAGATGCTTTAGGCGATTAAACAGACTATACTGGCGAAGGAATTGACCTAGGGGAATTTCATAGAGAAACAAACGGAGGGAACCAAAGAAAAACGCAAAAGAAATAAATAAAAGCGAAAAACATTGCCAAGAGTTGCAGATAATGCCCTGAATTCATTCCTGGTGAAAACCCTAATGAGATGAGTGAATAATGGCGTGCAAAACTTCAACAGGATTCAACCGGAGCACAATTTACTTCAAACGAGGCATTATTTATTCAATAAATAATTAAATAAAAATTTCCCGTAGACAACTTGGCGGAGGGATAAAATGAGTTTGGGCATCTGGGTATTTGTCAAAATTGGTTCATAGGATTCACTGGGAATATCCTAACATAATACAAACATCTTCTGGCAATAAAAACACAAAAAGACCCGCTATTTTAAAAGAACGAATTTTTTTTCATATGGGTTGTCCTAGATTTTAGGGTGAAATCTAGGGACACTAGACCACTAAACAAATGAAGAACTAAACGACTTAAGTTGCAACCAAGGAAAGCTCAAAGGTGGTCTCATAGAGGACAATTCTTCGTCTTCCTATCCCAAACCAGAGTTTCGAGATTTCTTCTTTTAGTGGAATGACCTAATCTAGGGATATCCATCTTTGAGAAAGTATTCTTTGTAGAGGTCATTTGAATTACTTAATTTCTATTTTATTCTCTTTGTATCTTCCCAAGAAACCATTGGTATATTTGCCTTGTTTTTCAAGGAATTTTGAGCCCAACTCCACCTTTTGTATGTCTTTGCAGTGCCTCTATCCATTTTTATGTGTCTTCTCAAGAAACCTTATGTGTTTCTCTTTTTGTTCTGTATTCATTTTTCTACATCAGTCATTAAGGATGTTGCATGACTAATATACATTTTTTATTTTCTTGTAATCCCTTATTTTGGAGACCTCCTCTATGACATCATAAAAGAGGTTTGAAATCTTCATGCTCATCAAACACTGTTGTTTAGATCTTTTGTATCATAAAGGATTGTACCTTTTTTATGTTTCCCCACTTAGTCAATAGCTTCCAGCTTAAAATTGCTAGCACAAATTGTGAATGATAAGGTTAGGCATTTAAGTTTATACATCCTATATAAAAAGGAATTTTTCGTTTGCAGATTGGTGCATCTACTGGCCTTAAGGAAGCAATTTCTGGAGGAGGTCCATTGTTTGTCTTCATCTCTATCCTCATCAGTGTTAGTAACTTGTTAATTGCTTTCAAAATCATTTACTTTTATTTTTTACAAGAGTTGCAATTTAGCTTATTATGTCTGCTTTCTTCTTTTACTTTCATATTGTCCAAGCAGAATATTAAGATATTTCTTCCATAAATTTTTACAGATTCATCTGGCTATCACGCTTTTCATCGGTCGCTGGCTTAAATTTCCACTACGAGTTGTAAGATTCTTTTATTTAAGTAGTTTGAATGGTTAAACTTGCAGGTTTAAATGTTTTTCTCGTTTTTCTAGTCTAGAAACTTTAAAGCATTAAAATAATCAATCTAGTCGCATCCTATATAATCAAAATCAATTTTGAAATTGGTATAGGAAATTATCTCTAATGATATTAATCTTTGTTAGATGGTTTTAAGTTTGTCCGTGGTCTTCCTTGGTACACCAAGGGTATTTTATGTTTTCTGATATCTGGCATAACAAAGGCTTTGCAAAATTCCAAGCTTGAGAGGCTGCTAAGGGGTCTGAAATTGGATTTGCTACTTGCACTAACATAAACAAAAGAAAAAAATGGAAAAATATTATTAACCTGTAAAACAAAGGAAATGTCAAATAATTTCTACACAGTCAACTGTATGTCATGTATAAATACTTGTCAAGTAACTTCAAATCTGTATTTCTTTGCGCTGCAGATCCTTGTTGCATCTAATGCAAATATAGGTGGGCCAGCTACAGCCGCAGCAATGGCTAATTGTCGAAACTGGAAAGAACTGGTACTATTTTTATGAGTATTGTAGAATAAAACACCTTAGGTAGGTAAATAGTAAATAACACTGAAAACATATCAATAAAATATCGTATTTGCTTCCTTCAGGTGCAACCAGCAATTTTAGTAGGTACATTAGGCTACACTATAGGTACAGCTGTTGGATGCCTTATTGGTTTGCGATGTCTACGGCCAATGCAATAAACGAATTTATGAATTTTTGGAAGTTTCAAGATATATGCTAGATTCAAAATTGTGTATTCAAATTGTAAGTGCCTCACCAACCGCACTGGTTTGGTGTTTTGGTGCGGATTTGCATTTACAAGTAAATGGATCCATGTATTATTGATCATGATGTAGGATCCAAACTCGTTGCAAGGTCAAGGAATTGATTGTAGTTCTCTTAGGAAAAGCATGCCAAGAATTTTAAAGGTTTGAGGAGACAGAGTTCTATTTGTTTTTCACTATTAAAAATTCATAGAGGCTTGCAATTTTGTAATATTTTTGTTGCTTGTAATTGAAGCATGGTTTCAATCCAAGGATGAAAACAATGTACTGTGTCATCTTACAAAGCAATAGTAATGGGATGAAAAACTTCAAAATTATTTGTACACTAGAGGTAGACGAGTTAACTGTTGTAATTTGCCATATTTGTCTTTTATTGTTAAATTAGGTATGTGAGAACTTTATTTGTTCAAAGTTCACTCCTGTTGCATTGTGCAGCTATTCCTTTCTTCTTAAACTAATTAACCACTTCCTTAGCTGCTTAAAAATAGGAAAGGATATAAATAACTAAACTCAGCAGGTGATGTACTTCAAAAGTACCATTAATTGAAAAAAAATACTAAACAAACTGGGACAAAGAAGTCTGTAGTTCATGATAGGAAAAATATGTTAAGACCTTGCTATAATGGAAAGGTCGTTGCAGTACTCACATCTTGAGGACAATCTTGGTTGTCCTTGGTACCCCCAACCACTAGTAGGCTCTACATCTAAGACAGCTTTTAAGCCTAGAGCAACAACATCATCTTCAAGATCTTGAAGCATGCTGTAAGAGAGATAGAAAGAGCAAAGTTAGGAAATTGTTTATCATTTTCAAAACTGTGGATGTTGGTGTTGATGTGTTGGGTGTCATTGTGAAGGAGACCCTTCATTAGACCTGGCACAACTCTTGTATGTTCTCATATTAGATCAGCATTAGGACCCCTAAGGGAGTAAGAATGCCCTTGAGGGTTAAATCAGTATCTTGTGGTTGACAACACAAGGGCATTGCTCCACTAAGGGATCAATTCTTGCAAGTGATGTAGTTACACATTTGCCTCGTTGAGTTGATCTTGAAACTAGAACAAGTTGGAAAGAAGAACTACTTTTTCATTGACTTAACATTGGCATATTGTATATGAAATAAAATGTTAATTATAACAATATTATATTTTCTTGCTATGGTTGAATGCCACATTGTGGATTCTACAAACAAAGCAACATTTCAAGAGATGGGCTCGGTATTAAAGGTTTATGAGGAGAGACATATTTCAATCCCAAATGAATTTACCTTTTGGAAAAAAAAACAAAAACAATATTTACACGATCATGCCTTGTTGCAAGTGAGACATGTAAGATAAAGGTGTCCAAGATGGTCCAATCTTACTCTGAAACATGCACATACATTGGTATATTAGGCACAAATAAAAATGAGTTTTCTTGGGCTCAATTGGAGTGTTCCAAGCTCTCATTTTTTTTGCATTCAAGTATGAGGATTTCAAAGAACCACATACTACCGAGCTTATCATAGATTAATTAAGGAGGTGAGATCCACTAATACCCTATTTTGGGTTTGTAGTTTTTAAAAATGTGTCATAATTCTATTTCCAAGCCCTCCATCAACAACTTGCAGTTAAAAGCCCAAGTTTGTGGAGCAAGGAATTATGCATCAAAGCTTGTATTTCATAGTAAGTGCATAAATGAATGATACCAAGTTTATATTGAAGAAAGTTTGAAGCTTCAACTTAAGAAAATGAAGAATATGTGTATGAGAAAAAAGAAGAGACCCCCAAAGGGAGTGGTCATTAAAAGAGGCATGTTCTGAACTATCACCATCCCACTTCAAGTATTTATTTTGATGCTTCACATAACTTCCAAATACTCTTGATTTAAAAATTACCCTTGATTTTGAAAAATATTGAAGCCACAAACAAGGTATGTAAACCCAACCCATTCCATGATTATTTTCAATTAGGAGATCCCAAAAAAAGATGCAATGTTTGATAATGATTTTTCAATGTCATTTCCTTTTTAAGCACAAACAATCAATTTCAAACACAAAATTATGTTGTAGCTCTAGATGTCAATGATATCGATGCCCACCACACTTCCAATAACAAAGGCTCCACACAACCCCACAGGAAACCCTATCCCATTATGGGGACACAAAAATCTCATATAATATATTCGAAATTTTCCATAGACATTTATAGAAAGTCACCCTAAGAAGAGCCATAAATATGAGAAGAAACTAGATCCATTATACAAATTTAGAATGAAACTTAGAATTAAGAGACATGGACGTGCTTATCTAATATTTTTTGTTCCACTTTAAATAACATAATTCCATAAGTTAGTAGGACTAGAATAAAAACATAAATAAATAACGAGAAACTTAAACTTTTCATCAAGTTGTATGTAAGACCAATCATAATAAACAAACAAAGTGTAGTACCTTGAATTTGGGCCGAGACAATTGGCATTAACATTTTTTTGCACATTTATCTCCATTTGGTTCATTAATATATATTTGACCGCATTAAAGCATATTTCCCCATCTTAAATACCATATTATCCATAAGGTTATCCCTAATCACCAAATCAACACTATTTGAACCACTAATAGTTTGCACAAGAACTTTCTAAATATTCTAACAATTATCCTCCATCTTTCAATTTTGAATTTCATAACCTCTAGAAAAAATTGTATCCCTTGTAAAGATTCAAGCCCAAACCTATCCACCTACTATGAACTCGTCCTTTCGGTATCTTAAATCATAATTTCAAATGGGTAACTTGTCTTAATCGGCCTTAGGGAGATTTTAGGGTTAATTGAGTAGGAAAACTACAAAAGGTCTCCTATAAATATAGATGCACTCTAAGCCATTTGAACCATATGACCATTACTTCATTCCTTGGAGATTATTACACAGAAAGAGCTAAACCTTCCTAAAATTTCCGTGAGTGGCCCTCGATCAACAAAGAGTTGAATTATGAAGCATGTAAGGTGTCAAAGTACATGTTGCCAAATGTCAATGCCAAATCAAGGGTTTCATTGTAAGTTGCATATTCTTCCACTAACTGCATCTCATCATAAGATTGTGGGAGAACTACGTGGGTTTGAGTCCTCTTTCGAGTACGTGTATGTATACAATGCTCAAACATCATGGGGTGTGTTAAAGTAACTCCCAACCCAAAATCTTGATTCCTTTTTAAGGTCTCTTATCATCAAGCAAGTGAAAGTTAGGGTTTAACGCGGGGAGAAGGAAAACCATGTTCTGTCATGGTCATCACAATAATCTAGATTCACATAATAGAATATTAGAACCAAACCAACTTGCACAAAAAATTCGAGCATCATGACCTACCCTAGATTTCCTTTGTAGCCCCTTGATGCATTCGGGCCCAAACATGCACCCGACCCTATCCAAGGCAGATAGATTCAAACCCACACATTCAAAATTTTCGAAACTATCTACAACATATCATCATATCTTGACTTTTCTTAAGTGCCTTGACGATTACAATTGTATCTTGTGTTCAACTGAGCACACTTTTTCATATTTTGCTAGCTTAACTTGTCATTTCTTTTTATGCCCTAATTCCTATTTTCCTTATTTCAAGAATGAGTAAACTATTAGAAATTACCAAGGTATCATAATTATTGTCTAATTAGGAAAATCAGTTATTAATTTAAAAATAATCACATTTGATTATAATTATATTATGCTTTGGTGTAATTTTATTAAATATTTTTGTGAACCCACTTTTATTTTGAACACATGCTAGGGTTTTATTTTCCCTCTTAGGGTTTTAGATTTTAGGGTTGAATTTAGATCTTAGGTTTCATTAAACCATTCTCCATGCCTATATAAGGTTAGTGTGATCATTAAGTCTTGCTTTTCTGTGTTTTACATGATTTCATCTTATGTCACCTAGGCAAGTGTTGGGGTTAGCATAAGGTTGTACATATAATATATCAGATCTAAGCTTACATGCAATAAAAACAGATATTCTACCAAAAGATATATATAAAACAAGAGATATAAATCAACACCAGATTTAACGTGGTTCACCCAGTGTGGGCTACATCCACCAAGAAACAAGTTAATCTATTATCCAAAGCTTTCTGAAGATATACAATGAAGATTTACAATCTTCCACACCAATCACAATGTAGAGTACTTTCTTTCTCTCTAGCTTCTCCTTCTCCAAGAATTCTCTCTCTCACAATTATTTTCACAATAATCATTCACACACACTTCTAACCCTAGCTTTCTAGCTTATAAATACCTTATACAAACTTAGGGCACTTAGCCATGCAATTACAATCAATAGATCTACTTTATTACTAAAATTAGATCTAATTCTCGATAGTTAAATAAAACACTCTCGCACAAGTAACCGACGTCGGTTAGCCCTAACTGATGTCGGTTTCTACTTGCCTAACCAATGTCGGTCATAGGTGAGTAATGTCGGTCTCTTCATAACTGATATCGGTTACTGTGTTTTCCAGCAAGTTTAATATAATATGCTAAACTGAAGTAATTGAGCTCCACAACTCAACAATCTCCCACTTGGAGATAAATTACCGCAGTATACCTGTACATCGTCATTCTTGGATCATTTCCTTAGCTTTTTTTTTTCCTCTTCAAGTCTCAAACTCGAAGACCAACAGAGGTGGAGTGTAGCTCTAACTTCTTTTTTGCTGATGACTTCGTTAGCATATCCGCAGGGTTTTCACTCGTATGAATCTTCTCCAGTTTCAGCTGCCCATCCTCCAATACCTGCCATATGAAGTGATACCTCAATTAAATGTGTTTCATTCTAGAATGAAACGCTGAGTTTTTTGCCGAATGAATTACACTTTGACAGTCACTGAATAATTTTCTATCATCTTGATCCTTTCCCAACTCTTCTATAAACCTACTCATCCATATCATCTATTTGATAGCCTTTGTAGCTGCAACATACTCTGCCTCTGTAGTAGACAAAGCCACAACCTTCTGTAATCTTGATATCCAACTAACTATTGTCTCACCTACTGTGAAAATATATTCAATAGTACTCCTACCATCCAGATCTCCAGCCATATCTGAATCAACATAGCCACATAAAGAAATATTTAAACCTTCATAGCATAACTACATGTTAGATGTCTCTTTCAAATACATGAGTATCCATTGGACTGCTTTTCAATGCTCTTTATCTGGATTGACCATAAATCTACTCACAACTCCTAGTGCATGTGCAATGTCTGGTCTATGTAATGTCCCATTTTCCCAATCAAAGACCTTTGGCCTATTTTGTCAACCCGACGGCCAAAGAAAAATATAAGAGTGACTTAAGTTATAATAAATTAATATAAAGTGCTATGAAAAATAAAATAAAATTATTAAAGAACTTATATTAATTTATTTAGCTTAATAAAAATAAATTGTAATCCCTGTGGAAATAACAATTTGCCTTAAGGGGCAAAAGTCATTGTAAAGGGATTTATTATAATCCTCCTAGAAAGGATAATGACGACTTGGGCCCAAGGGGAGTAATGAAGCCTAGGAAAGATAAAAACATAATTAATTTATGTATTTCCCCTAGAGAAATGTGACTTGCACTAGGAGGGAAATGTTGTTGGGAAAAACATTTAATACGGGAAAATATTAAATGTTTGTATATGGAAAATCATGTGAGCTCATTGGCTGGTTTGGAGGTTGGTTGTTGGCCCTTTTCCTTTAAAAGGGAAGTCAACTTGCCTCTTCCATAATCCAAAATTTTATATGATATTTTCTCTTACATAGAGCTTCAGCTTTTGCATTAAAAATTATAAGGACGAAACCCCTTGTGAATTAAACCTCTTGTGGACAAAAACCCCAAGAGTTTGAGGGATTTTCACACAGAATTTTCCATTGGTTGTAATCAGATTTTCAGCCTATTTTAGGTTTTTTCCAACATTGTTATTGAAGACTTTTTGAAGTATTTCAGTGAATAAAATTGCAGCAGTGTTTTCTCTATTGGATCAACTCACCTTGGAATTGTTTGGGCATTATTATTGAGGTATTTAGATCTAAAAATCATTGTCTAATATCTCATAATTTTTGTGAATAAAAATACCCAAGTTTCATAATTCTTCTAAGGGTTATTTACCAGTTCTATAATCAGATTTCATATATGATTTATGAGTTGATTTGGCATCCAAATTTTTTTATTCTTATATGAATGAGTTCCTAAAATTATAAGCAAGCATCTGTGGTAGATAAAATAATTTTTGGAGCTCATTTGATGCCCTAAATGTGTGGGCCGAAATAGTAGGAGGGCCAGATCTGCATGTTTGGTAGTTATAATTTGGTTCACACCATCTCGTTCCTTGTATTTTTCTAAGTTCGGGCATATGTCATTTGCCTAGATCAAAGTTATGTAGAGAAAGTTATGTTATCTTGAAGATTGCAGCAGTTAGGGTTTCATATTTAAATTATTTTCCAGTTGTTCTAGAATTTGATTCTTGCCATAAATTCTCTACGGTTGTTCCAAGGGTTTGAGAGTAAAAATAATTATTGTATGTTGATTTTGGGTGTGTTTGCACATAAAAACCTAGTCGATTTAGCTGAAATCAATCTAGTTTGCCCTAGCTTTTGAAGTTTATATTTTGTCATTGTATTTTGCTATTGTGTTGAGTAGGAAAAGTTTATATTTGCTCCAAAGATCCATTTGAGGATCTTTTAGTGGTATCAAAGCAATGTTCCTCCCACTTGTAGGGTGAAGGAAAGAAGGAAAAAAAAATCAAATCTGAATGTAAGTAGAAAAAAAGGCATCAGACATGCAGTTCTTTAGAAAGTTACTATCGTGGCAAGGTAAGATTTCTATTTTTGATGGTACTAATAAATTTTTTGTGAGATCGTGGTTGTTAGAATTGGAGGCATACTTGCTATCAAATCATATGTGTGTGGATGATGCCCTCAAATTCATTCCTTATCATTTGGAAGGGATAACAAAAGATTGGTGGTATCATGTGATAAAGACCCAAGGGGAAGAATCTGTCTACTTCTTTGATGAATGTAGCCGAAGGTTCATGGAGAGGTTCAATCTACCGGAGGATAAAGGTGAGCAAGGGGTAGAGGAGGACAAATCAAATCTACAGCCAAATGAAGAAGAAGAAGCTTCAAAAGGTATGATTTCCATTGAACAAAATAATGGTGTTAGTGAAACTTTGCTTGCTAGGGAAATTGATAATATACAAGAGAAGTTCATATATGCAATCGAAGAAGATGTAATGGAAACTCTTAAAAAGTGTGAGGAATGGAATCGTAGAGCTAAAGTTGCTAGGTTGATAGCCGCTCAAGCAAGACAACATGTACAAGAGTTCAAGGAAAAGATGAAGGCAACTGATGCAAGGAAGTCTACACCCATGAAAGAAGACTCTATGGAGCAACTAGTACATGAGGAGGAGCCTCACATAGACGCTTGTGTGGAATTGCAGGGTGCTGCAATTTCCAAACCAACAACTTTTGATCATCTTTCAGATACCTTCAACGGGCACTTAGGCAACAATGATGGGGGTAGCTCAACATATGTCTATCTTGAGCACACAGAGAACATTGATGCCATTGAAAGGTATGAAGAACATAATAATGTGTCTCATTTATTACTGCCCATTCCAATTTATTTGCATCAAGATATGCATGATATGGTAGAAGAAGCCTTCATTTTGGAGTTTGTTGAAGCATTTCTCCAAATATATGTATATGAGCATTTTGTGGATAATATATGGGGGCAAGTTTTAACTCACTTGACAGGAAAAGGTGTCAGGCTTGCAGATCACTTCAGCATGTTTTGTCTCTTGTGCACGACACTTGGACAAAACAAAATTATAATTGCTTGAGGGCAAACAATTTTGGGAAGGGAGGACTATAATGTCCCCTTTTCCAATCGAAGACCTTTGGCTCATTTTGTCAACCCAACGGCCAAAAGAAAAATATAAGGGTGACTTAAATTATAATAAATTAGTATAAAGTGCTATAAAAATAAAATAAATTATTAAAGCACTTATATTAATTTATTTAGCTTAGTAAAAATAAATTGTAATCCCTATGGAAAATTTGATTTGCCTTAAGGGGAAAAATTCATTATAAAGGGATTTATTATATTCCTCCTAGAAAGGATAATGGCGACTTGGGCCAAAGGGGAGTAATGAAGCCTAGGAAAGATAAAAACATAATTAATTTATGTATTTCCCCTAGAGAAATGTGACTTGCACTAGGAGGGAAATGTTGTTGGGAAAAAAATTTAATATGATAAAATATTAAATGTTTTTCATAGGGAAAATCATGTGAGCTCATTCACTGGTTTGGAGGTTTGTTGTTGGCATTTTTCCTTTAAAAGGGAAATCGACTTGTCTCTTCCATAATCCAAATTTTTATATGATATTTCTCTTGCATTTGAGCTCTAAGCTTTTGCATTAAAAATTCCAATGACGAAACCACTTGAGAGGGTTTTTCACTCAGAAATTCCCATTGATTGTAATAAGGTTTTTAGTCTATTTTAAGTTTTTTCCAGCAGTGTTATTTAAGATTTTTTGAAGTATTTTGGTGAATAAGATTGCAACAGTGTTTTCTCTATTGGATCGACTCACTTTGGGACTATTTGGGCATTATTATTAAGGTATTTAGATCTGCGAATCATTGTCTAATATCTCATAATTTATGTAAATGGAAATACCCAAGTTTCATAATTCTTCTGAGGGTTATTTGCCAATTTTATAATAAGATTTCAGATCTAATTTATGAGTTGATTTGGCATTCAAAAATTCTAATTTTTATATGAATGAGTTCCTAAAAATATAGGCAAGCATCTGGGATAGAGAAAATAATTTTTGGAGCTCATTTGATGCCCTAAATGTGTGGGTCGAAATAGTAGAAGGGCCAGATTTGCATGTTCGGTAGTTGTTATAATTTGGTTTACACCATCTTGTTGCTTGTATTTTTCCAAGTTCAGGCATATATCATTTGCTTAGATTGGAGTTATGTAGAGAAAGTTATGTTATCTTGAAGATTGCAACAGTTAGGATTTCAGATTTAAATTATTTTCCAGATGTTGTAAAATCTGATTTTCGCCATAAATTCTCTAGGATTGTTCTAAGTGTTTGGGAGTAAAAATAATTATTGTATGCTGATTTTGGGTGTGTTTGCACATAAAACCCTAGTCGATTTGGCTAAAATCAATCCCATTTGCCCTAGTTTTTGAATTTTATATTTTACCATTGTATTTTGTGGTTGTGTTGAGTGGGAAAAATTTATGTTTGCTTGAAGGATCCATTTGGGAATCTTTCAGTTTGGTACAAACCATAACATACATGAGAATCCCAACTGATGAAGTATGTGGTACTCGTGTCATGTATTTAACCTCCTCATGTGATGAAGGACACTGATCTTTGCTCAATTTGAAGTGTCCAGCCATATGTGTACTTACACGTTTTGAATTCTGCATTTTAAACTTTTTTAACACCTTGTAGATATAATCCTCTTGAGACAAATACAATTTCTTATTTTTTCTGTCTCTGTGTATTTGCATGCAAGGATTCTTTTTACAGCTCCTAAATCTTTCATAGTAAATGTGTGAGTTAGCTTTCCCTTAAGCTCACCAATGTCTTACATACTAGATCCTGCAATAAGCATATCATCCACATATAATAACAAAATAATATAGCTCCCATTTTCAAGCTTCTTGAAATAAACACAATGGTCAAATTCACATATCAAGTAACCATGCTCATACATGAAACTATCAAACCTCATGTACTATTGCCTTGGAGCTTATTTGAGCCCATATAGGCTCTTTCTCAACATGCACACTAATTTTTCCTTACCCTTGACTTCATACCCAAGAGGTTGTTGCGTATAAATCTTTTCATCCAAATCACCATGAAAAAAATTCATCTTCACATCTAGTTACTCTAAGTGCAAATCATCTACTGCAACTATACTCAATATAGTACGTATAAAAGTCATTTTAACAATAGAAGAAAATATTTTACCAAAGTCAATACATATTTTCTGTGTAAATCCTTTTGCTACAAGCCTTGTCTTGTACCTTTTCTGTCCACCCTCTTCTTCCTTGATCCTGTAAATCCACTTGTTTTGCAATGTCCTCTTACCTGCTGACAACTTAACCAAAACTCAAGTCTATTTTTGTTCCAAGGAGTCCATCTCCTCATCCATGTCATGCTCCCACTGAACGTGGGTCTCATCTTGCATTGCTTATTCAAAAGTTTCTGGTTCACCATTATCAGTCAATAATAAATAAGATAGAGAAGGTGTAAATCTTTCTGGAGGTTTACTTACCCTTTGTGACCCTCACAGAAGTTTGAGGTATCAGAGGATCATTCTGGACCACCTGACATTTGTTTCCAATTCTGACAATGATTGATGCCGGTTCTGCTAACCGATGTTAGTTTGACTCTCCTGTAATCGATACCGGTTTAGCTACCGATGTTGGTTAGGGGTCAACGGACACCAGTTACTGTGTAACTCTGTAAGTATGAGTTTTAAATCCGAGAGTTCATTTTCATTCACAAACTTCTCAACCGATTTGTCCTTGGATACCAAAATTTGATCCTTGTACATTCTCTTTTCATTCCATTCAATGTCACAACTCCTAATAATTTTAGAATTCTCTAAATCCCAAAAACGGAATCTGAAATCACCAATTCCATAACCCAAGAAAGTGCATCTCTTAGATTTTGCATCCAACTTTTTTTTTATTTTCTTTATCAATATGCACAAAGCCTTCTGAACCAAAAACTTTAAGAAAAGAAAGATCTACCTCTTTTCCGGTCCAAGCTTCCTCTGGTATTCCTCCATCTAGTGAACTTGAAGGCCCACAGTTAATCAAATGAATTGTTGTATCAACTGGTTCTGCCCAAAACTGCAAGGGCAATCCAGCATGTATCCTCGTACTTCTAGAACGTTACATGATTGTCATGTTTATTCTTTCTGCAAACTCATTCTCTTGTGGTGTTCTTGGAACCATCCTTTCTCTACGTATTTCATTCACTAAATAATAATTATTGAAAACATTGCTACAATATTCAACACCATTGTCAGATTTAAGACACTTTAACTTTTAATTTGATTCATTCTTAACAAGGGCTTTCCATCTTTTAAAAGTCTCAAAAAAATTAGATTTATGTTTAATACAATAAACTCATACATTTTTTATAGCATCATCAATGAAAGTAACATAATATTGGGATCCTCCATAAGAAGCTACATGGGCTAGTCGTCACACATCTGAGTGTACAAGCTCTAATTTCTACCCCTTCTTAGTTGCCCCAACTTTTAGAAATTTCACTCTCTTTTACTTTCCAAAGACACAATACTCACAAAAATCAAGATCTAAATATTTCAAATTTCATAACTTACCCTTAGCCTTTAAGATTTGCATTCCTTTTTTACTCATATGGCCCAACCGGTTATGCAACATGCATGCATCTGAATCTGAAGTAGATAACACAGAAAATGAATCAGTAACACAGATAGATAAATATAACGTTCCTACCTTATTGCCTCTTGCCACAACAACAACACTCTTGATGACTTTCTAAGAGTTTACTATGAATGTAACCATGCAACCAACTTCACATAATTTCCCTGCAAAAATAAGATTCCTTTTGAGGCTTGACATATGTCTCACATCTTTCAATACCCATGTATTTCCATTCTGTAATTTTAGATGAAACCAATAATATTGCAAGGTTCATCATCACCCAAATAAACATGCCCAAAATTGCCCTGGACATAATTTCTGAAATAACCCTTATTTAGGGTTACATGGAAAGAAGCTCCTGAATCTAAAACTCGTGATTCGATTATATTATCCATAGAAAGAATAAGAGTACCTTGCATTACCTCTGTTACAATATTTGTCTTTTTATCTTTGTCTGGGTGTTGGTTCTCTTTATCCTTTGACCAACAATATTTCTTTGCATTTGTTTCTTTCCACAATTTCAACAAGTAATTTCCTTACCTCTGGATTTAGATATGTCATTCCTTGACTTTGATTTCTCATTATTCTTACTCTTGGATCTTTCCTTCTACATGTCTTTGCTTTCTACATTCAAATCATTCCTAGATGATGATTCCTCTGTACTTTTCCTACGAATTTCTTCATTCAAGATTATACTAACTACATCATCAACTTCAAAATATTATTAGTAGATTTTGTATTACTAACATCTATTACCAAGTTATCCCAACTATCAAACAAAAAATATAAGAATAAGAGTGCTTTCACTTCATCATCAAATAGAATATCAACCGATTTTAACTAATTTATAATAGATCAGAAATCATTCAAATGACTAGATGAAGATCTTCATGCATCTTAGAACTAAATAGTTTTTTCATCAAATAAACTTTATTTGAAGCACTAGGTTTTTCATATAAATTAGCAAATGATTTCATTAACTGTAATTGTACCATAGATGTCACTTCTGTAATACTAGAAGTCACAGATACTTTCAGGCTCAATCTTATAGATCCCAAAGCCTTTATGTCAAGAATTTTCCATTCTTAAGCATTCATTTTCTTAGATCTAGACTTTTTATCCAATGGTAAGTACAAATCTCTTTGATACAAATAATCCTCAATCTACATCTTCCATAATTGATAATTTCAGCCGTCAAACTTCTCTACCTTGTATTTGTTTTCTTCTGTCATTGTTGTAGCTCTCACTCAATTAGAAAACCCTCTGTGAGTAAATCTGTTAACACATAAAACTCTCAAATAAATCTTTGATACCAGTTTTTGGGGTTAACACAAAGTTGTACAGATAATAAATCAGATCTAAGCATACATGCAATAAAAATAGATATTCTACCAGAAGAAATATACAAAACAAAAGATATAAATCAACACCAGATTTAACGTGATTCACACAGTGTGGGCTACATCCACCAAGAAACAAGTCAATCTATTATCCAAATATTTCTGAAGATATACAATGAAAATTTACAATCTTCCACACCTCTCACGATGTACAGTATTTTATTTTTCTCTAGTTTCTCCTTCTACTCCAAGAATTCTCTCTCATAATTATTTTCACAATAATCATTCATGTACACACTTCTAACCCTAACTTTTTAGCTTATAAATACCTTATACAAACTTAGGGCACTTAGCCATGCAATTATAATCAATAAATATGTTTTATTACTAAAATTAGATCTAATTCTCAAGAGTTAAATAAAACACTTCCACACAGGTAACTGACATCGGTTATCCCTAACCGATGTCAATTCCTACTTGTCTGACCGATGTTGGTCATAGGTGAGAAATATCGGTCCCTTTATAACCGATGTTGATTACTGTGTTTTCTAGCAAGTCTAATATAGAATGTTAAACTGAAGTAATTGAGCTTCACAACTCAACAAGTTATATCCCTTACTGCAAAAAGTGTTAGATTGAGTGGTGCTAATATTGATCGTAATCATATTCTTTTAATTCAATTGGGTGTAAAGAAAATGAAAAATAAATGTGATGTTAATATGTCTTCTTCTATTGATGTCAATGTTTATATTGGTGCAATGTTTAAAATATTAAAACCATGTCTATGAATGTAAAGATTAATGCAACCAATGATACTGTTAATATTGAGATAAAACTTGTAGATGAGGTTAGACAACATATGTTACATCCTAATGAGTTAGATGATCTACTTTATATGTCTCAACAAGAAAGATAATACTTGTTAGGAACACTAAACTTACGGAAACACATGTTGAACCATTATCATACTATAATCCACCTTTTAGAGGATCTCTTTCTATGTTAGGTTCCCAAACCGATGCATTAATCTCTCATACAAATCTATCTACACCTACAACCTCTCAAGTGTTGTTGTCACCTAGAATTCTTATTATAGGGCCATCACAAAGTCTTCCTCACGTCACCATGGCTATTCCTATTTAACATGGCATCTAATATATATACCCCACCACCTTTTTTTCATTTTGACTAATTCATCATCGATTGTTCATACATAAATGCACTTATAGGTCAAAAAAATTTACACTATTTTGCACTTACTTGGAATTAAGGATTTGGAGTTTACCTTGTTGCATTTGGATCACCTTAGTGAGTAAGGACCGAAGGTTTTCTTATTGAACTTTTCCCTTCTCTACCCATGGCGATCCACTCTCAATGTTTTTATCTCTAGGGAGAATTATGCATCAACGATCACTCACACACACACACACGCTTACACACACAACGAGTAAATAAATTTAACCTTTTTTATTCTTTTATCTTGCACTTGTATGTTGATTGATCATTCGTTGTTATAGACTAGACTAGAGATATGTTTGCTTTTATATATTGCATTGTCTTATTCTATTATGCCCCTTGGCTTTATCCATCCCTTGATCTATTTTTATTTTGAATCCTAGTAAGATATTTATCTTAGGTATAGGCCTTGGAAACCTATAGCTATCCTAAGGATAGGGTCATTACCCTTTAGAATTACAACACTAATGGTCCTTGAGCACCTTTGTATCTATATCATGCGTTTGGACTTAGATTCGGTCCTTATTTTTGAGAACCCAGTTGGGAACCTATCTTTTCTCGTCATATATTCTCGTGAACTTGACATGAATCTTACTCTTCCCTAAAGTAAGTCAGATTCACTCTTCTTTTTAAAATTTTCTATTTTTTTCTACGCCATCGGCCCCTATGTAGAACCCTATTGCATGATTGATCATGTTTATGCCTTGATCATTATTTCTAGATTCCATCAGCCCCTGTGCAAACTTACTACACGAACGATCTTGTTTTAAACCTCTCTTACGCTATCGGTCACTGCAAACTTCTTGCACAACCAATCCCATTAGAAAAATATTCCCAAAAGATCTCTTTCAAGCATCCTTGCCTGACAATGGAATACTTACTCGGTGATTCTACTACATCCTTTGCCAAGTCATCTTTCTATGAAAACATTAATCATGAGGTTGATTGTTTTCCTAAGTTGGTTCCTTATTATGTTGATTGTTTGGCCATAGGAGTTGTCAATGCTAAAAAGCTAAGACCTCCACCACATAATACATAGACCAGATCTAACATCAAAAACCCTACCTTTGAAACTAAAGAAGAATGGGAACAAGAATATGCCCCAAAATCTAATTATACTCTTGTAATAAAAAAAGTCTAGAACAATTCCTTGAATATGTAGGATAGTCACCTGACATGTTACAAAAACGCATTGAGGACTATCTTTCTAGAAAGTTTGATTTAGATATCAATAATAAGTATCCTTCTCTGAATGGAGTGAATGTTGATTCAACCAATAACACCAATCTTCCTCCAAATTATGATCTTACTCAACTCATCCAACTCATTGATCCCCTAAGTCAACAAGCTATGATTATTGGAGGACCAGTTTAAATTATTAACCAGGTTAAATTAGCCATAAATTAAATATGAAAAATAAATTATTGTAAAGTAAAAAACACAACACAAGATTTACGTGGGAAAACCTCATGCAAGGTAAAAAAACCCACAACCAATAGAAATTTCATTTATCGAGAAACTTTATAATTTACAATCTAGTAAACCCTTCTCCACCTCACTCCTCTCCACATTAACATTATTTCAATTCCACATTGAATTAATTTTCACCAGGCCCCGAGTGCCCATTATAAGTGGGGGTGATCGGGTGTGATTTCCTGTGAAGTACCCATCCACATTAATTGATTTTCAAATCAATTAAATCATAAACTATACTTTATATTAAATAGATGAAAATATTTCATATTTTATTTATTTAATAATAAAATAAGAACAATAAGAGGGGATAAACCCTACTTGATATTATTATTCTAACACTCCCCTTAATATTAAGTGGGGTTTATATGCCAACATCACTTGTTTATACAACAAGATTTACAATCCTTAACCATGTTGAGGGTTTAGACTAACATATCACTTTTGAAAAATTTATACACCTTCATCATGCTAAACTTAATTTTTTGTACAAAAAGATTTAGAATCCATAAATCAGAAGTGATAATTTAGGCTAAGCATGATTTGTGAGACTACATTTCACAATTTTTCATGGAAAATCTATATAAGCACCTTATGAGCCTTTTTATAAAATAAGGACTTCCTTTACAAAATTATGTTTTGTTACTGACTACACAATAAACTTAGAGTGATAAGTTTACACAGTAAACTTAGAGAGATAATTTGACTAGATCATAAAAAGATCTTTTACAATGCCTTTATCGAGCAGAAGTAGAGGTGAAAAATAAAACACATGGTCGACTATTAGGAGGTGGCATTGTCATGCACACTCCCCCTCAATGAAAACTCTGAAAGACCAAATATTACACAAAACTTGCAGAACTTCACAACTCATAATGACTTCGTAAATATGTCTACAACTTGATCTTCAATATGAAAGTACTTGAGATCTATATTACCACATAATACCTTCTCTCAGATAAAATGCATATGAATCTCTATATTTTTTTTCTTTGGTGTTAAACTAGATTATTAGTTAGAGTAATGCAACTATGTCTATCACATAAAAGAGGAGTACTTTCTTTAACTTTCATGTGAATTTCTTCCAATAGTCATTTTAGTCACATGGTTTCTTTCATTGCTTCCATTGCACTTCTATATTTTGTCTTAGTAAAAGATATGGATATTGTTGGTTGTTTCTTATTACTCCAAGTAATGACACATGTACCAAACTTGAACACATATTTAGTCGTATATTTTCTATTTATTACATCACCAACATGGTCTGAATCACAATATCCATATAAACAAACATTATCAAAAGAAGTGTAATGTAATCCAAAATTAATTGTTCATTTAATATATCTTAATATTCTTTTTTCTAACTTCCAATGATCTTGATATGGTTCCTACATGAATCTGTAAGTAATACCAATTGCATATGCAATATCATGTCTAGTGATTGCTAGATAGATTAAACTACCTGCAAGCTGCCTATAAAGAGTAGGGTTAGCTTTTTCACATGTAGGTTTAGGATCAAGTTTACAATCAAGTTTAATAGGGATAACAACTGGTTTATAATCCACCATATTAGCTCTTTTAAGTAAATTTGCATCTTATTGTGATTGAGATACAATAATAGAATGTTTATCTTGAAAAATAGTCATGTCTACAAAATGTTGAAGTAATCATAAATCATTCATCTCAATATATATACAACATTGAAAATAAATTGATTACCACCAATTTTCACAAAGAATTTAAAGAAATAAAGAGATAACTCAATATTTTGTAATAAATGACTTCCATGTTTTTGGGCTCTAAAACTACTATTGATTCAAAGAATAAAAACTATACTATGTTAGATTATAGTTTCAATCATATAAATTGACATTAATATTAACCTTGACTAGGTATATGTTCATAGTCATGGATTTTTACACTTTTGATTTTAAAAATGCCACAAGGATAAACTATATGCTAAGGCGATGATCATGCATTCCAGACTACATGATTAACTTCTTGTCATAATTTAGATATTTATTTCCTAAAAAAATGATGTATACAATAGGTATTATAAATCTCCTTATGTACATTTGTTAAGATTTTTAATTAAAAACATATACTTACAGATCCAGACTAGATATACTGCTAACTCCGGACCAAATATAGTGTCAGCTTCGGACCAAATATACTGTCAGCTTCGGACCAAATATACTGTCATCTCCAGAGCATATATACTGTTAGCTCCAGATCAAATATACTACAATCTTTGGATCAAGTATATTGACAACTCTGGACCAAATATACTGTCATCTCTGAACCATTTATACTAGAAGCTATGGACCATTTATACTAGTAGCTCCAGACTATTTATATAGCAGCTCCGGATGAGATAGACATGTATGAAAAATGGATAATACATAGTAACATCAACCCATACAATGTTAAATACAACCTCATTGACACCAAAGAAGAGGTGAGCCCAGTGAATGTGACCAAAACACATATTATTGGCTCACACAACAAGAGACTCACCATAAAACTTTTCCAAAAAAGGTGGAATTTACCTAAATATATGTCTGAATTGCAAAGAGGATGAGGAAATAGTTGATCCCATGTTTTTCACACTCTTATGCCATAAAATTATGGAATATATTGAGCATGAATTTCCATTATCAAACCCAATAAGGTAAGTCCCTATCGAACAAGGTGTTTAACTAGACAAAATTCTAAATAGAGGTGAGGCTAGTCAAAATAATAAATCAACTAACGACTAACTCCATATTTTGTATTATGGAGCATATGGGAAGAACACTCTACTAGAGTTTTAAAAAACAATAGTCAATATGAGACACAATTGCATAGGAGTATTAAAGAGTCAAATATAGGGCACTACAATGATATGTGAAAATCAAGGCCCAACAATTGTGTTTCATCCAACGAGAGGAATGTGATCATATAAAATCATTGGATAGTCCCTTAATTTCATGCATTCCCTTCTTCAAGGGGGGAGGAAAACAAGCATGGTCTCCCCTCATGGATGGGTAAAACTAAATTTTAATGGATCTTTAATTATTAACCTAGGAACAATAGGGATAGGCCGCATCATAAGAAATCACGAAATGTTTGCATTTTCTTTCCTACCATCAGTACACTGATCTTCAAACAAACAATGTGATTTTTTGATCTTGCTCTCTCACTAGACCTACCGAATGTAATTGTTGAAGGGGATTCCATGTTTGTGATAGACATGGTTCGTAAAGATTCGTTATCAAGTAACATAAATCATAGTGTTCATCAGGTAAGGAAACCATAAAAGTGGAAATTAATGTGAATCTCTTTACCATTCAATCAATAATATGTATGCTAAAACAAGTCAAGATACAACACTGATTAAGGCATTGCAATGTGGTTTTTGATATGCTAGTTAAGCATGCTCTTGGAAAAACCCAAAAAAATCAGCTATGGGTGTATGACAATCTAGACAATATGTCAAGTCATATTTTCAATGTGCATTCAAGGGAAACAAGAGCAACAAGAAATTTCAAATGCCACATCAATGGCATAATAGAAAGGATGTTTGTCATGGGACCGAACATCTCCGTAGAAGTTACAAAATCTACCTCACACTAAGCAACATGTAACGAGGATGTTATGATCAAGGGTGCAAAGTGGTACTACAACTTTTATAAGTGCCAAGCACACCCTATCACCCCTTCTTGGAAACCCTATAAGAACCACCTCAAGTTTCAATAGAAGATGCTACAAATTCTACTATTGGAAAAGTGGGAGAATATAGAAGGCATAAAAAGTGTTTGATAATATACCTCTATTGTCAAACACCCATTAATGTAGCACCCATTTTCCAACCTATTATCAATAACAAGACTATCTAAGCCATTCAAATAGATCCTCTCACTCCTTACATCACTTCTATGGACATTGGAGGCATCACTCCTTCCACCACTTATGATGGTTCTACAATCCCTACCCTATTAAGGCCTTTGACATTCTCTAAAAAGATTGGGTCAAATCCAATTCTTATGATGTCACCCAACTCTTGGATAAAACACTTATCGGAGATGCTTTGGATTGGGATCACACTCTTCCATCCAACTCTATTGTCAAACTCGAAAGCTTGGTGACTTTCTTAGTCAATGAATTTCAATATCACGAACTTCTCAAAAACAATATCCAAACTTTCATAAATTGTAGACAAGAAAATAAAATTTTTACCTAACCTTTCATCAAGCATTGGAAGACCTTATCCACTAAGGCCGAACACAACATGCCTAATGGGATTCTATTTCAACCATTCCTTAGGGCTCTCAAACCTCACCTTCAATACAAGGTGAGATCCTTCTCTCCTACCTCTTTGGAAGAAGCATTTGAGAAATAAAAATGCCAAGATTATCTCATGAAGGAATTCAAAAATCTTCCTCTGTAGAAACAACTACCCAAGAACATTCAAGTCCTCATGCATCCTAAAAACAATGAACTTCACTGATGACAAGAGTCACAGACACTCTTCCTCAAGGAACTTATTTTAATAGGACTATCCATAACATTGATCCAATCTACTTCTAAATCACTTAAGGAAATTTCTTTCTTCCCCTGCGTTGTATTGACTAACCAACCTCTGTCTAAGGAAGATTTGAGACAACATTTCTACCCCTAACCATTCACCATGAGTTGTATATACCCCTCTCGACCTCTTCCTTAATGGCATGATGAAAGTAAATTTTGTTAAATGGTGGCATGCTAATTGGGGTAATTCTTATGATAACATTTGTTCCCTCTGATCCTTTTGCCTATACCTTCCTCCTTGGAAACAAATTTTATCATGAGGCCATCAATTGAGAAAATATAGATGAGGCCATCAAGGAACATGAAAAAATCACTCAACAACTTGATCAACATGAAGCAGTTCATCAAGCCAATGAATGCCTTAAAATTTACAATGATCAACTTCCTAGATCACTCCAAATATGAACAACCTAATCTTGGTCTTGTTCCAACCAACAATGCAAATACTAATTTTTTGACACATCATATCCCTCTACTAGTACATATTCCAGAAGTATGATTGATATGGATGGTAACAAACATATTATCACATGTATAGAACCCTCATATCCTTCCTTTATTAGATAAAATCCTACAAATTCATCTATTCGTGCTCTATAAGCCAAACATCTCATGAACATATCTCAATTCTTTATCCCACAATCTAAGTAAACACCATCAACCCTTGTGTAGACATTCTTTCATGGTCGATCCTATTTGTGGTGCCATCACCTCCCCAAGATGCCATTAGCCTCTGTCATCTTACACAATCAATCTCATATGTTCCTAGTTATGACATCCCCTATGCCATCAAATCTTGTGAATATTTATTCCTACCACAACCTATCCCATAGAAATGTCATAGCAAAAATAATTTCTAAAGCTATTTGTCAATTCTCCTTCTTTAAAACCTATTTAAATAGACCCCCAAGGTTCAAATTTTTGCATAGTTCGATCCTTGATATTGTGACCCTCTTGTTGAAATCTCTTGGATTCCAAATGAAATCCCATTCCTATAACTTATTCTTACCTCACCTAAACATCGTGAGCATCTTATGTCAGCACTCTTCATGGTAAACATCCCTTTTCCACCCACATTGAAGGAGGAACCTTCCCTACATGGTTCAAAAGAGAGCATCATGCATTGACGCAAAGAGCTATCTATTTCCACTTACTTATTCCTAATATATTCACTTTCCTCTTGATTTTATGAACCATGAAAATATTCTCTTTCACTTAGACAACCCTCCCCTCTTTATCTCATCTTAGATTGGCCACACTACAATTAAGAGAGTCTTTATAGATGAAGGTTCTAGTACCTGTGTCACTTCCCTTGAATTCATTAAGACACTTGGATACTTTATTGACAACCTAAAATCCACTAGCAACATTTTTCAAGGTTATGATCACAGACAAATTCCCCCCATGGGTTGCATTTGGCTCCACTATCGACCGGGCCTCCTTGCATCGCTCGTATCAAATTCATGATATTCAACTTTTCCTTGTCTTATAATATCCCCATAGGTCGACCATGGACTCATCGCATGCATGTGTGTGTGTGTGTCATCCGCATGCCAATGTGTTGAGTTTGTCACACAGAGTCTATCTATAAAGTACAAGGCAACACTAATCCTTGGAACTTTGACCTCCAACAATGTGGGACATTCAAAATTTCCACCCTTGAGGAACTCCCTACCATCATTATTTTGAGAATACTAATGCTTCAACTATCCTATAGATTCCCTTCATGGCTATAGTGGTCATCTTGAGGTCATGGGGGTTGTAGTCTGCCTAACCTTCTCAACTTATATGATGATGACCCTGATGAAATAAAATTTAGGATCAATACTTTTGATCTCCCCAATGCCATTATATCACAATTACCCCTCACTCTATGACCTCTCTCACACAAGAAGGATGCTAGTTGATTCCCTATCACCATTACTTGCACTAAGAATCCTCCTGTAGAGCATATCATTCAACCCTAGACCATTATCAATTGATGTGTTATTGATGTCACTACATTTGATCATGATGATGGTTATTCTCTAGTCGATCCCTTCTTAGTAGGCTACACAAAAAATGGATGCCTTGATGGTAAAATGTTAGACACACGAGACTCAAAATCTCGTGTTTTTATATTTATCAGAGTAGGAGAACGTACCCATAAAGGAAATGATCTTTACAAGGAAATGAAAGAGTCAGGAGTAATTAATGAGAAAAATATATCAGAATCCAAAGTAGCTCTGGTCTATGGTCAAATGAATGAACCGCTAGGAGCTCGTATGAGAGTTATTTTAACTACTCTAACCATGGATGAATATTTATGAGATGTCAATAAGCTAAACATAATCTTATTTATTGAAAATAAATTTTTCTTTCTCCAATCAGGATCAGAGGTATCAACATTATTAGGTGAGATGAGCCTTTTATCAAATGATAGGTATCAAGTGGAAGTGTAGTGATGTACGTAGTTGAGGCATCCTAACAGATTGAAAGATTTGAACCTTTTTTTAGATGTATAAAAAGGGATTACTAAACATATGTAGAAAAAGGTATTTCTAAACAAATGAAGAAAAAAGGGATTTCTAAACAGATGAAGAAAAAGGGATTTCTAAACAGAGGAAAGAAAAGGAATTTGGAATTTTTCCTAGGCTAGAAACCCCAGGTTTTTTTCTAGGGAGTTTTTATGAGGATAACATATCTCATTCCATTTCAAATAGAATGATCAAAATCATTTTGAGTTATCAGAGCACAAGCCTCCTATAGATAGATGGATATGGGGGTGAAGAATTCATAAATACTTCATTTCCGGAATCAATATGCTCTACCTTTAGTCATAACATCAACACTATCACTATCTCCCCACGAGACATACATATTTCCTTTGATATGTAGGTAGACAACCTCATGGATGATGATTATTCCTACTCATAATTCAAATCTAAGGAAGAGATCATGAATTACACTCCCTTAATTGGTAATATAATTCCTGAGCCACAACCTACTCCCTCAAATGGCCCCTTTACAATCCTTGTTGTGACATCTCCCATTCTTCTCCTTCTACATCTCCACATGCCACTACACCTCTACATTCTACAAAATCAAAACTTTGTCTTCATGTCATTATCCATCATAGCCCACCTACAAAATAACCATACTACACATGGAATAAGGCTTCTGGGTATGATGTTTTATATTGTAGAACCTATTGAAGACACATGAATAAAATCATAATGGGATTTCAGTAAGACTAACAAAAGAAATCACCACAACCATCTTCTGCTACACCGCTCTTTTTTTTCTCATCACGACTTTTACTTGCATACAAACAATATTTTTTGGGTTATCTCCTGCAAGCATTAAGTTCGAGCACCTTCCCCTCATGTTCCTAAGAATCAAGCCTGATCACCTCCATCATGTACTTCTATTCCATCATCTATTTCTCACAAAACT
Source organism: Taxus chinensis (assembly GCA_019776745.2). Lineage (NCBI taxonomy): Eukaryota > Viridiplantae > Streptophyta > Pinopsida > Cupressales > Taxaceae > Taxus > Taxus chinensis. The sequence goes on along the minus strand of CM034154.1, from coordinate 541,903,853 downwards.
CATTACCCCCCATCCCTCCCTTTACGATATCAATTGTGACATTCTCACAAATATCTCTAATCAAAGTGACGATTCTCTCTTTTCCACATGATTATAAGTCCTTCATAGTTTCAACATAATTCAAGACAACCTTGAGGACCTCATGATTCATACTCAACATCAAATAATACATGATATAATTGACATAATCAATGACACATGTTAATATTTCACATGTCATCATTTTTAATTTTATTTTACCTAGTATATCGGTATTTATATTTACCTATTTGGGCTTCTCTCTTCCACTTGGGTTTCAATGACCATTGCTTCTTGTTGCCAAAATGAACTCTATGCTTCATTTTTTAGAAATTGATCATAAATTTTAAAACTTGAAGGCTTTAATGGCATTATTTCACAATTTTGGGTCATATTTTTGGTTGAAACTCTTCAAAATATCTTTCCCTCTTCTACTATGAGTGAATACAAGCCAAATCAGATATAACTTGCAGCTTTTAATGGTGTTTATCCCTTAAAACATTCAAAAGGAACTCAACTCCATTGGTTTTCTATTGAAACATGGTTTTCAAGTTAAATGGATCAAAACAGGGGCCCATGTCACCAAACGACATCTCTAAACTTTTGAACTTGGTATCTTTTCATGTCTTTTAGTGCTTCAAAGATGGATGAGTGAAAAGTTTCATAAAATAACATGTGGTATTTATAGGATTTCCCACATCCTAGAAAAGTGTTTGGAATTTAACCACTTTTCATAATTTTCAGCGCCCCTAATGGATGGTTAAAACTTGGCACTAATTGGAATTGACACTCATGAAAACTCTAAGTTTTCCCTGACTCTCAAAATCTACATAATATCAATGCATGACAAGTGGCATTCATCATCTCTTTAACTTTTAAGACTGCACTCGTTCTTATCTTGAGTTTGCCTGATGGTGAAGAACTTGTTCTCTTGAAAGAGAGATCACAAGTTCAAATCCTATACAGGGGTAGGGTATGTACGCCTTGTATTTGAAGCACAATTAGGTGCCTCTAGTGTACTATGAGTACGAGGTAGTCCCATATACTATAAGCCGCCTGCAGACCCAAAAATAGGTCCCTTGGCATCGTGGACTATAAAACCCATTATTATTATTATTATTATTATTATTTTCATAAATGCATGCCAAGTGGTGACCATTGACTTTTTTCTCTCCTACAAACCTTACAACACTCTTTTCCTTAAATTCCTTCACCTTGCAACACATCTAATTGATGAAAAGTGGCAAGGGCACATGGTGGAAATCAAAATTCAAGGTTTTCACAGGATTGTCTCAAAGTTAAGGATTCTCACTTTAAGCTCTATAAATCACTGATGAGAAACATGTGGAGATTTTGGACATGTGGAAACCATCGGCACTCTACACTCTCTCAAGTATTATCATCCCCTCCAAGAAATGTTGAAGCATTGATAGAGGATACGTGGCAATAGGAACAAATGGAAGCAATCGATGACCTGCATCATCTTGAAGATTTTATAACCTACTTCCTTGCTCCACATATTTCTAAAGCACCAATTGAATACATATAACATGGTGTACATGTGGCACAAATTAGTAAACCTTGAGATTCGCTATAGTGTCATTCAACAAGATTATATCTAACAGCTTCACCTAGTGTAAAAATGATCTCAGTGATTCCAAAAAAGTGGTTGACAAATCTCTATGTTTTCATCAATAACATTTTCTAGAGATATCCAAATGACGTAAAATCAATACCATTAGAAAGGTATTTCAAAGAGCTACACATTGGTCTTAATGTCAGAGAGAATGGTTAAGGGATTTGGGAGAACTTCATAATAGATTTTTGAAGAATCTGTAAGTGAATAAGTAGATCATGCTCTACCAAATCATTCTCAAATTCTTTTGAAGTATATTTATCTCTTCAAGAAGATGTTTTTGCTCCGTTATCCCCCTAATTCTCCCACCAAAACAAAAATGGAGTTAAATGAGTTGATTAAAATTTGATTTGTTACAATGGTCCAAAAGTGAAATCATGATCTTTAAGAAAGTGGTGGCCTAATCTTCATTCATCCTTCTAATCTCATGAGCATTCATGGATGGTATCTCAAAGATCAGCTCCCCCAAAAAAATATACTTGTTTCTTATAGTTGAAGACATCTAATCGACAAAAAAACAAATATCTATTTGAATCTCATGAGGGATTTATGGATAATGTTGTTTTAGCCCATCCCTAAGCTATGATTCATGATTATGGATAATCATGTTTCCTGCAAAGATCCTGAGAATATGCTTCAAGTGGTTTTGGGGTGAATCATTTTAGCTGGGTAGATTTTTAGGCCTCCATGAGTTGGTTGAAGGGATAAGCATGAGAAAGGAGATATCCTTCAACATATTTTGCACCCTCCTCTTCTCTCTTCTTCTCCTTCCCCCTTCTCTCTTTTTTTCTATAAGTCCTAAATCCATCTATTGTAAAAATTATTCCTCTTCCTTGAAAGCAAGGTTACTCTTATCTTTTGGGGGTTGAGATTTTTGACTGCCTCTGACCTATATTTTAAGTGTTGTAAATGAATGAGTAACTAGCGGGATGGTTTGTTTAGACACGTTGTTTAAATATTGATCTTGTTTTTCAAGTGTTCCATTACAGAGCTATTTGTGTTCTTGTGAAATATTTTCAATATATTTAAAGAAAAGAATGCATTTTTTCTAACTTAGAACTAATTTTTGGTGTGTTTTTAGCTCATCTGGTTTTTGAACCATTTTTTAAGCACCTAGCAACTCCACTGATTGAAAGACCCATTTCTCTCATTTCTAAACCATTTCCATCCATTCCCTCCCTCATTCTCTTGAGGTTATAGATTCATAGATATTTCCTTCCCTCGTTGGAATTCTTCCACCCCATCTTCACGCACAACAAATATACCATTCTAACCTTCCTTCCTTTACCTAAAGATTCCCAAAATATACTAATGTATATGGGTATTCTTCTGACTATGATGGTTTTCAAGAGCATGGGTATGCATATGATGAAGGTAGTTTCATCCTTGATCTTGATTTCCGGCAAAATATTCAAGTCTTGGAGGAGTACATGAGGAGAGTACAAGAGCTGATTGAAAAAATGGGAGCTAGACATCCTAGTTCTAGAGAATCATGTCCATGGGGTGATCCATTCCCAATCTCATACAATACTTAGTAGAAGATGTAAATCATGGGTGGAACTTGAGAAGAATGTTGGAGTTGGTTAAAGGAATGAAAGATAAATAACCTATTTTTAAGGAACCTTTTCCATGGTTAAATCCTTTACCTTGCTCATATAGTCCTCCCAATCAATCACTACAACATCAACAACATCATTCTAGAACTCATTCCTTACCTCATTTCTTGGATCCAAAACCATATTCATACACTCCTCCCACTCAATCATCTCAAACCTTGTAGCCTAAAATGGATGCCTCTTTCCATTTCTTGGATCCATTTGAGAGTTATCTTCCTCCCAAGAAGGATAATATACCCTCTCCATATTTGAAACCTCTGCATTAACAACCTAGAACTCATTATTTCCCTTATTGTTTGGATCCAAATCCATACAACTATGTAAAAGACTCATTTACTCCTTCAATTGTACAACAATATTCCAACCCTCTCCCACCCTCACCAAATGTATTACCCAATCCCCAAGAGCTTCATAAAGATCCATTTTCAAGCCATGATGATTTACATACTAACACATTTGAATGACTAGCCATTTGGCCATCCCATTGGCCAACCATGTTCAATATTGGATTTAAACCTATGGAGGTGGATAAGGATGTCCATCATCCTTTAAAACTTGAAAAAGTGATAATATATTTGGAGAAGAAGCCTCGAGAGTAGGAAACTAGATAGGGAAACCTGTAAAATTTGAAAGAGTGGGCCAGAGATTTTCAGATCAAACAAGATCCTCATCAAGAACTCTGTAGTAACCAACCCCTTACAAGTGCACCACAATATCCTAAGATAAGCTCCATCACTGAAACTCAATAAATAATTATTTCAAATTGGAATGAATCTAAAGATGATGATGAAGCCATAACTTATATATTTCAAGAGATCACAATTGATTATGTTGATCAATACATTGTGGAGGATTTTGTTGATGAGCTTAAAGATGAGGAGAAAGAAGTGTTTGAAACTAATGATGATCAATTAGAAATAACATATAAATAAAAGCTTGTTGACATCCCTAGAGATTGCATTTCTAATCAAACATAGTACAATCAGATCTAAAATTTGAAAGAGACGAGGTCTAATTTGAGCTTGAATCTATGAATAAAGAAGACAACTTGAAAAAATTAATGCAACACTCTAAACAACCCTTAATGCCCAACCATTTAGTCACCTTGGAGAATTATCTTGAGAAAGAGAAAATCGGGCATGATTTTCTAAAATAAATTGAATTGTAGAGGAAAGAACTCATCATTGAGAACTTTTTGGTGTCCATTGAGTAATAAATCAAAGAGGATTATCAATCAGGTCTGAAATGTGAAGGTGAAGAGGTGTTCTCTAAACTTAAAGTTGTGGAGAAGGAAGAGAAATTAATGAAGCTCATAATTCCTCCATCTGAACCCATGTTCTTTCCCGATGAAAATATTTTTGTTGCCAAAATTTTTTTAGAACCTAAGGTAGAGAAATAAGTGTCATTGGACACCAATTATGTTCAGAAGAGGCCACAAGTGGATGAGGAACAAACTGAGCTTGTGAATTTTGCATGTGAGGGACACAAGAAAGATAAAGTTCACACCATACTTGAAGACTTTAAGAGCTTCATGTTTTCCATGGAGGATGAATGTGATGATCATACTTTGTCTTAATTTCTAGAACCTACATGGTAGGATATTATAGATGAGATCACTAGTTTGAAAAAGTTTAAAGGTAAGGAATATATGTCTACAAGATTTGTTTATGGAGATAAACACAGAGAAAATGGGAAAATCAAAGAGGGAAGTACATTGTTTTTTAAATTTGGGTTTCCTATCATATACATACATACATACATACATACATACATACGAGATCATAAGTTAGATTTTCCACCATTTATTCTTATTTCAGAGCATGAGGAATATTTAAAAGCATAAAAAATCATCTCAAGAATGTCCAAAAATAATGTGTAGATAAAATAGAGGTGTTTTTTTACTTTAGAGTTGACATTTTCAAAGAGAAGAAGATACATACATTATTTTCATTCTTCTCACTTTCCATGTGTGTTTCAAAGATGATCTCATGGCCCCATTTCATCAAAAAGGGAAGTTGTTTCTCCCAACCTAACTATGGATTTGTATGCTTTTTTATGTGCTTGGTTATATTAGGCCTAGTTTAGGTCTTATTTTTGCAAAACAAGTGATTTGCACACTTTACATATTTCACTTGAAGTATGCATGATATCTCTTTTATAAATATTTTTTCTGGGTCACTCTCGATATTTTTGCAGTTAGTATCTTCATATTTCCATGACATATGCAAGAGTTACTAAGTTTTTAGGGAAGTTTCAACGAGGATGAGATCTTGATAGCTTTTCACAGTTGGTACCTTTTGATTTAGAAAAGGTTTAAGTTAAAAGTTTCAAAGGAGGTAAGCTTCAATTTTCAAAGTGTTTTCATCTCTGAAATGTGGAGATAAAAATGTTTTACACTAGACTTCATGCAAAATGGATGCAAAGGCCACTGGTCCTCACATTTAGTAGGAAAAAATCACCTTTGAGTCACTATAAATGTTTCCAAAATGAGCTTAATGCTTCATTTTGAGAAACTAATCACAAATTTTAAAACTTGAAGGCTTAAATGGTGTTATTTCATAATTTTTGGGGCATCCTTGTTTTTGAAACTCTTCAATATAGATTTCCCTCTTTTTCTCTAAGTGAATACAAAACAAATTAGATAGAACTTGTAGTTTTTAAAGGAGTTTATCCCTTAAAATGTTTAAAAGATGTTTAACTCATTTTGTTTTCTATGGTAACAATGTTGTCAAGTTAAATGGATCAAAATAGGGGCACGTGTCACCAAACAACATCTCCAAACTTTTGACTTGGTCACTTTTCATGTTTTTAAGTGCTTCAGTGAAGGATGAGTGACAAGTGGCATAAAATAACATATGAAATTTATTGGATTTCTCACATCCCATAAAACTATTTATAACTTAACCAATTTTCATAGTTTTTAATGCCCTAATGGATGGTTCACACTTGGCACTAATTATCATTCGGAACTCCCACAAACTTTAAGTTTTTCTCCCCCGCTCTCAAAATTTGCAGGATATTGATGGATGACAAGTGACACTCACTGTCTCTTCAAAATTTAAGACTACCCCTTCCTATCATGGATTCGTGCCAAGTGGCAATTATCAACTTTCTGCACTCCCATAAGCCTTAAGTATTTATGTTAAAATTCGCCACCTTCAGCACAATGATTTATGACAAGTGGTAGGGGGATGTGTGGTGGGAATCAACATTTTGGGTTTTTAGAGGATTTTCTCAAGGTTAAGGCTTCCCACTTTAAACTCTACAAGGAACTAATGAGCGACATGTGGAGATTCTAGAAATGTGGAAATCATCAACACTCTACACTCTTTAAAGCCTTAGCCTTCCCTCTAATAATGTCAAAGCACTGATGGAGGACACGTGGCAAATGGGACAAATGGAGGCAATTAGTACCCTACATCATCTCGAATATTTTATCCCCTACCTACTCACTCCATAGAGTTTCAAAAGACCGATTGAAGACACATAACATAGTTAAGAGGTGGCACAAACTGGTAAGCCCTAATATTTGCTACAGTGCCTTATCACATATTAAATTTTCTGGATTTTCCTAGTGTAAAAATGAGCTTGAGGATGCTATAGAAGTAATGGAAAGATTTATATTTTTCATTGATAACTAATGTTATAGAGATCCAAATGAACTGTAATTGGTACCATTAGAAAGGTCTTTCAAAGAGCTAAACATTGGTCTTGGTGTCAGGGAGGATGGCTAAGGAGTTGGGATAAATTTTTGGTAGACTTCTCAGACATATGTAGTTAAATAAATAGATCAAGCTCACCCAATTAAAACTCAAATTATTTTAAGTGTTATGATCTCTTCTAGAAGATGTTTTATATTTTTTTATCCCCCTAATGGTCCCACCAAAATATAAATGGAGCAGTTAAATGAGTTGTTTATTAAAATTTGAGTTGTTACATTAGTACAAAAGTGAAACTATGATCTTTGAGAAAGTGGCATACTAGTCTTCATTAATCCTCCTAATCTCATGGGAATTCATTGATTTTATCTTAGATATTAACTCCAAAGAAGAATATCTAGTTATTTCTTGAAGCTGAAGGCATCTAATTGAAAAAAAAACAAATATTTACAAGATCTGATTCATGGTTATGGATCATCATGACATGTGCAGAGATTATGAGAATATACTTCAGGTGGTTTTGGGGAAAATCATTTTATTTGGGAATATTTTCAAACCTCCATGAGTTGTGTGAAGGGATAAATGTGAGAAACAATATATTCGTTAGCATATTCTGCAGCCTCCTCTTCTCTCTTCTTTCCCTTCTCTCTTTTGTTATAAGTAGAAAATCCATCTATTGTAAAAACAATTCCTCTTCTTTAAAATCAAGGTTACTCTTCTCTTTGGGATGTCAATATTTTTGAGTGCCTTTAACCTCTGGTTTGAGCTTTGTAGATGAAATAAAACCTTGAGTTATGTTGTCTACAAATTGCATATACTTATAGATTTTAATACATTTATGGTTGTGGCTCATATATCCCCTATTTATTTGCATTGATTATCCATTAGATCTTTGTTATCTCCATGGTTTATTATGTGTCGGATTTTCATGGAGGTTCACTTAGTAAAATTATGGTATAACACATTCGTTCAAAGGGTATTAAAGAATACCCTTCATGTGTATTTTTTACCTCTAATTATTAAATTGATAATACCCCCTCCAGTTATATAATTAGATTGAAAATACCCCCTATTTTTTTCCATGTACCTTACTTACCTATTTTTCCATTACAATTTTATTTACCCCTTTTTATTTCTACCCTAATATATAAAACATAAAATATATCTTGTTTTCCACTCAATACTGTTTTTCTTAATACATACTTTCTATAGAAAGAGAGTTTGAAGCCATTCAATACCTATTACCAATTACCTTAACGTTAAACTTTAATAATTTATCAATAGTTATTCAAATAATTAAGATATTGAAATAATATCATTTGTGTTGAAAAGCATACTTAATCTCACTTTTCTACCATCTTAGTATTTCTTCGTTATGAATATCCTAATTGAGATTTCCTTATTCAAAAAGATATTATAATTTAAGTTTATGACCTAAGACATGAAGGGGAAAACCTAATTCAAATAAGACTAGACCGATTTCTTGTGAACACCCAATGGATTCAGAAGCAACAATATACTCTTTCCTCTCTTGCTCGCATTGGTTCGGATCACAATTATCTGATTCTTAAATTTAATATTAGGGAGAAACCTTTTGGAAGAGCTTTCAAGTTCGAAAAAATTTGGACCACTCACCCAAAGTTGGAGAAGAAGATAGAAGAATGGTGGAATGTGGAAATCGAAGGAAATAACATGTTTAGGGTGGCTACCAAACTTAAAACCATTAAGATAAATCTCAAAAGTTAGAACAAGGAAGTTTTTGGCAATATATTTCTCCAAAAAAGTAGAATAATAGAAGATCTTCGTGCTATGGAAGAATTAATGGAACAGGGAGTATGGTGCATGAAGAAAAAATTAAAAGAAAAATATTTGGTTGTTGAATACCATAATATCCTGAGAAGAGGAGATATATTGGAAGCATAAATCTAGAATTACTTGTCTTAAAGAGGGAGACTTGAACACTAAATTATTCCATATGTTAGCTACTATTAAGGCTAATAAGGTGAGAATTCAAGAAATAAAGAAAGACAATGGATAAATGGCTACTGAGGAAAAGGATATCTCTACTACTATTGTGTCCTTCTTCAAGAATTGTTTGTTGAAGACATTCATTTTGATGAAATATCTAGAGCAGAAATCCTTAATCTTTTTCAACCTGCTATTAGCCAAGCTGAGAATAGTGAAATTATAGCCATCCCTTTTGAGGACGAGATAAAAGATATCCTTGATGCTATGGAAGGGGATAAAATCCCTAGGACCAGATGGTTTCCTTGCCTTCATTTTTCAAATGTATTGGGATATTGTTAACAATGAAGTTGTTTTAGCAGTTCAAAGTTTTTTCTGATCTAGCAGCCTACTCAAAAAAATCAACCACACCTTTATTTCTCTCATCCCTAAAAAGGCTAGTGCTAAGGACCTTGGGGACTTTAGGCCCATAATTTTATGCAATACTATGTATAAGCTCATTTCTAAAATTTTGGCTTTCAGGATGGGGGAGACTCTTAGCAATTTCATTTCACCTAATCAAGGGGTCTTTGTGTCTGATAGGCAAATCCTGGACAACATAATTACTATTCATGAGACGATACATTCTTTGGAGCTATTTGATAGGGAGGTTATGATTGTGAATCTTGACATGCTGAAAGCTTATGATAGAATATATTGGGATTTCTTGTACTCCCTCTTAATCTGGTTAGGATGCCATCCCCATTTCATCAATATGAATCATGTTTGCACTAAAGAACCGAGCTTTTATGTTATAATGAATGAAAATCCCAATGGCTTCTTTAAGTCTGAAAGGGGGTTGAGGAAAGGAGATCCTATATCACCTTTCCTATACATAATAGTTGCTGAAACTTTGAGCAGGTTATGCTCTAAGGCTCAGAGAGGGGGTATTATGGAAGGTATAAAAGTGGCTCATGTATTTGAAAATCAATTCCTGTAGCATCTTGTTGATGATATGGTCCTTTTGGGTCAAGCAGTTGTTCAGGAAGCCAGTTCTATCAAGGACATCACCAAACATTATGAAAAATCCACGCGACAGAGGATAAACTTCAGAAAAATCTCATGCTTCTTCATTAATGTAGGGGAGGAGCAACAGAACAAACTAGCCAATATTTTAGAATGCAACATCAGGACCCTCCCTAATTCCTATCTAGGAATGCCCCTTTGTGGGAAAAATTTTGAGGAAGGATTTTGAGGAAGGATTGGGAATAATTTAATTGAAATATTTCATAAAAAAAACTCACCTCTTGGAAAGGCACACTGCTCTCACAGGCTGGAAAATGTCAGCTTCTTCAAAGATGCATACAAGGTATTGTTGTTTTCATTATGTCCATCTTCATTTTTCTAGCTAGAGTTAAGAAGGCTATTGAGAGCACACAAAAAATATTTCTATGGACTGGGTCTGAGGAAAGGAATATAATTCCTTTAGATTCTTGGGATAAAGTCACTCAACCAAAGGATAGATGTGGCCTGGGCTTAAAAAACATTCACCTCATGAACCAAGCTCTTATAGCCAAAGTTGGGTGGAGGTTCCACAGAGAATAAGGAACCTATAAATTTTTTGTTAAATGGGATTACATGGAATCTTGAAGATGGATCTAAGATAAAATTTTGGGAGTACCCTTGAATTGTGGATGGTGCCTTGAAATCGGTTGAGCCATGGAGTGAGCTTTGGTTTTTTTACACTCAGGAATAGGGTGAAGTGGTCTGTAATTACTAGGATGAGGAATGTAAATGGATCCATATCATCCCTCTCCCCCACTTATTAGGGGATTTGAAACCCTTTCAAGACTTAAATAAGAGGCTTAAGGATTACCATATACCCCATGATAGAGCTCAGGATGATTTGATCTAGAGGACTATGGATTCAGGGGAGTATGGTGTTAAATATGGTTACTTGTTAAATTTTGAACACATTGAATCCAACACTCTCTAGAGAAGGGTCTAGAATAAGAATATTATTACCAAAATTAATATTTTCTTTTGGGAAGTGGTTTAAAGGTAAGATTCTAACTGTGGACAAGCTTAGAAAAAAGAGCATGATCATAATTAATAGATGTAACATCTGAAAATGTAATGAATAATCTAGTCAACACCTTTTCCTTAAATGTCCCTTCTCCTTTCAGGTATTCTCTATTATTTGGGAATTTTTAAGGTTCACATGGTCCTCCCTAGAGACACGGACCTTCTTCCTAATCAATGGAGTTTTAATTTTTTAGAATGTTCTAGTTCAATAAATTTCGAAACTTTCTCTCCCTTACACCTTTTGAGGATTATGACTGGAATGAAATAATAGGATCTTCAAGAACAAGGTGTCCATGTTGGAGAAGGTGATTGAAAAGGTGAGACAATCCCTTAAAGATAATACCCATATTTTAAAGCTAAAATAGGCTAAAAATTTATCTGGATTGGGAAAACACATTCTAAGGAGAATGGATATCATCCCTAATATCCCAAAAAATAAGAGGGTTAATCAAAAGGTTAAATGGTCAAAGCCCCCCGATGGCAGCTTCAAGCTCAATTTTGATGGCTCAACAACTATATGCAGAATGGTATTGCTGGAGGAGGTAGTCTGATCAGTGATCACAGAGGCTGTTGTATCGGTGCATATATGGGACCCATTGGTAATCATACCAATAATGTTGTTGAAGCTAATGCGATGCTCTAAGGGGTCATGATGTGCAAATATATGGGATTAAAATACATCATCATAAAAGGGGACTCCCTATGTGTGATTAATGATCTCAAGGACCAGAGTAAGTGTGGGTGGAAGCTTAGTAACATGATCAAAGTAAGTGTGGGTGGAAGCTTAGTAACATGATCAAGGAGGCTCATGACATCTTAACATTATTTGATGAAGTGGTCATTCAACACATTTTCAGAGCTAACAATAAACCCGTAGATTCCTTGGAAAACCAAAGCAATGACATGGTAGAATTGATGACGTGGACGGGGACACGTATCCCCTAGAAACCCATTAATAAGTTGATTAATTATGAAAATAACTATGAAGCATCTTAATGATGATTACCAAGATTCTCACGCTTGGGATTTTGATAATACCTTTCTCTTTTTTATTATTCTTACGATACATTTAATCTATCATGTGCTTAAGTTTTGTGAGATTGGTGACTTATTATATGTATTCTATGGTAGTAAGGTTGAAAGGGCCATGGGAGGTGACAAGGTCTGTACCAAACCCACTACTTTCCTTCACTTGAAAAACAACAATGTCTTGTGGAAATTGTTGCAAAAAGGGGGATTCACCAGGTACATTCTTTGTTTGAAAGGTAATGATCTTGCTATTTTTGTGGATTTTGGAAACGCTTGGGTTAATGGTGGTTTTACTTTTAGAGGGGTTCAAATCAGTGTTTCTAAGGGAGCTATTGCTGAGATAATAGGTTTTAAAACTGGAGGGGTTTAAATTTTTCAAGGACAAAACATGAAATTGCCACTTTTTTTGAAGTTGGTGAGAACATTATGGCTTACGATGATGGTATAGCTTGTACTTGCCTTCCTGAATGATGAGCTGATGTCTGTCTCATGGTCATGAAATACTTGATCTTAGAGGGGAAATTTAGGAAGATTTTTTCCCACCATATTTCTATTCTTAACTTCTTTCGTAGAAACCAGACCATGAGTTTAGCATTTTTCCTCTATAGGTCTCTATTTTCCACCATGAAGGACTTTAAAAATAAGAAAATTGATATCCCTCTCCATGAAGGCCTGATTCTTCTCTTAGTCCAAAGAAGCCCACCCATTGTTCCTGCCCAGCCTATGCTTAATACCAAACCCAAGTCGGATCATGAAACCCTAGCTTTGGCCCTCAACTATTTGAGAAAAAGGAAAGGTATTGACCCTACTGAGGGGATTACGAATTCCCTCTGCAATCTCAAAAAGGGAGGTCAACATGTGGGGGAGAGTGTTGGTAAAAGGGATCAGGATTTTGTGGATTGGGAAGCTAGATTGTTGTGGGTGGAATCAAGTATTGATACTATCCTAACTATCAACAAGAACCTTATTTAGGAATTGAAGGAATGCCAACACAAGAAAGAGGTCCAACATAAGATGATTGGGGTTATTCAAGGGGATTTTATTATGTAGGAATAATGGATCTATATTTTACAAGATCAAGTGGCCAAGATAGAGAGTGATCCCAACATGAGACTCATGCTAGGTAGCTCAGATAGTGAGTATTTTGAGAAGAATGAGGACTTTGACATGGAGGCGGTGAGCACCAAGGTTAAAGATAAGTATGTGGATGGAATATAGGAGCCAGTGATCACCCAAACTGAAGAAAAAGAGAAAAAAAGACCAAAGCATGTTATCATAAAAGTGGCTAGTAGGAAGGATGGCGGGCCAAGTACCAGGGATTACAACAAAGCCATAGAGAACTAATTGTTGACCTTTGGTTGTATTTTCTCTTTTATTTCCTATTGGTTTATCTTCGGTGGTTTTTGTCAAAAAATTGTAATGGTTAATATGCAGACCCTTTTTATGTCTGGTGTTTTTTGTGGTGGAATGTTGTTAAGTCTTTTTTACTTAGCCTCCATGGCTTGTTGTTGGTTTTTTGTTTAAAACTAGCTTCTTTTTTTTACAGTGTTTTTTTGGTACCATTTTAAAACCAAAATATTTTTATCTTATCTAAGAAAAACACTCCTTTTGCAATTTTAAGGTAATTAGTTTTAAAAAATAGGGTTCACATGTTGTATTTTTAGATTAAAATTAACCCTACCTCTCCTCTGGACCACCTCTCTAACCTACCCCCAATACCTGATTCAAATTATTATTTAAGTAAACCCTTTCACCCCTAATGTATCACGATATATTGAATTTTATTTTATCAATTTTAATTATCTCAATATGATTGAACGTGCTAGGATATTTCCTAGATAATGAATCCCTCATGGGAATTTACAAGGTATTATTTCATTATATTTATCTAAAGGCTGAGAGTGAGGGTTTAATTTAAATGCATGGTCTAGTTGTGTCTCATATCTTCCCTCTAGATATTTTTTTCCCTTTCACTTGCTAACTCATATAAGGAGGGAGATCCCCTTTCTTCTTGGTGTATCACCATGTTATATCATATTTTCTCATCCCTTTTCTCCTATAATATGCAAATTAGAGTAGAGTAGAGTAGAGTAATGTTAGCAAGGTTAGTTAGGATAAGATTTATCTTTCTCTAGAGGTATACCTTGGGGAGACAAGTGTCCCACACTTTGGGGGAATTCCCATTGTTGATGTTGAGATAGACAAGTTATTAAAAATTGGTGATCTTATATGGGTGCACATATTAGGTGTCCAACATTTCCGTTTTTGGATACTCTTGGTACTTCTATCTCTCTCACTTGGGTTTCTAAGGCCATTGTTTCCTATCTTGGATACTTTAGTAGTTTTTGTTATCACCAAATCACTGCACCCCTTGAATGGCTTGAAATTGAACACAACATTCGGTTTGATTAGGAAGCATGGGATCACCTCTCAAGATATGGGACTTGGGCTCGAGGTGAATCTCTGAAGAAGGCCGACTTCCTCTTCCTAAACTAAATACTACACCACTCCTAATGCAATATAAATGATTAACTAGACCTATGCTAACATTTCAAGGGATTAGGGAGAGAGATTCACAAGGAAATAAAACCTATATTAGAAGCAGTGATGCACCAAGAAAGGGTTTTGTTAGACTCAGAAGGGGTTAATTTGAAGAGGGTGTGTACACCACAAGTCAAATTCACCTACTGCAACTTAGAGAGGATATAAAATATCACAAACTAGGAAGCATACATTCCTTTTTATAAGCTCAATTAGATAAACAAGTTATCAGTCCTCTAGTGAAGCAGGATGAACCTGAGAAGGGTGAAAAAGCACCACAACTTAGCTACATACAATACTCCACCACTTGATAAGGACAATGAACTCCAAAACTTGCAAAAGAAACCCTGGTTGCACAGTTCACCTGTAAACATGAGAGAGGAAAATAGAAATAACAAAATCATGAAAATACATATAACTGATCACAAAACACAATTCTCATTACTTCAAGCACTTGCACAGTCCATCATTACATCAGGGAAAAGGCACAGGCCGCCATTAAAATTTGAGAAGAAAGGCTTGAGAGCCTACAAATTCACAACATCTCAACTTGTGAAGAGAGGGGAAGCTTAGAAGAATATATAACTCCTTTGAAATAAGCACCCCTTTTAAATTTATAGAAAATTGCTGAATGGTTGAGAGAAAGAAGGAAGAAACCCTAGAATCTAGGCCAAAATGTAGGAAACAATTCATCACTATTGTTATCCATGTTTTCTCATTTAATTACACCTCCACTTTTCAAGGCACCACTCAAGGAACGAAGAAAACCTAAAAATTTGGAATGAAAAAATTCCAAAAATCCATATTCTCATGGCTCTATGGCGTAGCTCTCTTTCTCTTAGTTCCAACAAATTTAATTTTGTAGAAAATAGGAATCCGGGGAGGAAGTTATAGTCTTCTGAGAAAAAATTTATTTTAGGGTATCCTGAGCATTGTCCTCCATTAGCTCGCCTAGTTACCAAAATGGCTCGGCAAGTTACCTCCTTACTTGGCCAGTTTATGTGTTATGTTGTCACACCACCAATTTTATGTTGCATTATTCACTTCATATTTTAATTAGTGGCCCGATCCACATTCCATTGGTTTCAACATCCCCGATATCCACATAACTACTCCCAATGCTTCTTATTATCTTTGCCACATAATTCAGGGAGCTCCACATATATACCACTGAGTATATAAGATTAATTGTGACAACTCCTCCATCAATCTTTAGACATAATAATTGAGCTCATTTATTATCTCCACCTAGCCCTCATCATTTGGTGTTTTGGTTTAATTGTTTCATTCATTTGGTCAGCCACCTCATACACATCACCTCAAACTTCTCCCAAAAATCCTCATTGAATGAATCGGTGGGTGCCTTAATACCAACCGAGCTACATGGAATATGCACTGAGTTACTCATTTTGGGATCCTCCCTTCATTGCCTTAGCAATCAATTAACTCTTCACGTAACCCCACATTGACTTAGTCCACTCATGCATGGATTCCACGTATGACTTGAATGGGATAATGGTTCCTTCACCCTACACTAACCGGATTAAATGGAAAAAATCCCACCACATCGCCACTTCTAGCTCTGAGCTCCAATTTACTGTATTCATAACTTCTGACTCCTAAAAACCCAAAACTCCTCATTTCAAAGTTTCAGGATTTCAGGCTTCGTACCCTCCCATCTATCTTGCTCGAATCACCTGATGCTGAGTTCTAAAACAAAACATTCTGAAAGCCCAAAAATAGGCTACTTCCGAAATGAAATCATGCTCCATCGAAAACTCTTCCACAGCTCATCATATACTCTGAAACTCTATGTAACCCATCAAACGATCTCTTCTTTGGTAGTCTCTCCATTATGACTCAATCCATTGAATTCTTTACTGAGCCATCTGCCTCGAGCTCCTTACGATATCCACCTTAGCAATGTCATTCAACTGTGTACTTATTCCAATGTTGATTTAGATCAATAAATCACCTGTAAGTCATATCCAATTTGAGCTCCTATAAAAGAGCTCACCTAACCCTTTGTAATGTTGAGTGCAATGATCCAAACTCAAAATTTTACTCGATGAATGCTCCATTCACTCTTCCTTTTGAGTTAGATTCCATATTCAGCACCATCACGAGTTGATACTCCATCCTGGGCTCAACATAAGCCAACACTTGAATTGTGAGCACCATTATTTGTCTCCTATGCCATCGAATCATGACTAAGTCATGAATCTTGGTGATGCCGACTAATCTCCTAGCTGCGAGCTTCAAAATTGGTTGGTGGAGACTCGTCGTGACGAGCCCAAAGCTCAAGCCTACCCTGATGCAAATGTCATTTCTTTAGATTCTGTAGAGTTAAGTACCACCTTGTTATTGTCTAACTCCAAATGAATATAAGCCCAATACTTCTTTTACACTGAGCTGACCCAACATGGCTCCTAGCTTGAGCCATTTCCTTTCTCCCATGTGACAACATCGCTCATGTAAGTCGACCGAGCTGGTTTTGCCTACAACTTGATGCCCGTAACTATGATTTATTCATGTATGAGTTGTTTGGATTCTCCTAATCCCATATTGGCCTATTTGTGAGATAACATCCTTCGTGACATGTCGATTCATGCATAGCCTGAATTTCACATTTCAAGTTTACGAGTTGAGGCCATCTCTACGCTGAGAAAAACCCATCTTCGAGCTCACTAGCATCTCCCATCACTGAAGTCAAACATACACCGAGTTACTCCCACAAGCTCAAACTTGCATCAATGCAACCATGGCTCATCCTTGAGTCTTGATGGGGCGAGTTAAATCCCACGACTAAATGTATATGTGTCTTTATGAGTCACTGGGATGCTCCGAGCACAGTAAGCTCACCCTCACAAAACTATGACTCAGTCCTTAACCTAGAACTTCAACTTGCGTATTTTCACCTCTACCCTCATAATCAAATCCATGAAATTACGTTGAGCTTGAAGGAGCACTTCCTTGAATTTCTGAGCCATTCCAAAATTATTGCGAGCTTGCCATTTCAATCTCCTGCTATGACTTGGGTCTTTCGAGAGATCACTTTGTATAACTTGGCCTTGTTAAATGCTACCTCCATAGATTTACACGTACTAAGCCCTAACCCTAATTACCACATCAATTCGTGCATTCATACTTCAAATCCTCGAGCTATATTGACCTTGGCTCACCTAAGTGATTTATGAGCTTGCACGAGCTCAATGGATCATATGCCATTTTCAATCCTATAAATACACCTTTGCCATTCGGAACCACCAAGACTCGCCTTGTGACTCACCCTTGTGTCACCAATGTTTACATCTCAATGAGCCGAGCTATGCATTTGTGTTACTAAATGGCCGAAAGGCCCAATAGGTGATTTGTATTGATCCCAAGCTCCTGATAACTTTCTTCTTGATGAGCTTACCCCATTGAGCTCAGATTTTCTAAGGCACCTGTATCCCGCCGAGTTGTCCTATTGCTGAGCCCTTGGCTGATCTAACAAACCACACCTAGCATCAATGCTACGAGCTCCAATTTAGGTATTTTCCTAACTCAAAGATCTCTTGTACTATGTCAAGCACAATCCCCCTTCAACACCATCACAAGCCATTATACCTTGTCCGACTCAGGATTTTTTAAATTTGTAGAATCTTGGTTCTGTGGCTCACTTAGTGGTGCAATCAACTGACTAGCTCACCGAGTTCTTGGTGAGCTCACCCAGCTACTCGGTGAGCTGCTCATTGAGCCATCTTTTGCATTTTTTCAACCTTCTACACTAACCTTTGGAATTTTCTTGAAACTAGAGGGTAGTGAAAATGACATAAGACCCTTTTAAATATAATTTATCATTTTTATCATTTTAACAGGAGGTGGGCCCACTAGGGCTAATTTTCTCATTCTAAACCAATTTGAACCACCAAGACACAGAAAAGAAAGAACAAACCCATAAGATCCTGAAACCTTCTGAAACAACATACAAGGCTCTCAAAGCTTGAAACTATGGGTGTAGTTTTAACCTCGTTGTCCATTTTTTTTTCCTAAGAGGGTAAAAATTTGACAACATTTTTGGTGACCTCTCAGGGATGCTTTCCTGCTAAGCATGGTTCTAGTAGCCTTGCTTTATCCATTGGGCATGGAGTCATAACTGTCAATCTGAAACTTGATGTTGAACCATGAAACTCTTGACCTCCAAATATCCTAACATTATTGCATCCTACATCGAAAATTAGAATGACCACCACAAAATGAAGGATAATAAATGAACCTATCCTATTGAATCAAAACCTTAAACATTGCTGATCTTGGACCTCCCTAGAATGCTAAGCATGAAGTATATTGAATCTGATGAAACACTCGGTGTCTAGAGCATATTGTAGAAATTTGAATGAAGAAGCCGAGGAATTGGGGATATCTTGAAACTTTCTCTAAAACCTTGAACTTTTCTCCTCCTTGAAAAACCTCAAATGATGAAACAGTGTGCATAATAACACAAGAGCGACAACGAAAAACAAAAACACACTGAAGATTAAAACCATACATGCCCCAATTGAAAGCATGTAGGGTGTGCAATGCACTTATTTTGCTGAAATAAAACCTATTATTACCCTACACTAACCGGTAGCATAGGTGAGCTAAACAAATCCTGCAACTGGTTGTGCAAAATAACTTCATGTCCTTATAATGGGCAGCCGTGAAGATGATGTGATAATAGACATGGCTGAAACTAAAAGTGAAAAACTGAAGCAAGCCCAATTCTTCACTTGGTCCACCAAGGCATCAGCTAGAAAGAGAAAATATGCCTCTTTTAGTTGATTTTTATTTGTCTTGTAGAGGCATAGCAATTGATTCTTAGGGCTATGAAATTCATCCTCACATTTTGAAATGAATGTGACCCGGGTTGAAAACTTCTCTTTTGTCTCCAAATAAGCCAAATACCTTATGGGACATGGTCCGGCCCTATGAATTTACCATTTTCCCTGAACTGCAATTTTGAAAAGAATGTCTACCGGAAGACTTCCTTGAAAAGAATGATTGTCAATGATCTGATTTTCCTTTTGTTCCCCATTTATAAAACAACTCTTCTCCCATATGAATGAATGGTACTGAATTGATGTCCTCTCTATTTATTTTTCCTTCTTTGATAACAATAAGTTCCTCCATGACATGCAACTACTTTAGACCACTTACAAGCTCCAATGGAATCATTTGAAAATATCTACAAGTGTTTAAAGAGTATTTCTCATATAGGAGTTCCACTTTCACTTGAAAACAAAGTTGTTTTACGTCTATAACCTCTTCATCCCACATGAAACCTGCAAGATCAAATTCTTTCACTTGTTGTTTTCTAGGACAATTAAGGGAAGCACGACCTCCTTGGTTTTCTTCAACCATTACTTTTTCATCATAAAATCTGACTCCACAATTGAGATCAAGAAAATATGGATAATGTCATCTTCTCCCAAAGCCTCCGAATTTGAATTAGTTTCTCCCACGTGGTTCTCTCTTTCTTCATTCAATGAATGTTGCAGGAGATCTAATTCCTCCAATTTGAATTCAAGAGGATAACATGAAACTACAGGTGGTCCTGGAGTATGTTCCTTACATAACACTCGGCTAGCTTACATTGAAAATCTAGATAATGAAATAACAAAAATGGGTATTTCTATAGGTTCATTTTCATCCAAATATGAAAAACCAATTTTCTTCTTTGTTCTCTAAATATGCAAAGGGTTCAACCTACCTCATGATGTTTCCTAAATTAACAGTTGATTCTCCATGACCTTCCTCATCTTCAAACATAAAATTTTCAAGATCAAAATCATCTAGGAGATCAAATTTTTGTAAGAATGAAGAAAGATAAGGTTTTGAAAACCTTTACATGGTCTCATCTGTATTAATGACTGTTGAATCTACCTTAGTCTCATGAAACTCCATGTGGTTGATTGTAACATCTAATGATGACCTTGGAAAGCTACTACCCACCTTCCAGATGTGTTGTCAGTTCTTGACATGCATCACAATTTGGATTATTGCATTCACTAGAACTATCTCATGCACTTGAGATTTTTTTCTTCTTTGACTTTCACATGCTCTTTTTTTGGCATATTTGGAGTCGGCTCTTGCTTTTCTACAACTGGCTTTTCCACTTGCAGTTATTCAACCTCCTTTGAAGATATGGAGCCATTATGAATACTTCATTATGAATAGGTATATTGTTTGTCTTCCTCATTTAGCTCTGAATTTGTTTCTAGTACAAAACTAGTTTGTTGAACTTTTTATTGAGCCTCAACTTTGGTAGGAGGTTTAGTCAGGAATTAATTTTGTTTGATGTTAGGTTTTGCAGCCCTTTCCTTTAGATTCTTTGCATGCTCTCCTTTTCTAGTCTCCTCAATCATATACTCCTCCCTTTTTGCTCATTTCTTGATGATGTTGCTCCCAAAATGGGTTTAGGACTACAAGATGAGGGACGAATTGGGATTCAACTGGTTTACTCACCATATGAGGAAGTGGAAAATATTCAAATTCTTGTCTTGGTAGCCTTTGCAAAAAGGAAGGAACTTTGGAAAAGCGAGGAACAAAAGATTTATGATGGGACGGAAATATAGGAAATGAAGGAATGGAATTATTGGCATGGATAGCTGGTGAAAAACTTGGAATTTGAGGTTTAGACTGAAATGACATTAACTAGGAAGTGGAAAGAGAACTCTGAGGTGGTGGTGTAGGGACTTAACCATTGACAAGGATTCCTTGCATTGAACTCATAAGCCTCAATTGTTTCAATCCAACCTATTGGTATCCAAATTTGTTCTCCCTTTAAAGCCGAGCAGCAGACATAGATTGGACGTGGACCTTAGGGGAAGATAGATCATAGTGTGTGTCATTTTGTAGCTGAGGATGAGATCTAACTGGTCCTTTGTTACTCATATTTGTGGAGAGATGGATGGCACCTTTAAGAGGATTTGACCTGTCCTCACTACTTTAGACTGTGCCTCTTTGACCAAGGTGAGAGGACCCTTAGTGTAACCTTTGTTTGATGAAGGAGATGGAGATATCCTTTGTTTGGACAAATTTTTATGAAGAAAATATTGGGAAAATATGGTCAAATACTCCATAATTTAACGTCTTAAGAGTTGTCACTTCTAAACGATGGAGATAATTTCAACACAAGGCTAAGGTTACTGAGGACATTAAGAAATCCTGAGTGTTCTGCATATTTTAGTAAGTAGATTTTGTTCCTTTGTTGATATATATGGCAAAAAAAGGGGTAGTTTAGGATGGATTCATGGTTTTTGAATAATTTTGGTGTGAGATGAAGCCAGGATAAAAATTGATTATACCAAATCTTCGAAGGGAATTCACAACAAATGAACAACTCAACAACAGAAAGCTTCAAAATAGTTAAGACATTCCTTAAATGAGAAGGTGTGCTTTAATGGAGGCCCAGATCAACACATTTTCACATAATATTTGAGACTCTAACACGAAGGCTTGAATTGAAAGACTCAATTAAACACCAAAAGTATCTGATCAATCATGCCTAAGGTACACCCAAAGACTTACAAACAATCTTTATCAACAAATGACAGTGAATTGATTTTAAATTTGTTTATCTCATCCAAGATAAAGGCTCTTCTTGAAATGAAATTTTAAATACCATTAAACTGTCACAGGGATGAGATCCTATGTGATTTCATAAAGATTTCAATGTAATATTGTAATAGGAACAAAAGAAACTATTTTTAGATATTATGAAACAAAGCAGACACAAATTGCTAGAGACTGGGAACAAAATAATTTCAAAAATTCTTAAATTCATTAGCAGGCGGAGAGCTTTCTAGAGAAATCTCAGTGCTCATCAATGGCTATACATCTGTAACCAACTTGACATGATAGAAAATATCACATAGAATAAAATAACATGTTATCTCAGATTTCGGTCTCTCACGAAGACAACTTTCTCAAATTTTCTCTTAGGAATTCAAACTCTGACCATTTGCAAGAGTATTCTCATTGCATTTATACATTTTACTCACTCAATTTTTCCCCTAAAAAGAAAGAATATTTGAGGGACCTTTACTTGTTAACCATTTGCTTTAGAAAGTGACATTTTAACAAATTCAGATCCGAAAGCTGCCAAGTGGACCAATTGTGAACTGATCATGTTTCTTGGGCCCTCGACTAATGACTAGGATGTCATGCCACAACTTCTTGGAAATCCTTCTAATCATTTTAATTCTGTTATGTAATAAATCCCCCTTTTAATCATTTTTCAAAGACTCTGCACAACTAGATATGCATGTAATCTTCTTTTGCTCTCGAGGGCAACACCTTTTTCATCTTTTATGCCTGTAATTTCATCATTTCATCCCTTTTCCCTCTCTTTCCTCTGCAATTCTGCTCCACATCCCATTTCCTCTAGTAATTCCCATTTTTTACGAGTGCATGAACAATTCCCACTTCAAAATGTCAACCATTAACAACTCCTTGGACTCATAATTTAAGTTTCAAATCCATTTAATGACACCTTACAGACAGAGACGACAAGGAATTTCATCAAAGAACGATGAAAAAAAGTGCGTATTCACGTCTCCAGGAGTCTTGGAGAAAAAAAGGGTAGAAAAAATAGGTGAAATGCACAAAAATCGTTGATTCTACCCCTTTTCCACTTTATATCATAGCCATCTACGTGTTTCCTTAGTGCAACTGCAAAGGAGAAGCATAAAGGCGAGTCCCAAGGCAAGCACGAGCCTTCCACGTACCTTGGGCCCAAGAAAAAATGCCTTTTGGCCTTTTGAAAAGTCTCAGTGTAGAAAGGAGCCAGTAGAATCCTTCACGTGTCTTTATGGCACCCCTTTTGATATGGTGCCCAAAAATAGAGACCCCCAAACAAGCACGGGCTCACCATGTGTCTTAGTCAAGCAGAGTTGTTGCACAAAGTTAAAAGTTCAGCGGAAGGTGCCATGTGTCTAGGGTCCGAGATAGTTTCCTTTGGCTATTGAAAATTCCAAGCAAAGGGGCAGAGTGAGCAGAAGCCTCAAAGTGTCCTCCTAGTGCTTCTTTAAAATAAAACTTAGGGGTCGGTCCCCTAAATAGGCGAAGTCCCTCCACGTGTCCTAAGCCTCCATAAATTTTCTTGAAAAGTCTAAGTATGGGAAGACCCAGCGGAAGCCTCCACGTGTCTTCATGGTGCAACTTCGAGATGGTGCCCAAGATTAGAGACCATGAACAAGTGCAGGCTCACCATGTGTCTTAGGCCTTAGAATATTTCTTTGAAAAGTTTAAGTACAAAGCGAAGTTGGCGGAATTGTTAAGGTGGGACCCTGAGGAGGATCCTCAAATGAACACCATCCCTCCACATGTGTTGGCTAGATTTTCTGCATAGCATCAAACCTAGGCAGTCATGAGATAAATCTCCCTCATTTAACCGGTGAGGCTCCCGTGTCAGATTTGTCAATATAAATGTGTTTTTATCTATCAGGGGTTTTACTTTAACCACTTAGTTCATGAACCATAACTAAGAATTTCTGCAACAAGTAAGCAGCTGTCTAAGAAAGGAAAAATGATAGAAGAAGAAAGTCAAGGTATTACAGAGAAGAAGTAAGGAAGATGTGCATCCCAATTAGTAGATAGCAGAGCTAATTGCATGCACATAGAAGAAACTTAATAGATTTGAACACACAGAATTCTAAAGCAAAGGCCGTTCTAGATCCAGATCTAAAATAACACAAAGTTTACTTTAAAGATCTAAGATTTAAAAGCAAGAAACACAGTACGCCGTGACACAAAGTTCTCCGGAAACCTGCTTCTTTGTATTCCTCTGCAACAAGTGGCTCCCAGGGGTTCAGCACAAAGTCTAGAACACAAGATTGCTTCTTACAAATTCTGATCGATCATTAACCCGTAGGTTCTTCTCCTACTTATAGAATGTAGGAGGGAAAGTACAAATAGAAGACTCAAACTGAACTAAAGTATGAACAACAAGTAAAGATGACATTTGGAAATCATCCTCAACTAACTTCTTCTTAAGTGACACATGTATCACTTAACTAATAGAAAGGTTCCACATGACATAAAGTAATGGTTGCAAAACCAATAACTTAGAAGTTTACAATTTCATCCGGGAACATAGAAAGTAGAAGAAGAAAGAAATAGAAGAAGTCATGCCAGTTGTAGCATCTACATCTTCTTCTTGTTCTGATATCTGATATACTTGTCGAACATATAATTCAGCATCTTTCCATCTGTTTTAGCTACCGCTTCCTTTTCTGTCCTGAATTACAGCAATCCTTCATTCAACACTTTGTTGCTCTCGGCCAAAATACTCAGGTTACTCTCTGCAACTGTATTCATTCCTTCTATGCTTTCTACCAGTTGCTTTAGTTGATTTGTTGCATCGTTCATAACCTTTAGGCGGGCTGGCACTTCCCCAAGTTACACAGAAGCTTGACGAATAATCAGATCCTTCCATTCGTCAATAGCCTTTACTTGATTGCTTGCATCTTCCATTTCCTGCATAAGATGATCACTCACCTGCGCTAAAATGGGCTGAACGGAAGGTTTAGCAACCTTGGCTATGATCTCACATAATTGAGATATTTGCTTCTGCAGCTCTTCTTTCTCCGCCTTTTCACTGTCAAGCCTAAGGAACAAAGCATTCAACAACGTCTGCGTGTCCTGCTTCAATCCTTTAGTGGTAGCTTGACCAAGTGGTATTTTGGTCACCGTCACATCTTCTGCCGTGAGCTCCTCTTCTACCTTTCCTTCCGCCGGAATTGATATCTCAGCAAACTTCTCTCCCGAATCCTTGATGATCAACCTAGAAGTTGCTTTAGCAACTTTAGGCCTTCTGCCTCTTCTACTCAGATCCTGAAGTAGCTGCAAGTCATGTTCCTCTAAGTTCATCTCTACTCTTGCTTCCGGAACCAACTGCAAAGCTAACCATTCCGAGAAATTACTTCTCGGAGAGTGAGAAGTCGCTGAGTGCACTACCATCTCCCGCTCTGCATCCTCTCCATCAGAAAGTGCCACAGTATCATGGCTGCCATCTTCTGAAACATCCAAGGACAAAGCTCTTTCAAACTCCGTCATCTGCAGCTTTAACATCTCCTCTGGAACGGGTGCTGAACGAAGTGGCTGCGGAGAGAAGACGAACGTTGCTGGTTTCAATGAAGGCATGGAAGCATCCTGCTGCTGTGGTCCAATAGTTGGTGATCCTCTAGGTACTGGAGAAGTCGGAGTCAAAGCTATGGTCGTAGAAGTGGTCTTCTCTTTCTCTTGAGATCTTCTGTGTACTTTCAACTTCTCGGACCTTCTGCTGCTTTCTCCTTCATGCTTTCATTTGAGGGAATCTCCTGCGCCGAAGTTTCCCGTGATTTGATTTATCAATACTTCATCAAGGCAATATCCCTTTGTCAGCAGCCAGCTCGAAGTACTCACCAACACAGCTCCGGATCTCTCTTCTATTGTGCTGCAGCTGCCATTGCTATCCTGCAGTATAGCCTTATCTCCTCCCATTTGATGGTAAGTGTCAAGTACCACGTTCCCATCATCTTTAAGATCCGCAGGTATCCATGCTAGTCCAAAGTCAAATACTTGCTTTGCCGATAGCCTGCTGAAATCTTTCTTTCTGACCTCGTACTCACTTCTACACTTCATCCAGAAATCTTCTAGCGAAGGCACATGTGCGTACTCCTGGGAGATTGTCTTCCTGGCTATTCCAAATGGATCGAAATTAAGCTGCGCAGGGAAGAACTCTTGCTCATACTCGGACAACATTTGTGCTTCCATCCCTCGAGCTCTGTGAATGCTGATGCAACTATAATATCCCACAGTGAGTGGGAAGAATCCCGTAGACTTGTGCCGCTTCGACTGAAGGTCGTGTAACTCTACAAGTTGCCTGCTCAGCTCCATGGCAATCAATCTGTCACTCGGGTACCTTGGCATATTTGTTGGTTCACCTGAAAAGCTCGTAACCCTGAGGTATGTGAAATCTGCAAACTGGATGAATACACTGCCAATCTTGGACACTGCTTCCCATGCTTCCTTGCTTACCCTGTGAGTCTTCAAGTCTTTGTCTAACCTGTAGATGATATCATAGAAGAAGTCATCGTTGATCACTTTGAAGTCCTTCTCACACGTAGGTACAGTAAGCTATGGGTAGCACTCGAAAATGGGATCCTTGGAAAGGATACCACATCTATCCAGCTTGGAAAAGACACCCTATGAAGCTGCAGCATACACCAAGTATGAAGTCATCTTAAAGCTGAAGGTACACTTCACATTCCGCAGTTGCTCACCAATGTTGCTGCTAATAATTTCTGACCAACTGATTATAGAATCAACCTTGTTGATTTCAATGGTCCTGATGAAAGCATACATCCATGTCCAGAAAGTGTAGGCATTCGCTTCACCATTCAACCTGCATAGCAATTTGACGATATCATCTGCCTCCTGCACCAAATTGGATCATGGAAGAGTTCTCGGGAACTTGGAAGGGGATCTAGGCTTCTTCATGAACCGGCTATTCATGATGCTCACACTGTCAGCTCTATGCTTTTCCCACCTACTGTCAGCATCCTATATGCTAATAGAAGTCACCACCTTTCGTACTGGAATCTTCAGACAATAATCGAAGAATTCTGCATCCAAACGAATTATTGTCTTTCCCACAACATCACGCACTGATATGGATGAAGGATGATAAGATCTAGCACACTCCATCACAAACTCTGGCAATTGGGTTGTACACGGGAAAGCTGCAGCTCGAATAATTCCACTACTTTTGACCGCACGCATGAGTGAAGTCTTTCCAGCGCTGGATCTGTCAATCAAATCAGAAAGAGGTTCTGGGCCTAGATCCGTGTCTCCTATGTTTGAAAGTTTGGAAGCAATGCATGAATCCATCGTGCTCTCTTTTTCATCTCCTTTTGCCATGGCTTTATCAATCTTTGTCTGAATAATTCTTTTTCTTCTAATTTGGCCGGATTTCTTCAATACTGGTGCAGATCTGGATAATTCTTCAGATTCGGAGGATATTTGCAATGTATTGGACATTGATAAAAACTCCTTTTCTTTTATAAAGCACTGTAATGAGTTCCTGCAATTTATTCAAACAAAAATGGCCACCGGAGCATGAATAGTGAATTTAAATTATAAAAATCTGCACTTTTCAAGCCTGCTGCCCCAAAATTTGGTGTTTAATTTGCACATAAAGAGAGCATGAATCCTTTCAATCAACACCTGAGCTCCTGTAACACCTGTGAAAACAATTATACAGACGAAGATCAACCTTCTCCAAAGCATGCGCCAAATCTGGAAGCTTTTAGCCTTTGTTAGCACTTTGTCTGTGTAAAATCCTTCCTCTAATGGGGGCGCACTTTTCCTCCTTGCTGCAATTCTTAACCTGTGAATTAAATAATTCATCCATATGGCTGCCCATGCTTATATAACCTTCACAATTCTATAATTAATAATTGCCCTAACAATTAAAGGCAATTAATTAATTAAAAATCATGCTTTTCGCTTTTAAAAATAGCATGTTTAAGGACAACCATCCAATAAATTAAATTAATCCAATTTAATCCTTCACACAACACTTCACTCAAGCCCCACAGTGTGCTTTGACCATAGCCACTGAAAATAGAAATTAATTTAATGTTTTAATGCTTTTAAAATCATTAAATAATGCCCAAATGGGGCGCACTTTTTGAGAGGAAGGGAGCAGCCACTAAATAAATTAAATTTAATTAATTTAATTCCTTTCTTTTATTCCTTCTTTGACTTTTTGACCTCCTCAAGCTTGGGCGCACTTTTTAAAGGAAGAAAGATTATTAAAAATAATCAATTTAATCATTTTAATCTCTCATCAAAGGGGGCGCACTTTTTTGCACATGTAATTCTATTTTTAAGAATTTTTCCATAATGGGATTCTTTACCCTGCCAGGCAGGAACCAAAATCCCGTGATCCACTTAAGTGATTTGACTTTGACAATGGGATTCTTTACCCTGCAAGGCAGGCACTAAAATCCTATGATTTCACTTAAGTCACTTTCCTTTTATTATATTATGGGAATTTTTACCCTGCAAGGCAGGCAATAAATTCCCACCTGCCTGCAGCCTCTATTTTTCCCACTGCAGCTTAAGTGACTTTTATAACATGGGAAAAAGTACCCTGCCAGGCAGGTATATAATTCCCATCCTGCCTGCGGCTTATATTTTTCCCATCGCAGCTTAAATCCTTTGCTTTCCAAAAATGCGCCCATCCCCGCAGGGGCTTTTCTGTGCACGACTTCGCTTTTTCCCAGTGATCCAGACCTCCGATGATGACTTCCTCCGGGCAAAATGTGCGTGTATGTTTTCCAGCTGCTCCAGGCCAAAAATCGGGCTTACCCGGCGAAGGAGTTGTTCCAGAGAAATTTTACAGAAAACAGAACGGGACACCACAAAAACACGAAAAATTGCCAAAAGTTACAAATAAAGCCCAAAACTTAAAATAAGTTAAAATCCTTCTGGTACATAGGAATAATAACATATCCGCTCATAACAGAGTTGAAATGGAGCGCAAATAGCCTCATACGGGGCTCAAAATAATTAAATACAAATTTCCCGCAGACAAATCCTGACGACAGAATAAAACAATTTTGGGCATCTGGGTATTTGGTGAAAAGGGCTAATATGGCTCTTTGGGATTATCTTGATGCAATACAAGAACTTTCAGGCAATAAAAACAACAAATGACCCATTATTTTAAAAGTACGAAAAATTTTCGGATTGGGTAGTCACAGATTTCAGGGTGAAATCTGAGTGACACCAGTTGGCTCCGTCTGTGGACATCTTTTTCTCTTGTCAGAATGAAAAAGGGAAAAGATGAGATCCCAGCATCTCTAGTTTCGTATCTTGTCCTTTGGGCACAGGGTCAGGCAGACAAACACAACACAACACAACACAAAACAAGGAAAGAAAAACAAAGGTTTATTTATGTACATACAGGTTTTACCCTGCTTCTCATGTCCAGAACAGCTTCAAGTGTTGCCCATTGAAAGGCAACGGTAATTCAGCTCCATCCTGATGAGCAAGAATGAAGCTATCTGCTCCGGCGATCTTTTTGATCACAAAAGGCCCTTTCCATAGTGAATCGAACTTTCCATGCATGCCTTTTGTTTCTCTTCTTTTGTCCCATAAGAGGACCCAGTCATTAACTTCAAACTTTCTTTCCCTGGCTCTTTTGTCGAAAATGACCTTCACCTTCCTCTGATGCTCTGTGAACCTATCTACAACTTGAGTTTGTACTTCCCTCAGTTCAGTCAGGTACATGATTCTTTTATCTATAGCATCCGTGAATGTGGAATCCTCCAGGGCTTTAGAAAGTCGTAGGGCAGGCAATTCCAATGTGAGAGGCAGCTCTGTGTCTCTACCATATAGCAGCTGAAAAGGGGACATGCCTATTGCCCTCTTTGGTGTGATTCTATCAGCCCATAATGCATCAAACAACTTTTTATGCCAATTCCTTTGATTCTCTATTACAAGCTTGCGCATGATAGTTACCAAGTTCTTATTACTAGATTCAGCTTGACCATTCCCTTATGGATAATAGTTTGAGGAATGAACAAGTTGAATCCCATAAGTGTAGCAGAATTCCACCAACTCCTCAGAAGAAAGATTCGGAGCATTGTCTGCTACAATTTTGCTGGGTACACCAAACCTGACAATAATATTTTCTTTTATAAAATTGCACACTTCGGTGGAAGTGGCAGTCTTCACAGGAATAGCTTCTACCCACTTACTGAAATAATCAGTAGCTGTTAGAATGTAATGATGACCAGCACTGGAAGCCGGGTTAAGCATTCTAATAAAATCCATACCCCACTGTTGGAAAGGTTCTTCAATCACAATGGGTTTTAGAGGTAATGCAGGCAATTTCACATGCCCAACAATATGTTGGCATGCTTGACACTTAGCTACCCATTCTGTAGTATCTTGAAAAAGGGTGGGCCAATAATACCTTGCTCTAAGGATCTTGTGTGCAGTGACTCGGGCTGAGAAATGACCACCGCAAGCCATGTCATGAAACTGTTGTAGTAGCTGATCCTGTTGAGCCTTGTCCACGCATCTGAGAAATACACCATCAATTCCCCTTTTGTACAAACCATTATCCCAAAGAACAAAATCTTTGGATTTAAGTTTGATTGTTCGTTTCTCTTTTCTGGAAAGTTGATCTGGGCATTCTCCATACGTCAGAAAGTAAGCAATGTTACTGTACCACTCCTCTACCAGATCTATAAAAAGTACTGCAGGTAAATCTTCATCTATCCCATCATGATCTGCTTCAGGTACTGACGCTTTAATCTCTATCATTAGTTCACACAGACCTCTTCCTCGGACTAGCTTTGTTGGTTTAATGTCCAGGTCATATTCTTGAACTTTTGTCACCCATGAGCCTCTCAATAATCCTAACTCTTGCTGAGTAAGAATGGATTTAACTACGGTATCTGGAACCAAAACCACAGTGTGCGAGAAAAGAATATAATACCTGAATGCCTTGCATGCCTTCACTACTGCATATGCGTGCTTTTCCATTGGAGTGTATTTCAACTCATAGGCTTTAAGGGGCGTGCTCATGAAAGCAATAGGAGCTTCTGCATCATCTTGATTCTTCTGCATTAGAATTGCTGACATGGTGTGTTCGGAAGAATAACAATAAAGAATAAATCCTCTACTGAAGTCGGGTGAAACCAAGACTGGAGCTTTCGACAGGGCCTCTTTGATTTTCTCGAAAGCTTCCTTCCCTTCGCTGCTCCATTTAAAATCTTGTGTCTTCTTCATCATATTAGAAATATGACGGGTTAGCTCAGCAAAGTCAGGAATGAATCTTCTGAGAAAATTCACTTTTCCAAAGAAAGAGTGAACTCCTTTTTTGGATGTGGGGCAAAGGTAATGTCTGAATGGATTTGACACGCTCTGGATCTATCTTTGTTCCTTCTTTGCAAACAATGTGCCCAAGTAGCTTTCCTTCGGTTACAGCAAAGATGGATTTCTTAGGATTCAAAGAAATACCATGCTTGCGGCATTGTATGAAGACCTCTTCCAAGTTTGAAATATGTGTGCTTCTATCTTTGGAAAAGACTGTCAAATCATCCAGGTACACAACTATGCTTATATCTTTGAGATGAGCAAAGGCTAGATCCATAGCTCTTTGAAATGTAGCACCAGCATTAATCAGGGCCGAACGGCATCTTCTGGTATGCAAAGGTTCCCCAAGGTGTGATGAACGCCATTTTATATTGATCTTCCTCAGCCACCTTGACCTGATTGTAGCCTGAGAAACCGTCAAGCATGGAAAGCATCTCAGATCCAGTGACCACCTGCAGAGTGTGATCCATGATGGGGATAGGATAGTTATCCTTCAATGAAGCTTGATTAAGGTTGCGGAAATCCATGCACAACCTAATTTCTCACCACTTTTCTTTCTTACAGGGACTATGTTGGCCAACCACTCCGAATGGTGTATGGGATAGATAATCTTTGCATCTAACAACTTCTGGATTTCTGCAAAGATGGTTCCTGAAATGGTAGGATTGTGCCGCCGCAGCTTCTGCTTGAAAGGCTTCTGTTCTGATTTAAGTGGGATGTAGTGTTGAACTTCCGCAGGCTGATATGTTTTTAGATCTTGATAGGACCAGGCAAAAACATCCATGTATTTCTTAAGAAGCTTAGTGAAAGCTTCCTTTTCAGCTTCTGAACAACACTTACCCAGATTTACTAATTTGGGATCATTGCTGGCTCCCAAATTTAGTAATTGTGTGTCAGAGGAAGAGCCTTCCTCATTTTCTTCATTTTTCTTAAGCATCTGATCATGCTTATCAAACATTTCCTCAAGAGATACCAAGCCTATGGGAATTTTATTTCCCTTTAGCTGGATAATCTCCTGACCTCCTGAGACGTCAACATCCATTTCTCCGACAGTGGTCTGCCTAGGAGGTGAATTGCTTCCCTCATAGTAGATTTCTTCAAAGTTGTCTTTCTATTGGAGAAATGCAGCAATCTGTGTATCATCGTTGAAAACTTACCATTTCTGAACGTTTTCAGGAACCTTTGGGTGAAAAACCATTTCCACCTTGTAGTCTCCCTGTCTAAAGAATGCAAGGGGCTGATCCGGATTCAACAAGGCTGCAGTAACTGCAAGCAAATCAGCTCTTGAATTTTGTTCTCTCGGAATGTAAGATACCGAGAAAGCTGAAAAATCCAGGATAGCAGAGTAGACCCGATCTCTGTAGTGCCGCAGTTTGTCTTTTTTGACTTGGTAGAGGCCCCTTATCTGCTTCACAATCAACTTAGCATCTCCTCTTGCGTGTAATAATTTGATTCCCATTGTTCTCCCCTGCTCCATGCCTAACAACAATGCTTCATACTCAGCCGTATTGTTAGTATTTTCGAACATCAATTTGAAGGAGTGCGCATGCACTTTCCCTTCAGGAGAGATAAGAACAACGCCTGCACTAGATCCAAATGAACAGCAGCTACCATCAAATTCCAGAGTCCAGATCTTGTTATCAATTTGATGTGATTCTCGAATCACCGGTTGAATTTCTTCTTTATCCATTTCTAGGTAATAGACTCCGTGATCCGATTCCTGAAACAAGATCTGAGATCTAGGATCTTCAGATTTTGATACTGTGTACTTGGATTTCTTCTCAGGTTCCAGCTTCTGATTTACTCCTTTGATTGGTATGTGCGCACAAGACCAATCCATCTTCACTTCTCCACCCAGCTCCTTGCAAAAATTTCTACTCAATAGCATGCCATAAGAGACTGGAATGTCTGCTACGAGGATAGTCATTTTCAGTCTTTTATCTGGAAAGGAAGCAAGTACTGCCTACGCATCTTTGATTTTCCCCACAAGAGGGACTTGCCTTTCCATGGAATAACATCTTCCAATGGTTTTTGTCAATGTAAGACCCAAGGCATCAGCAACTTTGGCAGGCATGACGTTGTCGGAAGCTCCAAAATCCAAGATGCAATTGTTTAGCTTATGTCCGTTGATGAGCAAAGACACATAGAATGGCTCAATACTTTCTGATGTAGTAGGAGAAGGGGTGGAAGGAGAAGAACTTGCAGCAGCATTATTTGACGGTAAAGTAATCTTTGGACTTGACAAGATACCCCGTTGTTTATTTTTTTGTTGGGCTGGGACCATTACTTTGCACATATTTGACCAATCTATTCAACTGATCAGGAAATGCCCTCAAATACTCAGCTTCTGACATTTGGACCTTATTTCTCTTGATGTGATCAATTATGTCAAAAGCTTGACTTGCTTCAGCAGGATGTGCGTTGGTTCTTTGCTGGGAATTGAAAGAATTTGAATATTTCTCCTTGGGCGCTAACGAAGAAGGAAGAATGCTACCTATTTTCAAGATAGTAACATCCGGGCCAGGATCTTCTCTCTCTTTCCGGCCGCTTGTGGATGCTTCAGCATTTTGGCGCGTCTGAGACCTTGTAAACACCGCAAAAGTGTGACCATCAGAATCTTCAAAAGATTCATAATAGCCCTCATCAGATTCGTAGTCCAGGTAACCAATATTGGAGTCGCCAGCGGGTTCTATAAAGTCTTCATCATCAAATGATTCATCAATGCCGAGATCTTCTTCATTAGTTTCCAAGTTATTCCTTGGAGCAGCTTCTATTGCCGAACGCTGTGGTGCAACAGCAAGTCTATTTCGATTTTGATTTTGATTTTGACCATTGAAGGTCCGGGTAGGAGCTATTCTTGAAGGGGTGCATTCCCTGCTTGGGAGATCTGCCTCTTGATCTGCAGCATGTCATTGGCCAATCTCTGCAACAAAGGATCAGAAGTACTAGAAGAAGCACCATCACCTTTGTGAGATAGTTGTTTAAGTTTCCCAGCCATGATCAAGTCGTCCTGAACCTCCACGGCAGCATTTTGTGCGTCCAACAAATTTGCAGGTCTTGCCCTTCTTAGCTGATATCCAACTTCAGGCAATAGAGTGTTTATATAAAACGTCTTTTGATTTTCGTCGCTCAGTGCAGCAGAAGTGGGGATTTTATACAAAATCCGTTAGAACTTTGTAATAAAGTCCCGCATGTTCTCATTTGGCTCTTTCTTCAACTGCGTCAGTTGAGTGATCATCATGCTTGCGTCCTCTGCAGGCTTGAATCTTTTCAGAAATTGCTCATGCATAGTCGTCCAGTTGGTTACGGTGCCAGGAGCCAGCCGATAGAACCATTCTCCAGCCAAGTCGTGTAGAGTCTCAATGAATAGCCTGACTAAGACATCTTCATGCTCCATTGCAAGCACACCACAAGATATGAAGAATGCTGCCAAATGATCATCCGGGTTTTGCTTTCCATCTCCAAAGAATTATGGAAAATTCTTTCTGGATCCCTTTGGCAGCTCGTGCATAGGTGGAGCCAAGTTGAGAGGTCCAAAAGCCGCTCCCCATGGAGCAGGTACAATTTGGTGCGCCATGTTACCTTGAGCACGTCTCCTCCTTGTGTAGACTTGATAGACTTGATGGATAATTCCAGCCGCCGGATTATGCTGAATACGATCCGGATCTGGATGGATGTGTACTCTCCTTCCTGGTGAGAGACTAGATCTGCGGCTTCTAACTTGAGAAGGATGATTGAAATTGAATTGCTCCTGCAGTCGGAAGAAATGATCAGTCCTTCCTTGCGCCTTCACGGATCGGGTGAATGGACGTTCAGCTAGGTTGAAATTTGTATGGAAAACACTCTGATCTTCAATAGAAAAGCTTTGATCTGCAAAGATAGTTGTTCCCCAGTGGAGTCGCCAAAAACTGTTGGCTAGATTTTCTGCATAGCATCAAACCTAGGCAGTCATGAGATAAATCTCCCTCATTTAACCAGTGAGGCTCTCGTGTCAGATTTGTCAATATAAATGTGTTTTTATCTATCAGGGGTTTTACTTTAACCACTTAGTTCATGAACCATAACTAAGAAGTTCTGCAGCAAGTAAGCAGCTTAATAAGAAAGGAAAAATGATAGAAGAAGAAAGTCAAGGTATTACAGAGAAGAAGTAAGGAAGATGTGCATCCCAATTAGTAGATAGCAGAGCTAATTGCATGCACATAGAAGAAACTTAATAGATTTGAACACACAGAATTCTAAAGCAAAGGCAGTTCTAGATCCAGATCTAAAATAACACAAAGTTTACTTTAAAGATCTAAGATTTAAAAGCAAGAAACACAGTACGCCGTGACACAAAGTTCTCCGGAAACCTGCTTCTTTGTATTCCTATGCAACAAGTGGCTCCCAGGGGTTCAACACAAAGTCTAGAACACAAGATTTCTTGTTATAAATTCTAATCGATCATTAACCCGTAGGTTCTTCTCCTACTTATAGAATGTAGGAGGGAAAGTACAAATAGAAGACTCAAACTAAACTAAAGTATGAACAACAAGTAAAGATGACATTTGGCAATCATCCTCAACTAACTTCTTCTTAAGTGACACATGTATCACTTAACTAATAGAAAGGTTCCACATGACATCAAGTAATGGTTGCAAAACCAATAACTTAGAAGTTTACAATTTCATCCGGGAACATAGAAAGTAGAAGAAGAAAGAAATAGAAGAAGTCATGCCAGCTGTAGCATCTACATCTTCTTCTTGTTCTGATATCTGATATACTTGTCGAACATATAATTCAGCATCTTTCCATCTATTTTAGCTACCGCTTCCTTTTCTGTCCTGAATTGCAGCAATCCTTCATTCAACACTTTGCTGCATGCTTCCACTTCTTCCAAACTTGGCCCAAATCTCGCAATGTTTGCCTGCAGTGTCACCAACCTACTGATAGAGTTCATCGTGAAAGGCTTGGTAGCTTTATCAATTCTCTTTTGTACCATCAGAAAAGAACTTTCTAGGGAATCATACACCTCGTTAGAAACAATCTACACATATGAAGTAACACCTCCATCCACTCTTTCTTCAGTGAGAGAAATGATACTATCCGGCAAAGCTGATGTTCTACTCTCAAGCGTCTGCATCCTTTTCAGCAAAACTCTACAGATCTCCAAACGGAAAGATACTGCAAACTCTAGCTGCTTCCCCTTCTCGATTGATCCATCCGGCACAATTTTTTCTGCAACCAATACATCTCTTGGCAACTTGTTGATCTCGGCCAAAATACTCAGGTTACTCTCTGCAACTGTATTCATTCCTTCTATGCTTTCTACCAGTTGCTTTAGTTGATTTACTACATCGTTCATAACCTTTAGGCAGGCTGGCACTTCCCCAAGTTGCACAGAAGCTTGACGAATAATCAGATCCTTCCATTCGTCAATAGCCTTTACTTGATTGCTTACATCTTCCATTTCCTGCATAAGATGATCACTCACCTGCACTGAAATGGGCTGAACGGAAGGTTTAGCGACCTTGGCTATGATCTCACATAATTGAGATATTTGCTTCTGCAGCTCTTCTTTCTCCGCCTTTTCATTGTCAAGCCTAAGGAACAAAGCATTCAGCAACGTCTGCGTGTCCTGCTTCAATCCTTCAGTGGTAGCTTGACCGAGTGTTATTTTGGTCACCGTCACATCTTCTGCCGTGAGCTCCTCTTCTACCTTTCCTTCCGCCGGAATTGATATCTCAGCAAACTTCTCTCCCGAATCCTTGATGATCAACCTAGAAGTTGCTTTAGCAACTTTAGGCCTTCTGTCTCTTCTGATCAGATCCTGAAGTAGCTGCAAGTCATGTTCCTCTAAGTTCATCTCTACTCTTGCTTCCGGAACCAACTGCAAAGCTAACCATTCCGAGAAATTACTTCTCGGAGAGTGAGAAGTCGCTGAGTGCACTACCATCTCCTGCTCTGCATCCTCTCCATCAGAAAGTGCCACAGTATCATGGCTGCCATCTTCTGAAACATCCAAGGACAAAGCTCTTTCGAACTCCATCATCTGCAGCTTTAACATCTCCTCTGGAACGGGTGCTGAACGAAGTGGCTGCGGAGAGAAGACGAACGTTGCTGGTTTCAATGAAGGCATGGAAGCATCCTGCTGCTGTGGTCCAATAGTTGGTGATCCTCTAGGTACTGGAGAAGTCGGAGTCAAAGCTATGGTCGTAGAAGTGGTCTTCTCTTTCTCTTGAGATCTTCTGTGTACTTTCAACTTCTCGGACCTTCTGCTGCTTTCTCCTTCATGCTTTCATTTGAGGGAATCTCCTGCGCCGAAGTTGCCCGTGATTTGATTTATCAATACTTCATCAAGGCAATATCCCTTTGTCAGCAGCCAGCTCGAAGTACTCACCAACACAGCTCCGGATCTCTCTTCTATTGTGTTGCAGCCGCCATTGCTATCCTGCAGTATAGCCTTATCTCCTCCCATTTGATGGTAAGTGTCAAGTACCACGTTCCCATCATCTTTAAGATCCGCAGGTATCCATGCTAGTCCAAAGTCAAATACTTGCTTTGCCGATAGCCTGCTGAAATCTTTCTTTCTGACCTCGTACTCACTTCTGCACTTCATCCAGAAATCTTCTAGCGAAGGCACATGTGCGTACTCCTGGGAGATTGTCTTCATGGCTATTCCAAATGGATCGAAATTAAGCCGTGCAGGGAAGAACTCTTGCTCATACTCGGACAACATTTGTGCTTCCATCCCTCGAGCTCTGTGAATGCTGATGCAACTGTAATATCCCACAGTGAGTGGGAAGAAGCCCGTAGACTTGTGCCGCTTCGACTGAAGGTCGTGTAACTCCACAAGTTGCCTGCTCAGCTCCATGGCAATCAATCTGTCACTCGGGTACCTTGGCATATTTGTTGGTTCACCTGAAAATCTCGTAACCCTGAGGTATGTGAAATCTACAAACTGGATGAATACACTGCCAATCTTGGACACTGCTTCCCATGCTTCCTTGCTTACCCTGTGAGTCTTCAAGTCATTGTCTAGCCTGCAGATGAAATCATAGAAGAAGTCATCGTTGATCACTTTGAAGTCCTTCTCGCACGCAGGTATAGTAAGCTGTGGGTAGCACTCGAAAATGGGATCCTTAGAAAGGATACCACATCTATCCAGCTTGGAAAAGACACCCTGTGAAGCTGCAGTATAGACCAAGTATGAAGTCATCTTGAAGCTGAAGGTACGCTTCACGTTCCGCAGTTGCTCACCGATGTTGCTGCTAATAATTTCTGACCAATTGATTATAGAATCAACCTTGTTGATTTCAATGGTCCTGATGAAAGCATACATCCATGTCCGGAAAGTGTAGGCATTCGCTTCACCATTCAACCTGCATAGCAATTTGACGATATCATCCACCTCCTGCACCAAATTGGATCGTGGAAGAGTTCTCGAGAACTTGGAAGGGGATCTAGGCTTCTTCATGAACCGGCTATTCATGATGCTCACACTGTCAGCTCTATGCTTTTCCCACCTACTGTCAGCATCCTGAATGCTAATAGAAGTCACCACCTTTCGTACTGGAATCTTCAGACAATAATCGAAGAATTCTGCATCCAAACGAATTATT
Organism: Taxus chinensis; assembly: GCA_019776745.2. Taxonomy (NCBI): domain Eukaryota; kingdom Viridiplantae; phylum Streptophyta; class Pinopsida; order Cupressales; family Taxaceae; genus Taxus; species Taxus chinensis. Next base: position 541,864,825 of record CM034154.1, on the reverse strand, counting down.
GTCTTTCCCGCAACATCACGCACTGATATGGATGAAGGATGATAAGATCTAGCACACTCCATCACAAACTCTGGCAATTGGGTTGTACACGGGAAAGCTGCAGCTCGAATAATTCCACTACTTTTGACCGCACGCATGAGTGAAGTCTTTCCAGCGCTGGATCTGTCAATCAAATCAGAAAGAGGTTTTGGGCCTAGATCCGTGTCTCCTATGTTTGAAAGTTTGGAAGCAATGCATGAATCCATCATGCTCTCTTTTTCATCTCCTTTTGCCATGGCTTTATCAATCTTTGTCTGAATAATTCTTTTTCTTCTAACTTGGCCGGATTTCTTCAATACTGGTGCAGATCTGGACAATTCTTTAGATTCGGAGGATATTTGCAATGTATTGGACATTGATAAAAACTCCTTTTCTTTTATAAAGCACCTGTAATGAGTTCCTGCAATTTATTCAGACAAAAATGGCCACCGGAGCATGAATAGTGAATTTAAATTATAAAAATCTGCATTTTTCAAGCCTGCTGCCCCAAAATTTGGTGCTTAATTTGCACATAAAGAGAGCATGAATCCTTTCAATCAACACCTGAGCTCCTGTAACACCTGTGAAAACAATTATGCAGACGAAGATCAACCTTCTCCAAAGCATGCGCCAAATCTGGAAGCTTTTAGCCTTTGTTAGCACTTTGTCTGTGCAAAATCCTTCCTCTAATGGGGGCGCACTTTTCCTCCTTGCTGCAATTCTTAACCTGTGAATTAAATAATTCATCCATATGGCTGCCCATGCTTATATAACCTTCACAATTCTATAATTAATAATTGCCCTAACAATTAAAGGCAATTAATTAATTAAAAATCATGCTTTTCTCTTTTAAAAATAGCATGTTTAAGGACAGCCATCCAATAAATTAAATTAATCCAATTTAATCCTTCACACAGCACTTCACTCAAGCCCCACAGTGTGCTTTGACCATAGCCACTGAAAATAGAAATTAATTTAATGTTTTAATGCTTTTAAAATCATTAAATAATGCCCAAATAGGGCGCACTTTTTGAGAGGAAGGGGGCAGCCACTAAATAAATTAAATTTAATTAATTTAATTCCTTTCTTTTATTCCTTCTTTGACTTTTTGACCTCCTCAAGCTTGGGCGCACTTTTTAAAGGAAGAAAGATTATTAAAAATAATCAATTTAATCATTTTAATCTCTCATCAAAGGGGGCACACTTTTTTGCACATGTAATTCTATTTTTAAGAATTTTTCCATAATGGGATTCTTTACCCTGCCAGGCAGGCACCAAAATCACGTGATCCACTTAAGTGATTTGACTTTGACAATGGGATTCTTTACCTTGCAAGGTAGGCACTAAAATCCCATGATTTCACTTAAGTCACTTTCCTTTTATTATATCATGAGAATTTTTACCCTGCAAGGCAGGCAATAAATTCCCACCTGCCTGCAGCCTCTATTTTTCCCACTGCAGCTTAAGTGACTTTTATAACACGGGAAAAAGTACCCTGCCAGGCAGGTATACAATTCCCATCCTACCTGCAGCTTATATTTTTCCCATCGCAGCTTAAATCCTTTGCTTTCCAAAAATGCGCCCATCCCCGCAGGGGCTTTTCTGTGCACGACTTCACTTTTTCCCAGTGATCCAGACCTCCGATGACGACTTCCTCCAGGCAAAATGTGCGTGTATGTTTTCCAGCTGCTCCAGGCCAAAACTCGGGCTTACCCGGCGAAGGAGTTATTCCAGAGAAATTTTACAGAAAACAGAATGGGACACCACAAAAACACGAAAAATTGTAAAAAGTTACAAATAAAGCCCAAAACTTAAAATAAGTCAAAATCCTTCTGGTACATAGGAATAATAACATATCCGCTCATAACAGAGTTGAAATGGAGCGCAAATAGCCTCATACGGGGCTCAAAATAATTAAATAAAAATTTCCCGCAGACAGAATAAAACAATTTTGGGCATCTAGGTATTTGGCGAAAAGGGCTAATATGGCTCTTTGGGATTATCTTGACGCAATACAAGAACTTTTAGGCAATAAAAACAA